>CAJQZP010001037.1:15707500-16907500 GCA_907164705.1 Parnassius apollo
AAATTTTAAGGAGTTTTTTTTTTTAAATTCCTATTAGCCTTATTGTGACTGCATCGCAATAAGACTAGTACGAATAAATAAGTTTTTCGCACACTCGCTTGCCCCCTTTTCTATACAAAAAAGCAGCTTCCCATATGATATTAATTGGTGACGGTTTGCAAGTTAATTTTTCGTGTTATAGAAGACAGCTGATTGATGATGATTGATGATGCACCGGTGTTAGTTTTTATGTTTGGATATGCTTTTTTTTACTTTTACGTCTCAAAAATTGTAATTTGTTCTAAATACGTCTTGCGTAAATCATCTCATCCTCCATTAAACATTACTTAATAGTGCGAGGGAGGCAGATAGTTTTTGTATAAGATTGTAACGGCTTTGTGGCACAGCACAGAATAGCTCGAATCCTGCATGGCACAATCATTTGTCTGGCTTGCAAATAATTGTTTCGGACCTGGATGTTTGTCCTTGTGAAATTTGTCTAGGTAAACCATAAGATAGAAGAAAATGCTAGTCCTAAAATGTGTATAATACACAATAATAGTTATTGTGTTATTATAGATGTCACTTACGGTCACATATATTTGCGTGAATGCTACACATTGATTAAAACGGATTTTATTGCGTTTAATTCCAACTTTTTTAATTACTGACGCTTCGGGCACTTTACATCATCATTACAAGACATATTAAGTTCCCTGCTGAATATAGTAGTCTTCCCTATAGATGCCTAAAAAATTAGAGCCTAAAATACCTATTTTAGGTCATAGGGTATCGTCCTTCCCCATCGATTGTCAGTTCTTCGATCTACGAGTGGTAGCTTATCTCCACCATTCTCCTCATCCGTTGGGCTGTGCCAATTACTATTGTGTTACGTATAGATAGTGTTCTATTGAGTTACAATAGCTACATTGGCATAATTCATTATATTTAGTGATAACGTTCAATTTTAATGTATATACTTATGTATATGAATAACTTCAAATGATCAACTTCCCAACTCAAAATACTATACTGTAACAGATTCGTTCTATTTTAGTGAGGATAAGGTAAATTGTTGAAGGTGCCCGGTTACTTTCAGAATAAAGTCACGTTTCGTATAAGATGGGTCTTGTGTTGAAGGCAAAGGTGACTTTCACTCCTTGGTCGAACGTGAGATAACCTGAATAATGACTAATATACGAGTAGGACAGTCGGATATAAGATCTTTACGTAATCACATTTTCCTATTTAATTAATGAAGACTTGAGAACTAATTTAATAGCGTCTAATTTAAAATCTGTTGTAGCATAGGAGTTAAGCGCTTGCTATAAAATTTACTGTACACGTGCAGCCCGGGTTCTATCCCCAGCGGCAAAAATGTTTGCTCAAAGGTGAAGGTCAAAACATCGTGAAAAAACCTTCATGTCTAAAAATGAATATTTTGAAGATATGTAAAGCCCACTAACATGCATAACACCAGCCGGGCTCTTCGTTGCCCTAAAAATTCTCTCAGAAATGTACACAGGTTTTAATTTTAACTTTATTTTCCTATTTATTTTGTGTAATATACTCAACTTTTAAATATTTTTATAGTATAACAGTTGTCACTCTTATAATACAACAAGCACACAGTTCAACTGATGGTAAGTGGATGCTGTGGCCCATAGACATCTACATTTCTCCGCAATTAAGAATCAAAATGAAGATGCGCTTCCAGTAAAAATGGTCTCCGGTTCTCTACACTCAACATACAAAACACAGCAGCATTAAACCTGCTATTTTTCGCTGTTATTCCGTAAGAGAGTTGTCTTACCACGGTCAAGCCGACTCATTCGTGGTAGGTACAGCACATACAACCACACCCACACATTTAAATGTCATAATATGCTATACTTAATTTCAATACTATTATTTTATTTAAAACGTTACCTACACACTATAAGTGTCTCCTGTATCGTAGGGAGAATTATAAATATTTACAATTTTGTAATGAAAGAAAAAGTTAAAATAATGTTTAATAGACGTAATATGTGATAAAGCTTCAAAATGTATAACGGTGATGCTGATGTTTTCCTGTGATTTCTACAAGATAACAACTTTTGTACGTTTAAATAAGTCCAAGAGTAACACCATTGTGCCATTAACTCGTTCTTCCTGAGCCTATCTCTAGTACGGTGTACCTTAGCTAGGAATCATGGTTGCTCTACTAGGACGTTTGTATTTCTCACCGACTTCAAAATGGAGGAGGTACTCACTCAGGCTGTATTTTTTTATGTGTGTTACCTCAGAACTTTTTTCTAGATGAACAGATTTTGATTATTCTTTTTTATTTGAAAGTTAGTGCTTCTCGTGTGGTCCCATATAAATTTAATCACGATCAGACGAGTAGTTTTTGAGTTATCCTTAATTACTCGCTACTTATGTACGCATTGTATTTATGTAATTAACTTCGAATAAATTGATGATGTTCTCATTTTATGTATATTGAAGTCGGTTGTACAAAATTTTTAATTTTACCACTTGTTAGTTTTTATCAGTACAGATTATACTCATTGGGTGGTAAGACTTATTTTCAGCCTAATAGTCTATCTGGGCTGTTACCGCCCCTCTACTTATCTCTGCCGCCAAGTCGCAAGTATGCACTTTCTACTGTTTGAAGAATAAGAGAGTAAGTGCATGATAACAAGCTGTGAGGTAGAGATAAGTACCTATTATCAGTTTTTTTACTGCAACAGTTGTTAATTCGGTATTTAGATTTTCAAAGTCAATATGAGTTTTCAGATTTTTTATAGAATAAAGATTGACAAACGAGCACACAGTTCATCTGATGGTAAGTGGATGCTGTGGTCCCTAGACATCTACATTTATCCTCGATTAAAGATCAAAACGCAGATGCGTTGTCACTCCTGAGGACTTAGATGGAAAGCCTCGTTTCCAGTATAAAAGGGCCTCCAGATGTCTAAACTCACCATACGAAACACAGCAATATTAAGCTGATATTTTACGCTGGTACTCTGTGAGAGCGTAGTCCTTCCCGGGTCGAGCCGACCCATTCGTGCTACAACCATAACATAGCTGCAGCGTGGCTCTACCACGTATTAAAATCTATGGATATCGATATCTACGGAAATTGATAGCGCTAATGTATCTTCAATCGACGAATTCAACGCAGCTGGGCAGCGTTCGGGAAATTATGATACATCTTCTCATCAGCTGTACCTCAAACCCTGAAAACAAGACTGTAAAACCAGTGCGTGTAGCCAGTGATGAATTATGCCACTGAGACGTGGTCCTTCACTGCTGGCCATATGAGTACGCTCAAGTTTGCTCAGCGAGCTATGGAGCGGGCTATGCTCGGAATTTGTCTGCGTCATAAACTTAGAAATGTTAGAAATCCGCAGTAAACTAGAGTGATCAATACAGCTAAACGAATTAGTAAGTATTGGGAAAAAAGGTTCTCGAGTGGCAGCCTCGTACCGCGTAGTGCAACTCCCCATTAGAAGGAGTGGTGACATGGTAGACATGCAGGAAGTTGATGGATGCAGGTGGCTCAGGACCGTGCTTTGTGGTATTCCTTGGGGAAGCCTATGTTCAGTAGTGGACTTGTGAAGGGCTGTAATGGTGATGGTGATGATTATAATGTGTCGTATACATAACCCAACATTCGTAGCGTCACAGATGAAGTATTCGTTTCATCTCTTACTCGCGACTGGAACCATATAAAGTTGGAAAGAGAGGAGCTGAATGTTGCATTAGAAATTTGGATTTTAGGTGAATGTAAACCTATATTTGCTTCTACGATTTCGCTGTTTGGTTTGTTAAGTGAATATGAAATCGAGATTTGTATGAAATTGGGTAGTTATTTAGATGCACTGAAATCCTTATATGTTTAACTATAAACATCAAATTGATTTCGTGTGATGTTTGTATGCTAAATTGTTATCTTGTTGATTTTAGATGTGATTTGATACATCAGATTCACGATCACTATGATACATTTAATTAAAATCAAGGGTTCTAGTTTGCTGGTAATATACGAATTGCGGTAATAATGTCCTCCAGACCAAATTTCGGCAACGGGGCCAGTCTCAACGGATACTATCTTTCTGCGCAAGACGGGTCTATAGTGCCCAAGCCCGAGTGTAGGTACCTATACGTAAGCACTGGTGCATTCTATATTCCCTCGCTCTCGTAGTCGGATGTTACGGCAATACAGCAGACCGGAGAGAGATTAGTTGTAGGAAAATAGGCTTTACGGGATTTCAGAGTGACAAGTATGATACTCCGCTAGCTTCCTGACTTCGGGATTGCCGGACTTGCCACACAGAATTTCTTGACTAAAAACTCCATAACTGATTTGCTGAACAGCAGTCACTTAGACCAGTAATTCAACAAGGAATTATGAGCTGCAATAATCACTTACCATCAAGAGAACTGTTTGCTTATTTGCGTTATTCGATTGCAAGCCGTGAAGATGATGTATGATGTCTACTACTAGTCATAACATGGGAAATACATCTATGGGAGAGGCTTCTGTTTCAGCAGTGGGCTAAATAAGCTGTAATGTTGAAAGGGTTTTAGGACAAGGCAGTGATTTATACGAATTATTTTTTTCCTATTTCTCAACATGCAGATTTCCTCACGATATTTTCTTTCAGCGCCATACGGTTCAGTGTAATGCATTTACAATTTCATTGTTGCCAGCGGTTATCGAACTCGGATTACTCACATACTTTGAATTTACTGTGAGCGCTATCTGAGCACCACGGGTAATAATAATTGTTATCTTTTTATTCCGCACGTGCCTTAAAATTACTTCTGATTTATAATTTATTATCATTACAGCCTTTTACATGTCCATTGCTGAACAAAAGCCTCCCCAAGGAATGCCACAAAGCACGACCCTCAGCTGTCTGCATCGATCAACTTCCAAAAGAAACAGGAAGTCGATGGAGATATATATATATATATATATATATATCTAGTGAGAACCTTTCCTCCATATCGGTTGTCGATACTACAAGCTATATAACTGGTCCATTGTAACTTCAGCTTACTTCTGATTAATGAAATATAATAGAATATGCACAGGAATTTATCTATTTACATAATAGGTTTATATATTATACACTGAAGGAGTAGAACAGTTTGCTAACGCTCGTCTTTCCTCCGATTACGTGTATGATTTTAAGGCAAGACTGAATAGGCTTATATTAAGCGCAATCTTGCTACAGCAAGAAAACAATTCATTAGTGAACTTATATAAATTAAAGAATGAATTATTTATATGTCTACCAAAGACATTTATATGCTTAAAGCCAAGCACTGGCTAGTTACATACGCCTACCGAACCCTTGCAAGCAATCAGGAAGTCACGTACCATACAGCATTGCCTGCTAAGCAAATAACCGCACGTCACTTAAGAATATTCAACACAGTGCCATCAGGAAGTCACCTACCGCCTGATAAGCAAAACACCAGCACATCTTTAAAGATGTGACTCAATTTACTTACGTGACGAATATTCATAACTATAAAATTGGTTTTTATTGGTATAATTGTTAAGACAGCCCAGTAGCAATTAAGTTAGAATGTAAGTTAACTAGTCTAGTATTCCTGTGTACTCATCGTCACAGTAGTTAAGTTAACTTGTAAGTTAGAAAATAAAAGTAATATAGGAAAAAGTTTTCGTCTCCTTCCATTTCAACCCTCCCTAAGCTGCCGCAAACGTAAGTGGCTTATAATTAGCTTAAAAATATTATTAGCTTGAAAGTGACTTGTTTATAATTTTTACTTCGGTACGTAGATTTTATTTCTATACAAAAAGTATTCTTACAAAAGGAAAAAGGTGTTGGAGAGAGCAGGAAAATTGAAACAACTGGTTATTGTTTGAACAATGTCCATATTATATTTATTACCACATACACACGGCACGATGTGAACCTTGTCTTAAATCATTGTATTATATTAGGTATATGTACATTGCACAATGTGTATACATACATCGCCATACACGCGCGCCCCGAAAGGCTGTATGATTAAATATCTCATAGTATTATGTACGTTATTATAATGTAATATTCCAATAAGTTAAAGTGCACTGGTGCACGGAATCGGGGCGGCGGGCGCACCCACCGCTTTTTTACAAAATGTTTGATATTATCATTATTTTAATAAAGAGATGCCGTAAAAACTAATTTATCATCATTACGATTTTTATCCATATTGTATACAGATTCATGTAACATATTATACACGAAGAAATGACGAAAATATTGCGCCGACACCGCGACGTACCTTGTCGCGGATCGTTCGCCTATCGTTATCTTCATTCTCTAGTATTTTAAATGTACATGACACCAAATTCGAACGTATATAAATCCAAATTTACTTTAATGTAAAATCTTAGGTAATTGATTTTTATTGCTATAGAAAATCAGTCAGCACGCGAAGCACGTAATCGAGAAGTAACCGCGAGAAAGAAACCAAGCGGGCAGCGTTGCGCGGGCGGAAGGGATGCCGAGCGGTGATGCCCAGGCGCCAGCGGCGCTGTGATGGAATTCACCACGCCTCCGTCGCCTCAGCCCGCCGTGAAATTCTCAAACGTTATTCTCACAGACACGCTCTGATGCTGCAGTGATAACAACCGATCGGCTGGGGTCGGTTCGTGTGGAGCCAATGCGCGTCCGGTTCTACGCGAAAAAGTATACCTTTGGTCCTTGAAACATTTAGTTGGCCATCGCCGAGTATGCAAAGCTACTTGATCTAAGCCGCCATGGCGACTCTACGAACTTTACCAGTCTGTCGCTTGATTAGATTAAAATTAATTATTACCTTTAATAACGATATAAAGTCGATCAATTGTAAATTAATATAGAACGTCAATATACAAAATATAATAAATTATCTTTTCCCCCCACTTTATTTATAGATGGATATAATACGATACGTTGTAATAATATATGGATTAATAAACAAATTTTTAAAATAAATTTGAGATCTTTCTTATATTACGTAGTCTTTATTTGGATATAGAACACATTTCTAAAAAAGATGACTGAAATTAACCAACTATAATGCGTATACGAACAAACGCTATGCGCGCCGATCACGCTTCTACAACCTACCTCTGACACGGGCCATATAATCAAACCAAAATCAAATTTAGTTACTCGTAACAATATCGACTTCTGATTCAAATAAAATAAAAAAAAATCAAAAAGTAATTGATAATGTTAAAAAATGTACATTTTACGACAAAAAAACTTTACATATTATTAAGAACAAGAAAAACCTCAATAAATAAAATTTGAACACAAAATTGTTATAAAACTTGGTAGTATTATTTATGAACAACTTATTTCAGGCATAAATTTTGATTAAGTGACAGACTTTGCTAAATGACCCGTGCTTTGAGCTCTAACGGTGACAACAACGATACAACCTCACAAGCCGTATTAACTAATCATAACAACAACAACGAAATTAATACTTTTGTCAATCTAATCCTGATTGTAGCTCGAATGAGTCTAATAATATCGAATAGATGGCACCGACTAAAACGTCTTTTTACACATGCGGCTAACTATTATGTACAATAGTAATTGTCATTATGTATCCTCTCGTTGCAATCGCGGCGAACCGATGGCTTCTCACGAACGCGGCGAAACGAACGTCTCTCACTAAATAATGTATGTATGTATGTTTGTACTCGTACTCGCACGGGGATAAGCGGCCGTGTACGCTTCTCCTACTTTAAAAAGGTCTGTAAGAAAATATAATTATAGTGAGGATGTGAGAGTGAATGAAACGGCCGATGGCGGTGCGATGCGCCCGCGCCGCCCCGCCGCCGGCCTAGGCCTAACAATTATAACATTTCATCGTAATAATTAAATATTCTAAGAAAAAATGTCTTAAATACCTATAACACCGTAAATATAAAACAAATAATTACGTTAAATTGTTAGGTATGATATCGATTTACCGTCCGTTTTATAATAGACTCACACCTTAAGATTTCATTATCAATTTCCTAGCTAACGTTAATAACATAATCGCGGACGCGTCTCTTGCGGTGTGTGCTGCGGAGTGTGTGAGCTCGCTACCGTCCGCTGCGTCCTCAATCAGAGTAGCGTGAAGCGACTCTGGTGTAGTGCGATGTAGACGCGATGTGAGTACGATATGAAAAATACGCGGAAACGGCACGAGCCGCACACGTGACGTCATTTTAGCGAACGATCTCTCGGCACGATAAACAAAAAACGCGAAGCAAGCGCGCCGCCCGATGACGAGCGCGCTCCATCTACCCCACAATTATTCAATTAACTACATACTCATAAGTAATAAAAACCTTTAAAAAGAATATTGATTTATTTCGTATCATTCTCAATATTATTTTTTTTTTTGTAACAGGAAACATTTATATTTATAACGTATTTATATAATAATAGCATTTAAAAGATTGTTCATTATTATTACCTAAATTTTAATACCTAGATTTATAATATTTAATGTTTAATTGATGTAGGTAATGAGTAATAATAATAGTAAGTAACGAACGATTGCAACCGAGTGCACGTGTGTAGCAAGCGGACCGTGGGCGCACGGCCACCTAACTGCTGCAAACTAGACAAAGTGGTCGTCAAAAATGTCTCCAGTACCTAACAAATATGATTAATGAATTGACTTTATAATTTATTCTATTACCTCGAACCTGCGCTTTTGGCTGTATTTTTTAAATATCCCTGTGTTAGTTTGTTGAAATGTATGCTTCAGGTAAACTACATCTTCGTACCTGTACGAAAATTTTATTGATAGTAATTATTATTTTTGATTTAAATTTTAAATACGACTAAGTACGGTATAACTTCGCGATTCAAATGGAGCCGCGCAATTTATTCAACAGTGGTCTTACATTAAGGTAAATACAATCGTAAGAAACAATGAAATATTATTTACGTAATGCACAAAATTGTTATTTATTATAATAATTACAATACCTACTTCAAAGGTACAAGATAGAAACGAATTATCTTAACGCGATGAGAGATATTCTGAAATGTTTTGACTTAGCTTTCCAAACATCCTTATGAATCGTAAATATGATCATATTATCCTTAGGATAAAAATTTTATACCATAATACATATTATTATTAGAAAGTATGTATACGCGTTACTAATATAATCTTACGAAATAAATTGAAAATCTTGCTATAGAAACAGAATGGTCTTTCAAAGAAGTGATTTTATACAATTCGAATTAGGCGAAAAATAATGACATTAATAGATAAAATATGCTCAATATGCAGTAGTATAGTAATTATGTTAATATTTGACATTAATATTAAAAATAGATAGAATAAAATATGTGGTGGTGGACGAGCGAAGAGAAACGCGGCGGACGCGGCGGACGCACATATTGCGAGCTGCGTTATTATTGTCTGCGATCCAGCAAACAAGTCGCCGTCACGTAGTCATCGCATTGCTGTCGCGTTGTCGCCGCGTCGTTGTCGCAGGCGCACGGCCGCACCGGCTCGACCTAACCTATACCGCTACCGACAAACTCAACTCTGTACACACGGAACATGAGGGAGGAACACAAGCTTTATTGCCAATAAACCCGAATCTTTTATTTTTTCTGATAGGCATCTTACTAATAAAAATCTTAAAAGCGAACCCGGCGGTGCGTATGAATTTCACATACCAAAATTGCTTAACTAACGAAGGTAAGATTCGCAATCCTATGCGGACATGCAAGGTACATCTTACACTGTATTTAACTATGAATAATAAAATATTTATTGAGATATACCTCCCTGCAATAAACTCCACTAGATGATTTAATTTGATTATGAAATGTATATTTTTTTGTAGTTTATAATATATTAATCTGAAAACACATCTACGGTATACAGTAGAAAGCGAGAATAATTTGAAACAAATACTTGTTTAATTAATAGACTATTTCTGTCACACGACAAAAAGTAGAATACCATTATTTACAATAGAGTCGGTATGTCACCATCTGAAAGGAAGGATAGGGATGGAAACGGGAGTCGATAGGGAAAGGGTACAGTGTGAGATTGAGATGCCGCGGTCGACGGATCGGTCCGCGCGGAGGCCGGACGGATTAGACGACCGTCGCCGATGCGGCGTAAAGCCGAACAGGCAGCGCAGCAACTGGGCGGCGACTGCAGAGCGGCTTTGCGGCGACTGCGCGGTGGCTTCGCGATGGCTGCATGGTAGCTGCGCGGCGACTGTAGTAGATGGCCGCTTGGTGTATCGCGGCCGTTGCTTGTAAGTGATGTTTGCGCAATGCAGTGCAGTAATTGCACGATAGTTGCATTTCTGCTGAACAAGGACTGGACTGTTTTGCGGCGATTGATGGCGCCAACGCTCGCTACGCGTCGCCGTGCCGCTCGCCACCTGTTTTGCACATTTTAATTATACTACAAATTTTCCTTAATTATTATTATTTAAGGTAAGTTTTTTTTTTTTTCAAATAAATCAATACGTAAAGTTGAAGTCAATCGATTCAACAGTGATTAGGTAACTGGCCAATAATGTTTCTGCTAACAACATATTTTTTCGAACATGTCAGTTAAAATATTAAAAATATAATCATTTAGTCTTTTTGTTTCCTTTTACTACATAATATTAACCTGTATATTCATTATTAGCAAGGAAATATTTTTGTTGTAAATATGAAAAGAATTGAGCATGATAAGAGATATAATACTCACGTTATATATTTGTGCTATAACACTTTCAATGATAACCATTGGTGAATGCCGCAGGAATCAGGGGTCCCTGAAAAAAGGAAAATGTTTCTTATATTCACAATTGTCCTGATTTTCTAATAAACATTTAAATTAAAACGAAAGAACGAACATATTAATATCACATAATTTTCTACATTTAATATCAAGTCCCGAAGTCGTAATTGAGAGGCAGTTTAAACCGTTCACTGGAACATTAACCTCTCTAGGGGCAGATTTAAAGGTAGTAAGTTTGGTACTCTCAGTCGATAGAGCGGTAGCGAGCTCGTGGCCAACAAAATAAAAACAAGGAGTGGATGAGTTAGAGCTGCGAGCGACCGCTCCGCAACGGTAATTGTGCCGCTTGTTCTTCTTGATTTACGATTATTGCTTAGGGGTATTCCCGTTAACTAATAAGACAGTTTTATACACGGGAACCACATGCGTTAAGTTAGACTTGACCAACTGAGCGACTCAATCTTTTATTTCCTCATTAGCGACGCATTTGTTTCCGACGGCAATTAAGAGCCGTTAATAATCAGTTGAATTATAATCGACTTGCCTGCAAACGTTGTTGATACGGATTTTGGTAATCGTTACATTATATCTTAAGATTAGATAAATTAATTTTTTTGAAATTTGACTTTTATATTTAATAAGATAAATCTTATGACTCGAAATTGTGTTTAAAAACACCAAAATGATGCTGCGATAAGGGATCTTGCCCTAATATAATTATGTAGAAAATAAGTCATAGAATGGTCTTACTTAGAGAGTTTGAAAAATATTTGAGATATATGCGAAGGCAAGAAGAGGTAATAAGATTTGCTAGATGTGGCTACAGCGGCGGGCGTCGACAAGCAATGAAGACTGATGGCGTCTCAGGAAAGCAGTTATGGAGCTCGGTCGCAGTTTTAAAAGGCCATTATTGCCAGCATTGCACCGTGTATACTGCCGTCGCTTTTGCCCATCGTACTCATATTTCGGAATATGCTTTATAATTGCATCTCTTGCTCACTAACTTATAGTGATTATGCTTTAAGGGCGTCAAGGAAGATCGGTTTCATAATGAGATTGGAACGTCTCGCTAAAATTTTAGAGCGTCGTCGGCTGCTAATTGCATCTACGGTACTCGTCGCACACTCTTAGTTGACCTAGACATTTTGCACTAAACGAGCACCGAGTTTTATTATAATTGACTGCTTACTAATAGTATCGTAAAATTAAACTGTCCAAGAAAATAAAAATTATTATATTTATTCTTTTACTTTCATTTCTGATACCATGTAAAAGGAATTATAGCATCTCGTCTTGTAAATCAAAAGTTCAAGGAAAACAAAATAAACATTAATTTGAATTCCATGACAGTTGAAACTTCTCGAAGAGAACAATTTCACGAATTGTCCTCATTTCACTGAAATAGGCATTTTTGAAGATGACGTTATAAATGAAAAAAGTTACAATCGAAAGTTAATAAGTTTATTCCATTCATCACAAAAATAAATTAGCTTAAAACTTTTCTTTTATCCAGTCGGTAATATTCTTTTTTCCTCAATATGGCAATATTGAAACATTTTTTTAACTGTATAAATAGCTTAGAATCGAACAAAATGCAAACGAAAATAATGTCAGAAGTAAGCATTTCACCAGTTAGCGACATACAAACACATATTACGTTTTACATTAATCATTAAATTTACACAATAAAGTAAGAGTTTTGGAAACTCACTGGGGTGTAATTGAG
Source organism: Parnassius apollo (assembly GCA_907164705.1). NCBI lineage: Eukaryota > Metazoa > Arthropoda > Insecta > Lepidoptera > Papilionidae > Parnassius > Parnassius apollo. Next base: position 15,719,982 of record CAJQZP010001037.1, read on the forward strand.
GGGCGCGCGGCTAACTGCGATCGCGGGGAATCCGGAGGGCTGGGGGCTTGCGGCTTGCACATAGCCCACGCTGTCAGCCGCCGACCCATACACATCGATAGCGGGCCCCGGCGAGCTGGCCGCGGGGAACCCGGCGCGCCCGCCGGCTGCGTGCGGCGACGCCGGCGGCCCGAACCCAGCCGCTGCGGCTTGATAATTGTTCATCACTGCGAACACACAACAAAATATAATTTATACTTGCTATTTTCGTCACTTGGTGAAACTCCAGGTTCATTTAATAGTTAAATATGATATAATTAAAAAAAATATTAAAAACCTATTACAGTATCCCTAATAAATATTTGCTTCGAAAGCACCAGATCGATCTCTAGATTTTATTTTTACTATGTTTTGAATGTCATAATATTGAATAAACGACAATAAATAATAGTTCATTTGGTGATTGATTTACATGGAACTAATTTTATAATTACACAACATGTAACAAAAACGCTGTGGTTCCCGTTGAGTGCGTTATCAGAATTAGTATCCAAGCGTATAGAAATATTTTTATCCAAAAAAAAAACGCAAACGCAAATTTGCAAATTGTATGTGGTTTTATTATCTCTGCATTGGCCGAGGAGTAAGAGGATTATCAAAGACCCCGCATTACCGATACTCGTGTGAGTTAGAGGAAATAAAACCACATACAATTTGCAAATTAATTTTTTTTTTCTTTATAATACATTTTTTAATGTGTTTTTTTTTTTTAAAAATTGCTAAACGCTTGGATACTGATTCTGATAACGCAGTTAACGGGAACCATAGGGTTTTTGTTACATGTTGTATATTCTCATATATTAAAGCATCGTTAATAGTCTTTGTCATCAGTATAGAAAATTGTTACATGAGAATAATTTGAATTTAAAAGAAATTTAATTTAAAACGCTTTCAATTTCTCTCGCCCTTATTTTACTGTGATATATAAACCAGAGTAAAATTAGTAGTTATCAAACGTTGAAGTTGTTTTTAGATTGCAGATTGCACATGCGCTTGTTGACTTGCAATTAACATACATTTTACGTATTTTAAGCATAACAAACCCAAAAATTTTGCACGTAAATTGTAGTGTCGTGTGATTTAACTGTACTATGGACAATGAAATATGTGTCAGATTGTTGGATGTTGGTACGTTGCTATGGATTATGAAATATGTGATGTGTTAAGGCGGCCTCACCTGAGAGCGCCTGCGCGAGCAGCGGTGTGTTGTTGTTCGGTGTGATTTGGCCGTTGGTCAGGTCAACTGCAAACATACACATGATTCGCATTCTCTCCATGGACGCAAGTTACACGCATTCCGTTAGTAACAGCCCACTAACATCCATGACTGAACCATCAATATTAACTTATTACAAAAAAAAAATGCTACTTCGCATATTTATTTCACTTATTCTCCATCGTCCCTTCCTATCAAAAAAGTTACTCTTGACATTTTCAACTTAATCTTCAATTTCCGATGATAAAGTTGAAACGCGTAAAAGCATGAATAACTTAACTAAGAGAGACCACGGAGAAGGCGAATAAAGACTACGGAGATAGAGATTATGTCACAAGAAAAAAATATCATGTATGTCACGTGCATTCAAATGAAAAACAGAGCTCGAAGTTTCGTGGGTATAAATCACGGAGGATGAAAAAACTTTTACAAAATATCCAGTAAATTATCCGACGTGAGTTCTCGCTGGCACGTGGTGGTCTGCTTATTGAATAGGGACCGGCATTAGCATACGCTGCACGTCGCACCAGCTTGACGCCTCCCGTTGTGGCTATTCCGCCCCGCTGATCATCCTGCTGTTGCTTTTAGTACACACTGATTTTCCGTACTAATGTTTTAAAAATTCAATCAAATACGTCAGTTTTTAAGAAAAACAATGTATTGTGAGTTAAAATACGAAAAATAGAAAAATCCAATTACGGATATAGGATTTAGTATATAAGTAAATAGTGCAACGACATTTATAAAGCTGAACTGGAGCTTGGCGCTTGCTTTCAAATTCGTGTAGTACGCGGGTAGCCTCGAGTTTGATCCAAGTTGGTTTAAGTTGGGAAAACATTGAGAGAATACTAACAATTGAGAAATTAAAAATATTTTTGAGGACATGCGATGTTTGAAAACCTGCATTGCACTGTGCAGCACATAGTGGTAGACTTTTACCTGCTCTAAAACTCTCATACAAATAACAGGAAGCCTATTCCCAACTGTGGAACGTATGCAGGCTACTATTTTACTTAAGTAAAAATAAAATTTGCATGGAATGAAATTCTAAATGAAAAAGCGTAATTGAAAAAGGAAGATTAATTTTTGTAACTTTTTGCTTGATCATAGTGTCCATCATTAGCCCTATTGACTTGCACGACAAATTTTATATTTATCAGATGTGCAAGTTATGATTTAGTTTGAAAAATGAAGGACCGCGGCCGCACCAGGTGATTACCGGCCTGGGAGTGACTTTGCGAAATAGTACAACATAAGTAATGGAGGATGAATGATAGATTACGTCGCGGGTAGCCGCCTCACGATCGCTCTCGCTCTTGCTCACTGGCCAGTACTGAAATGCTGACACACTTTAATAACATTACGTTGCGACGTGAGAGGCTATTTGAGGGTCATCCCGTAACAAAAAAGAATTTGAGTTGTAACATAGACACGTCTACCAATCGTTAATATACTGATATGGGTATAATTCTTTCTTTCTTCATTGCTATTGAAAACTTCCATTATAGATAAGTTTCGTGGTCAAATTGCCTACGTATTTTATTATCTTTTTTATTATATATTATCTTATTTATTACTTTATTATAAAACTCGTTTAAAATGTCTCTCATAGCGATATATATAGTTAATATAAAGCTACCATATAAACACGATATTGTTTTTGAACGGCTTCAACTTCATTTTGCAGTTCAGTTCACAGTGAACAAAGTCACAAGCAGACGCAACCAAACTTGCGCTTCAGGCGTGTTTCTGACCTCAAATAATTTACGACTTTAACAAATCACTTAACAGACAAACAGTGTGAGTAGTAACTCCACAGCTATCTCTATGGGCCATATCTGATTTGGAAGTAAACATCCAAGTATTTGAAGTTAACATACACAACACACACACACACACACACAGAACATACACACACACACACACACACACACACACACACACACACACACACACACACACACACACACACACACACACACACACAACAAAATATATATATATATATATATATATATATATAATTTTATCCAGACGAATTCTCGGTCACAGCGGCTAGTCTCTGCGGAGACGAGCTATTAGGTGAATTTTCACCCACGAGCCTCGAAAAGCATTTAAATGTAAACATATTTTTAGGTTAAGGTATATATTGCTATGGGCCAATGTTCTTAATTTTTAAGTCCTTGATGTCTGAAATAAAGTTATTGTAATATATGTATATATTGTAATATATATATATATATATATATATATATATATATATATATATATATATATATATTAGTATGCTTCCATTGCATTGGCTTTTTATAGAAGGAAGTGTATGTAATTCGCACCCTAAGGTGGTTCGATCTCACCTCGAAAGGAAAGCATACATTCATCTATAAATTCAGCTGCTGTCTTGAGAGAGCTATTCGAACTTTCATAATTGCGAAGTTCGAAGAAAGTTAATAATTCTTCTTCAGAAGTAGGATGACGGCCGTGCAAAATATTCACGGAGCGTAGTAGCGCTGAGACCTACCCTTCATGCCCGAACAAGTAAATTACGCGTTACTTTTTTATGTTTTATTTGCAATCTTTTTAACTCTTTCAGAAAAAAGTCATATTTTAAAGATTATGTCTGCAAGTAGTGTAAAAATAAATGTAACTGAATCTGTCAAATTTATGAATTTACAAGCCGATAAATTCAGATGGAAATATTTAGATTAAGTAACTATATTTTATAGAAGATTTTTAACCGACTCGAAAAGGTTCTTTGTTTATGAACCATTTTTAATGATTCTATTTTATAACTAACTATTGAATACAACTATTGAATATATAATTATTGAATACAAGCAATTCCACATAAATAAAAAGAAAAAACTCTATCTCCAATGGTAACTATTTTAACATAACCAATAAGATGGCACTATACCACTAAAAGGGATAAAAAACGCTTTTACGTGTTAGAGCCATGTTATATTAGAAATATAGTTGTAGCACGAATTGGTTGGCTCGACCGGGGAAGCACCACGCTCTCACATAATGCCAGCGTTAAATAGCAGTTTATAGCTGCTGTGTTAGTGTAAAGAACCGGAGACCCTTTTTACTGGAAACGAGGCATTCCGTCTTAGTCCACAGGGGTTACAACGCATCTGCATTTTGATTCGTAATCGAGGATAGATGTCATATCATTATCAACTATAAAAAGAAATCCCAATAAAAAGAAAAAAGCTAACTTCTAAAACTATAAAATTAATATATTAATGATGTCTACATCATAAATTCCTTTTAATATATTAAATAAATTAAATTCCTTACACCATATCTTATCACCTACTTTAGAAGTATAATATGAAAATAATTTTTTATTTACTTTTTGACAACAGTTTTTACATTTTCTTAAAAAATTATCTTATCATTTTAGAAATATTAAGTATTATATCAAAAATATTTTGTATGAACATGTTTGGCACGAGTCTTTTTCCTCAGGTTTGATTAAATAATGTTTTACCCAAAATAGTATAATACAATATACATAATGGACTATTGTAAGACAATGTTTTAAGTCTTAACAGTTCTGAATATGCATTCGTAATGCATTGATAAATTCAAAAAATATTAAAATCTGTATGTTTTGTGGTAAACAAGAACTAAAAATAAGGATAAATGAGGTAAAAGCATCCCTAAGTAAAGTTTAGTAGAAAATATCCACATCAGTAACGAAAAAGTTGAGCACATCACTCAACTACGAGATCCCAATACTTCATTTTCCACTTCGCGAATGGAAATGTTTTATATCAGTGTTTACGAGTCCCGGTTCCACATGCGGATCGTACCAAAGAAAACGTATATTTAATAGGTGCCATCAATAACTTGCGTTTAAAATAATACGCTCTTGTAGGATGCTGATCATTTATCAAGAGAATTGAGAGGGAATTAACAAAATATTTGTGCTAACGCTTGCTGGTCACCATGACGTACTAATAAATAAAAATAAATTCAAAAAACGAACGCGTGTCTTTCTCTAATTTCTCGGGAATTAAGTACTGTTTATTTTGTTTCGATTTTACTTTTACATTGATATGATGAATGTCATCAAAGCCTCTTTAGATGGTTCAATCATGGTCAAGAAAATATTATCAGAGAAAACACTTAAAGCACATTTAAAAAGCATAATTAAAATGTATAAACACATCTGAGAAATAAAATGTTTGATAAAATCCCAATTTTTAATCTACAAACTAAATTTTTAATTTATTGAAAATTTCTACAAAGTCCATTTAAATTTCTTTTACTTTTAAAAATCCGTTAAACTCTACATGATCTACGGAAAAAATATGTCACTATTCTATTAAAGTTGAATATGGCTAAATAATAAATCTAATTGCACTGATTGTACATTTGTAAACCATATAATATTTTACGATTTTTCTAGAGAAATACAAGTTATAATTACTTAAAATACTATTCTAGATATTTTTTCTTAAAAATAAATATTGTTATTAATAAATACAACTAAAAACGAGATTGCACCACCCAACGCATAATTTACGACATAGTTTCTATCTATACGCTTACATTTCTACCTACTAAAGTATATCATTAGAAAGCGGTAATTAATTCACCAAACTTCTCAAAGTCGCTATCCTACCAAAAACTGATACAAATTCGCCTCCACAGTAGTAAATCACTAATTCTAGACTATTTATACACCCGCTATAGTATTTAGTAATGGTAAGATTGAGACTACAAATTGAGCTTACATATTTTCTCTTTGACCTTCTAATTCACTCGTCTAATCTAGCAGCTATAAACGATAATCTATTTTGTCTAATACATTATTCAATTTCATTTTACTATGAACTTTCTACCACACTGTATTCGTTACGAAAATTTTTACAATAAACAGCCTTAGAGGCTATATTGCCTATTCTATACTAAGTTGTCAAATTGGCATAGAGCGGATTAAGTTACAGATATGTTCAAAAATAAAGTTACTCGCCCTATTGATGCTGTAGACGTCACACTTCTTTCACCAAACACCTGTTACTTCTTGCATGGTAACACTTAAGTATTGTATTGTGATTATGTAGTGACTAAAATGCACTAATTCATATTTTAGAGTACAGTCCTTTGTCCCCAATAAATTTAAGTAATTTATAGATAATATATAAAAAGTCTTAACCATTCTGGCATGTAGAGGAGAAAAGACGTACTAATTATTTGTGTACTTAATCATTTATCAGAAATTCGTGCTAAACTTGAAATAACCTAGAAGAGATTAGTATGCTAATGGAACAGATTATATAGTCCTCCGAATCCATTTATCGACGGTAAATTTCTACATAAAATTTTATGGACAATGGAGCTTGCTAGACTAGTGTACTGAAGTAGGTATATTTAAATCTAGATACATTCATAACACAAAATCTATCTAAAATGATAAAAATAAATCTGACCCATCCAAACACAGCACCCATAACTCTAAATCGGCAGTAAATAATAAGCCGAATTCTATGTTCTAGTATTTACAAGAGAAACTAAGAATATTTGTCGAGCAACACGAAAAATAGTCGTACTCTACTCCGACCTAAGAAATAAGCTCTAAACGTAACAGTTACTAACACAATTAACGGTCAAATGTCTTAAATTACAAATGGAGTTGGTATTGTAGGCGACACGCGGGCAATGCTGGCTCGACAGCTAATTATTTGGATTCAAACCGACTACCGTGTGACTTTTACAGTGCAATTTTTTACAGTGCAATTTGTTCTTATGTAATTTTGTCGTTTTCTTTTGAACTTTAATTAACTTTTGGTTGTATTTAAGGTCCATGATTCAATTAAAATAGGAACAGTACATAATAATTGTACGTAGAATTCTGATTTAGAGGGCTCAGAATAAGATAGAACTATGCAAATTAGTTGTGTTGGTGAATTTGGTTCGCGGGATGCATTCTGAGGGCAAGCGTGTTGAATTTGAGGAATGTCTGAGATGCGGAGACATCTCGCAGTCGTATGTGTCTGCCACCACTAGCGGTAGAACCACATAACATGTATAAAAATCAGCTGCTTTGTGGACCGCAAGTAATAATGTGTCAACCCTGCACGTGTACATGTTATCTACAATGTACATGTTTGTGCTTACCAGCTTGCTGTGGAGGAGCGCGTCGCGCACACCACCCTGAATTTGCCGCGATGGATGAGTCAGAAAACGAAAAACACCATTAAAATGTTTGGATTGCATGTAAACTCATACAAAACTTCTTTGTTATAACAAATTATGAAAATTCACTGCACGCTAGCAAACTCCACGCTAACACACTATCTCTTCCAGTTTATTTTTGTGGCAATCGATATGCGAATGAATGTTGAATAAGTTAGGTCGTATCGAATTCGATTAAAAATTGATCAGTTGGTCAATAACGATAAAACTTTTTGCTTATGCAACGGTTTTCTTTATTTTTAAAATATAGCGGCTCACAATATCATTAACCTTAAAATTAGAGTATTTAAGACGATATGTCGAAACAGTGATCAGAACAATACTAGATTTACATGGTATATAAAGGTTTAAATACATTGAAAATTTGGCATAAGATTTACAAAACACTGAAAAGATTTGTGCAATATATACGTTGTTTATATCTAAAGTACAGTATCTCTGAACTATTCGGAATTACTTCCTGAGGGATACCGCATTTCACATTTTTACAGATAGAAATAAAAATAGTTAAATTGTTTAGATCGTGCTACAAGGGCGTACCTAGTCGGGCGTTACATAAAGCACACACATCTGCGAATTCGAGCTTAAAATTATTAAACAGGTAACTATTATTTCTGCGACAGTGCATTCCTTTTTATGAACAAGGAGAACGGTGGGCGCTCTAACAAAATAGTGTTTATTTAAAAATAAAAATATTTATTGGTATTTAAAAAGGTCGGAATCTGTTATGGGTTGTCCGAGTGATAAAATGTTTTAGTTGTGGTGCGTGGTAGTAGCGCGATGCGGCCGGCATAGCGTAGGTCCACCGAGGCCTGAAAGCCCGTGGGCTTACGAGATCCGCCCAGGCGTGCCCGGGTAAACGTACTCCGCACCGATCAAGAGTCGACTTTCCGGTGGTATAACTCCCACTACACCTGCGGCAATAAAATAAAAAGAGCTACAAAGTAGCCAGTGGAACTATGGAAGGCTTCACCGGCGGTAGCGTTGAGTTTGAATAAAACAAATATAAAGAATTGCCAAAAAGCCAAGTCATTTCGCAAAATCTTAATAGCTATTTTGCTACTATTAAAAAATTAGCATAGCAAGAAAAAATAAAAGATTCATTTCGTCGTAATGAAAAACGGGGAACTCCCCTCTGTTCCACTCACTGAATCTTTATGGGCAAACTTGAAATTGATAGTTTCTTGTTGACTATATTTGGGCTACGTATAACTTGTGTGCACGCACGGGATTTTATGCTTTTGTGTGTTTGAACTAATACAAAACTATTTGAAACACGGACAAAAATGATGCGAGGAATAAGGGGTCATTACTTGTTATTTTACATATTGAATCAATAATAACATAACTTCGGAATGTTGCTTCAAAATTTAACTGGAATTAGTGTCTTGAAGCACGCAAAGGGATAATAACGGGGAAAATTAAGTGCTTGAAAATTATATAATATAAATTTTACTCTTTTGAAACAATCACACCTCAAAGATACTTTTGATCGAGTAAAATTCAGAACAAACATTTATTATTCTAGAATAAATATTATACTTATGCGGCAACCACACATCTTGTTAAAATACAAGTAAGAGTTACATTATCTCAAGCTTAGACTTTATGACTAGTTTAGAGGATGGCGATAAGGACGGTCGCATGAATAGCGATTAAATGATTGACTTTTTTAACTTAATTAATTAAGAATTTTGATATAATATCTTAATTTTGACGAAGATATTAATGCGAGGTTAGTACGTAAAACGTCGATCTATCAAAAATCAGCGAGGCTGGCTAAAATGACTTTATACAATCGATAACGCTCGTAGAAAGCGATAAAAATGAATAGAAATTACATACCTCAACGACGTGACATGTGACTCAACGTTGATTTAATTCATTCTTATAGTTATTTATACGTTAACGACGACGTTACGTTACGTTAACGATTGTAGAAAGTTAACTTGGCTAACTGCGCAGTTTGTTCGTCATTAGATCACCACTGAGGAAAAACCTCGGCTTTGTCGCGTCGTAAGTGAACCGCTTTACAATAAATTTAACACGAAAAGGTAGCATAAAATAGTTGTATCCAAAAATAATTAATAACAATAACAATAAATATCGATATCAATAACGTCATTGTTTAAGCAGTGTAAATATTTAAAATATAATGAATAACATTAAAATTAAAAATATTAATAATTAAATATTAATACATTTTAAGCATAGCAAATATTCAAATAGATATTAAAATAACACATTTGAAGCTCGATTTTAGTATATCTTGTACAAGAAACTATTAAATTAAACTCTAAACTATAACTAGCTAGTCTGCGAACTACGCAAATCAAAATCTATGATAGTTGGTATTTCCTACTCATCCTCTAAACTTAGTAATTAGAGAAACTAATTTTAAATCATTTAATTTTCTTATCTATGATGTATTATCCTAATTTCAACCATCGAAATTTGACCGAACACAACATATTTTTTGAGAGGTTTCAGAAAAGTTTACACGGGACTTATCTTCACGACTAAGCATTTTGACGAACTTATAGATTATAATTCCCACATAACAAATAATAAGTAAAATTTGGAAAGTAGAGAAGAAAGAAGAAAGAAAACAGAAGAATTTTAATCTGAATGACCTTAATAAATGTTTCTTTCATTAGTGAGAGCTTTAAATTATCTAAGTATATTCAATATCAACAAAGTAAAAGGAAGGACCTATGACAATTTCTATAAATAATTATTATTTAATGAAATATACCACACTTATTGTGTTTTGTACTCTGAATAGAAAAAAATCTCTGCGTTGACTTGAATTGACATTGAAACAAATAAATCAGTTGCAAAATACAAATAGTAAACTCAGCAATGTTTTGTTATTGTTATTAAAGTATGTTCTAACCTTGACAAGTAAACAAACAAAATACCTAAGCTTTTTAACCTCGCGAATGCCTCATTAGGAATATAATATTATATAACATATATAATGCTCACGAAATTTTCAAGACTTTTTATGAGATAAAAAAACAAATTTTAATAGGTACATATAATAAAATTTTCTTAAAAAATGCTTTATGCTTTATAACCAAAGTGAACAATAAAATACTTTAAGTCAAAATTAATTGCTTTAAGGAATCATCATCAATGAGTAAGAAATTCAACTCATAAACAACATATAAATTAGTATGTCAATTAAACTTTGCAAGCTCACAGTAAAGACAGGAGTTAACTGTATTATGGTTAAATACGTTTCAAATTAAATGTGTGATTAAAGTTGTGTTCAGCCCTATCGTTACCTACCTAACAAGATCGAAACTACTCACTACCGCATGCTATTATTTGGATATTTTAATACATTTGCTTGCTATACCATTTTTATACCTAATTATTAAGATTTGAAAGAGAAAAATCTGCTACATACATACTCCTACAAATGCTATTCAAATAATTCTAAATTTAAACTAGTCTAAAAAATTTATTGATGAGCAAAATTACATTAACAACTTTAATAACACTATGCTTCGTTGCATTATTTTTAGACAACTCTTGTTGAATAAGATTAAGGATTTCTTTAGCAATTTTTATAATTAGTATTCGTTTTAATAATGACTAAGTGAATTTCCTTTGGTAAATCGCAGTCACGAGTAATTTTGCTTATAATAATATACTTCCTGCGTATTACTTTAAATGAGACTCGTGAAGAAGAAAACTTTGACTTGACATAAGTACTTGTTGAAATAAAATTTAAAAAAAGATAAGTTTATTACTTTTAAAATATGAACCTCAATTCAAGCTACAAAAACAGGTGACGCGCGTTTCATAAAATCATTAATTTAAAGGCTTTGTACACGTACAAACACGTGTGTAATTACTGAAACGATCTTTTGTTCAATCATATTTACATTATTGAACTATCGTCCATTACAAGTGTTTTAATGATTGTATTTTTATTTGATTGTTAATACGGATACGCTAATGAAAGTAATTAGAGTGGAACGATATGCTTCGCTTTTGTGAAAGGAAATTATTATCTCCTTTATTCCGTGGTCAACAATAGACTACGAAAACGGTGTAATATTGCACGAAAACGATCAAACATTTCAATATGTTTTGTTTTCACTACTGAATTCGACTGTAACTCCATATAAAACAAGCTAATAACCACAATTATGGTATAATGAAGACAAACACATTGTGAGAAAAATACAAGACAGCTGTTTGTGCAGCTGTAGTCAGACCCTCACTCCCAAATTGGGGAGCTAACAGACGCGTCCAATCGAATCGCAAATTTTGTTAGTTTTTTTGATGAAAATAACCCCAAAAGAGTAATAACAGTAAGGAATAGATTACCATTCTAATCTCATTTGAGGGACAAACTTAAAATCCTAGTACTACGTTTAATTTGTAAAAATTCTTTTTCGTCCTACCCGAGATTTACATAGAAGTCACCACAAAAAGGATGTCACTTTTCAGTACTTTTATTTAGAATCTGTTTAAATCTCTTTAAAAGCTTTCACTGTAAATGAGGAGTGGGCGATAGCATGATACTAGCCAATGAGGTGGGGCCGCGGTGGGTTGAGGTGGTGGGTAGGACGAAGACAAACGCGATATTTGCGCACAAGTATTTACTTAACGCCTAGCATTTGAGGATCGTTAGCGCAAATCGTGAGTAAACATAGAGTAAAGCGCTCGCTTTTGGCCGGATTGTCTTGACAAAACCCTGGAAATAAACAATAAATAGTATTTTTAAAAACTTGGACGTTTTCTAATTGACAGCATGGCAGATTTATCGAGATTGCTCAGTCATTGTTAGAGGTGTTAACTTGTTAGCAAAGTTGTTAAGAGAGTTCATACAGTTTTGCCGTTACCATAGTTACTAGTTAAGAAGTAATAGCATAGCAACTATTATTTTAGATTACAAAAGCGTATGTAGTGTTACTTTTTAAAACGATTAAAGAGTTAGTATGCGAATCAGTGCGTATCATTAGCGGTTAGTGGAATGCATTGTCGCTGACGCGAGTTCACAGATGCATGGCGTGTACATTGTAAACCCCACTGAGCTCAAGTGGGTGATATGGCAGGAGTGTTGCCAGGTGGTGGTAGTGATTTCCGGATAGTTGGTGGTGCAAGCTCGCGAGGGGATTACCTGCAGGGTATGGCAGCCCGAAGCTAGGATAGCCCGAATAACTACGTCCAGCCGCGTAGGCGGCGTATGCTGCGGGAAACCCTGGGAACCAAACAGAAACACATTATTCGCTGAAAACACATTCGAAACTGATGTTAATTATCAGATTGCATGCTTTCCTTTGACGCCAATTTAAAACAAATGTTGTAATTACTAAAGCGCTGATTGTTATTTTTTGATCGATAGGAACTTTGGCATAACGTGTGTCCTAATGGAGCGTTTTTAAGTCAAATCAGCTTTGTATTAGTAGTTTTAGGCCAGTAGTAGTAAATTAATGTCGTCAGATAAGGAATACTCAAGAAAGAATACGACCTACCATGGATTCAGAGCTTTAAAATATTAATGCAGATTCAGGTTAATAAAATATTAATAGGGAATATAAAGTAGCCTGACCTGTAAAACTACTTAAAAAGTTCAACGCTAAATCTAAAAAATAATAATTAATGAATAATTTGCAAATAAACTGCACGCATGTGTTTATTCAATTACAAGGTGCATTATAAAATATAAAATAAATAATGGGCAAACCGGCAACGAAGGCTGATGTGATTACCACTACGGATCGTTCATCACATTCTTGCCAATCAAAATAGTGTATCTGTCATGCTCTGCAATCCATCATACGATAGATGGATATGCATATTGACAATGCATTGTGGTATAATCCATTAATTAAACTAAGCGTCCGTACCAACACTTTAAATAAAACTGTCCACATTTTTATGCCATGATCAACAACGTCCAGCATAATTACATCGATTACAAAACATGACTACACTGACAAAAAGACGTATTAGTTTTAAACAAAAAAGTAAACATATTTAACTATTAGGTAACAAGAAAGTGTTAAAGTGAACACATAAATCATTTTTATTGGAGTATTCGTCAGAGATGAAATGGAAGAATGTATCTTTAAAAAAATACTTACCATCAGGAAGAGCACCCAATGACCACATGAAATCTAGAAATGTAAAAACATTTACATAAATTGATCAATCCTTATACCTTACATTAGATATTTGTGAATGTATTTTAAATAACATACTGACTCAGTGTTATGTGCCGTGAGACACTATTTTGCTTGACGGATTATTTATGTAGCTAGCACAAACATAGAGTTCTAGAGTAATATATATTATATTTTTAAAACTTTTAATATTAATAAATTTCTAAAAGTTTACTACCGTCAAAATTCTAATAATATGGTACTTCATGGGGTATAAAGTTCTAATACCATAAATGCCAATATTATGACTTCACATAACGTTAATCTATTCTACACATTGTTAGTCTAGATCTACACATGTTAAACAAACAGACGTTTAAAATGTTTAATAAATGTTTTTATTAAACTAAATTCTACTAAACTTTGCCTATATTTAAGTTAATACAATTAATTCTAGTAGTATTAACGAGAACTACAAACCTAACTTTACAATATTTAAATTTGATGGATTTTCGACTGTTAAGTAACATTAATGTAATTAGATAGCATTTATACTAAAATGATCATAATATTTTGATAAATAAGCGTAACAAAAAAAATAAATACGTAAAGAGTAATTTTTAAAACATACTATCTAAATATTTATAAACATACATAAAATAAGGCTTAGCATTATATGACTTAAACTAAATTCAGTATAAAATAAGGAATATAAATATCTAGAAAAATCAGAAGTAACATCCACTGGTTATAAGTACCTCTTTTCTTCCATTGATAACATTTTTGTAAAGCCCACATCAACTTGAAAATCTATTCATAGTTAAAGCTAAAGAATATAAAAGAATATGTATATTTAATAAAAATATAGTTATCAAGTCATCGCTCAATATCATCCTCAAATAATAAACTAATAGACTTCAACACTCTAATTGGTATATTCATATAACATGGATGGAAATATATAAAAAATGGCAAGAGTTAGCGGAACCAACGGCTCATATTAAAATTCCATAATTTAAGCTACAATAAAACCAGTAAAATACCAGGCTCATTTCTATGAGTTCTATCTATTGAAGTAAAACCGAATGGAATTAAGTGCCTACTACCTGGTAGAAAAATATCGTACTCTATAAACCCTACTTAAAATTGTTCCAGATTTTTATTCTACAATATGATAAAATGTAGTTTTCGTGTAAATTTTTTATGTTAAAAAACTCATTCTATGGCTTTTCTATGTTATAACACATTTTGTAATATGCTAACGATCTCTTTTCTAAAGGCAATTACTAAAAATAAGACACTTCAGGTATCATCAGTTTCCTTAAGATACGTTTTGATCTTTTGGTAGGATCGAGAAAAAATAGGAATGTATAGGAGAAATAGCAATGGATTGAAAATTGACTATGTAGCAAATATTCTACGAAATAATTGGGAAAAGTAAAGAAAATAGGAGTTAAAACGGATGAGGAGGATGTTGTTGGAAAAGTATTGCGGATCAGAGGGGAAGCGGGGTGGGGAGTGAGGCATGGGTCAATGGCGAGTACAGGGTTTGTATATCGAGCGCATGAGCACCTATGAGATCAGAAACGGAATAGGCGAGAGGAGGAATAGTGATGGGCGCGAGCGTAGGTCGTGTTGGGCGGGGAGCGGGGCGTAATGCGGCCAATGCTCGACGATATGCAGCAGCATGAGCCATGTGTACGGCACCGCTGGTACCTGACCCTACGCTCGCACCAGTCACTAACAGTTGCGTTGGTGCATGAACGGGGTAAGGTGTGTAACGTATACCACTAGCGCCCGCGGCAACGGCGCTACCTAACAACTCACCGTACGCGCCGCGTCCGGCGGCTCTCGTCTTCGCCAGGTTCGCTGGGAGCATAACTTCTTTCGGCTGAGCTTTTTTACATTCCACCTAGAACAAAAGTAATGCGACACGTTATAGTTTTTAATATTGTTTATGCTTATAATTAGAAAAAGTGTTAAATAAGAAAAAGAAACGTATTGCGTTAGAGAAAATATTATAATAAAATTCAAGTAAGATTTATGCTTTTTATTTCTATAAGTAAGTTTACAATGGTAATTTTGTATAAATTTATTGAATAAGCACAAGAAAAATTCGCTCTGCTTTTAAAACAAAATGAATGAAAACTCTAATGACTAAATTGTATATTTAATAGATTCATTTTGTAATTTCAGCGAACAGTGAGGTTCTTTTCAGTGCTTGTATCTTTTACCCCCACAGAAGGGCGGAGGGCATGAGGCAAGTATAAATTACCCAATCTACGTTAACCCAAGCCTCTTGCAATAGAATGTTCACAACCGAATAGAATCTTTAGGGAAAAGTGGATATTTTATATCGCCTTAAATTAAGTTCGAGACAGCCAAGGGATCAATTTATTCGAAAAGTATCCTCCTTATTAGTACAACAAACCTCTATAATTAATATTAATAGATCTAGATGCACTGTTACAATAAACATTCCCGAAAAAGATGTAAAAAACGTCAGTTCAACTAAATTTTGAATAAAGGATATACTTATTGATAAATTTTAATTAAGCGCCTAAAAATTATTAGTTATTATATAATCGCTACGCTTTCCATAAGGTATAAGAAGTAAAGCATGTATATAAAGCAGCGTCTACATTTGTCACGCGAATCTCACGGGCCGACAAATGAAGGTTTGCCGCGGTGTTCGCGTACTTTGTGCACTTTGCACAACTTTCTGCCCCGACGAGAACTACGCGCTTTTGCATTAAAGTGAAGAGCGAGGGCAAGGCTTCACTGAACAATATCTCACCGTATTGTTTTACATAAAAATATTAAAGTGTATAGTCAAATGTTATTTTCAGAAATTATTAATTTTATTAAAATCAGCAATTCGTAGGTCAGTTTATTCTTTGACTAAAGTCAGTTTGGTGTAAAAAATTGTGTGTTATTTTTTTATCTGGGTGTGTTGTTATAAATTTCTTTTCATAGAACCTGGGAAAATCTAAAAATGATTCTTCCTATTTTATCACTTATATGAAGTACAGATAAATAAATAAAAGAATTAGGAAGTCATTGCCGCTGTTTAAATCGGTTTACACCGGTTAATAGGGCATCATCGTTATTATTTACTACCATTCTTATTTTATTTCAAATAATTGATTAACATAATTACGTAACAATTGTAATTAAAAAAAAACAAAAGGATTTTTAATTCAAAGCATCGACCGTAATACGACCGGCTATGAACAAAATTCAGCCAGGAATTCAATGTTAAATGATGTCGCGTCGCTGGCGAGGGAAGTGGGAAACAAAGCCTCACAAACAATTCGCATCGGAGTTCGCAATCCCGATCAAGCGTTCGAAATCGTGACGCAGTTTAATGACACGAAAAATAACAAAGGTAAATTGTATTTAGCCCCGCTAGGTAGGCGCCCCCCGAGGCGATATATCGATCGGCTCGAATCGTGTAGTATTCGACACTGAAGGAAAGATCTGACCGAGCGGACTTAAGTTGGGCTCGAGTACGCTCTGACTTAAAGCCGCATAAACCTTCGCTACGTCTCAATAAAATTTTCATCTTATACCATCGATGTATAAACAATTTAATTGTTTCGCTAGAAACATCGGGTTTCATGCTTCATCGCCTTCACCAAATATTCGCAAATGGCGGTGAATTAACACGAATCTGAGCGCAGTCATTAAATTTACGCTTCAATATTTTTGAGTGAAAACCTTTTAAGGTAAAACAAATTCATATGTGAATGTCAATATTATGAATGAAACACGATGTGAGTTTTAAGAGCAGTATGTTTGGGATTTAAATAAAAACTGTCGCGTATAAAATCAGTTCCATTTTATTTCGCATTCATTTGTATTTTATGTCTTTTTTTTTACAGTACTCTAAAATAGCCAAGAGCTTGATGGGGCACGTAAAAAGTAAGGGTTCGTCGTGTTTACTGTTCCCTAATTTTTACAATCTTTGAATTCTACAAGGTATTGGGGTAAATGGTGAAAATATAACAAATTTTCTTAAGTGGCGACGTCACCTGCACCCTAACTAAAATTACTAACGGTGCTCGAGTAACCTCAAGCTCAAGGTAAAGCTTATATATATATATATATATATATATATATATATATATATATATATATATATAGTTTATTTTACTTAAACATTTTTATTATATTTATCTTATAATATTTTTCCAATACATCCTATCAAAAGTCTACTGCTGAACATAGGCCTCTCCCACAGATTATCTTATTCGGTAAAAAAAAAAAAAAACGAGTTGTTATAATTCTGTGACACATAAGGGTAAATGGACAGAAATAAATTATATAGATTCCTTTTATACAAGTAGCAGGTTTAGTATTTGTTGTCATACTTTTCGGGGTAAATGCTTGAAGTATTAAAACTGAAGTTACAAAACACAGCAGCATAATGCTGCTGTGTTTTGTATGGTTAGTGATGAGAGCTGGAGACCCTTTTCACTGCTAAAAAGGCATTCCATCTTAGCACTCAAGGGTTACAACCCATCTACCTATAGGTCATGGTATCTTATAACTATCGACGGACCGCGTTGTTTTGTCATTATTTCCGTTAAAAATATTTAACCTCTGAGAACCTAATTTTAATTTCCGATGTACTTTTCACTGCGTAATTAGAAGTGAAAAAAAAAAACATTTTCAAGCACTTTTAATTCTTTTCTCACACAAACCGGTTTAGCTTCAAGGAATTAAAAATATTCCGAGGCATAAAACATTGATAAGGACTGTACTATGTGGTGGCAGCGTAAGAAAATCCATCGTCCCACTTCATCCCGTCAGTGCGGTAAGAAGTGTTTATGGGAAATGTCAAGAAAACCGAATGGATATCGATAGATGGCTTTTTACATGGTAGAGCCATATTGCAGCTATATTAGTACTACCTATAATTGTACCACGAATGGGTCGGCTCGACCGGGGAAGTATCACGCTCTCATAGAATGCCAATGTAAAATAGCAGCTCAATGCTGCTGTGTTTCGTATGGTGAGTGTAGCAAACCAGAGACCCATTTTACCGGAAACGAGGCATTCCATCTTAGTTCTCACGGGTGACAGTGTATCTGAATTTAGATTCGTAATCGCGGATAGATGTAGATGCCTACGGGCCACAGTAACCACTGACTATCAGCTGGACCGCGTGTAGAAAAAAGATATTGGTATAATAATTTCGTCGATGCCAGACAGAAAATATTTAGAGCGTTAGCGCACTACATCCGATGCAAATCCGAGAAATGTTGATTCGAAGTAGGCTTAGTACTACTTGAATGGGAGGTGACGCATTATATTCAAATTCCGTTTTATAATATTCATGGACAGGATAACTACATTATTATTTGTATTAACGATTTCGCACTTCTTCAGAATCTGATCTGAGCCATCAGGTGGTTACTACCACACACACTGTATAAATAAACCTTTCTTTCTTTTGCGTCTTTGTACGTATACTAACAATATATATCGTTGACGGTCATTGAGAGGACACCGAAAGACGTAAGCGTTGTATGTGAAACGGCACCAGAATGGCTAAAACTTTCGAATCTGAAGTGTACAAGCGATAATCTTATATCCTCAAACGCAGTGTACAGTGGACTTCCGAATTCGGTCAAAGTTTGTCTTTACATGGATTCAAATCGGTGCGTATTGTTCAAAAACCAGCGATGGCTAGTACTATAAACGATACTCATATGTCTAATCTGCTTCAATCCATATACCAAGCGTGACGATTACGATAAATATATTGACATTGGGATGAATGGGATTATGATAAATATATGACGGTGCTGTAAAGTGTTCGAAACGTCGGACATTTAAAACAAGTTAATATACGCGATATAACCCGTAAAAACCAGTTTCATTTAAATGTGTAGTGTTCGCGTAAACATAATAAATCATTACGATAAATACTCGTTACAATATGAGTGGCAACATGTCTAGCACAGAATATCACGGGCTGATAAGGAAGTCATATTAATGGAAAATGTAATAATGTTAATAATAGCATTCTTTTAAATATTTTATCAATTATAATAATATAAATTTTGATGAACATTCGTTAAGACAAAGTACATCAAGTCCTCCAGATCGAATTCGGTCACGGCCATCTGCACAGGACAGGTTTATAGTGCATGAGTGTTTGTGTGTTATTACACACTTGTGCACTTCTCTGTACACTTACGCAAAACGACACGACCGGAGAGCGATCAGGCACAGAACCAACGGTTTTACGTGGTTGTGAAGGCTAAGGTGTGAAAAACCATTAAATTCCTGACTCCGGGTTGTTAATAAGAATTTTTGACAGAAAATTTGGGTAATTGATTTTGGCCCGACCGGGGATACTAACCCGGGACCAGTAACGCTTACAACCACAATCCAATGAGGCAATGAAATACATATTATGAAAAAAAACTTATGATTTATATGGAGATATAAAAAACTTTTAAAAACTTTGGTTGAAATATTTCTCATTTCGTATATTATAAAGTTATCAATGTTTTATGTCGTTTTGCATTTGTTTCCCTGCGAAGAAATATTTGTGCTTTGATATTTTTGAAGCGGTTTGCCGGGCAATGTGCCAAATAGACAATGTTCATAAGGGGATAAAATATTATAGTCATTTTTAAACGAACACAAATACGATAGAATATAGAATATACATGAAGGATAAAACTCAAACTTCGACATTAATAATTTAAGGGTTAGTATTTAATATCACGCCCTTAAGGATTAGTTGTTCCATAAAGTACTAAGTTACTGTCCCTACTTAAAGAAGTTAAAAAAGTAGCTACTAGAAATATTCTACGAATATATTGTTGTGCGGGCGACGTACAGACTTACGTACATATGTACGTGAGAGATAAACGCAGACGGCGAAGAGGAAGGGTTAGGTCTGGGGGAGGGGAAAGATAAATTTATCAGGGAAACCTTCTGCCTTGGTATTGACACAGCGTCGCAAGCCTTGCCCTGATTGCTGTTAAATGAAAGTTGGGGCGTGGGAAATCAAGATCAGCTAAGTATCATAAATTTATTAAACGTTATATTATAAAATATATTACATTTTTGATGTTACTACCTAGTTTGCTTTAAATCTCGAATAAAAAAATCTAACGACAAACCTACATAAAAATGAATTTTACTTAGAGTGTATAAAAGACTTCGTAAAATTTGATAAGGTAAGGGATTCCTTTTCAAGCACACAATGTTATATAAAAGAGATGAGAAACAAATCTTGCGCTCAACAGGTCACGGATAATGAAATACTCTGCCGCACCCCGGGAGTTCTTTCCATATTTACGTAACTGTTGTTCGAAGAAATAAGTTAAGCGCAAGTCAACATTTTCAGTGAAATTTCTATCCAGTATGTTAAAACGTAGAGTGTTTATTTAGAGGGCGCCGCGGGGCGGTAGAGGCGATGGGTTGTAATGCGCAAAATTCAAATCAGATATGCGATCGACTCGTCGTACATCGCCGTCGCTGATAAGCGGCAACGTTACCTGCTATGCTCTGCAGATATCCCGCCAGCCGTTTATTGCCAACGTATTTCGTACGATTTAAATTGAAGCATTACGAATCTGTAGATGCGATAACTTATTCGAAAGTAATATATAAATATAAGTAAATATTACAAATTGTAATAAAAACAAAAAATTATTTTGTAAAATTCTTCCTAATTTAAATTAATGTTTTTTTTCTTTCCAATAAGAAGAGAAACCTATTTATTTCAATTCATTTTAATAGTGTTATTTATGTTGTTATATATTTTTCTATCATATATTAAAATTCAACTGCAATTAATGGTGATATAATAAGATGTAATTTTTTGTGATGGGATTATTAATTATAATATAATTAATAATCCCAAAGCTTCCTATCCTAAAGCTTTAAAAACTATTTTTTTTTCTAAGATAAAGTACTAAATTACTAACTAATAATTATAAATTATATTTTCATAGTAAAGTCCATTTGAAAACATCACTATGAACATTTTTATCAGTTTTGAAAAACACTAAAACTGGTCTAATGTATAAAAAAAAGAAATCATTATTTCAGCATTCATGTACTTTACCCAAAGCGTATATTACGAGCACGAATAGTGGGGCAGTTAAATCAATATTAGTTTTAGACGGCTAGGCAGCTTGTGACTTTGCGAAAACTTAATAGCACGAGATCCGGTTGGTACTTTTTCGATTACATGAATATGTATGTAAAGCTACTTTTTACTACCCTAACGAAGCCAACTGCCAATTTATGTTGTATAATTTTAATGATTTGACTAAATTTTAACTATCTATTGGAGATTATTGATTGTTAAAAAAAAACAGAAAAATACGAGAAGCACGTTGATATATTATAATAATTACAAGATTATTTTAATACCATCTTAAATAAACCCTTTGAAAATAATATATTTATTTTGTTTTTTTAATTAAATGCCTAGAGTAAAGTCAAACTTTATAAACGTTCCATAACATAGCACATACTGTTTCCTAGTTAACTGAGTTATAGGGAAAATAAATTTAATTCATTTAAAATAACTGTAGATATGGTATATTATTATATTTATAGTAGGCATTGTAAGCAAATGATTAAGACGATATACAAAATAAACGAAATGTCATTATAAAAAATTCAATGTACGTTTGCGAATGCATAATATACATCGCAAACTACATTGAAACATTCACCTTCATACAAATGTTAGTAAGTCATTAAATATTACAGCATAGACTGCGTCCCTTAATTTTGCCGTGGAGCGTCAGTCGACTTGTAACATTCATCGTGTCGCGGAAACCCGTCTAACGCCCACGGCTATTTCTAGAAAATCGATTGAAGTCAATTGAACCCGTTGACGTTCGTTACCCGAAAGCATCAAGACATAGTGAGCTTCTTTCTTATCTATATGAATAAATAATACTGTGGTGACGATATTACATTATGTTGATATAAGAATACAAGTGTAAAGAAAAATCAAGAAAGATATAGTCTTACAATAAAAATAAAATCAGATTTCAGATAAAACGTGTATGTAACAGCGATCGCACGGACGCGTTGCTTGAAATTGTAAATAAACATGATTAAATGATTACCATATAGTGGCGATGTAAAGTAAAGTAAAGTCACAGCCTATATACTTCCCACTGCTGGGCACAGGCCTCCCCTCATTTCTGGGAGGGTTTTAGGGCAAGGAAGTGTCCGCCGCGCTGCCCCAATGCCCGTTGGCAAACTTCAGATGTCTTCGAAATATTTTTTTTTCTTATTCCTCAGACATGCAGGTTTCCTCACAATGTTTTACTTCACCGCCGAGCACGTGGTAAGTCAGCACTTAAAAAGGCAATTAACGATTTCATTGGTGCCGGCGGGGATCTAACCCGGGTTACTCGCGTTCTGTTATATTTACAGCGAGCTTTAATCATTAGGAATATCTATTACCCCATATCGTCCCGTGGGTGTCGTAAGAGGCGACAGAGGAAAAACTAGGAGAGATGGGCAGTAGAGTATTCATAATAACAGATAAAAAATAAAACAGCGGTTACTAATTCGCCTGAAAAGCGTGGCAACTATGGTAAATATTCCTCCTATGAAGTTATCTATGGGAAGGACTTTGTTTTTTTTTATATAGAAGAGGGGGCAAACAAGCAGCTTATGTTCAGGAGTGGACTTTTGAGGGGCTGTAACGATAACGGAATGATTACCGTAGTCGTTGTTGTTCTAATCTAAAACTGCACTTTAATTTTTTAAACAAAATCAAATAAAGATGAAGATGTTCAAGACCTATGCAGAAAATCACCTACCCACGAATATATTGCAAAGAAAATAACATCTTTGATGAATTTCATGATTTAAAGATGTTATTTCCTTTACATGAAGAAAAATGTAACTTACTAAATCAACCGTTATGAAATAATTTCTAATGAGAGATCAAGACTAATTAGAAATAATGATAAACAATTCAAAATATGTGGAAAATACAACATTTGCGAGAGTGATATATATGTATTAATTAATATAAGCTCTGGCAATTAGTGGTAATTGAATAGGGGCGTCGAGCGCCAGCGGCAGTGCCTTGTCAAACCGCTGCCGACTAGATTAAGGTCTGCGGCACGTGGTCCCGCCGCTCGTAACTCGCTTCACACGATTCTGTACGCGACTTTCATATGGCTCTCCAGAGGAGACTCAGTTCAGCACCCATAATGTATACCAAATTGTATGCAAGAAATTAAGCAACGCTCCTAGGTCGCTATTTATCGCGGCTGGCGTCTCCCAGCGCCTTACTAATGGTTTCAAAGAGACACCACGCGTACTGCAATAATGAACAAGACTGCCTTAACGTATGGCCATTATTGATGACTCCCACATTCAACCGTGTCACTCATTTATTACTTTTCTCCTCAGTAACAAATTAAATTACTAAGAACTCCTTAAAATTATATTAAGTGTTAACAACGCATTGTTTCCACACAAGTTATTATTTATTATTTTGTTACGTACAATTTTTTTAGTTTTCTGCTTATTGATTTCTTATACACGGTCACTACATATTGAATGAAACTAGATCTTATGGATTTTTCCCGGACAAAATTTATTTTTATTTTCCTGACATAAAATAAATTTTGTCTAGGACTGAGGCGTTCAATTACCCAATGTTATAGTTAATATCGGCTACCTTCAAATTAAATTATAAATTTTTAGTCCGATCTTCACAGAAATAACTCGAAGTATCGTAAAGTATTGCAGTGGTATTTTTGAGTTGGAATTTAAGTTTATTAATTATTAAAGAATCCATAGCAAATAGAAGCTATCTTCTCTATTTTAAAAGTGGCTTCTTTTTGATATCAGCTGATTTGGCATCTGATGTTGAGAAAACATACCTAATTACATGAATACTCACGCCTGTCACACAGAGGGGTAGACAGACAATATGGACTTTCATTTGACACGATCCTTGCACACCTCTCTCGCTTCCTTTACATCTATATACCTACGCATACATGCCCATCGGTTACTCTTTTATCTGGTCCAACTTCAATATATCGCCAATTTAGTCGATAAGCTTCGGTCTCGCGCGTTCCTTCAAGACTATGCCGTTCACTTCTGCCACATAGATTTGTTTTGTCACCCTTTCACCCTTCATTATTTCTACATGACCAAACCAATGAGGCATTCCTTTCTTAACATCATCTTGCAAACCACACTTTTCTCTTATCACACGGTTTCTCACCCTGTCATTCAAATTCGACCCTAACATACTCCTTAATGACCGTATTTCTACAGAATTAATTCTAATCACGTGCTTCTTCATCCACATTTTCTACATGACGGCTCCGTGTCTTAGCAATGAGTGGCTGCGGTGGGGGCCGCGGGTTCGAATCCCGCACTGAACAAGTATTTGTATGACCTACCAATAATTGTTCCGGGTCTGGATGTTTGACCTTGTACATTTTATGTTTGTAAACTGCTTCCACGATACAGGAGAAAATCCTAGTGTGAGGGTAACGTTAAAAAAAAAACAAAAAAACAAACACACAACTTTCACTATCATACATTAAGGTAGGTACTAACACAGAATTGTGAATTGCCATTCGTATCTATTTTGACACATTCTGACTTTCCACAAAAGAGTAGAGCCCCATTTACTCTATTTCTTGCATTCACTCGTCTTTATTTACTATTATCATATCTACAATACCTGCGAAAAATACACATCCCAAAAAAAAAAAGTTTGCGTAAAACTCACCCACTTTCTCAACCAACTACCATTCTATTCTTATTTAACATATCGTTTTCACTTTCTTCTTACTTGCATTCACTTTCATTCCCTTTCTTTTAATAACTTGTTCATTAGTGCAACCACCATTTGCATCTCGGTAATAAAGAAAAGGTTCTCAGGACTTTGACGCCTCAGTCCCCCTGTAAGCAAGGAAATGGAACACAATAGTATTCGAAAAACAAGTTTTCTAGTTTTTAATAAAATCATATAGTTAACATTATCGTGTCTCGATAATGGTAACTGTATTTCGGTGTTAAAATTCGACCATTTAATAGGATCTTGTAAGGAAACATCAGGTGTGCAGATAAAATAAGGCTAACATAGCCTTATTTTATCTGCCTGCGGTAATATAAACATAGTACCTCTCGTAATAGTCTAAGTTTTATTCTCCTCTTTTTTTTAGATAAATTTTAAGAAAACCTACGCCAATTTTTGATGTTAAAGTAGTAATATAATGATGAGATTGATGGCAATGTAACCGTCTTGTATACACCAGATATACCCAAGTGTCAACTATCCCTTCTCCATTCTCCAAGTGATAAATTCTTTCACACCAGCAATGATTGTTATGGATCAGACAAGAAAAGTAATGAATTACTATACTTGTTTCGCAATTTTTATATAAACCAACCGACGAAGGGATACATCTACAGCAAGTATTATAAGAAAATATCGCAATTTGTGTAGTGATATATGGTATAATGATGCTTTTTAATGATTTTTTTATTCGATCGTATTTTTTGTATTTTTAACTTCCCGCTAAGAAAACTGAAAATTTTCAAAAATCGGGAAGTTATTGTTTTACCTCGTTTTTCGAAGCTAACTTTTAAACGGCTTTACCGATCGATTCCAAAAACAAATTAGCTTTTAACCTTGAAAAAACCACGTCGATCGCCGCCGGTCCGGTCAAAATCGGTTGATTCGTTCGATATATATATCGTTAACGAAAAATTTTGAATTTTTTTTTAAATTACTCCGATATTTTATATTCAACATCATAGTTGGGGGAAATTTAAATCGCTTTGCATTTGAAATTAGCGGGAAGTTCCAGGGATGGTCTGCAGGGTAAACCAATTTTTTTGTGCAAAGTAGGGGTAAAGAACTGGAACTTATATGCTGATAAACTGATATTTTTAAGTTAATTATATATCAATATGGAATTATACGTGGACCCTAATAGTAATATATATACGGAGAATTATGGATATAGTTCCGCAATTACAAATGAAGTAGCGCGTTGTTCCCCATTTACGAAAGTTCACTGCTGTGCCTCATGTGATTAATTAATTTTCTTTCATTTCAAATTTAAGTTTGAACAGAAATCGTTAACGAGCAGAAAGGCCTGTTCAGCCATAATTTACGTATTTACGTACGCCTTATGTTACTTACATCACTTGGTACTAGTTATGTTTTTGCCTTAAAGCCGCTTAAAAATTATATCATATGCTTCTATAGGAAATAAAAAGCTTATTCAAAAAGTAGCTATGCACTTTTTGTGTAATAAGGTTTGTTTGATTACATAATATATGTCTCTATACACCTAGTATAGGGACATATATTATTTAATTACTTTTATCGGATGTTCCTTATTACGTTTTTTCTTAAAACTTTATGTAGATACGAAGTGATATGAACCACAAACCTATATTACATTAATACTAAACGTTTAATGCAATATTTTAAAATAACATTACGTTATGATAGAAGCAAGTAGGTACGGAGTAGGATGAAATAGGTTGCAGCACTATAGAAAACTTTAATTATATACGATTTTATTACTTTTAATACTGACTTCTCTATGCTAAACAAATTTTAACGAGTTTTAAAGAAGTTTATTTTATTTGAAACGATTTAAAAAGAATTCTCAAAAAAAGATCCGAACTTACTTTTCAACAAAAAGTTGGCAAACAAAAAAAAATCTTTAAAGAAAAGGCTCGAGAAAATTTGCCAAATTTCTTACAAGTCGCCAATTGCAAGTTACAATAAAAGGGGAGTCACAAAAAGTGTTTGATATATAGAAGGTACAAGAATGGCCGCGGCAAATCGATAGTGCGTAGAAGCGGGTCGGGTCTTACTAAAACGGGAAGTTTATGGTAATCGCAGTTTCGAAGGAACGCGTGATTGATTATTTGGCTTAGCCCTCGTCTTTCTGTATCAGTAGATAGAAGCGAAAGTACTCGAAACATACTAAAACGTGCTAGACGAGATTCTAGTTAAAATAAAATACAATCTTAAAGTAGAATGTTTTTAGTTTCAAGCTACGTAGTTAAGAAATGAATAAACCAAATGTACTTTAAATATATTAAGCCTATATGTAAGCGCAACATTTATAATGTCAATAAATTTTGTTTGACTACGTAAATTAAAATTGATTTTTATGTTAATAAATCTACAAATTTGTATCAAAATGACAAAAACCTGTTACTAAAGATGAGTAAGGACACCTTCAATTGCAGGTATCTTTTTAGTGAATCTGTTCAATATTTATAACTTTGTAGAACGGTCCCTAACGGCCATAAAGAAAAGGATCCTTTAGCAACCTATACTAGCTATTTAAGACAAAGAAAGAGAGATGGCGATTGAGGATCTGAAGATTTAAGTGCCAGTTTCAAACGTGCCTACTTTTAGTGTTATTTCCTAAACGGAAACCATTTGTTTGCCTCGTGTACGATCGAAAAGAATGAACGCGCAATCCAAACGCTTTTACTAAAGTGTTTATGTATTTTTACTTCATTGTTTTAAATCGTCATTTTATTTATGTTATAATATTAGATGATAATCATGATTCAATTTTTTGTAAGCACATTATTAGATATTAAGGTTTTCGATGAAATTAAGAACATCATATCATAATATAATTAATAGGGGAATTTAAATAGGATCAAATTGATTAAATGATCAAAATGATGAGTATTCAACTTTATTGAACTTCAATACTAAATATTTCAGATGGAAATTGGCTGGTACAATATGTACTCATTAATGTATAGTAAAAAATATGTAAATATGAAAGTAATATGTCTGAAAAGCGTAAGGGCGTAACGGAGTGAAATTCGAGGAATTCTTTTAAAACATTTTTGTAGAACGGGGAAGCAAACAAACGTCTCAATTGATGATAAGTGACTACCGCCGTCCATGAAGAACCCAACATCAAAGAAATTTTATAGATGCAATTCAGCTTTTTACATAGTTTGTATGTTTTTTAATTGGTCAAAATATTGTTTTCTTATAAAGGTTAAAGGTGATAAATCATACGCTTTAAATTTTCCCCGATATTCCACGTCTTCTTTTTATGAACGATAATTAAGGGGTTTTTGTTAAGCTACGATATCACCCTAACACTTTCATGCGAGAAGGCGGAGTAGCTATTAGCTTAACGACCATTTTAATATAGGAGATGAGATATTAAATTTACGAAGGCACTATGACGTTAACTTCTGTACTGACGGAATGCTCGTTTTTTTCATTATCTGATTTCAGGTTTTAGCTTGATTTAAAAATATAGAAAGTTTTTAAGAGGCTGTAAACAGCTCAGTAAACAGTTCACACATTATTGCGTACATTTTTCTTAAACGTTAGGATTTTTTACACTAGAATTTTGTCCTGTATCGTGAAGGCTTACATATATAAGAAGGTTTTACATGGAAAATCGCACATAAATAAACATCCAGATCGTGAATAACCATTTGTTAGCCATAAAAACACGCTCATTAGCTCATTACACATTACGTGTGGTATCAAACCAACCTACCCGTTCTCGTGGTTCGAATATTTTTATATCGTTTATTATTATATTAAATTAAATAAAGGTATGTAATTTACATACGCCTTGAGTTCTAATTTTTGTATAAATGACAATTTTTCACAATAGTAAATAAAACGATATCAAAATTGTCAAACCAGATGTGTTAGACAGGTTTTTAAGAGGTCGATACATTACCGTGACGCAAGCTCCGAGGGGCCACGAACGCTATATGTACACCTCTCGTTTCGCATGGAAGCGAACAGTAATTACTCTAAAACACTACCCATTTGTTTGATGTCTTTGTTCATTGTTTGCTCCACTTAGGGCGAATATCACCCCTCGCGATTTCTTCCATCTGACACATGCAGCGAGATTCGTAGAGCCATTATGGCATCGAAACAATGGGGCGAGACAAAAAACGGGCATTAATAATCAAGAATATGCATCGACAACGAAGGGAGGCATCTGGTACCTGTTCATTTCAACGAGACTAAAAGGTAATGTGCGGGCGGGATCTTCGAGCAACAATGATAATGTGCTGCTACGTTACTATGGGAAATAATGAATATTTTACAAAGCTCAGGACGTTTAGTTTGTGATGTGAAAACTTCTTTAGAATCGTTGTGATTTGAAAGTCGATGAAACGAAAAAGCGACACTAAAAGGAGACAGACATTAAACATATATATGTTTATTTTATTTAACTGGCTTTACGGCTCTGGGTTCTAGCCCTTCTGAGCCTATCATTTCTTTCGTAGTCTTCATTTTTATATACTTATTCTTCACAATATGGTGATGCGGCTTGCGAAGTTTTTGGGAGATTTTGACGACAGCTCAACCCAGCGGACAGTTGATGACGACAACCACTCAAGTTCATAAGGCGCCCAAGCGACCAAAATAATTTGAGGTTTATATCAACATCAAAGCACTTGTTTCGTCGTTTTCTCTTATAGTTCACACGCTCAGACACTTAATTCACAAAATCGCATCTTTTACGAATCAAAATCCACTTCAAACCATTATTCAAGCGACAAAACAGGAGCAACAATCCGTCGTCGGCCAAGTTCCCGCCATTTTGTACTGGTACTCTGTGAGAGCGTGGTCCTTCCCCGGTCGAGCTGCAAATATACTACTAATATAACTGCAGCATGGCTCTACCACGTATTATATTGAATTAGTCGTGTTTAGGCCATCTATCGTCTATTTTACGTACCACCGTGAGAGTCAATAATTTTTGTTTGATAAAATAACTTTACCTATGGAGTAGAAGCTAGTACATTATGCAATTTTACTCGAAAGAAAATATTCTTTTGATTTATTACATTAAAATTTAGACTCTACGTGTCTAAATTCTAACATTTATTTGCTATAAAATTAAACTTTTATCTTATTATTTATGGCTTGCCTGTGGTTGAAAATTATCATCTATACATATAATAAAAATGTAAATTGCAGATGTCTGTACATTTTATATTTTTGTAACAAAATTGATAGAGAGGGACTAAAAATAAGTAACTGAATACATTTCTATCATTTTTAGAATTGTCTGTATGTCTGTCTGTCTGTTTGTTTGTTAACGTATCATGTATAAATTACTGATTTATATCAAAATAATCGTTAAGAATTGTGAATCTTTATATCACATATCTTTGTTTTAAATTTAGTCTTTGTTTTATTTAAATCGGTTTATCTTGTCAAAAGTTATGATTAATATTATGAAGTATGGGTACGAAATATAGGTACGAATTTGTTCAATGGTGACGTTATGTGATCAAGGAAATTTTTGTAATTAAAAAATTGTAAAATAGTGTTCTATAATGTTATAATTTTATCTAAAGGCAGTAAACAGAAATAATAAAGAATAACGTAATAAATATTAATAAAAAATATATAAATTCTAATATCTTAGTTAAATAAGTACAATTGTTAACCAATGTAGATAGATGGCGTTGTGCAAATTATTTATTAAATTTTAAGGTGTGCTTATAATTTTTTTTACCGCCGAGTACCTATAACATGTTAAATCAAATTTTGGAAGAACTATAACAATTTTTTTTGGTTTCGGCAAGGATTAATCGAGTAGAAGCTTGGCAGTAACATATAATACTTTCCTTTTGCTCTTTCAAAGTTGAAAAATTATGTTACTCGATTTTGTGTTTTTTATATTATTCCTTCCCGTTCTTTTCTAAATATCATATAATTTTTATTTTACTGTATTATTAAATTAACTACTATATTTTTATGCCGCTATAACTATTTTTAAGCGCCATAAGGTTTCACTATAAACGAGATATGAAAGACATATAATACGTAAATAATTACTTTGCTTGCTGCTTTCAAAGCAATGTTTGTATTGGACCAGCAAATATATTTCTTCCTTTTATCCAATAATCTTTACAGCATTTTAAAGTCCACTGCTGAACATAGGCCTCCCCATTGATTGCCTCATATTTGGCATCATTCATTTATATAACTCAATATCTGGCATATTTTTCACGATCTATCACGCACGCTTTACCCGATTATGGAAAAGTGGGTTATATATTGTAATATACAGCTAATATAATATAGTCCACGGCTGAGTACATGCATTCAATGATATATGTATATATAAAAAAGGATACCATTGTAGCATTCTCATACTTCTTGGAGCGGGTAAGAGTCCACAGTGCCGTCCTGACACATTTGTTCTCTTTAGTTTAAAATTTGGAATTAGTAATAATGTGCATACTATTAATTTATGTTTTTATTAGCTTAGTTAATAGGTACTTTAAATAAGATAAAATTATTATTTTATATCAGAAGTTTTTGTTTTGTTTATTTCGTTTGCAAATAGCACTCAAAATTTTAATTTTTAATGGACATTGTTAAAACGAACAGAATAAATCTAATTTGCCTTAAAGTTAGTTTTGTCATTTATCGACAGATGTCACTGTTCACTCTGTATCTACTATAATAATTATACTCTTTATAAACTGAGTCATAGATAGATACTAAACTACACTGAGTTTGGACTGTAGGTATCACCTTTTTCTGATGTAGAAATCCGTTTATTATTTTGTTACTAGAATATTTTACAGGGCGATTGACTCGATGCTTACTGAGAGTACTGTATTGAAAAAATAAATAAATACGTACCTAATTTTGCGATTTCAAAATAACACGTTACGGTAGAGGGCACAGGGGCAGAGAGTATGCAATTTTGTATAGAAATAAAATATTTTGGTATTTCTTAAAATAACCTCTTACCGGAGGAGGGAGAAGGGGGTAGATAATATTTAATGCTTGAAAGTTATTACAAAATTTGCCTCTTACGGTTTTAAATACAGGGTTCAAATTTTTTATGAAAAATATTGTATTAAATCGACAGCTCAAACTGCTGGATGTAGATGCGTGAAATTGGAACAATAACTTCCTTTTATTAAGTAGGCATCCACTGAGTAAGAAGTACTAAAAAATTAAAATCCTTAGATAGTATAATAAGATTTTAAGATTTTTTTATAGAAGAGGGGGCAAACGATTATGCGGCTCGCCTGATAGTGACTACCGCCGCTGTTTTTTTACCGAATATTTTTTATGGGGTGATTTTATATTGGTATAGGGAAAATTATTAAATGATTAATAAAATAATGCAATTATTGTTATTTTCTTTTCCGAATATCTCACCTTAAAGTGTTAAAATAAGGAAACATGGTTTGCGCAGACAAAAATGGTTTTCAATTGCATGGTGGTGGGGAAATCCGTAAAACGAAATTATGATAGTTAGGAATAATACTTAATATATAACTTTACAAAAATCTGCCCCTATTGATTATTATATACAAAATATTAAAAAAAAAATTCTATTTATCATTGCGTCTGAGTTAGGAATCCGAAATATAGTGAGATCAGATACTTACAGATATAAATACAAATGAAGCACTGCTAAACCCTTGACTCCGGGCTGCTACTGAGAATTTCTTGATAGAAAACCGAACTGATTTTAAGCCCGATTACACCTATTACTTAAAGGTCAAAAAACTTTTCTAGGTTGAGTTAAGTTTTATTTTTTATTTGTTTGCAGGTTGAGATAGAATATAGATAATCACGCATTTCGATTATTTCGTTAGTGTAGGTACTAAACTTTAGGTAGGCATTGGATTGTAGTTTTCATTTCAAATTTTGTATTCAATATCAATAATTACTGGTGCTTGCTTGTTTAGGACAATATCTTATTTGTAGTATAGAAACCAAGCTACAGAAATTCGGGAGCAAATTAGGGATTATGTTATTGCGGTCATTTTGTTGTTTATTTGCAAAATAAAACACAAACGTACAGTTTGCCCTATTCGTTTCATCGTTCATTTGTGATTCTCCAACTGATCTGATCTGATTGACCAACTGACTGAATGTTTTTATTCAGATTAGAGTCTTTCTAAGTCATCGCGACAGTTTAATTTACAAATAAATCATCATCACTTAGAAGAATATTAAATAAATCACTTTCCGTGTAATACAAGTATAGTTAATTTTCATTTCATTCCATTTAAAAGTTTCACTTCTACCGCGTGTGACCTGCACACATGTATCTTTTAGCGTGGGGTAATTGCCACCATGCTCTAAAAGCTCATTAGAAATGAGCGGCAGCCTATGTCTAGGATTGAAACGTATATACTTAGGCTATAACTTTTTTATGTCAACCTTATAACAATAGGAAAAATTACGCATCAGCGCTTAACATCAAAAAGTCAGTGATGTCATTATAGCAAGTGCCTGGTATCATTAGGAATTAAATAACGGCTGCTCAATATTTTTCTTCTAAGTAACTTTTTAGTATTAAGGCAAAAGTTTAAAGCGACTCCTAAGATTAAAGAAAATCGGCGGTGTCCTATATTAATTTATAACGAAGTAATAGACTAATCTATTAATAATAATAGAGTTTGTTAGTTACACAAACCTTTACTTTTTAATTTCGATAATCTTGCGACTATTCTTATTTTAAAATGCTAAAATTTTATATAAAGGTTATATTATTGCGATTTGAGGAACTGAAATAAACATGAGTTTTCTACTTTAAGTTAATTAACCCATGTTGCAATACTAATATCAGTTAGTTAATTACAAACCTTGTATGATATCTAATTTTATTGCCGTAGCAATAATGCCACAATTACTTTTACTGGTGCTATTGAAAGCTGCGTGGATGATAGCAATAAATTCAGGCGTCCTAAAATGTTTACAGTTTTGATATACGTTGAGAAATAGTTTTTATTATGTGCGTGCTCCTATATTTTTTTGTTTATTACTAATAGAAATATACGTATCGTTCACATATATATATATATATATATATATATATATATATATATATATATATATATATATATATAATCATAAAGAGAGAGGCGTTACGGCGGTGTCTATTTTGCTCCTAAACCCACTTAAAAAAGCCTGAAACTAGCAATAAGGCGAAGGCCAAGTTATACTTTACTTTTATTACATATATTTTGTTTCCAGTGTTCCAAAACGGAAAATAATTATATGTACTCTAATAATTTTGATGCAAACAAGTATATAAAAGTTAATCCTACCGAACTTTAGAAAGCAGACATTAGACCGGATCAATAATTGCGGCCAAGGTTAGGATCTCCCCTGTAATTTTTATTTCAACATTTACTTTTCATTTTATGACAAATTGATTTAGACATCGATCTAGCAGGATTCTCTTTGGGTTGTATCTCTGTGAGATTAAGCGGTTTTAACTTTGTATATTAATTCTATTTTGGATATATTAATATTATTATAATTTATCTTCTGTAATGATAAAATATTTCAAATAAATACATTGCGTGAAAAATATTATTATGATGCCTTGTAATTCTTAGTTAATGCCACAAATAGAAAAATCACAATTCTTGACGGCGCGACGGAGAAAAATCTAAACACAGTAAAGTGAACATTATCGGCTTTTTTATTGACTCTACTTGGACCACAGCCAATATCTAATTGAAGTCTGACCGACAATGTGGATATATAGATTGAGATGTTCATTGGACATTTGTTAATCATGGCTCCAATATTATATTTATTCTTCAAATACAAGAAAATATTATTTTATTCTTTTATTCTGATATTATTTTTGTCGTGTGGTGGCAGTTTAAGAGAATCCGGCCCCCCATTTGGTCTCATAGGTGTTATGAGAGGTTACAATGGGTATTCCAGAAAGTTTTTTAATTAGATTTTGGTATAACCATGCCTTTTACCCGACTGGCGACAAAGAGTAGCGTCAAATTTGTTAGACGACGTCTTG
The DNA here is from genome assembly GCA_907164705.1 of Parnassius apollo. NCBI lineage: Eukaryota > Metazoa > Arthropoda > Insecta > Lepidoptera > Papilionidae > Parnassius > Parnassius apollo. The sequence continues at coordinate 15,755,402 of CAJQZP010001037.1, forward strand.
TATATATATATATATATATATATATATATATATATATATATATATATATATATATATATATATATATATATATATATATATATATATACCTGTGTTCAGTTATGGTATTAGTATCGGAGATTGCGGTGACAGCAACATAAAGTTGGGGAATAACTTGATAGAGATTCTTGAAAGAGGCGACAATAAGAAAGGGAAAAAGACCGCATTAACGGCAGAACACCGTATCTCATGTATGCCAGATGTGACATATACAGACCGGTAACGTATGCGTATGTATCATGTCCTGCAGTGAAATGTTGTGAACTAGGATCCAGGGCTAATAAGAAAAATAATTTTAATTTTAATTTAAAATTTAGGGATGATGATAAATTAGTAATATCTTGAAAAACATTTAAAATATCGTTCGTTTTTACGAGTCTATTTTCTAAAGGGAAAATGTATAATGTAATCCTCGGATTATTGATACCAAAATCGACAAATAAATTACCGAATTATTAATGACCCGTCACTTGATGACTTCGAATATAATTACCGATTTATTTTATTTATTATTTAAGTTTTATGTACGGTAAAATATGTTATATTGTAATTTATAATACATTTAACCTGCAGAAAAAAATATTTTTCTTTGTTACGCATACGCACAAATGTAAGAAAATATATTTAAAACTTACCATTTTGTTATTGATTTCGTGAAAATGTATTTCGCACACTTTGTCTACTATATCTTCACTTTGAAATGTGACGAAGCCAAAACCTGAAACAATAAAATATATATATGGTTAATGTCCAAATTAGCTATGCTCGGAGTTTCCCTGCGTAAACGAAGCGCAGGGTGGTCCTCTGCTAGATGGAGTTATAACCCAGTAAAAGATGCGGATAATCGATTTATACAGGTGGTTCAGGATCATGCTTTGTGGCATGCCTTTAGGTAAACTCTATGTTCAGCAGTTGACTTGTTAATGGGCTATAACGATGACGATGATAAAAGTGATGATGAACGTACTAATCAGCTCACATGTCGATATATTAAATTTAACAAAGATAACGCTACTTTGTATTATCATTTATGAAACAGTTTTTTTATCGATACGCACCGCCTATAGCAATTAATGCTGAGTGACGCTTGGACGAGGAACAATAAAGAAAAAAGACCAGTCCTTTCCGCACTGCGGAAGAGAAAAGAGAACGACGGTTAAAAATCTCAGACGAAAAAATAATTTAGCTAAGTTTTTTTAACGTTCATTTTAAATCTTCTATTTTACGGTAAAATTGAAAAATTTCATTGGTAACTTCACAAAGTTACCTCGTTAGCGTGTCTATCTTTGATTTTGTTTTAATTAAAGCCAATTTGCGTAAAGTTAATTTCAAAAGGAGTGCCAATCAACATTGACTACAAGTAAAGCGACCTGTAGTGAGGGCAGTCATGAAATTATGTTCAAATCACAAATAATAAATTTACCTATTTTTAGTACCGATCGATATTGCTTGCTATTTTTACTCTGATTAAAAGTTTCATGGTTGACACCTTAAACATAGAAAAAAAAAATCTAAGATTCAATATCATTTTTTTTACACCTTTTTACTTATTTAACCTGTGTGTGTTGTAATAGAATTTGAATGCAGTTCCACTTACACAGGTCGAAATGATCTGAAATATTGCAGAAAAATGACTCTTCACCGAGTAGAGGCGGTGTAAGAATATCCACTACTCCATATCATCCCGTAGGTGTCTTAAGAGGCGACAGAGGGAAAGAAATTGGGGATGGACATCAGCGTCTTACTTGGGTAGTAGTGATTGTGATGTTTTTATTTATGCTTTAAAATTATTTCAAGTAGTTATTTCTTATATTTACGCGAATTTCATACTGCGCAGATCGGAGCAAAAAATAATGATTTTAATCTGTAGGTAGCCAAGGTTAACTATGACATTGAGACGTCGACCATCTCAGTTCCTCCGTAACTAGGGGTGCAGTAAAGTGCTCGAAACGTCGGAAATATAAAATAAGTTAATATACGCGATAAAATCCGTAAACACTAGTTTCATATTACAATTTAAAAACTTTATCAATTAATTCACAAAATTTTATTTAGTATTACATCTTAGTTTAGTTTGAAATAAATGTGTAGCAATCGTGATTGAAAAGTAATTTTATATGCTAGGTCTGGCTGAATATATATATATATATATATATATATATATATATATATATATATATAAAAAAAAAAATATATATATATATATATATATACAGGGTGTTAGTGGAAACACCGTTGTCCTTGAAACCAGTGGTTTGGTTTCACTTATAGAACGTAAATTCAATGAAAAATAACAACATTTTTTTAGTAAAATCTCAATTTTTCCTTAATTCCTCAATTTTTACTTGTTCTAAGCCATTATGTAAGCTATTGTGTTTTTATGTTGAATGTTGTGTAGGTAGCTAGCGCGGCGGTGATCTTTACAGTGATTATACGTTACTCGGGCGCATAGGGAATTTTGTTATGTACATGATATTTTGTTAGCACACTTTATCTTCTCAAAACTGTATAAATATAATCCCTGCAGAAGTTAGAAACAAAATGTTAAGAGAACAGAGAGAAATTCCATTGTCAATGACCACGTAAAAAGTTTTGGGTTTCACGTTCCCTTTGTATGTTCACTCTAAATAAATGGGACATTTTCGGCAAATTCGTCTGCGTTATTCTCGTTACAATAGCTAAGATAAATAATCCGTGAGTAAGAAAAGGATTTTGTTAAGATAATTATTTCTACTTTCAATTTTATCTACGAAATATTTTCCTTTTTTTACATGTAGGTATACTTTAAAGAGTTATATTGCTTCCGTTTTAATTTTTAATATTAACTCATTTCAACACGCTCTTAATAGCTTGGCCAGTATATACGTCTATGAATCTATAAATTTAATAGGATTTTATAATTCAGTTTTAATTTGACAATACAATAATTTCATGATTACGGTCTTATTTTCTTATATTAATGAATTATTGAAGGATCATCATAGCTCATGATCAAAACAGGTTAAGTATTTTAATAGATTTACATTACGTTTCTGTCTGTGTGCCTTGTAATAATGAAAAGGTGTCAATGAAGTAGGCGTGTTGCTCTGTTTAAGACTTTAAATATACTATATCATTGTCGTAAACTTAACTCTATTATATATGAATTACCATGAGACTATACTACACTCTAACAAAGTCTACAGTCTACAGTCTACTCGAATGACGCGTTTGATAGAAATGTCCAACATTCTATAGTTACTTGACCTAACTAAAAAAAAATCTATTTTTGTCAAAAAGATTCATGTCAAAAAGATTCATCCACCCACATTGCAGCCTAAAAAAACCCACTGCTGATCACAAGACTCCCCCATAAATTGCCTCATAGAAGAAATTTTACCATAGTTACTAGTGTACTTGGAAGTCGGGTTGGCAGTGGCAGCATCAGTTAACTTTTTTTTTTAATTTTGAGTTTTTTATTAGGAAAGTAACGTAAATTCCATATCAAGTAGCACTCGGCCTTATTAAATTTAATATGCTATAAATATGACTTCCTACAGGATTAAAAAAGTATCCAAAGATAAATAATATGAAATTATATTGAAGTCTCACTATGACTCAGGCAACAGCAAGTTAGTAACCTCGGAGCCAGTGACATAGCTCATTAGCACTAGACTGTGGTATTTGAGTTTGATAACGTTTTAGCGTATTGCGTGCTATTAGTGGTTCGGTAGATTTTCGTTTGTTGATTTCCAACGGTGCAAACTGTAAGCTTTGTCTATTATAAGTTATATGTTACTGGGTAAACAGTTAAAACACGCAAAAAAAGAAAAAAAGAGTTTAAGGACAAAGATAACACAATTTATAGAAGACTTTTTATCTATAGCAATTGTTCATTTTAGCGGCTTAGAATTCTGATGAAGAAAATTATGGAATTTTATCTCAATTTCATTTAAATTCAGTTCGCACCTGTGATGTTGGTATTCGTTATTTTAATATAAGAAGTGAGAGGTTGAGACAAAGATTATGAATGTGTCTCCCGATATCGGATATCTCGACACATCTGTCGGGCGGCACGTGGCGCTGACAGTGGGCGGTGCCACCGCGCTCCCGTCGGACCCCCGTTTGGCCCCCAACAGCCCTAGTATCGGGGCCACAGGCAGTATAACATGCCCCAGCACTGTATGAAACACCTGCCGGTGGCGTTTATGATGCTATAATAACCGTATAAAACGCGACTTATTGTAGGTGTCGATAACGGACATTATACAACTCTAGGCCTCGGCATCGTGATGGCGAAAATTATACGTATTCCAATGTTGCCAAAAACTTCGTTGGTGTATTTTTTTTCGACAGCTTAAAAATTACTTACAACATTTAGTTTCAATTATGTAATATCTAAATAAGTAAGTATCTTAATATTTTTTTGTCGCTAGAGAATTCATCACACAATTTCGTACGTGGGTGCCGTAACTTGTAAAAGACATCTATAGTAAATTACAGAAAAATATTATGGCTACCAAAAGACGATATGGTATAACCATCTTGTTTATCACTGAGGTAAAATACAAAGAACGGAGACGGTCAGCAGCGTTAAAGATGTGAGACGTCTGGAGCTGCAACCGGTCTATCCATCTGCCAAGCGCAACGACTTAGGCAAAACTACCACACAACAGGAGAGGCTAATATCCAGGAATAATGAAGACGAAGAATATTACTTGGCTTAAATAGTAATTGATGTATACAAATACTAGCTGATACACGCTCGCTTCGCTGAGCACACGATAATGGACGATAATAACGTATTTATAAAGAATATCAAGATTTTTAAAGTGATTATCGTAAAATCCGTTCTTAATGAGCGTCTACATTGCGAAATGAGTAACTATACTAAATTTTAAGTCAATCGGGTGTATAGTTTTAGAGATATCGTGATGAGTCAGTCAGGCAGTGGTATTTCGCTTATATATATATATATATATATATATATATATATATATATATATATATATATATATATATATATCTTTTCTTTCGTATGATATAAAATTATGTTTTAGTGTTATGATAACAAGCAAGTTTTCATTAGAAGTGAGCACTCAGTTGAGCAGTGGTAAAGTTGTCCATTGGCCGCTCTGCGACATCGAAACTTTTATTATTGTTTCGGTTCATTATTGTAATACGAAATACGCAGTGCCATAATTAAGAGATGCTAGGGAATTGTCCCATCTGAAGTAATAGTTGGATGAAAGTTTTATTTTCGGACTCTCATCGTGATTAAATATTTGTTACCGAAACAAATGTTACTTAATGTTGTTTATAAAGGACTTGCAAGAAAAAATACCTACATTTTTTACAATTTTTTATAATAATGGCCATTACGGACAATACCGTTTAAATTCATTCAACGCGTTTTGTGTTATCTAAAACATAAATCACTATATAAATAAAATATTTGTAAGTCAATATTGTTCCTTAAATACGATTTCTACACTCAGCACTTCCATTTATATACAGATATTCTCAAGCATATATAACATAGTTTGAAATCTTATTATGTATAAGATTACAAATATGCCGAGTGTCTAATGCGTTAGCAAAGAGGTAAAATCTAAATGCAAACTTTCGGGAAGCGAAGAAAATGGTGGATAAAAGCTATTGCAAAAAGAATTGGCTCCTCTTCATTTTCTCTATTGTGAAGTTGAATGGAATACAAACAATCAACTTTCTCGTCGGACTGATTGTGTGGAGACATTCTTATTGTCTACTCCCAGGTAAATAAAGAAGAAACACAATTGGCTCGCTACTTTGTGCGTCGACCCATTCAACTTTTAAATTATCAAACTTCAATCTTATTCAATTACACGCGCTACAACTCCTAGATTAGATCGAACAGAAAGAAAAATGAGAAACTCTTTTAACAGTAAATGCAAATGGCGTGAAAGAATGTACAGTGTAAATCAAACAAATGAAAATTTATAAAGCGAAAGTATGAGAAATTTTTGTGAGTAAGGTTAGGCCGCTACCGGTGAAACGATTTATCAAGGGCGACAGAACCCTCGTCCAATCGGTTGATGGCAATGCCATAAATATTTACTTTAATAAGAATTTGTTCGTTTTATTTGCGAGTTCGTCGGTTTACGACACAATTTGCTGCGCGATTGCTACTCCGCGACACGAGAGCATCGAGGCGGCGTGTGCGCATTATTTTTTTATGTTGATATTTGCAGTAAAATGACACTGAAATTTATCGCACTATTGTGTTGGATGATAAGACTATTAACGGCCATTATTGCTTTTATAGAAAATTTGTACGAAATATGAAATATTCAACATTTATGATGCAATAGCGGAAATCCTGTTCGGAAATTTATTTTTACAGCTTTTCATAAATTAGGTTTATAAAATTGCAACTTCTAAAACAGAAATCATAATTTATTATATTAGATGAAATAATTAATAAAGATAAATGTAGGTATATAATATGTGCTATACCCTCCACTTACAGTCAAGTTGTGTACGTTTTTGTGTTACCCTTACTTCTATCTAATTCTAATTGACTAATCTCCTTAAAATTGCAATCGAAGTGGTAACACAGGAAAACTGAATCTCAAAATAATAATGAACTGGTGTTGTCAATCCGCTTGGCAATTATGGCTTTTCTCAGCGGTGGACTTATGATAGCTTGTAATGATGATTATAATGATGGTGAATTTTAAGTACTACTTTAAAGCAGTGGTGAAACAAAACATCGTAAGGAAACTTACCTAAAGATTATATACATATTATTTACTTTGTAATTCGCTCACCTTAATAACGACGAATATTTTTTTTAATAATATACATAAAATGAATGTAATTTATATTTTACATTTCACTTCAAACTTTTGTTAAACGATAACATTGTACATAAAATTCAAACTGAATTTTTGATGTAGCCAGCACTTTGCTAATGACTTTTCAGATGTGCAATTAAATGATAAATTATATTTTGTGCTGGCTAATTTCAATTCATATTCGTTGCGTTTATGTAAGATGATACTTGTAAAACCATGTAGGGTTCTAATTTATTTTCAAAAACATTTTATGTAGTAAAGTTTACAAGAAGTAGAAACACTATGTACTGTTATAGAAAATGCTCAGACATCGTTCTCTATGGATATTGTGGTCATACGTAGTAGAAGAGCGATCGCCGTATCTGGCGTGTAATCCTATCGAGAAGACGTGCCGGCGACGTATGGGCCGAGATTTGTGGGATCAACGAGCAACTGAGATGTGCTCGATGTGGTTACAACACTCATTGTACAAGGTTTGATCATTATATACTCAAACATTGCCCTATTACTAAGCATGAAAGATAAACTCAAATTGAGTATTTTGTGTAAAATAAGCAATTTCTTGTTATTCAGTTTGTAACATTAGTTTAAATTTAGTACCTGTATCAGTGATAATAGACAAGCAATTAAAAAAAATATGGTCATTTTTATTAAACATGTACTCGTAAAAGTTGGTTCCTGCATTAAATGGGAAAATTCCTTCGTAAATTTTGCTTCGGAGTAACGTGCATGATTTTGATAATATCGTTTTAATTGCGTTTAAGAGGAGCGAACGACGAAAAGAAGGGGAAGGAGGGGGGCGGCGGTTATCGGAGGCGACATTGCGATGCGAGAAGCGCACTTCGGACTTGTACAGATTGCGAATGAAGACGCCTTCTGCACGTACGTACTTCACGCTTCACTTGTTAGGAAAACCGCAGCGACGGAACCAAATATTTACTACTGCATCCAAAATACAAAAGCTTGCACTCGAAAAATAGCCATCTCAAAGTTGTGAGGTAGAGTTGCAAAGGTCGTCAAGCTGTCCTCAATAGTTCTCGAATGACCGGTCCTGTACCGGGCACTGCTTTATTGCGAGAGTACGTTTGTTTGCTCAACACTACACTACTGTTACTACGTAATTGTTTTGGCAATATTGTTTTTCAACTTTCGCATACATTAACATTTTTTTGTATTTCAGCCGACTTCAAAAAAAGAAGAGGTTCCCAATTCGACTGCATTTTTTTAACTTATTATAAGCCAGTCAACCACTGCACCACAATCCTAGCTGGTGGCAAGTAGTGATGTAGCCCTAGATGGTAAACCGCAATATCGTAGCTTAACAAAATCCTATTTACTCCTGTCTGAAAGACAGAGCCGCGAGTAGCCCGGGTTCGATCCCCGCCGGCATTCTTCCTTCCCTAAAACTCTAAAACACACTTCCTTACCTAAAACCCTAAAACCCTCTCAGAAATGGGGGGAGGCCTGTGCCCAGCAGTGGTACGTATGTAGGCTGTAACTTTACTTTACTGAAGGACAGACGCCAGCAAATTATTCTACTCCTCTACTGTACGCATTACAAAATACGAACCACACCGTATTCTTTGTTTGTATATTACTTGCTATCTTCGTTTGTAAAATGATTTTAATGATTTTTTTATTGAACTTTACCTCAGTAGTGTTTAAATGTATTTGAAAATAAGGGATGTAATTTTGAACGAAAGTTTATAGACGATGTTTTAGTTGTCACCTTGAGCCTGTGTTGTTGTTTAGTCTAGTCGAAAGGCTCAAATATTAAAATAATAAAGAAATAAAACACGAATTTAAGAAAGCTAAGAGTAAAATATTATCAAAATAATTTAAGTTTCTAAAGTCAAGGCTTTAATTCTACAATAGACTTTGTCTTGGCACCGAATTCAAAAGCTATTAAATAATGTGATTGCTTTATCTTTTTTTTTTACTTTTTATGAAGTGAGCTTTAATTTTTTTTAATTTGATTTTGACTTAATTTTATGGTTAGGAGTTGCATAACTGCAACCTTTTCTATTTCTAATTGCATTTGAGACAAAAGGCTATTGAAGCTAACAGTTATTTAGAATTTCTCCTATTCTATTGTTACTCTAATGATAGAATTATTTTTACAAAATCGCTTTAATAGTTCTTTTAAAGATACCTTAATCCGCACTTAAATTTCTATATTACCTAAATATTTCTTTTTATTCATTACCGGCTTTCAAAGTACAGCTGAACATAGCCTTCCCCCTAGGTAGCCTTATAATTGGATATATTTTCCGTTATTGCCACTCTTGGCAGACGGTTGGCAACAACAGTTTTTATTGTTATTAGGATGAAATTGCTGCCCACCTCTTGGTTTGTCTCAACCATATCAATTATGGGGTATTGGATTTTCATACACCACTACTACACAGTAAATATAAGTTAGCAATAACTTAAACTTAAAGATATAAAGTTTAACATATTTTTTTATTTAAAATATTTGAAAAACTAGTAAGATAGAGAATGCCATACAGTAATGTAATACATATATGGTAAGTAGCCTCATTAAGTTTATTTTTATATTAATTAGGTACATCTTCTTTCTGTCGGGAAATTAGCCATATATATTTCTTTTATATTATCTTTACATTCAAATTTTTTAAATGAGAATCAAAAATCTCGTATATTATACTTTTATATGTGGCTCAAGTTCACAAATTCTACCAAAAGTAAGTATGAAATTAAAAAAAATGTCTTTTACTTAATATTTTAGTATAAAGTTGTAACGAATACTGTATTATTTATACGTGGGAGAGCTATGCTGTACCTACATTATGGTTGTAGCACGAATGGACAGGCTTAGTCGGGGAAGAACCACGCTCTCACAGAATACCAGCCTGAAGTGGCAGCTTAACGCTGCCCCGTTTTGTATGGTGAGTGTAGAGAACCGGAGACCCTTTTTACTGGAAACGAGGCCTTGCATTTTGGTCCTCAGGGACGACAACGCATTGCATTTCGATTCTTAATTGAGGCTGACTGTAGATATCTATGGGTCATAGCATCCACTTTCCATCGGGTGGACCGTGTACTCGTTTGTCACCCTGATTATATTAAAAAAACAACTTCAGAATATATTATGTATGAAATGCACTACGTTTTTTTTTTTACGAAAGTTTAGAGTTTAATAAAAAGAGGCATATACCGCTAATGTCCATGTTCATTTAATTTATTATTTGAAAACATTTCCACTTTCAACAGTTAATAATTACTGATATTACCACTTTACTGGATAACGCCTACACAAAACAACGGAATAGAGCTTTTATTGAAAACCTAGGGCGGCTTTTTAAGTCGATTCTACACACAGTAACGTACCATATGCCGCTTTGTTCTCGTATGCTCGTAAGGGTTTGGGCATACAGAAGCCACCTGATACGAGTGGCGCAGAATAAGTGCAGAATGTATTTGCGCAGCGCGATTACGCGTCACTCAACAAACGAGGATCGAGCGATGAACGATGTGAATGACGTCATACGTGGTTTCTCGGAGCGGTGGCAACGATGAAGAATAACATCAATGGCATTGTTATTATAATTTTTTATTTTTCCTGTGCCAAATTGCCATAAATTAAGCTTCCATATACGAGTATAAACTAGATGCAGATTTATTGATAAAAAAAAACAATTTAGTTTAATATGACATCATTTTCGCCTTAAAAATAGATTTATTTAAATTTTTCCTAAGAAATCATGTTTCGAATATTACATTTAGTGACCAATGTACAAATGATTTTGAAATGGAAGCAGATATTTTCAGACGCAATAGTACCGCAGTGCCGGTACCGAAACCGTTAACCGGGCACGCATGCAAGGTAGCAGGTGTTTTAGAATCATTGATCAGTGGAGAACGGTGTTCGTAAAGTGTAGTAGAAGATATATTGAAATAGTTTCCAGCTAGGCTTTACTGTGCCATTCAAACAATTTCGTTAAAGTTTCACATGCCTATAAATACAATGAAAGTACTGGAATCCTTTTGATATAATATTTAAAGTGTACGACTTCTTACATTGATTTTAATATAAGAATAAAAATGGAAGATTTTGTTAAGTAAAGAAACAATAGTTTATATTTTTTATTTCAAGTTTACGTAACTAAACCGTGTAGTGGCTGCATAAGAATATTCACTACCCTGTAATGTCCAGTTCTTTAGAGACGGACTTCAGTCGTAAGAGGCGACAGAGGCGAACAAACCAACGAAACAAAAAAACCACGAATTGGGCCCAGTGTCTTCTTAATAACAACTGGAAGAAAATTGTGGTTGTCAAACCACCTGCTAAACGTGGCAATTACGGAAAATATCCGCCTTATGAGAAATGCTGTGAGGAGGTCTTATAGCTTCTAGCAGATCAAATTTTTCTTATCTCATGTTACGATAACACGTAAAAAGAACGGATGATGATTGATATAAATCAGGTAATTTACTATTTATAGGCAATTGAATAATGGGCCTCCTATGTAGCTTGAAGAACTGACAACCGATGGGAAAGAATGCTTCTCAAGTGACAGCCTCGTACCTATAAGCGAAGAGTAGGGCGACCCCAACATAATAGAGCGACGAAATAGTAAGACATGTAAGAAGTTTTACTTCTAGGGGGAGACGTATGTTCAGCAGTGGACTCGTGAAGGGCTAAAATAATGACAACGATGATACGTATATGTGGATAATGATATTATAAATAAGCCCCATCGACTTGGATGAAATCAGCCCCGATACACGGCAATCTGTCGTTATTAGGGCATCAGATTACAATTTTACAGGTAGGTCGATAATAAAGATGAGTGTAAGGGAGAGTTAACTGCGGAAAGTAATCGCGGGTCGAACCGTTGTTTTACGAGTCCGACTTTGCATATTCCAACAGATGTTAGAACAATAAACCCGAACGAGACGCCCGGGTATTGTAGAGAATGTAGTAATACTGTAAAATCAATAATTTAAGGGATTAACACGATGTTAATCCATTTGAGATTTAAAATCTGGCACCGTTTTAATTTTGTGCGAGTAAATGTTTTAGTAAATAACTTTTTTATAATCATTTCAAGGCAACAGTTGTCCTTAATACAATATTCTTTTATGGGTTACCTAACTACTTCTACTTTGTTATCAGCCCGTAAATATGTATTGCTTGATATTACCCTCTTATATTGAGAAATGTTTTGCCATATTCGTCAAGCTTGATAGGTAGATGGACGATCACATTAGCATACGTTTCGCACCTTTGGCGCTTTGTTCCTACCAATACGGTAGGTACAAAGCGCCAAAGGTACGCGTATATGCAATGGTTTATTAGAAGCCATAAGATGTTTCTAAAATATTCCATATTCTCTTACGACAAACAAGTAATGAATTGTAGTGTTCGATTCTCTGACGCCGCCAACACACGGCTAATAATAAGATAATATAGCTATACCATTCATATATAAGACTGTGAAACCTTTAATAAGCCATAGACCTCATTTTCAAAGTTATAATTAAGTGTGAATGTACCCTACATTACTAATAAGCGGCTAAACTTCCCCACTCGTATAAGCAGTATAAAGAAATGAACAGACTACCTTGGCTCATTCAACAAGTGTCATTTGTTATCGTCATTCTGACCGTCGTGGTAATACATTTTAGTAACAGCAAAGGTGACGTTACAGTGAGGCCGGACTATGTCGCATCATGATGGGCTATGTTGCTGTTGGTTAGCATACACCATTTATTTTCGAATATATATTCTATTTACTTCTAACTCGTTCCAAGAATATATTGTAATGTAAAGTCTGCTGAGTAGTGTTCATTTATTTAAATAGTTAAGAGTATTATCTAACAATAATTAACTTGTTTCTGGCTATTCACTTGATTCGCATGTCATATAAAAATGTTATAATATTAAATGATAACTTATCTACACATATTTTGGCATCAAAACGAAGCTTTTAATAAATTAGAAATAGAAGCACGGAATAATATTTAGGACTATAACCATTCTATAGTCAACTTTGAGTATAACTTACGTTCTCCATAAATCATTTTAAAACTTTGTAACCGAGTTGCAACTATCGTTTTAAAATTCAAACCTTTCACGTTTTAAAAATACGCTTTCCCTGCTTCACATTTAAATTTGAAAAGTTGTCCGGCTCGTTCGACCCGGTAACGGTAAAAGGGTATTACTTATGAATCAATAGTTAATGAGTATCAATGGGAGGCTTTTGAAACTCGCCAGGCTCTGTGTGCATTCTCGGCGCATCATTAATATTGAAAGTTACTCCCCGTCCATTGTCTCTCGAGTGGTCGCCTCTTTGTATATTATACGTCGCTTCTCCACGGAAATGAACTACTGATTTCCTTCGCTCAAAAAATTTCCTTAACATTATATCGGCCCGGCTGTATAATATTATTGTCTTTATTATTGCTTATTTGGTCTTACTGAATAACTTTAACAATATATTATAACTTTATGCAGTGTGTTTTTACTTTAGCTTATTTTATTTTTATTGGACGTTATTAATAAAGATAATTCACAGCCTTTTTTTTTGCATGGGGAAATGGCTACGCATACCCGCCTCGCGGGGGCAAGGACGGGTTATGTCGGACTCGCACCGACTAAAACCCCATGGTGTTCCACCTTTGTCGCATATTGGCAGGGCTACGAGAACGCTTTCGCATACATCCGCGGCCCTACTAGCGCCTGCCGCCCCATGGCAGCACCTCCTCGGGAGAGGAAAATTCCTCCCCGTTCTCCTTCCCAGGTAAGGCGCACCAGAACACATGGCGCGCCTTCCTCCACGGCCTCCAACTACGTCTGTGCAACAGACGCCCCCGCGTCCGATGCACAAAGGCCATGGGGCCAGGAAAAACGAGCACTTAGAAGTACTAGCCTTCCCGACCCCAACGGCGGATCTGGTCTATGGCTCCGCCGCCAACCAAGATTCGGCTGCGGAGGGTAGGGAGAGCGGCGCCTCGCAATACCGACAATCCTCTCCCCCCGCAGCCCCACCACCACCTACTGATAGGGCGAGTGGCGCATCGCCATACCAACACTCCTCTTCCTCCGCGACTCCACCTCGGCTGCAGCGGTAGAGGGTGCGCGAGTCCCCACTCGCTACAGTCCACCAGCATACATCCGAAGTGGGCTCCCCAAGCCCACTCGGAGCGGCCACCTCAGGCCGGCCCTTCACCTCGGGCAGCCACGTGGGTTCCTCTTTGTTCACCGTGGGAGACCAAGCCACGGCTACTAAGCCCCCCCGTCACGACAAGGCGGGAACCCGTTCGGGGGGGTTAGATAATTCACAGCCTAAAATTACCCTTTTTATATAATACGTTTGACAAGCGAGCACACAATCCACCTGATGGTAAGTGGATGCAGTAGCCCATAGACATCTACATTTATCGATTAAGAATCAAAGCGAAGACGAGTAATCACCCTTGAGGACTAAGATCGAATGCGTATCCATTAAAAAGAGTCTCCGGTTCTGTACACTTACCATACGAAACACAGTAACATTAAGCTGCTATTTTAGGCTGGTACTCTGTAAGAGCGTGGTCCATCTCCGGTGGAGCTGACCTGTTCTAAGAAGGGTTCGTCTTTATCGCCACGCTTGGCAGGCGGTATGTCAATCGTAGTACCAGACGTCTCGCACCCGTGAATTTGCTCCAAGATACCGGTCGGTACACGACATCTGACAAGAAACTAGACGGCAATACTTCGGATGCCATGAGATCTTTTTGGCATTTCCATAATTGCCTCTTACAATATCAACTGGGAGAAACGGAGTGATGGATTCCCTTACGTCACCTCCACGCGGCTATTTATTTATATTTAAAGCTATTTTTATTTACATATGAAATTTGAGTGCCTGTAACTGCCCCATATTAAGCTAATTTATTAAATAACTTCATTCGACTGCAATATTAGATATTAAGGGCCTACTATTAAGACATTAATTATATTTTTTAAAGTTTTTGTCCTTGTGTATGTTTCTGTCTGTCTGTCTGTAGGTGTTATTATTAATTAAACTTCACAAATATATTAGAGGGCAATGCCAGAATCAATATAGGCTATATTTTATACGGAAATGGAGATTTTTTTCAAAAGAAAAACGAACTTGTTAAAATAAATGGGCTTTGGTTATCTATCTTAAATCTAAATAACTCTACGTTAATAGAACCTACTTAGACGAAGCCAGCGCGGGCTTACAATTATAAATATCAAACTTGTATAGATTGTAAACATTTCGTCGCGTTGTTATAACACTCATGGAGTATTTATGGCACCTTTGGGATGGCTCAACAAAATATTAACTTGCTGCACTCGACCCAGTGCAACGCAGAGCCAATAGTTTAATCGGCGACAAAAAGCTGGTGGAAGCCAAGCTTCACAGCTTAGCTCACCGGCGTCATGTTGCTTGTCTGTCGGACTTCTACAGATTGTACTTCTGAAAGTGTGGCCATGAGCTTCATAAGCTCATACCATCTCCGGGAGTACCATATGTACTGCAGGTTACCATCCACACTTGGTTGATATTCCGAATATTCGCACTAAGCGCTATAATTCATGTTTCATAATGCGCACAGCCAAGAAGTGGAATGTCTGCGTCTGTTTTTCCGAGTGCATATAATTTTAACCTCTTCAAGGTTCGTGTAAACTAGCTTCTCCTGGGCAAACTCGCTCTATCGTAGACCTTATTACCCCCGGGAAAGATGAAGGTGTGAACATTCAAACTGCAGAATAAAAACGCATTTTCACGTTTTTATAAGAACTTCTTCTCGGTTTAATGAAATTTCTCACAATGTAATGCTAGGTAAGTTATTGTAATTTTTTTCATTTGTAGCTTAGCAACTGAAGGAACGTGAATTATTAAGTTGCACCGCCGTAGCAAGATATTACTTGTAAGCCGGATAGTAAATTAGTTTTGCCATTTTTCATAAAAGTTCAAATATATTTTATAGTAGTAGTTTGTATGTACACCTGCCACAATATGTATATAATAGATAAGTCACAATATACAGAGTAGTAACTAGGTGTAAGAATATCTACGACCGCATATCTTCCCGTTAATGTCACAAAAGGCGACAAAGGAAAACAAATTAGGAGATGGCCACCAGCAGTGTCTTCCTAATAACTAATAAAAAAACTGCGGTTATCAACCGGCTTGCCAAGCGTGGAAACTATGGAAAATACCTATAAGACAATCTATGGTAGGAGGCCTATGTTCAGAAGTGGAATTTAATCGGCTGAAATACCGATACAATAAGCATTAAGTACACACTTTGTTATCATATTTACTAAGATGATAACAATAATATCACAATCAATAAATAAATAACATACTTTAACTAATTTTAAGGAAAAAAAAATATAAATTAAAATTTCAGACTGGTAATCTGATACAGCTTATCAGTACGATGTTAATCATTTCTCGAAAAACCCATCAAACACAGAAAGCACTCAGATCGAATCTTTAATTTTTAAACACACGTGTGCAAAAAGTAAGGTAGTAAGTAATCAACATGTGTTTGAAATACCATACACTTCTAATTATTCACCTGAGACCTTAAATATTATACTTGAGAACATGGGTACCCTACGTAGTAAGGTGGAACTGTCCGGATTGGTAGCCGCATTAACGATCACAACACCAGTTACCAGACGTTTCGCAGTTTTGAAACTCAAAGCCCATCGTAAAAAAAATATTTAAAACAAAAATTTGAAAAGTCTAAAAATAGGTATAATAATTTGATGCAAAAAATTGAGATTTTAAATATAAACAGTAAATTTAAAAATTGTTCAGGATGGCTTATAATTTTTTTCTCGAGAAACTAAGTATTAAAATTAAAGCATCTCGATTGCCAGGATTTTATAAAGAGAAACAAATCGGTTAGTGGATTAGCTGGCATTGAGATTGCTCGATTTCAAAGGCAGACTCCCGACAAAGCTACAATACTAGTAATTGTCATCGTTATTAACATTTGCGTTCACGTTTTGATTTCGATTGATGGTACGGTTCTCTATCAGCGCGCCTTTGATACACAGTAACTACGAAATATCAGTATTATTCGCGCAATATGGGGATATGTTTGCATATAGTACGATTCAACCTTTTTCTGTGTATGATCTGAATTGTGATTCACTATAATAAATATTAATCGAAATTCTAAATTTTTTTACAACTGATAAAAATTAATCGCAATTCTGAATTTGTTTACAACTAATAAAATTGATCGAAATTCTAAATTTGTTTACAACAGTGACGAATTGATTATCATAATCGTCAATACAACTATTCCCATGTCCACAGCTGGACGTAGGTCTGTTTCAAGGAATGCCACAAAACACGGACTCGAGCGAGTTTACTGTTATGAAGCTGCCATTCGAGAATCTTACTTCCCTTTCAGTAGTCAGTTCTTCAAGTAATATAATTCCGGCAGTAAATGCCGGCCCATTGCCACTTCAGTTTACTGATCTGTTCTAACTGCATCTTGTTTTATCAGAAGATTAAAAAAACAAAATAGGTATTATATGTTACAACATATAAAAATAATTCATAAATTTTTTAAATCACCTACAATCTTCCCGATAAAAATATACTTTGTAAATCAGTAGACACGTTTTGAGTCCGCCACGATTTCTTAGCGACGTTAAATTAGTATTGTTGTTGTTAAACGTCGAATCACCAGTGAATGGCTTGTACGTGCCTTTATTTCCCTTGTATGTAGGCCTGGAACACGAAACACTTTTTGCGGTGTGTATAGAACACGTATTACTCTGTTATGAATGTGCCCTTATCACCCTTTCCGTAAGCACCTCTCACTGCTTTGCCCCTAGCTACCTTAATGATGCTTCTCGAAAGATGTCTGCCTAAAAAAGATATAAAGGCACGCTTGCAATTTTATGCTACAATGTTACTATGTATTCGTCTGCGCTCGACTACATGTTACTGCTTCTTGTTGAAATACTTCACTCTACACGTAGGTATATACATAAAACTTAGGTGTCGGTTATTACCAATATGATGCGATATTTTAATTATTTCGACTTTTAAATGATAAAATGATACATTATTAAGATAAACAATAACACACATATATGTTAGTATACAGCGTTACGTATCCTGTTATGTTTGTAGCGGAAACGGAAGTTTCGTAACGGAAAGCGGCTACGGTATATTTTAACCATTAGCATTGTAATACTAGATAATTAACACCTCGCTGCAAAACACAAATGATAATTTTTTAAGAACTCATAGTGATAAGTTCTTGGAAATATATTGACACAAGCGTGTTTCTTTAAAATTTCTTAAAAAAACTTTATATGAAGAATGAATTGCTAGAAATAATATTTTATAATATAAGTTTGAATAGCGAGCACACAGTCCAACTGATAATCAGTGTATGATGTATCCCATAGACATCTACACCTATCTCAAATTAAGAGTCAAAAAGCAGATGCGTTGTCATCCCTGAGAAAGAAGACGGCACGCTCCGTTTCCAAAAAAAGGGTCTCTGGCTCTTCAAGCTCGTCATACGATACACAGCAGCATTAAACTGCTATTTTACGCTGGTATTCTGTGAGAGCATGGTCTTTCCCCGGTCGAGTCAACCTATTTGTGCTTTAACCATAGTTACAGCTGCAGAAAGGTTTTACCACGAATAACATTTTAAAATGTTTTCAACACTCAATACGTATACAATTTTACTATATTATATTTTTGACTGTTGTTTCTTTTCTTAAAATTCGTGTGCGTGGGGATGCATGAAATACTTTAGTTGTTGAAGCTTATCAAAGTCCATTACTGAACGTAGGTTTTCTAAATTATTTCGATATTAAGCAACAATTAGCACACTGATGTGTTCCAGTTTGAGGTATATTGAGAGTCAGTATTATTTATTAGTCTATGAGATATTCCACCTAAGTCCCCATATTAAATGTAGCGGTTATTTGCGATTAAGTAAACAACGCGTTTTTTTGTCACTTCATTGACTTCAAAACACAATTGGTTAAACTAAACATAATATAGCTGGTTTTTATTTTTGATCTGCTCGATCACTCAAGTCAAGGATCACATTAATATAAAAATATAGTTATAATAGGTTCCCAAATATAAAATCGTACATATTTTATAGCCAAAGCGCTTAGATATAAAAATTATTTTTATATCTAAGCGCTTTTTTTGCTTAAAAAGTCAATATGTTCATTCGTTAAGCGCCCCACGTGTAATTATTGATTATATTGTAATTATTTAAATAAATAATTAAAATTATCCAATGTTTAGCAAAGCTTTTACGTAATTTTAATTTAATTGTACAATTTAATGTCCGTGAAAAACATACATGATTGCAATGTTTAACGCAAACTTCATTGTAATAATATACACAACATCGTCAACAACACGATAAATATACTCTGACCTGGGTATAGCAATTATTTTTATTGTTGGGCATTGATAACGTCAGTGTTCATGTTATACCATTTACTGATTTACTGTAAAGTATTCAAAATGCTTTAATATTCTGAAATTACATATATTAATATCACAGACATTTATTAACACGTTAAACATTTGTATCTTAATACAAATATGGAGTGCACTTGTATTTCTATATTGCTGCATAAAGAAGTGCATTTTAGAAATTAACTACAATTTTAATGCATTTTATCATTGCCTAGACATAGAGCAGTTTAAATTTAATTTTCTATTTTTTCTGTATCATAAAATAGTGTTTCCATACTATAGCGCAGTTTTATAATTTACGGTTTCCTTGCAAGACATTTCGAAATAATAATTCAAGAAAATCCATTTTCCTTAAAATATATTTTAGCGTTAAAATATTTCAAAAGATAAAACATGACCGCTCACACGGTACGCAGATGCGACAAATTCAACTGATCCTTCGCCCGGGGGAGTGAGAAGCAAACATCGTAAAAAGTTGTGAATATTGCTAACAATTCGCAAAGTTGTAGGTAAGTGAAGCGTTTTCCTTGTTTGAAGAATGCTGCGCGCTACATGTAAATTTAGGGAGTCCATTTTTGATCACGCAACGCGAGCAAAAAACGGCGCTAAGCGGAGTAAATAACTAATGCAGGGAAAGAATGTGATGCCCCTTAAGATATAACCATGAAAATAAACGATGTCTCAATGGAATTCCTTGTTTATACATTGGCATATTATTAAATATTTTATGCTGTTCTTCAAATTTTATACTCATAAGAATACTTCATTTCTTAAGAAGGTAATAAAGAAAATAGTACTTAAGTACAAATAAAGAAGTAATTCATACAATATCGTAATACTTTAACGACTAATAACCGAATTGCATATTATCTAAAATAAGCATTTAAAAGTTAAAGCATTTGGTATTATAATATGCAAGAAACTATTGAGACCGACGGATACGAGAAACCTAAAATCATAAGACATGGAATGATGTATTGGGAAAGCTTTTCACTCAGCACAGAATGGAAAGAGAGATTAAAGATATGCTTTAGCAATGAAGTAGTATTTATTCGAATCTTTGGCATATTTGCATAAACATTCCGAAAAGATGCTGCCATCAGAATCACAGTGTTGTAACGTGTTTACTGCGGGAAAGTTTCTTGTTGCATTTGACTTTGCCCTAGGTACAACAAGAACACGTAAACTCCGGCTCCGCAATTTGTACGTACTCTGATTCCGGAACTGCTTTTATGTAGCGCTAGATTTTATCGCTAACGACAACATTTTTAATGAAATAATACAATTATATAGGAGTTTGCTCGGAGTTTCTCTGCGTGATAGACTCAGAAATGAGCATATCCGCAGTAAAACTAGAGTGACCGACATAGTCCAACGGATTAGTAAGCTGAAGTGGCAATGGGCCGGCCATATAGCTCGAAGAACCGATAACCAATGGGGAAGAAAAGTTTTCGAGTGGCAGCCTCGTACCGGTATGCGTAGTATAGGGCGACCCCCCCACTAGATGGAATGACGACCTGGTAAGAGATGCAGGAAGTCGATGGATGCAGGTGGCTCAGGACCGTGCTTTGTGGCATTACTTGGGGGAGGCCTATGTTCAGCAGTGGACTTGTGAAGGGCTGTAATGATGATGATGATGATGATGATAGGAAAACGTAGATCATCCCCTTCATTTGCCCTTCATATAACTACTGCTAAACATAGGTGTCCACAAAACACGTCACGAAAAGCCATCCTAACCCTATTTAACAAACACTTAAACACTTCGATATACTGACAGTTAACTTGACAGCTAAGGTGACTGTAGCCCTGCCCTAATTTAAACGGTATCAAAGGTGTACTTATTATACAGTCTCAGTTCAGTACTATGTGTAATAAATTATACTACTCAATTTTCTATATAATTTTCCAAAATTGCTTGTGATCTCTGATAACACAGCTTTTTTGACTTCTTGTCTCTACTCGAAACTAGAAATTGTTACGACTGCGTGCGAGAAGACTGGTAATATTTCTAGACTGCTAATTGAGGGAATCGGTCGTCAGTAGAGCATTGTAGCCTTTCTTGAAAAATGAGACCACCGCACTTCTGTTCCACGCCTTAGGAGTAGTGACATCATAGAGTGTAGAATTGAAGGGTTTCTGAGTAACTTTAAGTACCGTTTTAGAATGCGGAATTACTGCTTCGCAGTAATTCAATCCTCACCCGGGGCCTTGACAACGACAACAAAATTTAGGTATTGCTCATAAAATATGGCGTAGTACCTATAATAGATTTCTGATGAATTACATTCCCATTGTCGACATTAATATTAAGCTACCGACTGTGAGTAATGCAATATAAACCATACAGAAATTTCCTTATTGGTTGTTAATGTAAATTTCATGACTAAAATATGTACACGCTAAATGTAGTAAACAGAGCATGATATATATAAAATAATATCTTTTATATACATTATTCATTTTCCTTCAGTGTTGTAAGTAACTGAGAATTACAATAACAGTATTCAAGCGAGTTGATAAGACAAGCTCGCTACCGAGACGTTACTCGCGTCGCCCTCGTCATAAAGGAAAAATATGTTTACAAGCACGTCAGCAAATCCTCAGCCGTGAGATGCGCCTTACAAATTGTCGCCGGCGCGCCCGCGGCTACGTACTGTTATGAAAACTCCGAGCCGCAGGTAAAGAGAGCTTCAGAGCAAACAATTTGTTCAACGCTTACACTGAATAAAAATTCTTGCCGTACATGTCACCATCTAACTGATTCTAATATATTTTTACTATTTGAAAACCAATATGAGTGGTCCAACTTTATGTTGCACTTATATAAACTCAATAAACATTTATATTAAGGGACCACTTGTTTGTTTTTGGGGGCTCTTTGTCCCTGTTGTTGTGATCTGAAGCTGCATCCTGTCATAATTATTAGTACAGGTATAAGCGATAAAATCTCCTTATGCTTTGATTATAGACAATATACAAAATTGTTGCCGTAATTTAAATTGGGAAGAGAGGATATCATCATTATTATTATGTTAAATCAAAAAACTTAGATTACTTATAATTGTAAACATTATGAAATGTTCATCATGCTCATAAGTAAAAATTTAGGTAGTACACAATTATTTAAGTCAGTGTCTCAACTCCCTATAGACTCGTAATGACGGTCTCAACTCAATTATTACCAACCAGTGCTGTAAAGCAATTACCGTAATAGTCCACTTAATACAAACGACGTTTCCAGCAAATATTATATATATATACAGTTATTAGCGAAACCTCATATTTACTGTGTAAATAATTATATTCCCTAATTGTAAGGCCAAAATGCCGGTTTATATTTCAACACTAATGAACATAAACGTAATAGATATTTTCTAACTTACAATAAATGTTACAAATTGTTAATTTTGTGGAAAAGGGAAATATATCATGTATAAACGGACTAAACTTCGTTAGCGGGTACACTAAAACCTGAAAGCATTTTTTTTCGTATTACGATGTTTTCAATTTAAGCTCAAATTGATATTTCATTTTCCCCGCAAAGATGACCGCAATGTAAAATCATCAATATTTTTAAATAAATATTACGTAACGTTTTTATAAAATAAATATTCATATGAAATGTTGTGTAATCAAGATCAATAAACGTAACATTTTGAATTATAATGGAGTTGAATAAAGTTTATAATGGACCTTTGAAATAATTTTTATTCGGTAAATTATCGCACATTAAATTATTTTATTATCTATAATTGTAATGTAGTCATAAATACCCGCATATCTCTTTTATTGCTGCAACGATATCAATAATTCAATATAGATAGCAGATATGTTGGCCTCCGTAATTTGTTGAAACTTTAATTACGGTGGTAGTAATAATGTAAGCGGATTTTTATCACCTTTTACTCGATGGAATACTAAATAACGGTCTTAGTTATGGCCGTGGAACACGCTGGTGATAATTACCACCTCGTGTGAAGTATAGGGAACAGATAATATACTTTTACGCACAACTCCATAAAAGTAGAGCGGAACTAGATAGATCTATAGGGTAGTTTCATGGCTATAGTGTACGCTAGCAAAGCCGGTTTTGGCGGACTTTGCAATATGTATATGTTCAAGATTCACGCAAAAACCACTTGACGGATTTCTATGAAATTTGGTACATATATAGTGATTAGGCATTATATAGGCTAGTTTTTATCCGACTACAGATATAAAAAAGAAATGTTTTCATTTCTTTAAAATTTGTTGTTATGAAGACTTCTGTTAATTTTTATGATAAAATAAAGGCGGCAAACGAGCGCACAATCCAACTGTTGGTAAGTGGTTATGTTACCCATAAACGTCTACATCTCTCATCATCCTCACATAAGATTTTGATTCTATGCAAACGAAAACCGTACAAAACACAGTTATAAAACATGTCAATCACTGTGACGTCGTTGGTAAATAGTCAACAGACGCAATTACTAACTGAATAAAAAGAGTAAAAAGAAAACAATGCAGTTCTCACTGCTATTTTCAGACACGCTGGATTCAGTAAGTAAAAGGGTCGATAACTGCATAGTAGGGTCATAGAATTGCCAAAAAGCACAATGACGGGAATGGCGCCGATTTAGGTAAATATCTTGCGTTTCAAGTAGCAAAGTTGCACGCAAGCTCGGTTAACTGCATCAACTAACACAACTTTGGTCCGGAATGTGATTACGCCTTCAGAACCGCACACCGTCTCTTCGCCACTTTTATTCAAGTTTTTCTTAACTCTTAATAGTGGTAACACTGTAAAAGTTCAAAAAAGCAATTTTGCGCTTCTGCTGACTCAAGGTTTATGGTAATGCTGCCTTGTGCCGTCTATACCTTTGTTTAAAATTGTGCAATACTTGTTTTGAAACTGCACTCGCGGTTTTCAGGTGCCTTACACAATGGTTGTGGAAGTTAGTTTCGGAATCTTTGTTTTGCCCGCGGATACAGCTTGAAATATCTCGTGTGTTATAAAAAGAACTCGCATACCCGATTGTGGATTGTTTTGCTCTAAATATGTTTTCTTTGAACGTTTCCTTGATGATTTCTATTTGTGTGGTAGGGAATTTATAAAACTTTTAGTCGTTTAGTAAGGCCTAAACTATAAGGGTAAAGTAATATGATTTTGTAGTCAGGCGGGTGTAATGTAACATAGATACAGCCGTCGGCAATGTTGGGCGGACGACGCGCGAGGTTCCGGACCGGCTTATCACCGACGATAACGCGTGCTACATATGTAGCTACAGTAACATTATTGTATAGCTACAACCTTTGACCTACTTACTTATGGATGGATATTTCAATATGAAATTCAATCGCAGACTCTAAATGAATATTGCGATATATTTCATGAAAAGTAAATTGTAACTAGGTGAATTTTTGTACATTGATAATTGTGGACTTACTATTGACTTTAATGATTATGATGGTAATGAATTAAAGTACCTTTAACCTTTAAAGTAATATTGTTTATGCAAAAATAAAATTCTTACAAGTCGTATTTTAAAACGAAAAAATCTTCGAGACACAGTTAGCTTGGCAACACAACTTATGGGCAAACGGAAGTTATTAAGCGCAGAATATATTATAATGCAACAAGCATATGTTCAAATTCAAATTCTCTCAATCAGTTTAACCTACCATCATCGTAAGTAGACTAGATCGCAGTGTAAGAGTCAAACAAAAATTCGGTTACAATCGAAACATATCCAGACCTGAAAACTAACAAAGTGTTTTTGCACAATTTTTACCAGGTTCTCTGTCTTTCCCGATCGCTACTCCTTTGTGTTCTTACACTTTATTTATTTACCCATTAATAGTTTTACTGCAGTAAATGAAATTAATAGATCGATGACTTTTTGTATTTAGGATGTGAGTTTAAGGACGATAGACATGACAAGAACGTCGAACTAAGAGTGAATGCAGCATATAGGGTAAGTGAGACACTAACTCTATTGTGGGAACATAGAATGTGTCAAAATGGCACGTATGGAAATTTACAAAACTGTATTATTCCCTAACTTATTTTATGGTAGTGCAAGATTGGTGTGACAAAAGGAACATGAGAGTAAAATTAAGGTTGTATAAAAGCGGTCATAAGGAACCATTTTAGGGCTAAATAATAATATGGTAAATGGGCCAATTTAAAAATTACTTGAAATGACGGTTATATATTAGCAGTTATATGGATATGAAATAACATATAACATCTCATTTATCTACTCGTCCCGTTGAGTAACGTTGATCCTCTTTTTATAAAACTATCGCCCGGAGCCAAGATAATTCTGCTTATTTCCAAAATTATTTCTCAACTATAGCGCTATTGGAACCTATACGTGGCTCGATTGGCCCAATCTGTGTAATATTACACAAGTTCTTGATTAAATTTAATAAAACCAAGACGGTTACCTAATTGCGCGGGGAAACTTTCATTAACGACTGTTCGATTCTCACGGAGTTCCGCCAGATCGGATCGATTTGTCGCCCTGTGCCGTGAAATTTAGGCGATCTAGTAGAAAATTTAATTTTGAAATAATGTTTTCTTTGGAATAATTTAAAAATGCGATTTAAAAGTTGATAACGCCCAGAGACTGAGGCGAACTAGCTTGTATGTTACATGTGAAAGAGATTTATTAAATTTTTACGGATGAATCAATAGAGTTGGTTTATTTATATCCCAAGGAAGAGTTTAAATGAAACGTCAATCCTGCAATGAACTTGATTTGTTTAAGAATTAATTAACGGTATTATTTCATATTAGTTATAAAGTTAAATATAAAACAAGCACTTGGCTGCCTCTTAAGTTATTGAGACCATAATATTTTTAAACGTGGTATGATTCGATACTGATTAATTGAAGTGAATATGTTTTAAATTTACATTTATCTGACACATAATACTTATCTCTTATATTTTCGACTGCTGCTTTGTCATGTAAAAATATGTCTAAGAATAAGACGCATGGTTCATGTATCTTTCAAACCGAGCAAGTTTGCACACTCATATATATTTTGATACGACTTCATTTAATGATATTTCTTACTAACTAAAGCAATATCTATTATTATATTATGAAACATTTATAGAAATAATTAATATATCTTCAATCTAAATTAGAGGCACCGAATAAACTTCACTTTGATGATTACACTAACTTATTAAACATACCGGGAGCACACCTCGTTAAGTTGAGGCATATCTTAACACGAATAAAGCAGCTCTAGTGCGGTTCTTGCTGATTAAACTTCATTTCACCTTCAACTTATGAGTTCGGGTTACGGGAATCTACGCTCCATTAACATCTAAATGTATTTTACATTAAATGATTTCGAATTAAATGGAATCAGTTATGGTAACAGAATAATATCAACATTTATTTATTAAACTATACTAACAACCAAAAATTTAAATAACCATATAGTCCTACTCCCCGCGGTATAGTGCAAAGCACGCTGGCTATAATTGCGCGCAGAATAAGCCTTTCAGAAAAAGAATCAGCCCTCTTACAAACAGTGGTAGCGACAAGTCGTGAATACAGTTTCTTCAGAAACTTTATGGTGGAACTCACGGACGGATAATCTTTACATCAAATGGCATACATACGAGTATAGTAACAAACTACTCTACTAACAACTAACGACTCTACATTTCATAGATTTGTGTCATTTAGAGTGCGATGACAATCCGATGGGAAATGGCCGTATCCAAACTGTTATGATTTGATGATGATGATGAAAATAAAATATCGAAGCGTATGTAAGTGATCGTGTACTTGACCTATTGAGGTTATATTCACACAATGTATTTGTTTTGTTGAAGCGATTGCTCATAGATGTACTAGGATTCGGTATATGATGTAGTCATTTTATAAATAATGACAATGAAAAAAAAATAGACCAAAATGACTCGTATTCAAGAAAATCACAAAATATTGCTTTGATAGGGAGCTCTGTGACATTGTAGACAGTGCTCACCTGCTACCGGCAAGGGCCACCTTACATATGCTGCCGAACCTAGGCCTCTCCCAAAAATGTCGACAAAGCACGGTCCTGAGCTAGAACCAAACACATAAAATGATATAAATTATAAACAGTAATTAATTTAATTTTAGAAGTTCAAGTAACCATTAAAAGGTAATCATTTAAATTTCAATTTAACTTAGAATGTGCGATAGAATAAGAAATAATAATTAATAAGATTTGAAATGGTTATTAATAAGAACATTAAAAGGATAGGATTTTGCCATGTACGAGTACATATCCCGCGTTAAATTTCGAAAGCGAGAATACGAATACATAAAACCAATATTAATTTAATCGAAACTTCACTTAATTAGTTTCAGTCGTGTGGTCGAGTGGGTAAACAAATAAAAATGTTTGATCTCACACAGTTATGCTACTGGAGCGATATTCAAATCATTACAATCGGGCGAACGTCGGCTCTGTTTTTTTTTTATTTTTTATTTTTATGAACCATTATGGTACGGTGATTTCGTTAAATGTATGAATATTGAAACATTCTAAACATTTTACCACTTAGATAGTACCTATAGATGCATTAACTATTTGTTATCTTAAAGGTCAATGACATGTTATTCATTACAGATGATGAACTGTGTTTTGTGGCATTTAACAGTCAACCTTTCACGGCCTTGAGCTTTGGGTTTGCTTATTATTTACCAGATCGTCAATTGTCTACTGCTAATCACGGAACTCTCCCGCTGTAGCTTCATAGACAACTTAGTAATTTTAGTACCTTGCCTACCCATATTACTCTTTATACAATGTTCCCTGGTCTTATGCTACCGACGATAAGATTATACCACCATCGACCGGTGGCCTCTTCAACAAGACCCGATTGTTAAGTCGGTTCTTACAACACACACAAGATGTGTGTAGTTTTAGAAAAAATTGCACTTTTGTGCAAAAATAAATATGATGGACCGTTTAAGATAGATGGCGGTGTTAATCCGCCAACTGATATTTATGATAAACATAACTCAAATATTAGGGTGTACGGAAGAAACTTTTCTAAATATTGACTTCCACAATACGCAGTACAGCATGCAGGCTAGACTCGTTTATCAGTTGTTGAACGTGTCTTCAACAATCGAATGATGGCAAAAAATTTAACAAATCATCAAAATTGACAATCAAAAATTGTCAAATGTAATAGGAGCCAAAACGATATCGAGGGCTGACTCACTGAGAAAACGATACACTAACAGCAAGGGATGCATTAGCTGGCGCATTTTTGATAGATTGATGCTTAACCGCGTGATTATATTCATGTTGATGATTAAAAAGGAAATAGCTTTCACATTAGCGGAAAACAGCTGCACCAAAATAGGCGATAACAGCAAATTTTGCAGTTGGCTGCGTAAATAAATAGACTGATTTTGTTTACCATGAACTAACAAATAAACAAACTGTATTAGTCAAGTAGCCATAAAAATCAATCAATTATAAACAAAACCTCTTAAATAACTGGTTACAATACTTTTAATAGTAAATCTATAAGGAAATCAATTTTGATTGAAGGATTAATATATACATAGCGTTGGTATTCAGCAACTGTTTCAATATTAATTAATGTAAACGTAAACCACAAATGCGAATAAAATGATATTGGCCGAAGGCGTAAAATCGTATAATTTAAATACTCAAAGTTTTGTTTTACGCAAGGTACGAACTTATTATTACGATGGAATTTAGTATACGTTACTACATTACACAAAATCTGATCATTTTTATTTCAAAATACTGTTTCCAAATTAACTTTAAAATTATTTTATTTATTATTCATTTTATTGTTTAAGATATTTTGATTATAATTATTGAATATCGAATAAGAATCGTAGTTTAAACTTCAGATTTAAATCCCTCTATTGAGTTTAATTATTTATTTAGATATGAAATACAAAGCACTTATATTCAAATGTTATTTATTGCACTTTCCATCTAAATGTTATGTAGTTTCCAATGTAGTAAAATGTAGAATTGTTTTACAAATTAAGTTTGTAATAATAACACTTTGAGTATCTCTAGAACAAGCATAACATTATGAGAGTTGCAGTAATGCATATATTTGATGCTACGTTTGGTCGAACCACCAACAACACTAATAAGCCGTTGAATATCCAAGTAAAGATAAAATAGCGGGTATATATAACAAGGTACGTGAAGCACTCGAGCGACTGAAGTGGCCTACCGCGTTCGTTAGCGGCCGCGTGACGAACTCCACTCTTTCGTCCCACTCTGTCCCACTCCTCGGATCTTTTCATTAGGAAGTAATTCAGAGTGCCGGGCACTCTTCCGCTTCATTCCTCCACGTTTGTACCTCCGAGAGTGCTCATGGCCTCGCTGAATCAGGTGAAGCTTTTGTGACAAGATTAAAGAGAACACGTTTTCTTAGCGCAGCCGAGCCCCGCCCGCCGTATTTTCCGTGTGCTAAATTTGGAATTAAGCCTTTCGCTATTACGCTGTTGCTAAATTGCGGTAAAACATTGCAGATTTTATCTTTATAACTCATATCTCAAACGCGCACGAGTAACAATTTCATGTCATAATTATTTAAAGTAAAACAAACATCAACTTCCTTGATGATATATTTTATTTGAAAAAAAATTCTATTAAAAGATGGATTCAACTTATTCAAGGTAAATCAAGTAAATTTGTTACCACACTTGCAATGCAGATAAGTTTAACTTGGAATAGTGAATACAAACAATTTTAAAGTTTAAAACAAGACAATCAAGTAGTGTTTCAAGTTCAGCTATCTCATAAATCATTCGTGTGAAAGTTTTAAAATCTTTTGCGAGTTGCAAGTAGTAAACATCGTTCAGCTGTTTAGAAAAAATTTTAAGCGACATTACGGTGCGCGTTTGCTCGTGTCTAGTACAAAAATTATTGCACTGAGCGTCATTTCCGACAACTTACTCGCTTGTCGTACGTAAAAGTGTTATGTGAAAGCAATTTGGTAATGCACTTTTATCTGTACTATCCGCACGTCAGTTATGGACACCTTAAGTAAAGCAGCGGTTTGAATGGGAGTAAAATCTCTGCTAAACGATAAGCACTTGCACAAACGTTTACGTTTGTTTAACAACTAGGGTTGCGCTGAACACGTAAAAGCCAGACTGTGAGTGATACTGAACGAGAATTTATTCAGCGGTTTACATTTTAAGGCTCTTGTTTGTATTCTAATGAATTTTTATATATTTTTTATAGAATAAGGGTGACAAACCAGCATGAAGTCCACCTGATGGTAAGTGGATGCTGTGGCCCATAGGCGTCTACATTTATCCTCGATTAAGAATCAAAATGTAGAAGCGTCACCCCTGAGGACTAAGATGCAATGCCTCGTATACAGTAAAAAAGATTTCCGGTTCTTTACACTCACCATACGAAACACAGCAGTATTAGGCTGCTATTTTTCGCTGGTATTCTGTGAGAGCGTGGTCCTTCCTCGCTCGAGCCGATCCATTTGTGCTACAACCATAATATAGCGTGGCTCTACCATGTATAATTATATACACTTATAAACATCATGTAATTATTTTTGGAAATGTAAAAATTATTAGCTGCCATTTATTTGCCATTTCATCACATGATAATGTTATTTGAATTCTGTACTTTTCAAATGGCACATGATGTATCTGATTTTCGGCTTTTGGAAACAATAATTATTTTAATTTTTACAGCAGACTTTTTTCTTGCGATGCTTTTGGACTAAAAACTATCCAACACGGAATTTTTCGCATTGAGATATTATGTACTTGTATAATGTAGTAAACATTATCCTTCCATGATGTTCCAAAGTTTGTCAAGTAAAACGGGTTCCTGCATCGGCATAAATCTCCATTGCTTTGCGTTTCACCCAAAAATATAAAACTTGTAATGTTTCGAAACTTGTCCAAGATAAATTATGAAATTGAAATTGTTTGCTTCATAATCATAGAAATTGTCAATAACTTGATCGACAACGCCACCTATTGAATCATACAGCTGAAAAATCGTTTCGATAAAACAGATATAGTTTAAAAATTATAATAAACAAACATATTATTATGTATAAAACATACGTAATGTCATATAGAATCTTGCTATGATATTGGACATATCTTTGTTTTGCAGAAAAGAACCATAATAGCAATTTGTAACATAATTCCAATGGCGTATCTTAGAGAAAAATTAAAAAATATAAATATTTTGACTTAAGGCTATTAGTAAATTTACGTAAAGTTAATGTAAGTAAATGTACTAATAGGCTTAAGTCAAAATACAAACACAAAACAAAAACAGTTTTAATAAAAGTGTCTGTAATATACATTCTTTAAATACTAGGAAAAAGCAATAACTCGACTCTAAAAAATTATTCCTTCACAGTTTGTTTAATAAGGATTATTATAATACAAAAGTGTACATGATTGATAAAAACCCCATGGAATTAGGCTATCGCTACCATGCTGTTTCTAAATATTTTTATATTTTATTTTACTATTTATATTTTATTTTACATCTATTTATGACGGCCTACTCTGAAGCCTTACTTTAATAATTTTGAGTCGGTCGCTTAACAGCTGGTGAACCTCATAGTACCACATGAGCTGGCAGTTTATAGTTATTTGCATTATTTTAGAGAACAAGGAGGTGATAGCGATAGGCCTGTAGTTGTACGGATCTGAGCGGTCGTAAATTTGGGACTACGCCAAGGGAGTAGGAGTACTGGAAAAGACTAGTTAAAACCGGTGCCAACTCCGGGGCATGTCTTTAGCACAATAGGTGGGACTCCATCAGACCCACACGACTTGTTGACGTCCAGGGGGAAGAGTGCTTTGCGCACCGGGCGCTGTGTAAATAGTACATCCTACATGAGCACTCCCACCGCTGGATGATCGGTGGTGTGTTCCCCCGTCATCGAGAGTCGAGTTGGACGCAAAGAGAAGGCCTAGGAGATCAGCTTTCTCCTTTGCGACATGGGCCAGGGATTTTTCAACAACAACTGAAGTTTTACTTTAATAATTTCGAGTTGTTATCAGGAACGTATTGTTGCGCATCTCCTGTTTCAGTTTATCTCTGTCACCTCATGCAACACCCACGGGACCATATGGTCCCGTGGGTGTTGCATGGGCTGGTGGATATTGTTACACCGCCACATCCCGGTTCACAACATATAATACATTATGTTGTAAAATAGTTTATACCATATCATATTGTTAATTAATGTTTAAAAAAAGTTCCGCTAACTTTCTTGCTGGTTCTTTTTAGAACAGAGGTTTTTTTTTTCCATACCAGTGGTGATGCATAAACGACATTAAATAAGTATTGTAATTAGCGTTATTTTGATTAAGATTTACTTTCATTTTTGAAAACACCTGGGATTAAAATCGTATAAAAGTATAAAAGATTTAATGTCACATGAGCTGACCCTTGAGGCTAGAAAAGGACCATTAAGTAGGGTCGGTACAGTTCTAGCGGCCCTTGGGATCGCAGACCCGATTTACTGGACATAGAATGAGCAATAAGAATATAATTAACCAAATTGTTTCGCTTCGAATAAAGAAGCACTAGGGAAAAGACAATTGGATCGTTTTTTACAGTGTCTTTTACTCGTTTTACATCGCTTGTTAATATTATCAAAGTATTAATTAATCAAGAATAAGATAGGAAGTGATAATAAATAGATATAAAGAAAGTTTTTAGTCAATGGAATATTGAAATCGAAAAGTCTTATAATTATAACGATCCAATTTAAGATCCTTTTTGAAATCAAGAAAACAGCTTGAAATTAACCACAATTTAATTTCATCATATTAAATTATTATTTTTATATTACGATCTGCATATATAAAGTATTTTTTCTTCATTATAGATAATTAATTAACATTAATATTTAGGTGAAATATAATACTGTGTTGTGGTCTGATGACGTATCGAGTACAATCAATAATCAGTAAAGCAAAAAAAGGAATTCTCTATGAACAATTAAACAATTACGTAAAGTGACTAGTTAGTTATATTATGAAAATACGTAGGAATATTATGGCATAATAATATTTAAAGAAAAATATTAAATAAATATATAAATGTTTAGTATTAAATATATAAAAGGTAGGTTAAATATTTCTACTGCCTTCATGAAAGTAATACCTTACGAAGGTATTTACGCAAAAAGCATATCGTAAGGATCAATCTCAGTTTATCGTCGGTCGAAATCTGTTGCGCGTGTGTAGGGCACGTACAAGGTGTATTATCAAGCTTAACGATCGCATAGCAAACGATATTAGTACTATACGTATAGGTCTTTGTCATGCCATTACCTAATTTGAATAATCGTAGGTGAGAATGCAGTGATTTCTCGCAGAATTGTAACTACATGTAAAAAAGTTAAGACAAGCTACCAGCAAATTAATGCGAATATTCGAACTCATTTTCTATATTGAACTACTAAATTCCGTACTATCATATAGTACATTATCTATTTTAGTTTATTCAAATCATAGGATTGACTGCCAGTGAATTCCTTCAGCATTTTGTAAAGTTAAATAAAGATTAAATAAATAAAAAAGTCTATCAATTTCACAGGTATTAATTTCAATTTAATCTTTATAAATAAAATAAAAGTTATGCATAATATAAATCACATTACAAGATACAACAAAAAGGAATAGCAAAGTGTGAATTCTCTCATTACACCACAAATCAACTGTTAAAACAAATATTTAAAAAGAGAAAGGAATTCGCAGACAACAAAACGCTCCACATCTCTGGCTACTGGAAACGTGAAATCCGATTTAATTTATTTTTATCGCGGGCCTTTATAATTTCATTTTCGCACTTTCCATTTCGAGAGAACGCTGGCGCCGCGGACTGCCGCTCTATCCGAATGAGATCTCTACGAAATCAGGTACAAAAGAACGATAATGAACGCTCACTTGCTACGTAATCTAAATTATTATACGAGTTGAAATTCTTACTTGGCAGGGAAAGAAATCTACTTTATCACGAGCACCAGGAGATGTTTAATAAAATTAAAACGTCTGAGTAGGGCTCTTCCAATATATGCGGTGGCTCTGTGACTATATTTCGATTCTAATTTTCTCTCAACTCTCAACGAAACGCGGTTTAATCGTCTTCGTTTAGGAGTAGATATTATTTATTATGCATATACACAGCTATTCACCCTTTCTCAATACACCTAAAAAAATTCAAAGTTAAAATTTAATACCTTAATGTTTGATCTTTTGACGCGCAGTAACCACTATTGATAAAAGTTTGAAGTAGTAGCGTAGATGCCATGCTCTAAATTTATTGTACAGATTTTATAGTTTGATCGAGATATAAATATCGTACGCCTCTCCTTTTGAGTTAGCGTTAGTCTTGGCGGACTATCGTGTCACGTGGAATTACGTCAATCAAAATGAGAAATGCAACACAGAGAGAAACTTTTCCGAAAATATTTCAGGAAATATATAAGACTGATTCCGCCGCCTCACAAATCATTCTTTATATATTAGAATACTTTTATTAGTTCTACGTCTGCTTATAAAGTTTTTAAAATTTATACGTTGTGGGACCATGCTGCAGGTATATTAGTAGTATAGTTGTAGCATGAACGGGTCGGCTCGATCGGGGAAGGACCACGCTCTCACAGAATACCAGCGTGAAATAGTACCTTAATTCTGCTGTGTTTCGTACGGTGAGTGTAGATAACCAGAGACCCTTTTTACTGGAAAAGAGGCATTCCTTCTTAGTCGAGGTTAAAAATGTAGATGTCTATGGGCCGCAGCAACCACTTACCATTAGGTGAACTGTGTGCTAGTTTGTCACCATATTCTATAAAAAAAAGTTAATTTAGTGTCTTTATTTCAGTTAGATGGTATTATAAAGTCACTAAATATTTGACAAAAATAAGGAAAAAAGTTGAATTCATCTTGTGAAATTAAGAGAATAATGAAAGGAATTGGGATTGAACATGGTGGTATATCATTTATTTATATCTTTTTTTCTCCTTTTTTTTTTAAAAACGTATCACATGTATAATACCTAGACCGGCTAAGGAAAGCGTCGGTAAACTCACGAGACATCTGTGATCGTTTATCCGCCTCTCAAGCGTGCTAATTAAAAAACTCCTCTGTACCATCACAAACTTATGACTTCCGACTTGGACTGTTTAACGGCATGGACGATATTGAAGAAGAGGTATTAAACAAAATTTTGTATTCACCTACATATCTTTAATAATAAACATTTTTTGTTAGCTCGTTTGCCTCATCTATATGAGGCAAACTAGCTTGTGTTGATGATAAATGATAAGTGTCAATGGGGGTGGACCCATAAACAACTGTAATGCTAGGGGAATTGGGTGCACAGGTACGTTGCCGGCCTTTTAAAAAGGGGTAAGCCGTTTTTCAACGGTTCCTTAGTATCGGTCCGGAAAAATCGTCAGAGGAAAATGATTCCACACGTCGTGCGAGAAAAGAACTCCTTGTAAATCGCACAATGATGAACCGCCATGATTCAAGATGGTGTGTATGGTATAAGTATTTTCATAAGTATTTTCCATGTGTTTTGGTGGAATTTGGCGGCAGGGATTGATCTGAAAATTATTCTGAGCCCGTGGTGATGGCGTGATAGATTACCAAAAACCAGTTAAATATGCGTTAGAAAAATGTTAATAATTTCGCCGTGATTGTGGAAATGCTAATTTGACTTTCGAGTAGTTTTAACAATATGACACTAATAAAACCACTTTGGTAATTAGGGATCGTCGCGGCTATGAGCTTTGTTTTAATTAGACAAAATGCACCTTTTAACTAGATTCCGTTTAGTGCAGCTCGAAATGCACCGTGTACCGGTTTTCGCTTTACTGCCTTATTATTCCCCCGTAATTAATATATACGGACCTTTAATACGCAATTGTAAACTGAACGATCCCATAATTATACGTATAATCCTTTGTAGTTTTATTTTTGCAATAGTTGCAGTTGCAATTGCAGTCTATAACTATGTTAACGATATTTTAAATATGGAAGGGATTTGTTTTTATTTTTTTGTGGTATAGCCAACTCTATTATGACTGCATCAAGAATGAACCGGTGATCGGTGACGGACTACGCTCTTACAGTAACGTCATCATCATCACCATCATAATCGGTAATGATTATTTTATATTCATAAGTACACTGCTGGTCAATAGGTCTCCCCAAAGTAATGCCACAAAAAAAGGTCCTGGGCCACCCACATTCATCGATTTATTGCATGTACCAAGTCGTCAGTCCATTTAGTGAGGCACTTTGCAAAATAATATACTAATTTTATTTGAATGAAAGTGATTTTTACCGATTTTATCGCGTCAATTTACAATTCTTTTTTTCCAATGTTCTGAGTACTGTTCAGCACCACCCATAGTCACGAAAAATTGTTTTTAACCTTTTTTTGTGTTTGGAATCTAATACACTGTCATACATATTTCTTAAAACTACAAGTAATTACGCTTTACGCCGATGTCTATTCAAAAATAATTTGGAATGCATGCACACATTAAATAAAGCTGCCCACACTCACCACGATGGGATGGCTGGTTATATTGATGCCCATTCAAAGTCTATTGGATTTGAGTTATGGATGGCCACTTGTCAGTCACCAAAGCCTCGTGTATAGTTAGAAGAGTTTATTATGTGCAAATGAGGTTGACGAATGAGCACTATTGCTTCATGTAAATTTATTTATATACTTTATTTTATTGTCATCATCTGCATTATCACGCTTCACAAGTCCATTGTTAAACAAAAGCCCCAAGGAATACTTTTAAAGACAATCCAGAGACACCTGCTACCATCGACTAACTCAAAACATCGAAACTATCCATCGTGTATGTCAACTTTAATTAAAATTTAATATTCCTACTCAACAGAAAGTTTCAAGAAGGAGTGTAGGTAATCAAAATCCACACTGGAAAACTTTAAACGGGAATCTCACAGCAGTTTAGAGCTGTGAAAAACTAAAATGAAGTTGTCGTTTACACTAATTTCATTTTTAAGTTCGCTTTCGATTTTTATTTGTTTAGATTCACTTTGTAACAACTTTATTCAGTTTTAAAATTAAAATATGGAGGAATAGGCACTTTGTTGTGTGAGGTTTTTGGGCAATGTCGACGAAAACTCAAGCTACTACAATTCTACAAGCCAACTTTATTTCTGTAACTGATTCAACAAAATCGTGTGTAATTTTGAAAATCAAATAAAAAAATCTGCAATGGCACATCATCTAATTTAATTTTTGAAAGTATTGTAAAAGTAGAGTTAAAGGAATGCCACTAAAATTCTGCGGCAAAGACTATAAGATAATTATCTGAAAATATATCAGACGTTTGATATCCAGAATGAACTGAAAAACTGATTGATTAACGGTGACGAACTTCTAGTTTATTCAAAAAAAAAAAAGCAGAAAACAAGAATAATGCTGCTTGCATTGCTTACTTTATTGCCTTAATTAGTTGAATTAAATATTAAATGACTCAAATTTAAAAAATTGATTGCACTCTTCTTATGTTTTACTTGACTTGGCGCACTAGACAATTAAAGCAAAGTGTCTTCAAATAAACGAATATTGCACAGTTAAAAGACGCTATTAGGCAACACTCTTCGAGAGAAGAAAACTATTTAACGTGACTAAGTACGTACGGAACAGAGCGGAGGCACATGCCCTTCAATTGCGCAATTAGTTCGCTTTTTGCAGCACTAGTATATTTTGAGTAAAAATTGGACGCAAAGTAATTCTGTGGTTGTTTATTCTTAGAACTAATACTGTGAGTGTTAAGCACTGATATTTTTATCATTTTTATACAGTATGAGGGACAAGCGCGCAGTCCACCTGATTGAAAGCAGATGCTGTGGCTCATAGACACTTATATCTATCCTCTATTGAGAATCGAAATGTAGATCCGTTATCACCTACGAGTACTACGATAAAATGACTTGACATCAGTAAAAAATTATCCGGTTCTCTTCACTCGCTATACGAAATACGGCAGCATTAAGCTACTAATTAACGCTGGTATTATGTGAGAGCGTGGTCCTTTTCAGTCGAGCCTACCTATTAGTGTTTCAACCATATTATAGCTATAGCGGCAAGTACTGAATATACCAAGAGAAGATTCTTACAAGTCTAATCGAGTATTCAAGCCTCTCACTCGCCATAAATTTCATCCACCAGCTATCCGAGTATGAGTCCCGCCGACATCAATATTTTTTAATATATATCTCAAAACTGCATCTGATATCTGCAGCCTATTTTCATCAAGAAGACTAGTTGTGTTGAGATGGAATGCCTAATTGCTTATAATTATTGCAATTTTACATGCTAATTTACTGCATGCTTGGCGAAAAAGTAATAATACATCATGAGTAAATCTAAATGTCTGAGAAATATTTGCAGTACACGTAAAGTATGTCTACACGCATTAGAGGAGTACTAGTGAGTAATTACTCTACAACGTGTCCAGCTATGGGACGTATAAAGGCTGTAACTCTAATTTAACATAATTGTGGGGAAAAATTGCAGCCAAACAATTAACACATTTAACGAAAAACACGTACAAATTATGGTTATTTTATTAAATATATAAATAACTTTATACTTAAAAAGTCACGAATATAAATTAAGATAACGTAAGTCTGGAATGCGTTCATAACATGTAAATGTGCGGGCGGGACGCAAGAAACTTGGCAGTGGGCGGGCGTCCGCACCATCCTGCAAATCTGCGCACTATGCTTATCAGCTGTGACTCATACTTACTTCTTACACACAATGATAATGAGATACACTGTACGATTGTACTGTATTGCGCACATATTTTGTGTGAAGTTGTTACTTAGTGAATGCGCTACAAGACCTCACTTTATTTTGTGGATGAGGACGCTCTTACGGCTCAGAGATTCAACGGAGCTTTGTGTTGGAGAAAAGAAGGGAATGAATTGTGATGAGAAATGTACCGGAATAATTTATCTTTTGGTTAGTTTAGAGAATGTAGCTTGTCTCTGACAGAACCGCGCGGACTACGGCTTATTTCTAATTCAGGGACACGTTTTTGAAGGGAAGATAAAGCGCGGCGTGTGAATAACTGAATACAAACGATGACTTGCAGAGTTATGTGGAGTCAAGCCAAAATTATAGCGCTATTGTCTTAATTCTATAACAACGTTGGAAGTGTTTAGCTATGCACAGTAAGATATTGATTATCACTATCAAAGAAAAAAACATCAATCGATGAAAGTTTCATCAATTAAATATCGAGAAGCGAAAAACTTAAATTGAAGCAATTAAAGCCCTCGCCATTCCGTGATTGATTTCTTGCGCGAGTCCACCATTGTGTCGCCCGGTGGGGCTTTGTGCGCCTAGATTTATTTCTGTTTCCTCGTTTTTATTGCGTACTCAGATCTTATAACGAAATAGTTACGGCTGTTAAAAGGTTTTATTGGTTAACCTTCGGCGTATGCGGTCATAAAATAGATTCGTTACCAAAGAAACGTACGCGTTGCGCTAGATTTATAACTAAATCACGTGTAAAAGAAACAAATTTGTCCTATAGAAGGATATAAAACAGGAGATATAGCATAAATTTATAGGTAAATTGTGGAAATCTCAGTATAATAAAATATTTTCTATTGAATATTTTATGAAAAGTCGGGGCTCACTCATTTTACTTCGTTTTACTACCTTTCTTTTTTATGCTGGAGCTTATTTCGATAGTAAAACAACTTACTAAACATCTACAAAACTTAAAAATTTCTACATTCTTAATGAAATAATACTCTAGTTACAATAAATATATGCTGAAGAAAAAATTATGATCGTGTGCAAGCTATTCTTTCGTGCACAATTGCTATGCTGCATCATCTGTTTCTTACGGATCTGGTAAACGGAATCGCTATTAATTAAAGTATTGATAGGGTAAATTTTTTCAATCGTGATAATTGGGGCTGATTCTAATTTCATTTTTTGATCTCGATTATTCCTTAGATTTTTCAGATTGATGTTTTGGACGGTAGGGCGATGAGAATGGTTTTGGCGTTTTTAAGCGTTTTTTCCCAAAATATTTGAAAAATTTTCTGTTTAACATGTATCCTATTACGAGTATGTATTTCAGAGACGTTTTAAATACAATTCGTCATTATCATTAAAGCCTTGCATGAGTCCACTGCCAAACATAGGCTTCTCCCCCAAAGAATGCCACAAAGCATGGTGAGCCACATGCATCCATAAACTTCCTGCATGTCTTGTCAGGTCGTCACTTTATCTAGTAGGGGTCGAAAAGCTCAAATTTTGAACCTCACGTGTGTAAATGTATGTTTTAAGTTTATTGTTAAATTTAAAACTTTATTGTGTCAACCATAAAGGTTAATAAAGGGTGTACTTAGTGTTAGCCGACATTTTATGACAGTTATAAATACATAGGATTACAAACAAATGCATAAGAATACTTTCATATCCTTACTACTCCCTACTACCCCATTACTTATATATAAATAGATAGTACATAGAAATAATATATAATTCAAAATGTCTGAATAAAAGTACAAAATCGCAAATGCTGTTATGTGGTTATTTGATGTTTTTCTTTTATCTTCAGTCAATGAGTTTCAAATGTGTGTAGCTTGAACGGTAAAAGATTGTCAATAAACCCAGTGAAATGTGATAGAACTATCTTAATATTTGAAGAACGAATGTAAATAAGTGTATGTCAAATATAATTATATACATACGTGAAGTAGTCTTTTAGAAAAATATCCATGACAGACAGACAAACATCAATGTGATTTAACAAATATTTCGTTCTTTGGTATAAGGGCAACTAAACTTGAATTACAATTCTGAATTTTTTTTTACGCTTTGTCGAATTTCATTACTCATTTTTTGAAAGACTCTAAGAGAAACGTTTACATAAAAGATTTACTGACAGCTAGGTGATCACTAGAAGTTCTTCTTCTTCTTCTTCTTTCTAATAAGAAAGTAAAAGTCTACTACTGGACTTGGACAGCTTCTGATTTAAGGAGATTTTGCGTCATTTTCAAGCTCTTGGCATACGGATTAACGATAACAGTATCAAACGTTTCGCAACTTTTACGCTGCTTCCCGTCGCTGGTCTGGAAATTTTAAAAATAGCGTTAATAAAACACAATACCCTTACCATTTGGAAATTATAAAATCTTTCTGGAATAAACCATAGTAGCTTCTTACGACACTCATACGCCACCACTTTACGGTACTTAATATATTAAAGCACTATTATTTAAACGGACATAACAATATTTAAGACGAGAAGATATTGTTACGGCTACAAGCAAATTCACTTAATTTACCGTGCTTGTTAGAAACCCGCTAAAACTTTACGCACTTAATAAACTCTAAGGCGAATTAAAATTCCGTTGGTTAAGTAATGATCGCGTCAGCATGTCGCTCTTTCGTTTTGCGGTGGATTATTTATAAGGGAATATGCTTCAGCTACTAATTTATCAACAAAATAATAACAAAAATGTCAAACTGATTAAAATGAGCAAGTGTAAA
The DNA here is from genome assembly GCA_907164705.1 of Parnassius apollo. Lineage (NCBI taxonomy): Eukaryota > Metazoa > Arthropoda > Insecta > Lepidoptera > Papilionidae > Parnassius > Parnassius apollo. The sequence continues at coordinate 15,797,321 of CAJQZP010001037.1, forward strand.
AGCAGAGAGGTCAGTGGTGTTGCGCTTTCTTATTTAAATATGCAAATGATTTCTGAATGTGCGATTTCATAGTTCCTTTGCAAGTTGCTTAGCATTAACCGATCGGAGGTGTCGCCCTTGTTTATTGTTCATTCTATCCAACTGCTTGAGTTTAAGACAGGTGGTAGGGATAGAAAAACCTCTGTGTTCAAATTCCCCCTCTCTCCTTCAGGAGAGACGAATTTTTTAGAGACGAATTATTTGTAAATTTCACTGAATTACAGAAATTAATTTTGACTAAGTTACAGTGCTTGGCTTATGTAGTTAGCAAAACTGCGACCAATAATATAAAACTTGGTAGGTACTCAATTTAATTAACATTGTGTCTACTTGCGAATCCAATTACAATCGAAATGGGTTTAATCGCATATTTCTCATAATAAACACTGTTAAGATCGTAGCATAACACCGAATGAGGGCAATAATAACCGTTTGCTTCATTTTGTTCTATCCGAAACAAATTTATCAGTAATTGAACACAAACTATTATATTGTGGACTTGGGTAGACTTGGAAGTTTATGCTCGTAGCATCAGAGCAATGGGACTACAATTTTAATTCAAATGGTGTACATATCTTTATATATTACACCAAAGGAACTTAGTGTTGTATTACAATTTAACCTTTCCTGTTTTTTATGATATAATTTTAATAAATAACTTGGGCTTAACTAAAAATAATTAGGAAAAATTATAATTTTTAAAGGCATGGCATATGTCATGTGCTGAAATGTAAGAAAACCGATTTCATTGCGTCATGTGGGTGTCGTTAAAGATGACTTTAGGAAACTCCAAAAAAATCTTGTGCGTTTCGAAATATGGCGCTATACCATCTCATTTACGCCAGATGAAAAAAACTCAGACCCAGATTGACGACAGGCAGCAGCGTACAAGGTGCAAAACATCTGGTACTGTGGACGTCAATTCGTCATCCAAGCGTGACTATTATGTCTCTTTAAGAAAAATGGCAGCAAGTAATTGTCACTTGTTTGCATCACTCTTTACATTTATCGTCCATCCTATAAATTATTGCTAACACATGACATTTTTATCAATTTTAAATATTATTTTAAATTTTCGGAATAAAAATATAATAAGCTAAATTATATCTACGAATTACCCTTTGCAGTGGACATGTGGAGAGCGGTAATCATGGTGATGATGAAGATATTATAATATTAATTACTTTTGACAATATCTAAAATATCGTTTTACTTAGGTTTCTATGTCTGAGATTGAATTTGCAGAATTTGTTCAGAATTACATGATTATGAAAAATCCTTTAGATAAAATGTAAAGATTATAATTAATAGCACTCATAGTTATTTTCATTTAAATTTAGCATACTCATTAGAAGACGGTGGTAGTTAAAGATGGGTTGTGACAGTAACTGAGGCTCAAATAAATTTTAAGAGAGATGCAGTAGACGAGTGTAAATAATAGCCGAGTACTTTAAGAATCGCTCTGGGGATAATGTCTTGTTTACTTCGAAGTAACCCGGAAAAAATATAATCGTATTGGACCTTGGAAACATTTTAAAAAGGATTATTTTCATATGAAATTTAGAAACTATATTCTTGCCATATGTGCTATATATTAATGTTACGAAAACTATAATTAATGTCTGTTATATTAAATAATAAGTTGGGGCGACTATTTTCTTATTTTTAAGTTCTTTAAAAATGATAAAACAGCACACATTGATGGTGAGCTAGTAATTGTAATCAATGGACATCTTTATTGATCTATATTAACAATGGATATGGGAAAGTGAAAGTTCTTACACCGCCACTACATGGTAGCCAATTTATCAGCACCCATTTATCAGTAAAAAAACATATTACCATGATAAAACTATCTCATGAGGTAGTATCATAATGATTGTAAACAAAATGGTTATAATTTTTAATAAAATATCGTTTTAATATTCGTTTTTTAAATCTATTAATTTAATATTAAATTTGTAAAATTAATCAATTTTGATCCTGCCTACTATATACAATATGTATACTATATCGTACTGCATACCATAAGTTGTACCTTTAATTCTCATTAATATTTTCCAAGCAACGAGAAACTTGTAAGCGGTCCTCCTAATCCGCTACCAAGATTTATATCGGATCGTGTAGCTAACGTAGAGCGGCTACGGTTCGTAGCTCGTTGATACGCATGCTACGGGGTTACATATCGTACTTGCAGAAGAGGTAGAATAATCTAAACATGTACTCATGGTGAAATATAATAACACCTTATAAAACATTAAAGTAAATTATTTAACTCACTTCTTACTTAGAGAACCACAAATAATTTTAATTTCAAAACCAGTATTTCGTGGCCACATCAATTGCTACAAGTTCTGCGTCTACGAAGATCACCAAAGGAGTACAATAAAAGGGTTTCAAATTTTGCAATACGCAGATAAAATAAATACTTATTCAACATAAACGTAGCGTAGCGTACGGTACATTGCTCCTTGTATGGGGTTTGTACTATCTTAGAACGAGTAAACAAATAAAGTAATAAGACAGGCGTATCACCTGACTCAAACTGCGGCCTTCCCACGCGTTTTAACGTCTTCACTTGCTATATAATACCAGTAAAATTTAATTTGCTTTTGTTCTTACTCTACGCAGCCATTTCGGTTTCTTAGCCTACTTTCAGTGTAATCTTCATATAGTTTATGTGCTATTATTCAAATAAGCATACATTGTAAGTGCCCTGAAATCGCTTAAGCAGATTACGTTCCTGTTAAATAAATATAGTCGAATTACGGTTGAAATAAAGAGAGATATTTCAGTGAGGTTAAAAGTATGAATATAGTAGAAAAGTGATTTCATCACATTTTATTTTAAAAGAATGATTTTTAATAAATTTTATTCACATTCTTCACTACACTTTACACATTTCAAAATAAGTAAATTTGTACACAAATAGGTCTAAGTGAGTCTGCTCATTATATTTGTAAACGTTTTGCAATTGGCAACATATAAAATAGATTGTAAAATAAGGTAATGCCGTATTAAATAAAGTAATACCGCTGAGAGATGTGGGTTCGAATCCTTCACGGAACAAATATTTGTATGGCGTATAAATAATTGTTCCAGATCAAAATGTTTGTCCTTGTCCAATTTATGTATATGAACTGCCTTCACGATACAAGAGAAAACCCTAGAGTGGAGAGGGGGATTATTTTTAATTTTAATATTAATGAATTAAATTAAATTCTCTGGGTATATTTAAATGTTTGGATTTATATATTTTTGTATATTCGAGGTAATTAGAACGATTTTAATGCGCAGCGAAAATTTTATCAAATATCCAACATAAATTACATATTGATTAAATATAATTCTCGAACTTAGGAAGTAACTGTAGCAATCAACGAACGTGAAAGATAAAACTTAAAGTTTAATCGTAATTCACGATATGATTACAAGATTCTCCTCCCTCTGCCATCAAAGTTCCCGAAATGAACGATGTTGAAAGCAAGCGTGAAATCATTAAGGCATGAGATAATACGGTTGGGCTAATGAAGCGGCGTGTTCTATACTTCTACTATGATATCTCGATCGGGCCCTCCATTCCAGATACTGTTACCAAGTTATATTTTTACTTGTGTTCGAAACAGAAATAAAATGAAACATAAAGTGTGGTACATGAAATATGTATCAAACAACATACATTTATATACGTATAGTAAACAAGTAATACCTTGATAATAAGAAACTTTCTCAAATTGAAATTGATGTCCAATTTTTATGAACTTTATATTTATTAAATTACTATGAACTCATTTTGAATAAATAGTAAAAGTGTTAACACTTCTACTCGAGTTTACATCTCTTATTTTCTCGTATATGTAGTAGTAAGTACTTGCTAAAAACTCATATTTTTTAAAAGGTACTTCGAATAAACCGGCAAACTTTTTGGTAAAAAACTTGGTATGATTTTTTGATGTCCTATCATCATTCGGGGTTTTTAAAAGTTAAAGTGTTCTATTATTGAAAGAAAAGGAATTTCTTATTGCAAAGTAAATTAAAAAGAGATAAGAAATTCTCCAACGTTCATAAATATATGATTTTCATTAAGCTATGTTTTAATAAAAAATCTACATACTAAGCATTCTAAAGTTAAGTTTTTTCTAAGTTAAGTTAAACATATAAATACACACTTTTGCTAAATGCACAAAGTTGGTACTTAGTAACAAAATACTCGTAGTTCCTATTTTAATGCTAGAAGTATTAATGGGCTATATCGAGAAATGATAGTACGAGAGGCTTTTGCAGATGAGTCTCACGATGTCGCCTTCCGTCTCCCTGCTTAGTTGGATTAGGTTCGCATCATTAATCGCTGAAATTGCGCTCACGTGGCGGACCCTTCGCTCCATCGCCATCCTATCTGAGGATCTTCAATTAGTAGTAACTTTTCAATATGAAATTTACTAACATACACCCATTTTATCGTTTTTGTACAGATTATTAAATGGTGCTACATAGTTGCTTTATTATTGTTTCAATAAAATTTGTATAAATATTTTTATTATATTTTATAATAACTGATTTTTGAAAATAATTAAATGATTGTAATCCAAATACAAAATATTTTTCTCCTAAGTTATATCCAATACTTTAAACACTATGGATAACTCTATATGTAAAATATTTATTTAGTCTACGTAAGTGCTTGTTTCGTGCAGCACTCATTAGGTTACCTAGCCGTCAAATATTATCATTACAAAAACTATACCAAACATGTATAGGTTTCAACTCAGCATGGTCTAACTTCTACAAAAATTGGTATTATGATACTACTTCTACCACATCTGCTTCTATTCATAAGAACACATTGTAATATACAAATATTTAATATGCTTATATTATATAGCTTATTATTTTTCTAATAGACGATTTAATAAGTAGTACCAATGTATTTTTTATGAATAAAAGTAAAGTAAAGTTACAGCCATAATACGTCCCACTGCTGGGCACAGGCCTCCCCTCATTTCTGAGAAGGTTTAGGGCAAGGAAGTGTCCGCCGAGCTGCCCCAATGCGTGTTGGCGAACTTCACATGTCTTCGAATCCTTTTTTTCTTATACCTCAGACATGCAGGTTTCCTCACGATGTTTTCCTTTACCACCAAGCATGTGGTAAATCAGCACTTAAAATTGCAATTAACAATTTCATTGCGGGGATCGAACCCGGGATACTCGCGTTCTGTTATATTTACAGCGAGCGTTAACCATCTGAGCTACCACGGCTCTTTTTTATGAATATGAAAACCTTTATGAATTTAAATAAAATTTAATCATTATATTAATAATAACAGTTTTAGTAGTGTTAATATTAAAATTTTAGACTTTTAAACATGAATGTTGTTCCAAATTTTGGCAAGAAAATATAGAAAATATGATGCCTCTGTAATAGCATTTTTAAAAATGTTCAAAGGCCTTTCAATATTGGGACAGTATGACGAGAGATGAACGGGCTTGTGGAGACGTCAGCGATCAATCAGGCGTGTGACTAATGCCATCTATCAATATGTCACGGCGAATGATGGCAGCGTCACACCAGATGGCAATACTGGCTGCGCAAGAAATTTGAAATCCATTTTCCACAAACACGTACTTTTAATTAAAAATTTCCACTTAAAAATAAATGTAATTTAAACAGTGATAGTTTTCGTCAATTTATTCCATCCTTCACTCATTTATTGTCATTTCCACACTCTAATCTAGACATTGTGATCAATGTGATAGTAGTCTACTAACAGACCATGGATCATGTTTTGTTCTTCCAGTCAGTGTCATAAAGAACAGAACATGATCCTTCTTGAGTCAAGTTGCAAAATTATATACTGAAAATTCCCTGGCCTAAAATATGACAACACTACAAAGCTGGATTTATCGTCCATAATTATGGCTATTCAGAATTCAAGGTATAGAATATCGTAATTCATTAGAAGACATAATTATGTAACGTATTATAATTATTACCTAGCATTTATTAAATTTATTTCTGATACAAAGCAAAATATAGATTAGGTTAATCGCAGGGTTTAGCGTCCACGGCACGTATTCAAATCGGACACTTTTATGACATCAAACACTTTGCGCTAAATGCGGCGGCTTAAAAAGGGTTGATAGCGAGCCTTGTCACCTGAAAGGTTCGGACATAACGATACCTCCATCATAGCGTGGCCGGACGTTCATTGATAATTAATGGGCGTTGCCAGTGTAACGAAAACAAACGATGGCAGGCACGCGCGCGATAACGATTAATATCTTCGCGGGCGCAGCAAAAACAAACCTACGCTCTAAGCCTTGGTGTGATAAATCATATCTTCTCAAGGCGCAAAAATAAATGACGCTGATGATAAATGGCGAAGAATTCGCGTGGTGCCATCGCTGATTGAGTTTATACTACATTTTAAGACTAAATACAAGGAAATCTTAATCTGTAGCATAACAATTTATAATGAGGACAAAAATTTTAGTGCATCAATTTTATTTAAAGTTAATATATCAGATATTTTCCTCCATCCATTTAAATATTCAATGCAGTGTAGATTTTTTTTTTACTACGAACTGTCACATTTATCGTTTTATAGTTGTGTGCCCAAAGGGTAAAGCGGAAGAATATCCACTATCCTATATCATCAGTGGATGTAGCAAGAGGCGACAGGAAACTATGACAAACATACCCCTTTTTTTTTTTTGCGGATGGAAAATCATCTAATGACCCCTTTCGCTCTGGGTGGAGCGTATGGGAGTGTCAGACTTTTACTGACTAAAAACCATCCGTGTTCCTTCAGTGCCCTTACGTTCCGGAGCCGCGGTATCTCTTTCGAACAGCCCGCAGCCCCGGCAGGCGTCGGCCCTTGCGGGCCCGTTCACGCTGCTGACAGCTCTTTGAGGCGCGCGTGGAACAAAACGCGCCGTCGACACGGCCTGTCGTCATTAGACGGACGGACGACGAGCTACCCATTGCTCGCCGTCCACAGGCCCGCGCCTACGGTGGCCGGGGGCCACGAAGTAGCCCCCGACGCCCGGGGCGTCTCCCGCGGCGGCCGGGGAGGAAAGCTGCTGCTCTCTCCTTCTCCCGCTCCGCCACCTCCTTCGCTAGCATCACTGCTTCGCAGAAGGTGGTAACGGCATCCCATTCCGTCTCGCTCCGGACCATGGCTTCGACCAGGGCCGGACGCGAGAGGTCGCCGCCGCATATCGCCGCTACGAGGACACGGCGGTGCTCCGCCCAAGCAGGGCACACCAACACGGTGTGTTCCACCGTGTCCTCCGGTCCATCCTCGCAGTGGGAGCACCCGGGCGTTTCCTCCCGCCCGATTCGGTGCAGGAACCTCCCAAACACACCGTGTCCGGTGAGGACCTGATGACAAACATACCCCTAAGATGATCTTCAAAATTAAAAAATATGGGCCTTCACAGATATGACATCTATCATCTACACCTTTATTGTGACGGGGACTATCTTATCAACTGAAATAGTTATTTTTTTTAAATATCTGCATATTATGTACCATAATGATAATAATTCCCCTTTATACCGAATCGTGAGGCTAGTCTCAATGGAGACGAGCCATCTGTGCAGGACAGGATTATTATAATGCTCAAGTGTAAATTATACGAAACAATCTAACGAAGAAATTAAAAAACACAACTCTGTTCAGATGACAATCTGACATGACCGCGTTTTCCGATTCACGTCGGTGAAACACCGTCAATTTTCTGATTATGGGCTGCTTTTGAGAATATTCGACAGAAAAGCCAAAACTGATTATGGTTCGACCTGGGTTGCGAAGCCAGGAGACCAGCAGTTAATCTTAGCAGTTAAGCTAGACTAACAAGGCCCTCTAATGTATCATATACTGCATTTAAACAACAGATAGTTTGTAAGATGTGTTCAAAAAGCAAGGAGGATATACCGCAATTCAGAGGTATTTTTACTGTATCCTTAGAAAGGTCCTTAGAAAGGACCTGCGTCAAACGAAACTCACGAATTTACTCGCTTAAACCATAATAATATTTTTAAAATATTCAGCTGACAGCAAGGGTATACAAAGCTTTCTTTAGCTATCATCATCTCATATGATTTTAATTTAGTACTACATTAAATCTAATACAAAACGTAATACCTAACAAAATATCTGGTTCAAAAAACAGTACCTACCCCACCCTAGTAGAGTGAGACCGACTTGCACTTTTTTCCTTCAGCAATGTCAATATCTTAGTGCTGAGAATGTCGGAATGAATACTATTCTGATTATTCGTTTCAACTTATTTCAAGATTTTACTTTCGTAAAACGAACAAATTGTATTTTAATTTGAGCAATTTTCTCAACATTCCATATTTTGTTATTATATTACAATAACTTCAATTATTTTATATTTTGACTAATTTATTCATTGAAAGTATTAATATTACTATCAGATTTTATCTTAGTATTCTATAGATTATTCTACATAATGCTGTATTGCACTAGACATAATATATACTAGTAATATACTAGATAAAATATCTTCTGGCTTTAATTTTTGCTACTAGTTTCTTAGGTAATACTTATTAAAATGTATCTTGGAACCTTTGTTTTATTTCACCGTTATTGTTACAGCCTAACAAAAATCTACGGCTGCAGTTTTTATATTTAGTTGTAGTTGCGACCGATCAGATTTTTTTTCATTCTGTCACACTCCAACGGAATGATGTAGTATGGTAGATATTTTTACAAACTTATGTGAAAGAAAATTTTTTAGGTAATAATTTTGCTAAAAAAAACTTAAAGTTATATATTTTAGCTTAACTTAGAAATTCTATATGTATAGCTTAGTATTTAGTCAGAAATATAACAGTAAATAATAAATAATATATGTATATACCTCTGACGTCATCTCTTGTTTGAGAGGATTAAATAATAAAAGTACGATTAACTAGAAATATCGATTTAAGAAGTGTCTTCTACTTTAACTTCTAGTAAGATTCCACTAATAGACTTTTCCCGTTGTAGGAAGGATTTGTCGTTATAGTCACTGTTACCATCTTGGTACGCTTTGACACTATTTTTCGTCACTGTTCTAAACGCCTGACGTAAACGATATGATAAGTATCTTGATCTTTTCAAAGTTGTCCGAGCTTTCTAGCGTTTACCATCGATTCATTTTATGACACCCGCGGGACGAAAAGGGGTGGTGAAATCTCTTACGCCACCATCATGCAGCAAACGAAGTCTTTAATTCATTTGATGAAAGAAAATGAAGTAAAGAATGAGAAGCATAAAATATCTAGATGATCAAATAAATTGTAAGGAAAATTTTAAATGGAGCTTTGTAAATCGATTTTTATTTCAATTTGTTCAGGATCGACGATTGATCTGAATTGTGTGACTTCAAAAGACACTTTATTTGATTTCACGATAATGGGCAAGAAGCGGGCGCGGCCGTCCCCAGGTGCCTTCTATATCCAGTCTCGGAAATTGCGTTAACCACATTCGAGAAACCAGGAAATTAGAAACGTTCAAGAACGTAATCGAATGTCCCTCTCTAGTGTAAAAATAAAGCTTACCTTTAGTTCTATATATATATATATATATATATTATATATATATATATATATATATATATATATATAACAAAGAGAAACCGAACTTTTGAAGAGATAATGAAAAGTGAGGTAAGACATAAATTGGTGCAATATTCCCAAATAACAACTAAGAGAATGTTTACAACACGTATTAAAATATTAACCTAAAACATAATACTTGTTATAAGGAAATAACAAAACAAACGGAAAAATTCTACAAGGGAGTTGATCAGAAGGTGTTCGTAGACAGAAACTAGCGACTGCTAATTACTTAAGTGATCCCCTGTATTCCCCAAGCCCTGTTAAAGTAAACGACTCCGCTTTCAGTGTAAACAACCACTCAAGTTTACCAAGAAAAATTCACAAACCCACTTATTCAGGTCTCAAAGGTATCTGTGACAATGCGAAGAATGTTGTGAGTTATACAATTAACAAGAGAACTGTTGTAAAGTTGGAAAAATTCTGAAAAATATTTTCTTTTTAGTACTACAGATTTTGTCTGTAATATTTTATTAAAAAAAGTAACAAACCAGGAAAGGGTTTTTAATATAGGTTTTCGTCACATCATCGACACTGCAGTCCAACCCAAGTTCAAAAACTGCTGAATGTAAACCTGGCCAAATGTTGCCACAATGATGCCCCGAGATTATATATGAATATATTATAAATCACCTATCTCAGTTGTTTTTTGTTTTATCTAAATTTGTCTAACGAAAATCCTTAATTAAAATTTCTATGATAGGCATAGTTAGCCATATTAATTTATTAATAACAAAGAATAAAAATCTAACTTAGCTGAAACTGAAAAAGAAGTAGGAACTATTTCGATATTATATTTCTGAACATATTGATCCCTCAGGATAGTGTGTTCGGTTTCGTTTCGGTAGAAGTTTTCAATCCCTCTGCGTTTTGGGAGTTACACTGGACAATCTTATCAGGGTGGAAGGAGGGAAAAGATTTTCCAGTGTCCAGCGCCCTCTCACCTTGAAGGATTTCCCTAGACCCCGCGGCGAGATCTGTCGATTGGAATTCGAATTACTATATACAAATATTTTATTTTCTCTATTGTTTACTTTTATCTATTCTCATAACCATAATTTTGCACAAATTCATTACCACGCAAATATAATGTTCAAAAGTGTTTAGGTACTTGGTTAATATATATAAATATATACTTATAAGTTTTATCAATAATTTGAAATCCTATTTATTTAATTTAAGTCCAATATTCATTCTACGTCTTTGTTAATTTTAAAAACATCATAAAATAAATAACATTTAAAAACCTTTATTTGCAGAGTTACCATCTCTACCTACAAACCCTGTACCTACTAAATTATAACTTACACATTATATCACCGTTTTAAGAGCAAAGCAAGTTGAAAGTACGCGGTGGAGGCCAACAAAAGTTCTTAGTCCGGATCGCATTAGAGACCGCGCGGCCCACGACCGTCGGAGATAATGCCATTGCAATACTCGAGATCCGATTGTATTGGCAAATTGGATCAAATGCAGCGCTCACCGCACAAAAGATAAGAGTCGGATACAGGTATACCGGCAATATGATGTTGCGGCTATCGTGGTAAATCCTCCGTGTATCGAGCTTATGGCGATGATAACGATTCTTCGTAATCTGTCTATAAGTAATTGAAATGTACATGTACATGTACATTTCAATACTTTCTCTGACTGGTTAAAAAAATTATATTTAATCAGAAAAAAAAAAAAAAAAAATATATATATATATATATATATATATATATATATATATATATATATATATATTTAAAGTTTAAAAAATGATTGGTTGGTTGGATACATTGATGAACTAATAGATAAATCTACGGATTTTAGTTATAATTTTCGTAGAGTAATAATTATTTACTCCAAATTTGATGGAGTAAATGTATACATTCGTCCAGCCTTACATTTTAAATAATACTAGCAAACGTAATTCTTGTTATAAGAAAAATCATCGTTAATACCTTAAGGGGAAATATAATCTCAAACGGCTTAGCAAGATCGTTCGTTATGCCGAAAATATTGCAGCATTAATTTTGAAATAAATATATGGTAAAGTTGAGGATTAATCTTAAGGATTATGTTAGACGAAAATACGATTTCGTAAAATTTTCTAGATAGAAAAAAATCCAAACTTACCTCCAAAATAAACAATAAACCGCTGTTATTCATAAAATACTTTAAATAAGATCATGAAACTTTGCATACTAACTGAATTATAAAGCAGTGCTTATGTTATTTACTTTTTTTTAAATACCATTATTTTCACTGTAAAAAGAAATTACCTAAATAATCGGCCTCTTGAAGCGTGATTCCTGCCACCCGGTCACTTCGCTTCGGTCTTTGAAGGAGGAGGTTTTGTCGCTTACGATCAGAATATACATTACACAACAGGACGACGTAAAATTAAAATGGGAAATAACCGTAATAAAAATAAGAAGTGACTGGATTGGCGTTAAGACGGCATAAATATGATAAACCTAATGAAATAAGTATCTAACGACCTTTCTACTTACAGTATTAGTGATTACAAACATGTCGCTACATAGCATACGACGCGCGGGCAAGTGGGGACGAAATTAGAATTTGAGCTGACTTACTGTATCCCCTTAAGAGTGCTCTTTTAACATTTTTTATTTGATAATAATGTTTTCCGTTACATAATATATATTGGCAATACTGTATACCTATAAATTTGACAAAAAAAAAACATCTAGTTTTATCACATATTAAATAATGTAACTACGTGAGAGGTATGTCTGTCCCATTATTATGCGTTTATTTTTCATGAAACCAGATAAGGCCGCAGCGTATAATTTGCAACATTCCTTAAAAGTAATAGTGTATTTTAAAAATATATTTGTTATAACGCGCCACATCAAACGTTACCGCCAACAGGAGCCATTCATACCAATGTTTTAGCAAGGAATGAAAAAATATTGTCCATGTAAACGACAATGCAGATTATTATTGCCCAATGGGGACGTATAAAGAGCTGTGTAAGAAACGTAACGGAGGGATTTTTCTCAGTAAGATATATAACGTTCACCTTTAAAATAATAAAAGCTAACACAGACAAACTTACAGTAAACACTTTCAAAGTCATCGCAATGATCCCTTTCAAGCAACGAACTTCATTTCGCCGTCATTACGGGGTGAATTTTTAATCTGTTGGGAGGGCGTTTCACTCAACTATGTATGAAGGGCCGGTCCTGTTTAGTCGAGACGCATCCGGTCGCACGCATATACTATGAGCCCTCATTGTCTGTCAGAACTCAAGGTAAACCGATTACACACTAAAAATTCATAAAGCCATTGTCATCTTCATGCGGAGTAATACCTAACGTTTAGTAAGCGGGTGCTATAAATATGAGCGTGTTTTCTCTCTGCATTTTACATAAGATGAATTTCACTTAAATTCGTCATAATCTCTTATCTACATATACACCATAATATATTACATTATTTTTATAAGTATTGTAATACTTTTAAAGTTAATGTTTTAATAAAACCATTCAAACCCCGTCAACAATCCAAAAATAAAGAGAACCGAAAATAGACGTGATTAAACAATACGATGGAGTTGGGCTTATCTCCCCTAGACAATATCATTATTCCTCTTTTTCCAAGCAAAATAGAGAACTGTGGCCAGCATACTAATTTTTTTCGGTCAATATTGATATCAGGGCATGTCAGGATCAGTGTTATTCAAATATTAAATCTATTTAACAATAAAACAGGACCATTTTCAGTGTTAAATCTCATAATTCAAATTACACCCGTTTGTTAGCGGCCACGCTTCGGCTTTTATAATATAAACTCTCAAATCTACCCACATCCGTAACGAAAGCCTCCTCAGTTATTTATGGAGAGCCACGTTTCATTATTGTTGTCGGTTTACATTTTAACGTTTAATTTTTTTTTCTGTTTATGGTATTTTCGTGATCACTGAAGCCTACACAGTCATTTGTTTTGGGTTCAATCTTCCGACGCATTTAGTTCCGGTGATGTGATTTATGCAAAGCACTGTGGGCACTTCTCGTACATTCTAGGCGGTGTAGATCACGCACGAAGGAAGACTTATGTGAATTGAAGAAATTTGATTTTTTTGCGTTATGTAAAGAAAGATAACGCTAACATAAACCATAGCTGATTTAATGCAATATACCACTCATTTGCATTGCAAATATGTTCGCTTATATGAGCGCGAAGCATCTGGACATAAAATCTAACGGACGCTATAAATATATAAAATTTCCTCGCTCTTCTCAAAGAATCTCGAACTTAATAGCCATCCCATATCTTTAAGTGAAATATGATTCGATATATTCGATCATTCCAACATTACAATATTATGATTTGCTGTATAAAAGATCACTTCTTTTTATTATTAAAATACGATTTAATTGAGCTATGTTAGGGTACTTAAAACGTCTTTACTCATAAGAGAAGTTTACCTAAAATATAATTATCAAAAAGCAACAACGATGCGTCTAGTTACATATTAGAATGTGTCCACAGAAGTGCTCTTTGAATGATCCTTTGGTGGTGTAGCCTGTAAGGGTTATGTTTTTGTGTGCACTTGCCGGAAACGTTACTTGAAATGGGTCGGGGTCTCTGCCCTTCATACATGTATAAAAGATTACGTAAAAGAGTACGCAAACTTTAGCATCATAAAAATGTAATTAAAATTACACAACATCCGCCATTGGAACCTCTTGAAGGGTTTTGGGTGATAACTATTCTATTGTTGTACATATTCGCTAAGAGTTTTTTTTTTTGTTTAAAACTGTTGAGCAGAAACCAGAAGAAGAAAGTAAAGAAATGAAAATATGCAGTCTGTTATTTCACTATATGGAGTCGTTTTTAATATTACTTAAGTAAGATCTTTTGATGTAGGAGTAGGTGTTAATTACTGTACCTCTATTATATATTTTATATTTTTCTTTCTGGATTACATACCTGAAACGAACAAATAAAATCTTGATTAAAGTGAACCAATGTTTCGTTTATTCTTAACACGCAAAGCATTAAATAGAACAATAGATAACATTTAATAAAATAGATGGTAAACAGTGAATGATGGCGAAAAGGTATGACTGGGGTGGTAGAAAATCATTTTTCATGGCTAGAGTCGTCTGATAGTAGCTAATGCTTCTATAGCACTTCGTTCCACCCGCGGGCTCGACCACTATTCTGATAGAAAGGAAATGAAGACAGATTAACCTTGCGTGACTTTGCGAGCTTGGTGGTAAACTTGACAGAGACGGCCACTTGGATAAACATTGCGTTAACGTCAGAAATCTTTTAATTTTAATAGTCTATCAATTATGAAGTTCGCATGTTCCACTCCTTGTCTAACTTTATAAATAATAATAGTTGGTTGGAACTTGAACGATTGAACTGATGACTTGACCGAGTGAAGTCACATTCGCACGACATAGGTATTGTTTTTATCTAGGGTGGCGCCGTTGTCAAGTTATTATCAAATTCTATATTTATGACCAAAATACACATATTTACAATACAGAAATTATTAGGTTTAGTGGCAAAAAAGGAATCATAAAATCTGGATCCTATAGGTGGCGCTATATTAAAGTTATAAAAAAGTCATATTATTAAAACTGTATAAGTCCGAAGTAAGATCACTATAGAGCCGGGAGGTGACGCAATGAGGTTCTTATTGCGTCACTTACCGGGAAGGGTAGAAAAATTTCTTCAAAATCAGCTACTTTCAATATAGGATAATACATTATATCTGTAAAACAAATTTTATCTTTTTAATATTATATTATATTGACCCTATGACAGCGTCCTTAAGCGTAAAATGTGAAGCTAAGTGGATATTTCCATCACTCTATATCGCAGAATGACAAAGCTCCCGAGATATATTTTACTAGAAGTTTAATAAAATGTAAAACAACTTTATCACGAGCGCCAGTCCGGTTAAAATTTATATTTCGTTTTTGTTTAACTTGTTTGCGAAACAAATGTCACCGCAGTGTAATATCTTAATTTTTCTCTTTTATATTTGAACCTAAATTATGTGTTAATCTAGTGAAACAAAACTTTCTGTGTTGGAAGTGAACGTTGCTTTTGTTTTATTTTGTAAAAAAAAAACCTTATTTTACTCTATATTTTTATGATATTATTTTAGCATTTAGTATTTAAGAATACTTTGATATGAAATGAGAAACAAAAAAAAATTCAATTAAATCACAAGAGAAGGAGTGACAAAATTTGACATTCAAGCTCGCTGATCAAACTGAAAGTTCTAGAAATAACATTAACTATATTTCATTCCTCTCGATTAACACAACAGCACGTAACGTAAGCTTGTTTTTGTTTTAAAAGACAATGAATCAGGCATTAAATGCGAATAAAATGTGGGTTGAGTATTTTTAGTAGTTTTTTTTTTAATTTGAAAGTTGTAAATACTTCATTAATTTACGCTGCCTCGTTGGTCTAGTGGTTGTAATATGCGACTGCTGATCATGAGGTCCTGGGTTCGAATCCTGGGTCTGACTAAAAATCAATTATTGCGTTGTTTCGTCAAGAAATTTTCAGTAGCTTCGCGGAGTTAGGAAGTTGGCAGTATCTCACCCCCGTGCCTCGGAAAGCAAAAGTAAAGCTGGTTGGTCCTGCGCCTGATTTCTCTCCGGACGTGTCAGTTTACCATCCGTTAGATTATGAGAGTGAGGGAATAGAGAGTGCATCTGTGCTTGCGTATATACTTGGGCACTTTAATCCTGTCCTGCGCCGATGGCTAGTCTCCGTTGAGGCAGGTCGCCGTGATCGAAATTCGGTCTGGAGGACATTATTATTAAACGCTCAGTTGTAAAGATTATAGAGGTTTCTCACTATGGATGCATGTCCAAGAAAATAAAAATTATATTTGGAAGACATGTAAGTGAAGTCTACCAATACGCTCCGAAGCAACCAATATCTAAAAGAGCTCTCTGCAAGTGAACTCTGCTTTGCCGTTAATTCTACTTGTTATTAATTATTTGTTAATTATTTTCTGCACGTACAATTTTAGTTAGATAAAAATAAAGTTTAAAAGGATATTATTAAACGCAAAACTTGCGTTTATTTTTATTTTGGGAATCATTTATTTTCGCTAAGCAATTAGGCGAACCCGCGTCGCTCGCAAGTCTGGAAAATTCGTCAGTTCAGCGGAAGAAACTCAACGTCACGTCGAATTTTATTCCGAAAAACAAAAGGATTTATTTTAAAGGCATTTTTGTAGCCTGCTTTTTCTTAGGGTTCCTTAGGGTTCCTCTGTCTTTAGGTTCTTTTATCACTTACGCAATATTTTTTGTGTCAAAACCAGCAACTTTTTTGTCACTAAGTACATACACTGAAATCTTTAAGTTTAAAAGATATGTATAGACAATAAAATTACAAGCTGTAATTACGAAGGATGAAATCCCTCATAGCTTGGGATTCCGTTTATTGGCGCCGTAAGAGATTCAACTATCCCAAGTTATCCCTTGGACATCATAAAAGGTGACAAAGAGAAACTAAAAGAGTCAATTATGGGGCCTATTTTCAACATTGGACTTTTCACAAGATGTGTTAGGGATGATGGTTACGATGTATTTGATGATGATGTTGATGTAACAATACACATAAAACCAAAGAGGTTTCAATATATGTGCTAAAGAGCGTGGTTTACCGGGAAAATTTGCATACAAAAACTTTGAGCTCGCGCGGGTGTGACGCCTTCTAGCTAAACATAGCAATACTACACTGAACATTTATTGGGAAAACATTTCAGATATTCCTTAATTGGTGACGCTCAGAAAAATAAGACAAAAACTGTTTTTGGAAATGTTACCGTTTCGACATCAAAGTATCTATAATGTTGAAGAATACTAAGTTTGAAATGCTATACGATATAATAATAGGGAATATGCATGATTGTTTTATTGTATAAATCTCTTTCTCATGTTCTCTAAATTTATCATGACTCCTATAATTGACTTTTTACTTCATTATATATTATAATATGAAATAAAATATTCAATTTCCAATAACTAAGAATGAATTCGAACAGCAGTCACATTTTTGGCATTTTTGATGACGCTATTCGGTCTATTAGATATAATTATATCATATGATTGGTCGGTTGGCACAGAACTCAATAAACGTCAAATTTAATAAGAGAGCGCCTTCATGTTTTTAAAATTAGTTCCGTTTACAAAATACACTTTAAATCTTACATATTTTAGGAAAGCACTGAACTTAAATATCGTTTCACGATAAATCATTGTACAAATCATTCACAGGTTTGCCTGGTTACCGCTTAAAAGAACCCCACAGAAATTGCGGTGATACCATCACCTCAATTTCGGGGCACTTCCCTTGTTGCCGCAGCCAGTGTCGGAATCTTTGGCGTCGACATATCGAATAACGTGCAGTTTCGTGGTCACTTGGAAGATAAAGCAAAATTGCCTTCTAAAGCTTGGCACACTCAGTAGAGCGGGATAGTATTTCATGCTGGCATAACACTTGCAATATTACGAGGTGCAGGTTCGGCCTCACATGGAATATTGTTCTCATCTCTAAACCGGAGCTCCCCAGTGCGAGCTCCTTCCACTTGACCGCATACAATGCAGAGCGGCTCGAATTGTCAACGACCAGGGAACTCGGTCGTCGACAATTCGACTGGTTCGGTTCACTGTCGTTGCGTAGAGCTGTTGCATCTCCTTACATTTTCTACCGTATTTACCTGTAAATATGATAGAAAATACAAAATAAAAAATGCTCTGAGGAATTTTTCGGAATAATTTCAGCCACCAAATTTTACCAACGCACATCACGACAAAACTTACGCTACCATTCACATAATTTGGATGCTTAGCAGTCCGCTACTGTGCGATTTATAAGGAGCTTTCTACCTCCCACTTTACTTTTTGGAATCGTTTACCATAGGCGATTTTTACGAACCGATACGACATACAGACCTTCAAGAAACGAGCTTACTCCTTTTTAAAAGGCCTGCAAACGCTCTTGCAATTATCCTGGTGTTTTAGAATTGTATCAAAATAATTCAAATGAAGGCTTTTTGTTTACTAGCTGTACTGGTTGTATTGGTTGACATAGATGTTTTAACTTAAAACCACTTCTTTAATGGTATGCGTATAGTATCGTTTACTTATCACCTCCATAAATATTGTAATGATTAAACGGGCATCCTGTATAATATTTTTTTATCGATACCACCGACCAATAAACGTCGTCAATCACTATTTGGTAAATAAATAATGACGTTTCTGGATAACAGAGGGCGCTTATTAGAATAATATTAAATGTCCTAGAACAATCTCCTAAAAATAATTAAATTTAAAAATTATTGGATAAATATACATTATACTTGCGATAATAAACCAAAATCACGTTCAGTTTTATAGGATAAGATCAACGTGATCAACGAGCACACAGTCCATCAGGTGATGGTAAGTGGATTTGAAACTTACCCAAAAAAATAAAATTCAGATGCGTTGTGATTTGGAATGTCTCAATTACAGTAAAACGCATGTCCGGTTCTCTACACTCACCATTCGGAACACAGCAGCATTAAGCTATTTTACGCTGACAATCTGTAAGAGCGTGGTCCTTCCCAGGTCAAGCCGACCCATTCATGCTACAACCGTAATACAGATCAGCATGGCTCTACCACGTTACAAAACGTTGCTAGCTTTTGCTCCATATCTGGATTTACAATACCTATGCACAACCGCGCGTATTTTCTATAAAAAGCATTTTTTTAAGTTAGGAAAGGAATGTCACTAAGACTTAATCACTTAAATCCGGAATATAACCTGTAGGACAAAAGTAACTGGTGACCATTTTGTTGCTGATGTCCAGTCTATTACTACTACTGAATACTGTCTCTCTTTACTGTCTTTGTATAAAACCTTTTTATATAGGTTTAATTCAGGCGCCGATTAGCTGAAATAGCTATTACTATCAGTTAATAGGTTGCTAGTTCATTTATTACCTTTTTTAAAGAAAAAAAAAACGTAATCCTACACAATGCGTAAAGCTTAGAGCAATGCAAGTTGCTTCTATTTCCTGCGTTAAAATGCTACAATTAAATTTAATGGAAGGCACAATTCGTTAGCAAAGCAAATCCAAATTTGCAACTGGTAGACTGACTTTCTAATTCCGTTGGCAGGAAGAACTTTGTGAAACGCGCACCGTGTACACGAGACCCGTATGAGACCGCGAGTAGCCTCCGCCTCTAATCCGATTCGCGGCCGGAATTGTTGCTGAAACTTGTAACGGACGCCGCCACTGCCACCACCACCACGCTTGCTTGTTTTGTAATCGTGCACCCCTTGGAAGTTCTTTGATTTATCTAAGCCACAATGAAAATAAAGTTTTGGCAGTTTAATTCGAAACCCTTGTAATGCTCTTAGCACTTCATTTTAAGCCTATACGTATACGTTACAATAAGGGAAGTAAAATATTATATAATTTTACCTAAAACGCTTCTGCCGAAAAAAATGTATTTGAATACAATCAAGTAAAGAAATATGATGTTGTAATATGATAGATAGCGTGAAGTAACCGGTCACAGATTTAGGACAGAATGGGTAGCTCAAAACGCAATCAGCAGACAGCAAGAGGCTTTATTAACCCGTCAGTTTACTGCGGGCCCAGCTAATCAATCGCCGCTCGCGTGTCGACCACACTATCTGTCTTTGGGCGATTGAGCTCCGATAACGCCGCCGACGCAAGATTACCTACGTATACGGGAATGGCCCATTTATAAAATTAACTTCTTTTATCTTCCCAAATAGACAACATTAGGGGAGTAAATAAATCTAAAGTGCCTTCCAGCAAATGAACAGACCAATGTTAATGCTTAAACACAATGTCTGTATGCGAAATAAAATATTGTAAGGCATTAATGAATAAATACAGCTTGTATTGATACTATTTCTTAAGATGTACGGTCGGAGCAGTGTCTACGGTAGGAGGGGAATATAAATAGAAATTTTTGATTATTCCGCATAAATCTTTAAAAATATCCATGAATAATTATTAAATGTAATATTTATGTTTACTAATATAAAAAATCTGAAAAACGGTTGACCCTGCAGGCCATGCCAAAACCTCCCGCTTATTTTTGAGCTCAACACTCGAAAATCTATTTAATTTTTGAGCTCCATTTGAGATGTAGGGCTACACTTATTGAACGCGTCGTTCGATTTTGACTTCAAAAGTTATCTCAATAAAACGATTATATAGATTTGTTAAATAGCAATAATTTTTAAACGCGTCCTTCGATTGTGACTTGTTGGGCGGCATTCAACGTAGGTTCTTGAGTAAAAAAAAAGTGTTTCTGATGTCTGGAGTTGATTAATCAAATATTTTGAGAGTTATTTAGAAAAAACTTAAAGACATTATTTATGGTTATTATTTTTTGAAAATCTAATCAGCTTTATGTCTCAATAACTTCCTACATTTTAAAAATTATTTTTAAATTAAATTTGAATTATTTTAAAATTTTCAAAGTGGGAAATTAAAAATTATTAATCGTTATATAATACGGGTCACAAGCGAGCACTTAGCTCACATGATGTAAGTGGATACTGTGGTCTATAGACATCTATAGACATTTATCCTCGATTAGGTATCAAAACGCAATGTCACCCCATAATAATTAAGATGGAATGTCTCATATCCAGTAAAAATGTATCAAATACCAAATGAAAATTATTCTAAATTATACTTATAATTAATATTAGCTCAGTTAGCAGTTGCAATAAAAATACCATTATACACTTTTAGAACCTTCTAGTTTTCATAAATCACTCAGCGCTGAATACCGGAGAGGGAGAAGTTTAAAACTAAAGTCGGAAAAACTTTAACGGAGCTTACGTAAGATTAAAGTCACAATTTCCTTGATAAGAAGTCATTTTAACGATGTCTATAAAACTATACAATTAAAAAGGGAAAAATTGTAAATAAGGGTGAAAGTGAAAAACGATATCGCAATTTCACCATGCTCCTTAAGTATTAAAATTCAACTGTAATAAACGTACGTTTTAACAGATAACGAAAAAAACAGATCATTAACGTCATCGTGGCTGCGGGACCAGTTTATGTCCACCAATACCTTTAAGGTATTTACAAAACAGCTAAGCTCGCAATCTAGCTGAATGTAATAAAAAAAATGCCGCGCTCAACGTAATCCTGCCGTAATGCCGTTTAAAAGCCCCACAATTTAATGCTAAGTACCGCAATTTCGAGCTTAGTCAGTTTTCTAGAGAGGGTTGAAAAAATGATACACGGCGGTGGAAGAGGAGCACGGGATGGGTCGGGTTTCGATTCGTTAGCGGGGCAGTGGCCCCCAGGACGCGATAGCACTTAAGGTGTTTAACGTTATACTCTGCAACTTCTAAGTTGCTTCAGTTTCTTGCAACATATGTTAAACTCATACGAGTACATACACGTAGCCATCGCAGCTTTAATCTGTGCGCTACTTGAATTGTATTTTAACATGAAAATAATAATATTATAAACAAATACAATGGGAGTTTAATGTAATAAAGTGTTCTGTTTTTGTGTCAACAGTTGAAAAAGATCATCATTAAATCTATTAATTTCTTTATGGAACAAGGGTGACCAGCAAGCAATATTTTAAGGTGATCAGCGAGCAGCTACTACGGATTTTGGAATGGCAATAATGACGACGTCTTATTTCGACGTACTATCCAATCGCGTATGAACCGTATAAAATCGTTGTTAATTCATTATTAAAAGTTTATTGCTTTATATTTATTAACTTCATACAAGCGACCAGTCTCGGCTTCGCACGGGTGATTTATGGATCTTGAAAACAGCGCTACCTATCGGGTCCAATGCGATTTTTACAAACGAATATGCGGCGCATCTGATGGTAAGTGACTACCGCCTCCTAAGAGCAACTGCACCTCCAGGGGAATTGCAGATGCATTGCCGGATATTTAAAAAAGAGTAGGTTCTATTCTTGAAGGTCCCTAAGTCGTATCGTTGCAGAAAAGTCGCTGGTGGTAGTCAATTATACAAGGAAATTTCTCAATAAAACTTCTAAACCATTCTTGAATCAATTTAATCACATAACACACACACACACACAACACACACACACACACACACACACACACACACACACACACACACACACACACACACACACATACACACACACACATACACACACACACACACACACACACACAACCGTTTAGGAGTATATATATATATATATATATATATATATATAATACCTACTTAAAACATTTAATAACGGCAAAACTAGCTTTATTAACTAAATAAGTTTGCTAGAAATTAAGTTAAATTGCGTATGAATAGAACAATAATTTTGTAACTTCCCTAGCTGTTAAATATTAAGTATAAGTAGGCGTCTAATATTCTCTATAGATCGAATAAGAATAATTAAGAATATTAAAACCTAATTAAATATTACCTTAAAATGAACTTAATTGAAATTTAAAGTGTGCAAAGAAATAGTTTTATTACCACTTTCTAAATTTTAAGTTTTAATTATTGACATGTATATAATAATAACAACAACATAGGAAACAAATATAATCATTGTATACTTGTTGATCAATAGGTCGTTTTGAGCCATATAACATACTTTACATTTAGCACTCTTTTATAGAAAGTACAAATACAATAATCCTTTCGAGCTAAACTGTCATAATCAGGTCTTATATTCTTGTTTCTCCAGCTATATAATTGAGGGATTAAGTAAAAAATGGCAACATTAATGGAATAAAATTAGAATTACGACGCTATAGTCGTAGAAATCCGAGTTCTAATAATGAAAGGGCTGAATCAATTAGTGAGTGTCATATAACGTGGACAGGTGTGCATGAGGCTTTACTGCGCATTGACGATATTGCTATGGAGTTTGTGGGATTCCGCGAACAGTTTAACTCGTTAATTTCCCACTGACCATTGAGAAATCGTTCAGTTGCCAATTATAATCATAAAATCAAGATTATCCGAACCTAAGAAAAAATTTAATAACTTCCATACGCTTACTACTTAAATAAATTAAATGAACGAGTTCTGAATTCAATCTTGAATTCAATTTACATTTCGACGTACAGCACTGAAGTATCAATTGTTCAATCTAATGGAAGATAGATAAACGCAAAGATCTGTCGGCCATTCCCGATGAAAAAGATTCCTGATTCATCGATAGGATGCGCGAGTCCCAAAGTGAAAAATATACATTTGGATGGCGTTAATTCGTTTAATTTCCGGTGAGAGCTAACGGCACGGCGCGAGGGGTGCGGGTGAGTCCGTTCAGATTAATTCGACGCTGAGGCTGTCACAGATAAGGACTCTGAAATAAATTGAAAATGTTCAGAGATTGATTTGAAGAGAGTATATTGCAAGTGGACGATGCAAACTGATTAACTCGATATTTGAATTTCTTGATGTTTTAAAAATAGAACATTATCATTTATATCTTCATTACAGCTTGCGTCCGAAAATATAAAACGTTAGGGGAATTTTAATGAATAAAATGAATTTCTACTATATAAAATTTAATAAAAATACGTATTGAATTAGAAAAAAGAAGAGAGTAAAAATAAACCCTTTTGTGCAAAATTAGGAACAAAGTGTATTTTATCTTTGGGAAATAAGGTTTGAGAACAGCGAAGTGGGTAAATTTCCTATTAAATCGTTTACAAAACGGGAAAATTAATGCAATCGGCGCAAGTGAACTGAGATGGGACATCGTTCGAAACGCTCGTGATCCGAATGTCAAATGAACTGAAGTAGCACTCTCGGTCTAACCCTTAGGCATTGAATTAACTGCTGAGCATTAAGTATATGTACACTATATACATACATACGATATTTAAATGGTGTGTTTAAGAATTGAATTGACATAAAGTAACAGTACCTGGGCAACCAATATAACCTGGTAAACCATTACAAACATTAAAAAAAATAATTACATTGTAGGATTCGAAGTCGTGCACTCTGGCGTGGTAGATTAACACTAATAATTAGCAAATTACCTATCACATTACGTAGGTAAGTTAAGTTTGTTGCTTTGTACGTGAAAACATGGAGCAAACAAATCTTCCCAGAAAGTAGATCTAGTTAAAACAATTTATCGCTCCCGTAAATCCCTATGTTGAAAAGTTCATAGAAAACATTAGAGCTGTTTTTGAGGACATTATTGCTAGCAAATAAATATCGCTTATATAAAAGTAAATAATAAGATATTTATATAAAAATCAAAGAAACTCCATCGCGTGAAAAGCGAACATCAAACTGCCTCTATTTTGTAGAAATTTTATTTAGACTTATCGATAAACGCATGATTCATTAAAACCCTCCTAGCCTGAAAGTATAAATATTACCTACCAGAAACACACCCATAGTGATACGTGTGAAAAGCATAAACCTGCTTCTGCTGTCCTGAATTGGGTAGCAACTCTCGCTAATGACGTATTGTTGTTAACTTCAATATACATTTTCAAACGTGAGACTAATTCAGAGCTGTGCAGATGCGCTTTGCCGGCACCAATCTCAACGCGTGATTGGTAATAGAGGATGCTAAATTTATTAGCCAAGCGGAAAATGGCATTAGCTAACGTGCGACTGCCGGTCCTCCCGTGGAGCTCCATTGAATTGTTAAAATTGACACTGCCGTACGTAAATGATTGTTGCAACCAATCAAACCTTTTCTAAATTGACGCCACTCAGCTCGCAGAGACCTAATGAATGTGATAAACTGATTTGCCGAGTTAAAAGTACCGGAAGCCGAGAGAAGTCCATCGAGTTCAGTTTTAATTCGAAAAGATAACAACTGACATTTAGTGAAATGGCCGTTTTTGAAATGTTAAAACAATTTATCCTAGGTAATCCCGGAGTGTCAGATGATAATAAGAGTGACATTTAGAGCGGCCGGGTAGCGGTGGTTAATTCTGCAGAGCAGTGGCGGCCGATTGTGACACGAACTAAACCCTGCTGGCAATAGTAAGCCCATCGGTGTAAGCCGACAAAATCTAATATTGTATTCAGCAAATAAACATTATATATTTTATCTTACAAATTCGCAAAAATGTGTGTAACGTTTATAAAGAATGTATACATTTCCAGCAATGCAATAATTGCAGTAAGCAAACACGTTTTAAACTAAACAGACGCCATCATTTCTGAAGCCATTAGTTAAGAATACAAACTGTGTTATTCCAGTAAAATAAAACGATCCATATGACAGCAAAATTAAATCAATTATTCATACCGAGTCAATAAAGATCTCGACAAAGTTGCACAAAGGAAGCAATGGTGATGACAGTTATGAGAGCGCAACTAGTGCAGTGCAGTGCAGCTAATCCTATCAGAACATTCCACCATTATTACTTGTTACGTTTATAAAATCCTTACTATGAGAGTTTTATTTCACAATATTGTGTTCGAATGATAGCTGGTTGCAAATTAATTATTTTATAACATATTTTGTATGTCATCATAACATTTCTCTGTCAATGAATTCAATCTTCCTACAAAGACAGTTTTTTTTTTTGGAAATGTATTCGTGATTGTTACAGCCCTTCACACGTACACTACTGAACTCCTTTGAGGACGCAAAGGAATACCACAAAATATTATGTTTTCAATTTCACAGTTACTGGAAATAAACTTGTAGTTAACTATTACATAATAAGTATCACCAAATATACATATTTTAAGTTTGCAATTCAGCGCTTAAAATATGATAAAATAATAAGTGAGCGCATGTGTCCGTTTGTTTTAACATTGTCGATATGAAGCTGATGGTAGCGGTATAAGCGGGGAATCTTGGCCGCAC
The DNA here is from genome assembly GCA_907164705.1 of Parnassius apollo. Lineage (NCBI taxonomy): Eukaryota > Metazoa > Arthropoda > Insecta > Lepidoptera > Papilionidae > Parnassius > Parnassius apollo. The sequence goes on from CAJQZP010001037.1 coordinate 15,823,834, forward strand.
AATTCCCTGTGGATATTACGGTTGAGAGAGAAAAGTAAGACGATTAATCCCACAGGATAGGAGCTGGAGAATTTATTATAAAACGGTTTCATTCCAGGCTTTAAAGTGCACCGGTGTATTCTGAATGTTATCGATGCGGTCGGCTGGCAAAGATATTTATTACGTAGTTGCCTCGTTTATTACGCGGTATATTTAAAAATGCTTTGCTTTTTCGGCTTTGCATATTAGATTTATGTTATCATACGTAGGGATGTAGGTTCATATATAAATCCTATACCTTTAAACGAGCAATTCTTGTATATATATATATATATATATATATATATATATATATATATATATATATATATATATATATATATATATATATATATATATATATAACTTTAATTTTTAACGTTACGGGGGGCAATAAATCGATCTAGCTAGGATTTATTTTTAGAAAATGTCTTTTTGTCCACGTTTTTAGGCAATGAAAAATTGTTACAATATCGTTAGCATAAGAAGGTAAATTTTGACAGTTTATTAATAATTACAAATAGCTTAATTGGTATATTGGCGGTCACAAAATCGTAATACCACGGTTCGAGCCCAGACCGACCGACCGACTTTTTTTAATTTTTTTTGAGATAATCTATTTTCTCGAGCCCTTTTTTTAGTATTTTTTAAAAACACGAAAATTTAAATTAAACTAATTGCACTCATGATTTTTTATTCAAATAACCAGTTCAGTTTTTTCTATTATGTCGCTAAGATCAAAAAATATTATTCGTATTTCATCAGTATGTAATTTATATCTAAATATAATTTCCAAAACACACGAATTAAAAAAAAAAACCGAGCGAAAAATACCGAGCAAAGCTCGGTCAACCGGATACTATTATGTAATATGGATAAGTTGCGCTGTCTTGAATATTCTTGTTATTCTTCATAATTAATGAAATAAAAAATCTTCATGACTTTTTTAAGTGACGAGCTTTTTGAGTCCACTGTGAAACTTGATGACAATGTTTATATCATTGACCATAATATGTGAGAGCTAGTAATTACAATACAGGATGTGTAGTATTCTACTTTAGCCCTCAGAGGTGATAACGTACCCACTCGTACACGTACGTAACCTTCTTTGTTTGTGGCTTGTACTTATTACTTGGCTGTAGGGGTGTAAAAATTCCAGTAGTCACTTACAATTTAGTGGACGGTACGATATTCCCGACTCGCATAAAGTGCATTACTAAAAAAATAATGAAGTGCCAATGTTTGGCGGAGACAGTTTGATAGATATGTCGACAGCAGCAGGTCCTTTACTGGGAATTTAGCAAAACTGGGTAACTCAATGAGGAGAGTAAGGGAAAATATATAAACAGCCATTACCTTGGATATTACGGCGATTGTACGTTCCGATCTTACGATTTAAAGGCTTTATTCTTTAGGTATCTTCCTTTTAGACAAAGTGAAACCAAAAAAACCAAAAAAAGTGCTAATGGATGAAAATATTAAATAAACATTATTTGCATTTTTTATATTTTATTAACCTCATAAATTACAATGTACAAATTAAAATAACCATACACAATTACACAATCTACTCGTAGTAATGAATGGACTTCTATCTCAGGGTAAATTTTGTACAAAAATTATACAGCGTAAAACATTAATTTAAATACATATGCACGGATACATTATACGAATCAACCAATGTGATGATAGCAACAAAAACTTATTACGAGCTCGCGTGTCGAAATATATTAAGCAATACTTTTTAAGTAGTCGTACGTAAAAGGTTATTTAGTACTATCAATTCTATGTTTAGTTACAAATGTCAAGTACACACCTGCGTAAATGTCAGTACATAAAGCAACATTGCCTAGGGAATATGGTAGTTATATCCTACTTGGACCTCCGAGAATTTTCAGTAATAAATCATATAAATTGTGATTCCGTGCACATAGGGGTTTTATATTTATATGCAGTAACCATTTTTATGTTAAACTCTAAATAACAAAGTTAAAAGTATAACTTTTATATATTCTATATCATTCTTATAATTTTACTGGCTTCATTCATTTACGATATAAAAATATATACATTGTTGCAAAACTATAAGTATTCTACGTCTGTAAATGAAATGAAAACTATTTTTCGTCGTAAGAAATTAAAAGTTCGTTTGTCATACGATGACAAGTATTTTTATCGGACTAGGAAAGGTTAAAAATAATTCATTTATCAGCCTATATATTATGTGTTTGTATGTATGTACGTATGTATATACGTATGTATGTACGTATGTACGTTTGTTTGTTCCTTTGTGGCGTTCTAAAGACTAAACGCGTTGACACACTTTGATGATTCTTACGTCAATCGATTTGTCTTAATATTGCAAGTGCTCTAAAGACATGACAGTCATCTACTTTCAAAATAGCAACAGCCGTAGACCATATTGCTTAAAAGAAAAAAAAAATGAAAGGCATCGAACTATTTTAAGTGGCGTATCATTGATTAGGACTTTGAGTATAGTTATAGACCATTTAGGGTCTATAACGATTTAAAGTTGGATAGCGACCTTTTACTCTTAAATTTTCAAAACTTATTGCTTGTAAATCTCCAACCGTTTCAAAACGAGATTCCTTTGTCCAAATAAGAAGCGACAGAAGAAACTGCAGGTATCCTCATTTTGTAAGTATTGCTTAACGTCAATTCGGTAAATTTTTTAGAATTTTACAAAAACATTATTGTTAGATTAAACTGCGAGACTATAGACTGAAACTACCCAACGTGGTAAGTAAATCATTTAAGTTATACTATCCAATTGGTAGATTCTTGAAAATACTAATATTTAGCAATTGATTTATAGTACGTTAATACAAATAAACAAGAAATTGTGACAGCATAATATAAGAAAAGAAAGAATATCTAACATACTCATTTAAAAGTTTTATTTATTAAATTCATCAAAATTAGCACAATGAGTTTTGAAATCAATAACACTTAAAAGGGACTCAATCCGAGCGCAAATTCATTTTCAGTAACGTCGGCATGACATTACAATTTAATCCTATATGTCACTGTCAAATTAGAGACACTAAACCATAGGCATATCAGCCGCAGTGACATTTCTAAACATGAGGGGAACAAATGGATCTGACATTTAGTAAGTATTTAAACGACCTTGGTTCTAATGTTGAGTAAGCAAAAGGGTTACGTCTTCAATTACATAAAGTCATAGTCTGTTTTGTTTGAAATTTTAATTGTTTTTCTTCAAACATATTTTCTTTTTAATTATTTATATATTGCGCACGATTGTTAACGTTGTTCAGTTATGAAATACCTTCATTAGTTTCATTATTTGCATTTTCTCCAGTATCTTTATGAAGATTACGTTAATTAATCTGTTTACTTGTGATCACAGTACATTTCTTTATATTAGGTATATGCCTATAATTTACCCAAGTGTAAGTAAGTGTAAATGTAGAGTAAGTAGATACAGGTTTTTGCATTTTCCGCTAAAAAACCCTTTTTTGTATCACCTCAATTTCAGGGCATTCCACTTGTTGTCTCAGCCAGCATTGGAGTTCTCGGCGTCGACATATCGAGTGATATATAGTTCCGCAGTCACTTGGAGAGGAAGTCTAAACAGGATTCTAAAAAGCTTATCATGCTCCTGATGGTGTTTTATATCGTTTGCAACTTTACAAAGCGTAGGTTTGGCTTCATATGAAATATTGTTCTTATCTCTGAGTCAATGCAACCCAATACCGAGAATACTTGGCCACATTCAACGAAAAGCGATTTGAATCGTCAACGGTTAAGGTCTTTCCAATCGGCTTCATCCACTGGTCTAGCTAGCGAAGAGAAGTTGTATCTCTGTGCATATTCTATCGTATATTCTACGGAAAGTGCTCAGATGAATTGTTCTAGTTAATTATAGCTGCTAATTTCCACTATCGTATAATGGGACCAAACTACTACCAAACTAAAAAAACTTAAAAGACCATATCATGGTAACCATAGCAATTTTTATATCCATTGCTGACTTTCCGAAACCAGCGACGATGTGCGCTTTCCTCTACAGTACCCTCCCCATGCTCCTCACACATATTTTGATAAGCTTCCGCTACATTTTGACTTTTATCAAACTTATAAAGCAATCAGTACCGGATATGCTCCTAGTTACGCGACATGTTAACCGCAGGTCAATTTTATAAGGAATAGTTTGGGACTACCTACTCACGCACCTATATAACTTACATACGCCATCTAGAGTATTATAATACAGTATTTATTGTTATACAAAAACTTTTATGTGCGGGATTTGGGAAATGCTTACAAATTTTGCACGCACCTAATACATTGTATCCATACATCATATCATACATTAGAATTCTTTTTAAGTCCTCTGTTGGACCTATGTCATTCTAAGCGTACACAAACTGGTAAGTATTACAGAAAGAACTGCTTGTGTTCACCATTTGGTGAAATTAACAAAAAATAACTTTAATTACATTTGTGGCTTCTAGTTATCCAGAAAGAAATACGAAATGAGGCGACGTAGTACGGAGCGAGAAATGACGTCATTGCTGACGGTGTAAATAATTGCTCTGTCGAACACACCTGCCGGTGAAAGAAAATTAAGCGAAACGTAATTTGACTGAGTGATAAAGCACCTAGAGCACTGGATCAGTTTAATGAGGAGATGCGAACGAAAAATTGTTCTTGATTAATTTATAATCTCATTTTAATTATTATCGTCTTTCATTAAATTTTGGGCAATTACCAAATGAATATTTTATCACTCATACTTGCATTTGTAGAGATTACATTTTATAAAATACTGAGTGTATAGAATAGTAATTTTTTAAATGACTAAGTTACAACTAGAACGAAACGTTTAATATCGCTATCGCTAATATGCGTGCCAAGAGTGGTGATTACGAAAAGTTAAAGAAATTTAATGTAAAAAAAGGTTTATATGCAGTTAACATTTTAACGCTATTATGGTTACACCATAGTCATATTGAGATACTATGGGTATGGTTAAAGTGAATGCAAGTAAGACATTTGTCTTACTTGCATTCACTTTCATTCACCTTATTTCAATAAGCTGTTCATTAATGTTATCATCGTTTGCAACTAGGTCGCCGTCGACATAAATATAAATTGATGATCAACCAGTTAAGGCATTCAGCGTTTAGCTCACTCATTCTTAACCCACGTTCTTCAACTTTCAAAGTTTCCATATAACTGTCCATTAATAGGTTGAACAGCCATGAAAAAGCCACACAGCCCTGTCAGACACCTTTACGGATGCAAAACCAGTCTGATTAGGCCCCGTTGGCCCTGATACAAGCACTAGAGTCCCTATAACGAGACTTTAATGCCTGTATCAACCCAGCGTTCAACCCAAATGAGTTCAGTTTTCCATAACACATCCCTGTCCACTCTGTCATAAGTATTTTCTAAATCCATCTCATTAAAGGTGTGCCGGAAATTCGGGGACATTTCATTTCAATATACATGAACGGAGAGCATCAGGCGTTTGACGTTAAAACTTCTAAATTCGAGTTGCTACTGGGATCTGGAAATCACTGATAGAAAAACCCAAAAACTTATTTTTTTATTGAAGTGACAAACGAGCCCACAGTCCACATGATGGTAAATATATTTAACCTCGATTAAGTATCAAAATGCAGATGCATTGTCACCCCTCAGGACTAAGATGAAATTCCTCGTTTCCAGTAAAAAAGGGTCTCCAAATCTCTACACTCACCATACGAAACACAGCTTTGCTTTAAGCTGCTATTTGACGCTGGTATTCTGTGAGAGCGTGGTCCTTCCCCAGTCGAGCCGACCCATTCGTGCTACAACCGTAATATAGCTGCAGCGTGGCTCTACCACGTATATATATATATATATATATATATATATATATATATATATATATATATATATATATATATATATTTTTTTTTTAATTTTTCAACGAAAATATATATAAAAAAAATGTCACCTGTCCTGGCAAGTTCTTCGAGATTTAACGATGGTAGAATTTTAGTATAATATCGAATATATTTTTTTCAATATTCTTATCACAATTAATAACAAAGTTAGACAAAAATACAAATAGAAAATTTGTTATTTAGTAGTTTGGTATTTAGACCACGCACGTCGATTGCACGCACGTCAGAGCATGAATATTCAAGGAAGAAGACAAAATTTTTTTTTAATAAATTAGTTAGACTTTGTAGATTTCTCATGAATTAATATTTGAAAAATGAAATTGTTACTTAAACAACTTGATTAATTAATAAGCAGTAAGCGTTTGTCAGCCGCTAAACAGTTATGTTATTGTAAGAGAGCACTGCCTATTTGCATAATTGAACGGCCACTTGGAGGCACCATCATTGTTATATTTTGCCGTGCCATTTGTCAGATTCGTCGTATCATTTATGCATGTTGCTCATAACGAGGGCCGCGCCGTTTTTCTGGACTATTCATTATTTCGCTCTGTGTGATGTATGTAATATGGCCACGGCGATGGCTCTAAGAATGTTTTATGTATATAAAATGTTGAGCTAACTGACACAAATAACTTACTTTCGAATAAAACTGATTTAATTGGATTTTATCATGTTTAATTTAACACAGGCTTTGTAGCATTCCTAGGGGAGGCCTATGTTCAGCAGCTAACTTGTGATGAGCTGTAATGATGATGGTGAAAATAAACATTTAATGTTTGCAGTGCTCTATCAAGTCAAAACGGACCCGGACAGTGATTGGTTTTGTCGTTTAATGCGAAGCAGTCCCACTCCTGGTCACAGGCTTCTCATTTCTGAGAGGGTTGAAAGTAAAGACTGCTTTCAATTTTATCCGCCTTTGAAATTATATTTAAAAAATATACAATATGTTTTTTCTGACATACATATTGTGACATAAATATTGACATGCTATATTTTGTGAATTGGTTAATCAAAACAAACAATTCTAAAGGTAAGTACGATCTCAGAAGAACTGCAACAAAATCTTGGCAAACTACAGACTAGTTTGCAAACTACTTGAAAAGCCATTAGTGTTTGTTAGGAAACGAGGTAAGTAGAAGCAGTGCCCTCGATCAGATCAGGAAACAATAAAAGAGCCGTAAAATTGTGTAGTGGTACACAAAAAGCAGGCGTTATCTTCAACGCGTAAATTTTTAATGGCAGAAGCCACTTGGAGCGTTCGTGCGCACCTCACGATCCGATTTAAAACGGATGACTTTTAGAAGCTGTTACGGAAATAGCTACTAAAGGTCGTGAGCTGCTGAGCACTTTAAAGAAATGCTATTAAGAACAATCTCATACACAGATGATTCCGAAAATACACGAGTACACATACACAAGTATGTCAATTTGTACAAATTTTATGATAAAAAAATCAAACATTGCTTAACTTTGGGTGGTTTTACAACTGTGCCTAGAGTGTACTCTCGTAAAATGTCACTATAAAATATAAAAATATTTTTTGTTTAGTTCTCTGATTTTAGCTTCTATTTTACCTATATTAACTTTTATATTTCAACATGGGTGACTTACTAATATGAATTCATACAATATCGTTTTAAACTGAAATTTGAGTGTTATTATTTAAAATAAGACAGAGGAAACTAAAAATACTTTTTTTTTAGGTAAATATATAAAATAGTATTGAGTAACCGGTATTATTTCGAATTGTTGTAAATATTAAAGCTTTGTATTTAATAGCAAAAAATATAATTAGAATCATTTCATCACTGCTACGAAAATAATTTATTTTGTGTATCGGAGCTTTTGCAGACATTTTTAAAATCCAACGTTGTAAGGTAAAAATTATTAAGAATTTTACTCAGTAAAAAATATTCGTTTAAATAAATATTGTACTGATTTATTACTCTCATAAATGTTTTGTTTTCGTGAATACATAAATGAACAATGATGAATTTTATTTATTTCCTGCTATCTTTGAATGTACAAGTAATTTCTTTCACTATGGCGCGACGGTAATAACTGCTTTTGTCTACGGAGATATTTTTGGTTAGTTATAATTTAGAAGAAGCTTATATTAATTAAAATGTATTAACATAAAAGGGGTTCGGACATCAAGATGATTTATAATGAGTATTTAAAATTGTTGTCAAAATTTAACTACAAAAAAATATGTAAATTAATTACTTAGATCGTTTCGCTATAATAAAACTTGTGAAATATTATTACGTGGTTTACATATATATATATATATATATATATATATATATATATATATTTATTTATTTATTTATATACAATAGAGTGGCAAACGAGCACACAGTCCACCTGATTGGTAAGTGGACTCTGTGGCCCATAGACATTTACATTTATCCTCGATTGAGAATCAAAATGTAAATGCGTTGTCATCCGTGAGGACTAAGACGAAATGCTTCGTTTCCAGTAAAATGGGTCTCCGGTTCAGCAAGTATAACAGCAGCATGGAGCTGCTATTTTACGTTGATATTCTGTGAGAGCGTGGTCCTACACCGGTCGAGCAGACCCATTCATAGGTTTTTAAACGAGTATAAAAATAACTATAATATAGTTATTTTTATACTCGTTTAAAAACCTTATACATGAACTCCACCTCTTCATTGGGTTCTACCTTCACTGCGTATCAATAGAGCTTCAGGCATGCCCCTAACGGGAGTAAATAACACCTCGCTCTCTTAGCACTTTCTGCTCCGTCGTTACAACGGTCTCCATCGAAATTAGGAATAGATTATCTGCCGAGCCTGTGAGCCGTTTTTTGTACTATAAATCATACGGGAGATTTGCGAAATCACCCACACAGGTAGAAACTGGCGATGGTTTGCCGCATTACCTTTGCGAGAGTAACACTGTTAAGCGTAGGTAAATCTTCAAATAAATGCATGTTGGTTGCAGCAGTTTTCAAAATTATTTCAACGTATTACAAAATATTCAAACTGTATATACTGTAATACTTATGTATTGATATTGTGATGATTGATAAGATGAATGTATTAATTCAACTCGTTTTGACAATTTTCGGGAAATTACTACTAATTTTCACGTCAAGTATTCTTTTTGAAGAATACTTGTAATATGTGTGCTACCACTCTAAACAAAATCTATAGAATCTAGAAATGAAGTTGGCATATGAAACAGCTCAAAGCTGCTATAGAAAGGCCGTGGTCGGAGATTCTCTAAGTGCCAATGTGCTTAACCAAAATATCCGCAATTGAACTAGAATACATTTCATAATGGAAGTGGGTATTACTATACGAATTTAATTCCATATTGGTGCAAAAGTGGAAAGAAAATAATTATACAGAAATAATGTTAAAATGTGTATAGTAACTTTGACCAAGCTCATATCTGATTGATCTGTTGAACTAAATCTAACCCTAACCTCTGAATCACTCAATCGCTGAGTCAATTCAGTTAAATAAACAATCACGCGTTAGAAATTATAAATCAATTTAAAATTCAAATTTATCAGAATATAGAATTCCATTAAAAGCAAATAATATTGTGCATGATGGTTCGATAAAAGGTGTTTGTAGTGATTGACGTACAACTTGCTGTGAAGGCGAGTACAGAGGCGCCTTAGCTTGTCATTGCAAGACAGGCAACGGTCAGATCCTCAGGGCTAAACGCTACATGATAGTTTAATGTTTTCACTCTTACTATAAACATCGTTCCAAACTTATAGGACTCATCAACCAAAATTTAAAGCAAATTTTTTAAAGTTTTTAAAACAATAACACGTTTGTCAAGGAGGCGTCATCATAAATGGACACAAAAAAGGAAACGGTACTAAAATTAACGTATCCATTCAACAACAACGCCATAACAATAACGTCAAACCGCATCGCATAACTGGTTTAATTGACAAAATCATTATCGCGAACACACGAGCAACTTCTCATTCTACTGCCAATAAATCCACTTAGAGCATTGGATTGTTGAAACTGGCTTATTTCACACTCGTGGATAATAATATAACGAAATTATTAATCAGACATGTAAATTCGCTACCATTTCAATGCTACTTGTAAATTATTTCTGTTCTTACATGTGAATCATATATTTTAAGTAGCTACAAAACGTTTGCTATAATCAACAATGAGATATAATTTTAGCTTCGATTTTTGGAAGAACAGTTCGACGACGACGGCGACGATGATGAATTTCGTGTTATTTGATCATATTTTCATAAACCTTTGAAAAATATTCAATTAAAGTTGGAAATTATTGATGTAAATGATAACAACAATTACAATATGTATGTATTATTTTAAGAAACTATTTATATTTAACAGATAATGTTTCTATTTCAAATATTTTATTTATTACTCGGAGTAATAAAGAACGTAAGGTTTGACTTAATAATACATCTTCTGTATCTTATCTTATGAAATAATCAGTATAATTAATTTGCCTTAATTATAACTCTGATCAGGCTTATTAACCATCGCATTATCAGTATTAAAAACTGGATGAATATGTTTAAGACTGGTTGACGATACGTACATTTTAATTTTAAAGTCGACTAGAGAACCTGATCGTGAATTACATAGTAATGATCACTTTGACTCAATGTTTTTGTTGTCGATCATCTGAGGAAATTGAATGATTAAAAATTTTACAAACCAATATGCCATCATAAACACTTGCAATCGACAAGTCAAGTGTAGTTTATTCTTAAGAACATTTGCTATAACATGTTGTGCAATAGTGACTGATTTAGATTATATCTATTTTAGGTCATACAATTTTTAAAACACGACATGAAAAATTTACTCGGGCAACTAGATTTTTTTAAGTATAAGACTGATAGATACAATTAATAGATTTCAAGAATTTATTTAATTTTTGTTATTTACCAATTATTATACAGTTTTAAATGAAATATATTAAGTGTAGTGGTGGTGTTAGAATATCCAATACTCCTTATCATCCCTTGGGTGTCGTAAGAGGGAAACAAATCAAGAGATGGGCAACAGCGGCTCTCCAAAGCGGCTGCCAACCCACTTGCCAAGCGTGGCAACTAAGGCAAACATCACCCCTATAAGGCAATATTTAGGGACTTTTATAGGCTGTAACGTTAACGGTTAATGAAATATGTAAAAAATAAATGAATGCTACCATTATAGATTACTATATATACTTATTACAGTATACGTTCCACTGCTAGGCACAGGCCTTCTTATCAGAGGGTTTTAGTGAGAGGAAAACCTCGCCGCACTGCCCTAATGATTTGTTGGCCGACTATACTGTCTTTATAAAATTATTTTATTTTCTCTAAGAGGTGCAGATTCTTTATGATGTTTTCCTTCACTGTGGCAAATCAGCACTAATAATTACAACTAACAATTTTATTTGAAACAATTACAAACGGTTATCTCCTGCTCTGATATTCTGAGTATAGTACATATACAGTATAGTACATTGAGTTACTTAAGGGTAAAGCAAATTTACTTATAAGTAAATATACTTATAGTCTAAGATGAAATCTATGAAATCTATAGCTGGTTTTAAAATAAACCAAGCTAGGTGGTTGTACGGCATGTACGTCGAATTAAATTTGTCCATGCAAAATTTTAATACTAAACACTTGTTTGTAGTGTTTCAGCGTAAATATTAAGATACAATTTTCGAGAGCTGAATTTCAATTTAAATCAACGCTAAGCCCAAATACGCAACTGCGCCGAGGAAAAGCTATGTGTTTTTTATGCAAATTTCATTTAGCCGACTGATACTGCGAACGACTGTGTAAATTCAAAACAAGTCACGTTTAACATTTAACTAACAAAGAAATAAATGAAAAACTTATTATTAAACCTTAAATATTTCCAATACCAATAGTTTTGTTCAAAACCCAGTAGCACGGTGGTAATTTATTTAACAAAGTTCAATTATTGTTTTTTTTTTCATTTAAAGTAGCCGGTTCATTCGTGGCCGGTATTGGGTCATCATCATCATTACAGCCCTTCACAAGTCCACTGCTGAATATAGGCCTCCCCCAAGTAACGCCACAAAGCACGGTCCTGAGCCACCTGCATCCATCGACTTCCTGCATGTCTTACCAGGCCGTCACTCCATCTAGTGTGGGGTCGCCCTACACTACGCCTACCGGTACGAGGCTGCCCCTCAAGAACCTTTCTTCTCCATCGGTTATCGGTTCTTCGAGCTATGTGGCCAGCCCATTGCCACTTCAGCTTACTAATCCGTTGGGCTATGTCAGTTACTCTGGTTTTATTGCGCATATCTTTCTGATCTTATATTTCTGAGTCTATCACGCAGAGAAACTCCGAGCATACCCATAGATCGCTGAGCGACCTTGAGCGTCCTCATACGGCCAGCAGTGAAGGATCACGTCTCAGATCCGTAAGTCATCACTGGCAACACGCACTGGTTATACACTTTAGTTTTCAGAGATTGAGGTATACCTGACGAGAACATATGTCGTAATTTCCCGAACGCAGCCCAGCCGAGTTGAATACCGTATTGGGTGAAAATACTTAATTAAAATTATTTTATGAAAACTGTGCGTCCATATTAGAAGATTAATATTCTGCGGTTATTGGATCAATGTTTTCATTGGGTAATAAAGCTCAAATGAAAACACTAATTAGTCACATTTAGTGTCGATGTTAGGTGTCCCTATATGTTATTTTTACTGGCAATTCATTTTGTTTATGCAGTTAAAACAGGAAAGCATATCTCCGGGTCATGATAATTACGGCTTTCCTACGGGCTCATCCCGTGCACCTGTTGCCTCTAAAGACTTTAACTAAAATTTAGTGTCATACGTGTTACAAGCCCTCCTTCTACGCGACACGTGTGTATAATTTCCAAGCGGTTAACCAATATTATGCAATTAAACCTAAAAATGTTACCGCATATGTTTTGTATCCACAATAATGTTTAACATGCGATATCTGTAATAAGAGGTCTCAATCCAAAATTTAGGTTTAATAAACACAATTATATCATGGTAGGCACACCATTGGTGTATAGGTATTCGTATGTATATGTCGCAGTAAGATGGTGCTGTGATATCACGGCTATATCCCTAGGGATATAACGTATATCACGGCTTTAACTGTTAAAGTAATGCAATTTGAACCCTGTAGTAAAAGTGTCGGTAGTAGGACTTAACTTTTGCCTAAGATTCCTTCTCTCTCTCTCTCTCTCTCTCTCTCTCTCTCTGGTATAGGGTGGCTCTTACCCATTTTTGCAGAAAAATAGCAGTACATTTTATGTTGTGTTATAGTCTGAAGGGTATAGAGAGTCAGTGTAATCACAGGCTATAAGGTATTCCATCTTATTCCTCAGAGGTGACAGTGTGTATCCTTCATTATTTAAAGTTGGCTACAATGCGGCAGTAGTCACTTTGTATCAAGTGGAATGTGAGTTTGTTTGTCACTTTAAGCTTAAGAAAATCGAAATCGATCCAGTTCCTCTTAATTCCGCATCAAGCTGACTCCGGCTACGTTTCTATAGCAGTCGATTCATAGAGGGTAAAATTAATCTATATACTATATCTAAAACTTGCTTAGTTTTTACGTGGTAGAGCCACGCTGCAGTTATATTATCGTTGTAGCACGAATCGGTCGGCTCAATCGGGGAAGGACCACCCTATCACAGAATACCAGCGTAAAATAATATTTTAATGCTGCTGTGTTGCTTTTGGTGAGTGTAGAGAACGGGAGACCCTTTTTACTGGAAAAGAGGCATTCCATCTTAGTCCTCACGGGTGACAACGCATAAGCATTTTGATGCGTAGTCGAAGATAGACGTGGATGTATGTGGGACACAGCATCAACTTACCATCAGATGGACTGTGTGTTCGTTTGTCACTGTCCTATAAAAAAATAAAAAATAAAGTTTGGCTGATCTTAATTTTCACGATTCTTTAATTCTATCTTTCTGAGAGACTCCGAGCATAGGTTTGTCCATAATCCGTAGATCGATACAAAATCCGGTTATCAGGCTTTTTCCTCGGAATCTACGCCTGAGCTTCAATTAATTAATAACATGTTTTATATAAAAGGAGAGAAGCTGTATTTCAAAACATTATAATGCTGCATAGTTTCAGCCTGTGTCAGTTCTATGCTGTAGTAGACAAAATTTGTGTGCATTTCAGTAAAATTACTCGGTTTTACGGTGTTTTGCTTATAAAATGGCGTAGTTAGAACACTCGACAGTAAAAGTTTCATTGGATAGCAACATTGAAGCAAGCTATTCGAAAGCCTCAATTGTCCAATCCAGTGTTTTCATGGACGTATCCTTAACGCCGATTTTATGTAACACCAGCAAAATAAAGCTGTAATTCCAATACGGGAAAATGTATATTACGCCGAATCTTCGGTTGAAGCTGACAATGCGGAGATTTTTTTTAAAGAGCCTCGGGCTAGGTGAGGGTAGGCGCGAGTCGAGTTTGCTACATAAAAATCCCGTTATCGCGGCGTAGGTTGACAGATTACTTTCTTGTTAAGCGGATAATAAGAAGAGCTTGTACTTTTTAGAGTAGAAATTAATACGAACGATTTGAAACATTCATATCTTACTGTTTTTACCAGTAAAATAAATTTCGTGGTTTGGTAATGTAATTCTATTTGTAACACCTACTATTTTAAACAAATTTTAACTGATATACAATAAAAATACAACAAGCATTATATTTATTTTGAGATAATTAAACGCAAAATTGTGGATAGTTTCGAAGAAAATTCAAAACTAAAAAACACTTAAAATCACGTACGATCATGGTGAAATAACTATGTACAGAATCACTTCTGTTCATTCTTAATATTTAAATTCTGATGATGTGGATTCTGATACTAACTGACCTAATAAAGATATACTGACCCAATAAGTTTTCATATTTGGCTACAGAACAGGTACCATGATGTTATGAGAACATCTTTTGGCTAAGTATTTTAAAAACAGCTTCCACGTGCACAAAATAATTAAATTTAAACTTTCCGTCGTGCAAACGTAATCATTTAAATTTATAGCTACGAGTTCTAGAATCATCTCTCGGTTGCGGCAGCAAACACGCAATTTGTCCTCAGCGTTAAATCGACCACAAACAAAACGCCCACCGGCACTCGCAACGCGCCATCATTCACCTGTGGTCGCCCATGATAATGAGATGAACTTACTGTTCAACATATTAGGCTGATTGCAATTGTGTTCTATACTGTAGGCAAAGCAAAATGCATTCATTAACATGCGTTCAAACTTATCAGCCGTTATTGTTTTGCTATAGTTCTTTTTTTATTTTTCGGCGCGGAGTACATAATTTAATATATAAATATGTTTATTATTGAGATTAAACTATCCGGCATAGTAAATACTTATAGTACTAACTCACGAGATGAAGGGTAGAATTTAAACTAAACAATGAATTGACTGACTAGACTCATCATCGCGTACCGTATCATATCATACAAGTACGATAATATCTTTTATTATCACAAAACGAAAACGCTGGGAAGAGTGGTAATTATGTAATGGTGCACTTGTAAAATTTTATATTAAGGCTGAAAGTAAAAGTCATCACTCATATTATAAATGTAAAAAATTATAAATGTTGAATTTGCTTTATTTATTTTTAAAGCAAAATGCCTAAGCCAAACTTGAACATACCTTAAACTCACTTGCATTGGCTATGTGCGGTCACCGAGGTAATGAGATGGACCCGTTCCCCCCATTCTCATTGTGGAAGCGTACTGTTCAAAATCTGCTTTATTAACACTTTACTATGTTTTGGTCATTTCAATTTAATCTTATTTTTAAATCAGAATTATTATTCAGAATAAGGTTATTTACATAGATTATACATAGTTTATTATTTGGTGCCTGGGTATTAAAAAAGAGAAATGCCTAGATCCACTTTATAAAGGTTACTCACTGTCGTCCACAGACAACCGCAATATCAGCAGGGGTTTCAATACGATTTAATTCATTCTTCTTTTTGTGTCCTTCGTATCATGCACTGAAAATCTCCGCTTTATATTTTTCCTGCCAAAGCCCTTTCTCTTTATTAATGATATTATAATACCTCGAGAGGTGTGTTATAAATTGCGCATCAAGGAATTATAAAATAAATTTGTTGTTTCAATGTTTAAATATCCTTAACTACGTATTGTATTATATAATTATGAAAACATAAACAATAGTTTAAGAAACAACTACGAAGTTCAAAAACTGCTAAGATATTCTGTCTTAATACATTTTTGGCCCACGTTATAACAGAAATACATTTTAAAAGTTATAAAAGTATAAGTGATTCAAATTCACAAATAAATCATGATAAAATCCAACATTGATAATAATGCCCTTATCCGCCATAATGGCACTGTCCATGACAGTAAATTATTAAAGTCATAAATAAAAGTAATTGTTCCAAATATCTAGCGATATTTCCATAATTTTATTACAAAAAAGTTTAAGAACCCATTAAGAAGCACCAATTGGCATCATTCGAAACAACTTTGACGATATCCCGCAAAAGGATGACATAAAGAGATTTTCACGAAACCGACTTTGTACTAAATTAACGGGATAACGCTCTTAGGCGCTAAGTTTTACCCGGTGTAATTAACTTGGCCTTAGTAATTAAGATGGTTAATAAATGGGTGCGTAGTAAGTTACTTTGAGATAATTATGTCAGGAATCCTTTAATATAACCAAACAACGTGGATGCTGGAGAAGAACTCTAATAATATATTTATGAACAATTAAAAGAAAGTGATTCCAAAATTAAATATTGCTGAAAATAAATTAGAAATAAGATAGCTCTACAAAATCTTAGATATATAATCTATGACAAAATCCATTTTTGTGACTAGTTACCCAGTACATATAAATTTGATGTCCAATCTGATTGACTCATCAATGAATCGCTGGTCGAAGTAAGGCTTTTGCATAAATATAGGTTCGAGTCTTCATTTAAACGTTTAATGAGCACCTCTCCTGATTTGACTATACATTCACTTATTTCGGCAGTATTCTAAACGTATAGGTCTAACAATGAGGATACCAATAAAACATTAAGTCAGAAGCTCTTGCAGTCTCACTCCTAGTTAAAATTTAGCCGTGATGCTATAAGTGACCAAGATCCAGGCGAACAAAATTCAAGTATCTGTCACTTTTTCTGTTCATTTTGGGAATTTACTCTCTAAACCAAATTTTCATTCAATTTTCACACCGTATTTATGGAAAAATAATTATAACATCATATTAAGAGAATCGTCATTTTTTATTACATTTTTTTTAATATCACGTGGAAAGTTCATGTCATGCTTATAGAAATTAAACCAAATTTTTGCATTTAGAATGAAAATTGTTTTTTTTTCTTTTATAGAAGAGGTGATAAACGAGCATGTGCTTACCTGATAGTAAGTGACTACCGTCGCCTATAAGCAACTGCAACACCAAGGGAATTGCAGATGCGTTGCCAGCCTTTTAGGAGTAAATTCTTTTCTTACACCGACTTCTTGCACCGACTCAAGGCTGCACCGACTCAAGGCTGAGCACGAGAATGGAGAGCTAAAAAACCATAAGCGGAATCATAAAAAGCTTTGGCAGGCAATAAGAAACGCTTGCGAGGTCCCCCACAGAAGTAAAGATTCTGAGGAACTTTTGAAAAGTGATGTTGACATCAAGTCTTCATTCAATTTCTGTAATAGTCATTTTGTCTCCTCCGGTCGAAAATTGGCTGATCAAATCCTGTCTAAGCTTTCAACCTCAGAGGTCAAATTGAGTGCTTCCGTTGGGACTCCCAATCCTCCGCTTAACTCTTTCTTCTTTAAACCAACTGATTCATTGGAAATCAAGAGGCTGATTGAGGGTTTACGTAATGATAGTGCGCCGGGGTTTGACGGATGTACCCCTCTTCTTATTAAATCTATCAGTCAATTTTTATTCCTATTACTCATATTTTCAACCTTAGTCTTAGTAAGGGCGTATTTCCTGACAAATGGAAGTGTGCGGTAGTAAGTCCGATTTACAAAGCTGGACCAAAGAATAATCCGGATAATTACAGGCCTATATCGTTCCTAACAATCTTCTCAAAGCTTCTTGAGAAGATAGTTAATATCCGTCTGCTGAAGTATATCGAGAAGTTGAAGCTAGTTTCTGATAGACAGTTTGGGTTTAGGGTAAGGAAGTCCACTGAGGATGCTATTAATCTGCTGATAAATCAAATTTCATCGAAGGTGGATAATGGTAAATGCAGTCTTGGTATTTTTCTGGACCTTTCTAAGGCCTTTGACACCGTGTCTAGACAAATATTGTTGAAGAAGCTCGAAGGTTTTGTAATCCGCGGTACTGCTAGGAATTGGTTTCAAAGCTATCTCACTAATCGATACCAAAGAGTGCAAATAGGGCCTGATCACATTAGTTCCCAGCTTCAGGTGACCTTCGGCGTGCCCCAGGGCAGTATTCTCGGGCCAACCCTCTTTGTTCTATATATGAATGACCCTCTAGAACTCAAAATACCTCAGTGTGAAACAATTTGTTAGGCAGATGTCACCGTTGTCTTATTTCATGGTCGGTCCTGGAAAGAAGTAAGAAAGCTGGCCGAGAACGGTATGGGTCAAGTGGCTGGGTGGCTGAATCGTAATTTGTTGACACTTAATGCGAAAAAATCCAAATACATGTGTTTCCACAAAACTTGTGCATCGAATCCGTTGATCCAGAACGACATTCCAGTCCATACTTGTGACATTCTGCAACATTGTGACTGTGAGGGTATTGCGAGAGTGGAGACGATCAGGTATTTGGGTCCACCACAATCTTTCCTTCAAACAGCATGTCTCATACCTCTCAAATCGAGTCAAGAGGGTTATTTACATAATGAAGTTGCTCAGGAACTGTGCTGATAAAAAGACACTTCGTATGGTTTATTTTGCCCTCTGCCAATCCTTAATACAATATTGTATATCAGCTTGGGGTGGTGCCTCCAAAACCACGATGTTGCAGTTGGAGAGGGCACAGAGAGCAGTTCTCAAGGTCATGTATAAAAAGCCCTACCGGTACCCTACGGCCGATTTTTATCGAGATAGCGAGGTTTTGAGTGTACGCCAGTTGTATATTCTATCCGCAGTTTTAAAAACCCATGGGCAAGTAATTCAGTCGCCTATTTACGAGAGCCTAATCACTAAACGAATATTTAAAATCCCAATTCCGGCTGCCAGGTCTGTTTTCGCGCAACGTCTTCCACAGTTCTCACATCCTCATATTTATAACAAAATACTTAAAGTCTGTGACATCAAAAATTGCACCACTTTGAAAGCTAAACATATAGTAAAAAGATATCTCACCACACTAAATTATAATGATACCGAAAACTTAATATTAAAGCAAAAATAATACCAAATTGTATCTACGTTTCACACTAAAATATTGTATTCATATTTTTCCTAGGATAAAAATAAATATTAATATAAGCGACAAATACTTAAAAACTATCTTCCTAAATTAAGAAATAATTTGTTGTTCTGTATAATTTTGGGTACTTTTAATTACGTAAGTAAAACTGATAACCGTACTCCTGGTCCCCAAGATACAGGCTATGCGGGGCCCGCCAGTACCTTTTTTATATGTAATAAGAATTTATATGTAATTAGTATTTAATTTAATATAATATTAGTTCAAATTAATTTAATATAAGTCACTTTTTTCCTAATTTTCAGGTCTGTAGCTCTATTTCTAGGAATAAATGATTTTTTTTAAAGTTCCTATAGGAAAAGACCACAGAAAGATGATGATCATCATCGTGGGTCGTTTAGCAATACTCAAATAGTAAATAAATCTGCTCACAATCACGAGAATATTGTTGGCTCCATAGCGCAGTGGCGAAGCGTTTGGTCGCGGTGCTACTGGGCCATGGTTTGCAATCATGCACGGAAAAAGCTTTTGTAAGCTCAAATATATTTATCCTAAGTCGAGATATATGTGATTGCTATCTACTATAGAGAAGGAATTTCGACTGAGTGCATAACATTTTTGAATTTAAAAAAATATTATTCATTTTCATGTTAAATATTCGCAGATTTATTATAAATCAAACAAGAACAGTAAGTAATCCGAGAAAAATGAGACGTAATATTTTATAACAATTAATATCTTACATTGTTCTAATATTTTCTTATGTTAAAATAAATGTCTCACGACGGAGGCGCATTTACCAAACGCCACATTATCTAATAACGCAACCATGTCAGATCCGTGCGGAGATTATTTTGTATTTGTCTTCTTTGTTTTAGTTGGTAATTCGTATTCACGCAGGCGCTTTGACGATACGTTCACCTTTGCACTCCGTAGATTAAGTTCTGAAGATATATATGTGGGTAATTTGGCTAATTATTCCGGGGAAAGAAATGTTCTCCCTTATATATTCGGACGTGTCCAGAAAATTTTAATAATATTTAAAAGTTAGAGTAACAAAACATTTTAAGATTATATATTAACACAGCCTTGGAACAGGCCTCTTCTAACTCATGATAGTATTTTAGAACACCGACAAGTCTGCAGCGCGTGTGGTAGGTCACTTCACATACTTTTAAAATAATCTTAAATTTCTCAGATATGCTGGATTACTCACATTATTAGGTATCGAATAGAAGTTATACTATTCACTAGTTGTTAATATGCGTTAAATTTAAATGAATTAGCGTGCGGATACATTACTTGATAAGTGCTAGGTAGATATTTGAAGTTCGTAACGTCAATAAAAGTTAAACGACCCAAAGCTAACAAAAATCTCATAATTAGAACACCATTGACCAATTTTTTCAGGGAGCGCTCTAGTTACTGTTCAAAAAAATGACAATGTAAAGCTTGCAGTCAATTTTACCAGGTCTTAGAATGGATGACTTTTCAATTGCTAGCACTCTATTTAGTTTCGCTTGTAAAGCTATCACAAAAGGCGTCTTTCCACTATGTCATTTCCCGTACTCACTATTTTTATAACCATCCCTTTATATTACTATGCCCCATAGGAAGTGATTTTATAAAACACACTTTTAATGTGTATTGTGAAAACGGTGGCTCGTTAATGCTTCATTGAGGATGAATTTGAGCCTTCAATTTGTTGTCATCCGCTTTTAAAAGGCTATTGTTGTTGATTCCAATAAAATTATAGAAATATACTGAGCCTAAGCTAAAATATAATATTTTCAACAGTGTTTCGCAATCAAGTCTTCAATGGTGCGGATTAGAATTTAAGAAATACAAAATACAATTACATGAAATTGATCTAGTTGTTTGTGTAAATTAAATATTTAAGATTGATTTATATTATTTATATAGTATAATATATATAAAATAGTTTTCGTAAATCGTGGCAAAATATCTCTCGAGCATTTTCTGCGATCCATACCACTTCTCGCCGCAGTCCCGTTGGGACTTGCAGCTTCCACTAACGCGTAAATAGACTTATTGCAATAGGGAGATATGGCCCGTCGTCCTATTATATATTTTAACACGAGTTATGACGTAAATGAATAAAGGGGCTGTTTTTGAACGTGTTATTAATTGTGTGGTATCTTAAATACATAATTGGCTCTGCAAATATATACTAATAAAAGTTCAGGTTTATGAAAAATTTCCCATCATCGTAATTCAAGTTCATTACATATCTATCACTGAACTTACTTGTAGCCCTTACCATAGATTAATACAAAAAAACGACATTGAAACATTATGTACAATCGATTTTCCACTTCGTGAAGGTCACTAGAGATTCTTTCCTATCAGTTTATTTATAAATTAATTTAAATATATAAATAACGTAAGCTGGCTTTTCCCTTTACATAAAATAAAGAGTTTTAATAATTTTTAATTTCTTCAGTGAGATTAATGATTTTAACATCACTAACAACAACAACATAAGAAGTTAAAGTTATTATTAAATATTTTTATATATAGAAAAAAATTTATAATTTTGAAACTTATATTTAGAAGTTACTCAAAATCTTTATTTCAAATTTAAATATTTTTTCGGCTTAATTCTGAGCTTTATCTTGTACGGAATGCTTACATCACTGCATCGATTCCTGATCCATTGTGATCGCTACCTAATTAATGACAGCTCACTGCCAATGCAGATACTGTGAATTGCAGGATTTAAGTGGAATTGGGAGTTTATATCAACCGGACGCAGTACTTGTCTTTCAAATGGTCATTCCGTTTGCGCATTTAGGTTGATAGCTTTGAATCCTCCTAGTACAGGCTTAATAGGTGTCTACTTATTTGATTGGAATAGAATCGAAACTTTAACTTTTAGAACAAAAAATAGTAACAACTATTTTTATTTACGTAAAATAAGTCCATTAAGATCAACTTACTTCCATTTTGATTCTTTCGAAAATTCTAGAAATAATTTAATTCATACTTATTCATTAATCATTTACTCATATAACTTAATCGTGCACAAGCACATCACCAGTATTTTTTAGTTTATTGCTGTACATAAGTTTTTCTAATAAAATAGCAACTGATATGCGTACCTTGAAATGTTGATTGGTGCTCACTACGGTTTGGTGAGCAGGTAAGTACAGAAACGATATGCCAATATATGAAACTTGGGCCTGGCTGTATTTGCCACCATCATTTGATTGCCAGGGCCTCTTTTGTTAATCAACAGGATGTAATGCTCTTAGGTGCGATTGTAATTTAAAGAAAAGTTGATGTAAATTACCTTCCCTCCCGAATTAATCTTACAGAATTTTGAAAGTATATCTTACAGTAAAACTACTCATTTTAGCCCACTACCCAATTAATTTTTTTAATAATGTGTAATTTTTTAATAAATTTTGTAATAGATGTGCTCATTAACAAACATAATTTCAAATCTTAAAAGACAACCCTATATTAAAATTGCAGTTATTTGTTTAGAGTGAATTTATTTAAATCTAAAGAGACGGGTAGAAAGCACGTGATAACCTGAAAGTCCCATGAGTTCCCTACAGCACTTTATATTATATGCATCACACCGCATATTGAGATGCTTTCTCAGCCGCTTCGTCCCGCGAGGCTTCGTCGGCTGATCGGAAGTCGAGACTGTATCGATGTATCCGAAGTTTATATTCACTTTAAAATACCACTTTAATCGATTGTCAGTTGCATGAGTAACGATTTTTCTGATAGCTCATCATTCACGATACTAAGTGTTGCTTCTCTGGGATGATACTGAAAATTCTGTTTAATAGTTGTGATGTATTTTTAAAAGATTAAAAAAATCCGTGCTTGTAATATGTTTATGTTATGAAGACTAAACATTTCTTTAATAACTTGAATGTTTATTAACGTATCAATACAAAGATATGAAGTGAAAAGTAGTCATTTAAATTCTAAAAAAGTAAATACGTTTACAATTATGACCTATCGAAAATCCACTGTTAAACCAAGGGGATATATGCCATAGTTGCCACGCTTAAGGCGTTTTTTTAAATTTTTATCGTCAGAACCTTTTTATTTGCCTCTGCTTCCTCTTACGACAGGTAAGGAATGATACATAGGTAGTAATTAAATTATAAAAAATAATTGTAAAACGCAAATTTGTTAAAAAAATGTAATGGTACTGTTCAAAAGGATTGGCTAACTAAAAACCGCATCTTAGCTCATTGCTTTTTGAACTCTCACAAGAAATATTCCTTTTGTTACTACTAAGCATTCGATGAACCAAGATGTACAATATATATTTAACAACTAAATGTTTTCTAATGCCTAAATATAATTAAATTTTACACTAAATGACCCCTTACAACCTAAATATCAGATTAATTATTATTTTCAATAAAACCTATGATTAAATACATTATTATAACTTTTTTCCTATATGAATTTTAATATGTGGGCATAGTTTAGTATAATGCAAGCAGTTAATGGGCAATAAAAACGAAGCGATTGTAGCAAGTTTAAAAATAATGAACATTTTAATTCAATAGATTTTTTATGGAACTTGACGATCACAACATGTTTCACGCAATACTTCACACAACACGGCGTCGAGTGGACAATAAATACATTCATTTGGCATGATCCTGACACACCTCTCTCGCCTTCTCCACATCCATATACCTACGCATACATGCTCGTCGGTTAAGGGTACTCTGAATTTGGTCCATTTTCAATATATCGCCAATTTGGTCAATAAACTTTCGATAGATATAGATTAGATAGATTTGCTTTGTCACTCTTTCCTCAATCATGGTCACAACATCATCTTGCAAACCGAATATAATAAATAACATACCTTATATGCAAAGCGAGATCGAGAATACATTTGTCTATATTCACGGCAGAAAGGCACGCACTCTTAGAAATGTGTCCCGCAAGCACGTGCTGAGGCTTGTGTGTCCAAATACAATCTGGATATATTATATTTGAGCAGACGAACTCCACCATGCTCAGATTAGTTGCGTTGTTTTTGTTTTGGAATTTATATGCTTGCCTTTACTGATATTAATTACTTCTGCTAGCATTACTACTTAAAATTGCAATTAACAATTTCATCGGTACTGGCGGGGATCGAACCCGATTTGCTCGCGTACTGTGAAATTTACAGCGAGCGCTAACCATCTGAGCTACCACGGCTATATTTTAAGTGCTGATTTACCACGTGCTCGGCGGTGAAGAAAAACATCGTGAGAAAACCTGCATGTCAGATAAATGAGAAAAAAAATATTTCGAAGACATGCGAAGTTCGCCAACACGCATTAGGGCAGCACGGCGGACAATTCCTTGCCCTAAAACCCTCTCAGAAATGAGCAGAAGCCTGTGCCCAGCAGTGGGACGTATATAGGCTGTAACCTTGTAGAGCCACGCTGCAGCTATATTAATATTATGGTTGTAGCACGAATCGATCGGCACGACCGAGGAAGGACCACGCTCTCACAGAATACCAGCGCAAAATAGCAGCTTAATACTGCTGTGTTTCTTATGGTAAGTTTAGAGATCCGGAGACCTTTTTTACTGAAAACGAGGCATCCCGTCTTAGTCCTCAGGGGTGACAAAGCATCTGCGTTTTGATTCTTAATCGAGGATAAATGTAACTTTCAATGGGCCACAATATCCGCTTACCATCGGGTGGATTGTGTGCTCGTTTGTCAACCTTATTCCATGAAAAATGTGGTTAGTATGTAAAACGTGTGCGGCATTGGTTCATAACTAATAAGAAATTTACTGAAGCAAAGTGAAAATTATACACACACAACATGCAAGCCTCCTCTCATTTCTGAATGGGCTATAAAGCGATTAATCCGCCGCGCTGCTCAAGTGCGTGTTAGCTGACTACAAAGCATTCATTAATTTAGTGCTAATTTTATAACAAAAAATATTTTTACAATGAAAAATTTACCGTTAGTGTAAAATGTATTATTACTATCCACGTATAACGTCGAATACATTTTGTTATAATTTGGATAATACGTTTATATCTGAAAATATAATGATTAAAAAGACAATGAACATTTTTTTGGAAATAGGCCTTCGTTAATTATTATTTTTTCAACCGAAACCGGCCATAAATAAAAGTAAAGGGTGCTATTAAACGCATTATTCGCGCATATTTAATGTACTGAAAAGGCTCAAAGGTTTTTGTTTTCACAGATTCAACAGCTTTGCATTAATATCGCCCATTAAATAAAGCCCCCATTCAACACGTGATTTATAAAAAAATATTCAATTTTTATCCCTTAGAAACATAATAATGAAGAAATATGCTGAACGATAAAAATAAAGTATACGCTATTGCTTATTAAGCTACACACTGGCTTCAAATCTTTATACTGCCATCAAGCGTATTATATTCATTACTGATATCTCATTCATTTTGGTTTATGTCCTCGTTGTGATTGCCTCCTTGGTCTAGTGATCGTAAACACAATCTGTTAATACCAGATTCGAATCACGAATCGGGGCAAAATCAGTTACTGGGCATTTTTGTCAAGAAATTTTTAGTAGCAGCTCCCAGTTAAGCAGTTGACTGTGTTTCACTACATGCCTCGGAAAGCACGCAGTTGGTTCTGGGTCCGATCTCTCTCCAGTCGTATTTGATTGTTGTGCCATCGGACTATCAGTGTGAGGGAACGATGTGCACCGGTGCTTAAACACGAGTGCATAATAATTCTGTCCTAAGCTAGTGTCCGTTGAGACTGATCGCCGTGACCGATACTATATGTTATTATCTCCTCGACAGTTAAAATAAAAGAAATAATCTAGAATTATTTATTATATATTCTAGAAAAATAAATAAAAATTTTCCGTCTTTATTTTTTGACATGTTCTTTATCAGCTGGTGTATAATCTTTGATATAGGTTTTTTATTATAAAATTGAGGTAACGAACGAACTTTCAGTTTAACAGCTACTGAAGCCCATGAAGATCTGTAATAACTTTCAATCAAAGAAGTCTACACATGCGCTGTCACCCCTGAGGATTTAGATGTAATGCCTTACAGCCTATAATGAAACTGGCGACACATGTATTTCACATAATCAGATAAAATTGGCAGCAGATTAACGATCGTAGAAACATAAGTGTTAAACTTTGACACTGCTGAATTGATCAATTCAAACGTTATTTTCGTAAAAAATAGTAGGCAAGCTTCAATTCATAAGAGGACATGATCATTGATCACAATACGTAAACTTTGAACCTAGGTGTCCTTAGAAAGTGTCACAAATGACAGTGCCCAACACCTGTTCAAGACAATCTCGCGAACTTTATCAGGCAGATGTCTGTTAAATAACTTCTTCATCGTACCTCATTTTAATTTTTTTTAACAAGAAGAGCATTACGCCATTATTGCTATTACTAATTCAATGAGATCGGCAACTTGCGATGGACCGAGTCAGTCGTCTGCGGGTGGGCCATTGCCGCGCGTAAAATAGATAGTGTAATGTATTGAAATGGCTGTGAGCCGGCTTATCCAGTTGAAAGTCAATGAATATTTGATTTCAATTTTTTTCAGACGTCGCCGTGAAGTATTCACACCATACCTAATTTGATTTTCGCCATTTCGGTCGTTCGCCGGGGCAGTTTGCATTCATATTCAGCCTGAATAAGCTTTTTGGGTAGCCTCTTACCCGAGTTTGATACAAATAAACAGGGGATATTTTTACATTTCTTGCTAGAATAACCCGACCCAACTGATTATATTTAGGAATAATAACCCACTACTCTTAATAAAGACCGTGTAAAATCATAGTATTCAATTATATAATTTTAAAGCAACATTACTTGAAAACAAAAATGTACGAGTATATATATGTTTTATTATGTTTTATCCCCATTCGTCAATGCATATATTCGTTCGTAATTACCAATTTAACACAAGTACGAACTAAATTTTCCGAGATTCCTAACATGTTTGTCCGAACGATGCGAAAGTTTCTACATTCGCCGTTTACCATTTTTATTGTAACTTTTATTGCTCTATAATTATTGCTTCATCATTTTTGAGAAGCGTCGTCGAAGTAGGCCTAAGATATCGAGGGAATATCTCCCAAATAACATGAAGTAGCCGAATAGAACACATAGATTATTAGATATTTTACAACAATAAATTTAGAGTTCACTTTACCTTGGCTTGGCAACAGGATTTTTTTGCAAGCTTGCATAAATGATAACACTACAATATTTCATCGAGGCCGAGTATTTGGGTCAACCTGTTTTTGTTTAATGAGAATTTTAAAAGTAAATTCAACATTTTATTTCTGTAACTGCTTCAAGGGAACCTTCGTTGACAACAAAAGATTTTCATCCTTGATACAATTTTCGTGAGTTTTAATTAAAATCTTACGCGTTAGGGATAATGAGAACAACTGATTACGCAAGCCGGGGACTGTAGTGTTTTGGGGAACAATTTATTTGCGGGTGTATTTCAAAGTGATATCGTTCCTATAGTATACATTGTGACAGAAATAATAGGGCTAAATTTTTGAAATTTTGGAAATATTTTTAATTTTATCATTTTTTATAAGTAATAAAGACCAACGACTGTAAAACATTATTTATTTATTTCTTATACTATAATTTGGGATGGGTTTTAAATTAATCTCCCTTTAATATTGAAATGTGTGGTGGGAACGAGGGAGAGCTGGTGAACCCTCCCTACCCCCGCCGCACTTTTTTTTCCGAAATATAAATATTTTTTTTTAAATTTTTATAATTTTGTTAACTTTGAAGCATTTTTGTACCATTTTTTCTAAATAGAAGTGGGAGAGGGGATGGAGAAACCCCTGTCCTAACACGTTCTCAAAAATGCATATTTTTATTGATATTCCAGTCTAAAACAAGTTTAGAGCAAATATGTATTAAAAATGGTTAGTTACCGTTTAAAAAAAAAAAACAAATAAACCGATGAGTCAGTTGGTATATGATTATTTAGAGTAATTTTTAAGTTTTTTTTTTAATATTCAAAATATAATAACTTACAAAAATATGTAAAAACTATAGTATTCCGAGTTAAGCTATGGTACAAAGTAAATATATTATATATTTCCAAGTGAATTTTCATTTGTACCATCACTTTATTAGGCAAAGGTATCGAAAAACCTTCACTTGAATAAAATATATATTATTCGTGCTTCGATTTGTTATTTATTAGATGGGCATAGTCGTAGCACAAGGAAGGGAGTACAATACCGAAAATAGTGAACCTATTTAGCGACGACGCTCGCTACCCGAACCGACGATTCGCTTCGATACGCCTGAGCCATAACACCCTCCATTTTCGCTGGAGCCGCATTATCTTTTCTACTTCTAGCTTTAGATAGTGACAAAAAGTAACGCCGTGTTATTGTGAGAGGTCCATATTTTTTGGTGCACCTATATAGAAAGCCAGTGATTGTATTTATCAGTTGAAAGTTAACCAGTATTGACTTTGCGGCAAAAACGACAAGAGCAATGAGGCGAGACGCTAACAAATCGTGTTTTTCTTTTTTCACATGCAAATATTTAAACGTTTGATATAATAATTTTAAAAATTACTTTAAAGGTTGTTTTTCTGGATTTTACTGTGATCAAAATAGTATATGAAATAAAAAATATTTAACAATAGTATATATAGTATAGTATATAAGATGTAATTGTTACGATATCCCTAAAATGATATCGATAAAGGATAACCTGCACATTACTTTAAGGGATTGTATACGTAACAAAATGGTAATTGGCCACTTACCTCTGTGCCTATTGGTTTGTTTGTCGAACATTAACATGGCATCCTCAATCTGTAACAAGAAAAATATACAATAAATTTCAAATCCTGAAAAGATCGCGGGGGAAAATAGCGAAAAACAAGGGCGTCGTGCGCGATTTCAGCCCCGCCCTGGCAATAAAACACTCCGGTGCTGTAATAACGAATAAGCACCGGTACAGAGTAAACCACATGCTGCAAATAAACTTTGATAAGCGGGGCGAGCAGGTAATAACGTATTCATAGAGAAATAAATGGAAAGTCGGCGGTTAGGACGTGAACAATACACGCAAGCCGAGATGTGCTGTCACCTTGCACACACGTAAATTTAGTCACCACAGAGCATTTATAAAATTTTCCGTTAACTTTATATTATAGTGCCGAAACCACACCAGTCACTACAAAACAATAATATTCATAATGACGTCAACGCGTGATATTTCTAAATACGTATAGTATGTAATTTTATTATAAATTCCTCTCTTATTAAATTTTCAAATCATATGAAACGTGTCAACGTATGATGGGGGCGGGTTTAAAATGAATGGGGGCAAAAATGTGCGTTTGTACAAAGCAAGTTCTTTGTGACAAGCGAGGGCTTCAGGGTTTTGTCTCGGCGCAAAGCCGCCGGCAACGGTCGCTCCCCAGAGCCATATTACGCGGGAAGGTCGACAGAACGCACTCCCGATGATCGATGTCGAATACCCGTAACAGGTGACCTTTCGTTGAATTATTCTTACCTGTAGAAACGTTTGTTTAGTGGTGATTTATTTGAGTGGGAATTGCAAGCCCTTCACACGCACAAGCGTGAAAAGGTCCCATGTGGCTTGAGTTAGCTTGACATGATTTGGTTTTATATTTCCACAATATATCTTCAATATATTTTTTTAATACTATAATATCCAAAAAATAAGTAATAAAACACTCTTTTCATGCAAGAGCGTTTTATTACTGATTACACCCACAAGTTGGTATTTGTAATAGGTTTCATTAGAAAATCCTTCCGTTAAATTGCATGTCTAGATATCAAAGCTTTTCATTATAGGAACTTCATGGAAAGGCAACAGCCGATATAACAGATACGTACGATAACTCCTGGCAACTAGTATTCCCATTATCACATACAATAATATGGTTGACGTTTACAAAAATAGAAAGCATAATTTCATGAGTATGACTGTTTGAATATCATCAAATATTAGAAGTAAATATTCGTTTGTGTGGTTGTAGTGATGATGATGACGATTATTATGATGGCAATTTGTATATTAGATATCGACAAATTAAAGCGTGGTGAGAGTGTTAACTATTATACAAAAAAAAATTGTTGATATAATTACATCTACTACATTCTATTCAGTTCATCAGCTCGTAAACTTACAATGTTGGACTTTACCTTCTCCCGTTAAAATATCACGGTTGACGTGCATATTGTCGATCGTAGCAGCAGACGCCTATCTTTCACGCTGTTTCTCATCGCTGATCTGGGTTTTTTTTTGTTATTTATATATTGCATGTCATCTATATAATTATATAAATGACATGCAATTCTTATTGAAAATAATTTTTTTCTTTACCATTGGTACGGAAAAAACCTCTGTCGCGGGAAGAACCATCAAGATACCCAGAGAGATTTTTTATAAGTAAGTTTTACAATATGAAAGGTTGTACAAATTATTTACAATATTTTTAGAAACAGCTTGGAAACGACCACCTCATTCCCAGGGGTTATTATCAAGCATGTATTCACTTATATTATAATAACCCTCTTTATACAGTATTTTACGTCTCAAATAAACGAGATGGTTACCGCCATTTATCAGAAGTCGTGAGCTTTTGGCATTTCCTAAAGACGTCTACTATGGCGCAGCAACATCACTGTTAAGCGAACAAATAATCTCCAATATTTTGAACAAATAAAGACGCTTTTAATATTGAGCGAAACACCAATATCAGACACCAATATTGAAATTAATCGATAAATATTAAATAAGGAAACTTCCCACTTTTGTATTGCCAAAAATATGATAAAACTTATTGCCGTTGTATTCATTAGTTTGAGCTTTCGACAGTTTATTATTTCCCAAATATCGACGTAAGTAAGAACAGTACCATGTCACCAAAAACTGCAAATCTTAATTTGCAGTAGCTTCTTTTGTCACGTAACTTCAAGTGTCCACCTAACAAGTTGAGCCTTAATAAGAACATTTATGAACTCATCGTGTCGTGGCCAGTCTAATTCGCCTTTTAATATTCGGGCAATGTGTGGTGCCCTCGTGTAGAATTCCCTACAACTTTACTAATTCCACTCTTGCTGAAATATTTTTCATCGTAGCTCGGGTGAATGAGCGAAATTGGAGACAATGTACAACGTAGACGCCCGGAATTTTTATAGCTCAGCCCAACCATACCGAGAATAAAACAAGTTTTTACTGATACTTTACAGCTTTCCTTTCCATTTCCATCTTTGAGTTTCTGTGACAAATTTAGAATTTCTATTATTTTACGATAATTCAGAAATTTTCGTCTTTAATCAATTTCAGCCATAAACCATTGCATATAACATCGAAATAGCGTTATACATTGGAGTAGCAAGCAACCCTAAGTTTATATTTAGTAGAAAAGTGTTTGTCATATAAATCATTTGAAAGAAAAAACAACATAGGTATCATGATATGTTGAAATTAAATGAATCGGTCATTTGAAAAACCTCATAAGTTACAAAATTATAATTTTTCAGAAATCAATAAAAACTGTTTCATACACAAACAAATGAGTTTCAAAGGAATTTTTTATTGTTTAATTTAGTATTTGAGTGGTAAGAAATTAAAAAAGCGTATAACCTTTACAGTCTATTAATAGAATTAATGAAAAAAACCTGAAAAACAGTTCTTGACTTATGTTGTTTTAGCGAGAAATATAGTTAGTTGTATATAATTTAACCAAAACAATCGTAGTAATCATATTTTTTATTGCTTGTAATTAAGAATTACACTTAAAAATAATCTTATTAACATTTTACATGTATTAATTTGTCATGTTTCAATATATTTATGATACATAGTCATATTCTCCATCATTCTCATCTGGATTATCTTCAACATTTTCAGTTGGCCAGCTAAAAATGTTGTTATAAAATGGCATATGCTCTTCCAGAATGCTATCTTGAACTTGTTTTAAATCGTCTATTTTTTTAAATTGACGGGCATTTTCAAATCATAGGCTTTGGTTGATGGAAGTGAAACAGAAGTTGTTATTTTCTTTATTAATGAGAATGATTGTTTAATCAATCCATCAATATATTCCTCGGCTGTGATAGTTCCTTTTCGATCTGAATCATACTGAAAACTCATGTATGTCGAAGGTGCAAATGACTTTTTCTGGTCCTTTTTTCCATAAGATTCATTTGACAAACATGTTTTTTTGTACAAATTTGGCCACCATTTCTTAAATTCCAAAAAATCTTCAGTTTTTAGCTCTATGACTGTATATGTTGAGCTGGAGTTCGAAACCAAATCAATGTATTCTCTTGGGAGTGTATTTTTTGGCATATTTCAGGAGGTACTGTATTTGCTTTCGAGTGACATCCTCTTTTATCTATAGGACTCTTCCCTTCATTAAGTAAATCACAAAGTCTGCGAACTCTGGCTTCACTAACTCCATATAGGTTGATAAATGCTTTCTTGCAGACTTTAAGTTTATCAGTTTGATTTAAAACATAGAATTGAAAAGCATTTTGCCTCTGTGTAGCATTTTATTTTCGAGGACGCCTCTGTTTTATATCTAACTTATCAATAAGTGTTAGAAATACATCCTGCTCATTTTTTGTTAAAAAAGTTAAGTTTTTAAATGCAAAAGTCATCTTGGTTGAAGTTCGCGAAACATTCCTTTTTACATCTGCAATAAATAAGCGATATATTAGGTTTATATAGGCCCCGATTAAAAACGTAAACTGAATAAAGGTTTATGGTAAACTGGCCTGCAATTTTCACCAGCAGATCTTGGAGCTATTTGTTTTCCTTGATGATTAGTATATGCCTGTCCTTTAACTTTAGAATTTTTATAACATACGTTTCATATTTTTCGGGATTACATGTTCCCTTCTTTTTCGGCTCACCATCACTCTCAGTTTCACTTGAAGACATTTTTTTAAGCTAAAACTTTCTTTTCGCACAAAATAGTTGAGTAAAAGACAAATGAAGGTCAAATGACATTAATGGATATTGTTTACAAAGATTGAAATATTGTTGAACCAATTAAAACAAAGCAAATTTAAAATGTCATTTAAAACTCAGTCATAAATTACCCCTGTCATCTAGTGGTGCATGCAAAAACCTCTTAAGTCACTGACTAATATTGTTTATGCAATGAACGTCTTTCACGCGCTATTATTAAAAGAGGAAGGAATGTACTGACTTAAGTGGTTTTCACCCAGAATACGTATCTACCTTTGAGGAACCATTTTCAGCAAAAAAAAGCATGTAGGAAAAAATGTGACTTAAGTGGTTTTTGAAATGACCGATTCAAATCAACTAAACGAAATTTTGTTAAAGCATTAGACTATTGCTAACACGGCTAGTATAATTGTTAGCGAGTTCTTTCATCAAAGGTTTATATTTCGAAACAAGATATCAAAGCGATTTGTACATTACGTTACCTTTCATGAGATTCACGAGCAACTTTTGTAAATTGAGGAATTTGTGTAACTTTTTTGCTAACAGTACTTAATACGTTTTAAATAAAAGTGCTGTACTTGCTTAATTCGTTCTAATTATATAAGATATAAAGAGCCAAATTATATAGATTTAAAGAGCCAATTTAAAATAATGAACGTGCACCTGTGACAATGGACACAATTTTGCTTTAATGTTGTCTCTTTTTAACTAAAGAGTCGGTTCTATTATTAAGTACTTTATTTAAGGGAAGACACCGCAAAGCCTCCTGAGATACCTGTCACAATAATTTGCTCGGCGTAGTTACACGCTCGTTTAAGAAAATATTTTTTCTTTGTTAATGAATTACTTATAAGATTTCTAGTTTATATTATAGTATATACAATAGCAAAATACATTGAAAACATAGTTTTCAACTTCTAGTGTTGTTAAATTATATATTTTGTTGTGACTCAAAACTGCACCATTACTATGATTCACTCATATTACGATGCTTTTTATTTGGGTACATGTATAGTTATAACAAGAATTCTTCTAACATTACTGATTTGCTTTTGCATAAATTCAAAGTGCATATAGATATTATTTTTATGAAGAAGGGAAATTGTAAATTTAATGACCATTTAAAACAATATGTAGACAAAATAAGCTTCCCTAGACTTTTTTTTACATTTTGTATATTTTATAAGGTAAAATTGTATCTGTTGGGACAAAAATAGTCTACTTGTGAGTTTCTCGTCGCTCCTTCTCACAAGGTCTTCCCGCAATACGGAAGCGTGTTGAAGCGAAGGCGCAAGTGGTTTGTAAAAACCAATTACGAAAAAAAATATTTTACATTGACTATGATTCGTTATTATCATCCCATGATGATGAAATAAATAATCATCATAATTATGTAAAAGTATATACGTTAGTAAAATTATATTATCTATACAATATGTAACATAATTAACGCACCTTGAGGAAGTAGTTTGTTCAGAATCGTTTACTGAATCGATTCCTATCATTTTTAATATAGGTAATTTTTTATCCCAAAATAATTAAAACTACGTAAATTACAGTCATACTAAATCTGTACAGTCAAAACAAACTGAAATGGACCGTAACCTAAGGCAATAAGACTTTTAAGAGTGCAGTTTTATTTGTATTATTACTAATTCTGTCATTCAATGTTAAAGTCCTTGCATTCGTGTATTTTTACTGTGATCACAACATTCTTCCGGAATTAGTATAACTAATTTGATAAATAAGCAGTGCATAAAAATGTTTAACTAAAAATTCAGTGTATGTATTATGATTATAACGTAATATAATAATTGGGGTGTCTGAGGGTGTGCGTTAATTACGTTACATATTGTATATAAATATTAATATCAATAATATATTCAACATAAGTTAACATAGGTCTTCTCTTAGAAATGAGAAGAGGCCAGTAGATGGTACATATACTGTAAATTTTCGACATTTATAAATTAATAGCAACAACCAACTTAAATACAATTTTCTACATTCTGTTCGCCACGCCGATTGAATATTCGGTTAATTTGTGAATTCTTCCACTAAATTTGTTCATATTTTGAGATATTATATATTTAAGACAAGTAATAACTATATGTATGACTGTATTAAAGTAGCAGTAGTAGACAAAATTGCTGTAGTTAGTAAAATCGTGAGATTGTTTGACTGTTTATCTGTATTTGTGCAAGATAATCTCCACGACTGAGCCCTTTGGGATGTGTGATGTTTGATTATATGCTTCAAATTTATAAATATACTAGCTGGACAGGCAGACTGTTCTGCCCTTTCCAATAACCCTTGGTCCCTTAATTTTTTTTTAAATCGCAATAAAAAATATTTAGGGTCACTTATCGGGATAAAATATCTTCTCTATTCTCTTCTATCTATAGTTAGAGCAAGCAATACACATTTACAAAATATCATAAAAATCGGTTGAGTGGTTTGGGAGTTCATCGCGGACAAACAATGTGACACGTAATTTTTATATGTAAAGATTTAATATTGTTGAATTTTGAAGTAAGAAATAGGGAAAGTAAAAATTAATAATAAATCATACTTTAAATTTAAACAAATATAAGTCTAAGTTGAGCGCTTTTGTAACTATATCTTTTTTCAGAAACTGGACATATTGAAAGGCGATCTCCCGGAAGCGACTTCGACTCTGATTATAACCGATGCCGAAGCTGTTCGATACTAACTCACTAACCCGACTGAAAGATGCGCGATACATTCAAATTTACTGTGTACACGCTAATCTCCACAATGATTGAGCCCTTTTAGATGTCGTTTTCAGAGATGTATTGTAATAGCGTTTCTTTCATTTAAATTAGTTTTTAAATAAAAATACATTTTCACTTTAAAGTGAGTTTGTTACTCTATGTGACGCGTGTATAAATCGGAAGAATATGCGCAACTCGGCTGCTTTACGCGGTTTGTACACAATTTATCAAACGACTAGAACATACGTAAAAATCAAAATAAAATAACGTCCTCCCGACCGAATTTCGGCCACGGCGGCCTGCCTCAACGGAGGACGCAGGACAGGATTATAGTGCCCAAGTGTATGCGCAAGCACATGTGCACTCTCTCTTCCCTCACTCTCATAATCCGATGGGACGGTAAACCCGTGACGGTTTACCGTCCCATCGGATTATGAGAGAGATCAGGCGCAGGACTGCTTTACGTGCTTTCCGAGGCACGGGGGTGAGACACCGCCAACTTCCTGACTCCGGGCAGCTACTGAGAACTTCTTGACAGAAAAACTCAATAATAAATTTTTTGGCCCGACTCGGGATTCAAACCCGGGACCTCATGATCAGCAGTCGTACTACTGCAACCACTAGACCAACGAGGCAGTCAAACGTAAAAATAGTGCAATATTGTAAAATAGAAACATTGTAATCCTTATTAAAAATTAAAGAAGAAGAAGCTGAAAAATAAAGTGGTTATTGTAAATGATAGTAGTGAATTTTACGTGGGAAAGCCGTGCTGCAGCTATATTAACAGTATAGTTATAGCACGAATGGGTCGGCTCAACCGGGGAAAGACCACGCTTTCACAGAATATCAGAGTATAATAGCAGCTCAATGCTGCTATTTTTCGTAAGGTGAGTGTAGAGAACTGGAAACCCTTTTACTGGATACCAGGCACTCAAAATTAGTCCTCAAGTGTGACAGAGCATCTGTATTTAAATTCGTAATCAACGATAGATGTAGATGTCTATGCGGCACAATAACATCTTACCATCAGGTGGACTGTGCGCTCGTTTGTCACCCTTATCCTATAAAAAATGAATTGTAATGCTTGTCTCCGTTTTGTGCTGGGTGTATTTTGATAAGTACAGTTTCCAGTCAGCTTATATTGAATTATGACCATCGAAGTGAATAGTGGCAGTTTGGTTTTTTTTTTCGGATCCATATCCGTGGCCACACAACTAAATGCTTGACCACTGTGCTATCTAGCTGTCAAATCTTATATGCTATCGATTTCGACGTTCATTATGTAACAACAGTCGTTTGTAATTAAGCGTCTAAAAGCAACTATCACTCATACTGCCAAATTAGAACCGTCAGCTGTTAAGAGGAATTCACGAACTATGTAATTGTTTTCAGTCTCTGGTTACCAACGGTTACTTAACAGTTTCGAAACTATCTGTTGTCCGGTCGTAACGACTAGAATCGTGTCCATCAAAATACCAACAATGTTTCTAAAACAACGCTTCTTGACCGTTAGTTATACGAGATTGACGCAGATTTATGCATATACTGAAGTCTGCAAAAAGTTTGGTTGCACTGAATTAAAATCTGTAAAGGAAGTTATTTAATTTTTAACAGCAAAAGAGAGAACGACGTTTTGACGGCTCACCGTGTTTAAGTTAATATTAACGCAATATTTTAATATTTTTTCTTCTGTATGGTAGGATTCTTTTTATACCTACTATGCCTGGGTAGGTCCCTCTTACCTATTTTCTGCCGTGGACTATGTTTGTCATTTTAATCTAATATACAAAAAAAATACGTAACTTTATATTATATAAAGTAATAATGATAAAAGAGTAAGATAAAAAGTAGTTTCGAAAGTAAAATTAACAGGGTATGAAAATAATACACATCATACCTACAGACAAAGCAAATAATGTATACATAATTACGAACAAATATAGATACGAATAAACTATAGATTGTGATGATAACTATTTCTGCAATTTGTTATTTTATTCTGTATTCTATAATCTATGTCCACCCATGGCAAAGTACCAAACTGCGGGAAGGTGTGAGACAGGGTTATATCCCAGAAGAGTTTTAGAGCCACTGGACTGGAAAATGTAACACGGTTTAAACATCAATAGCGAATACATCTCCTTCAATTTGCTGACAATATAGTAATTATGGAGGAATCGCCGGAAAACCTTAACACTGTGCTCAATGTATATCCAACACTAATCGTACATATTCTGTTCCATAGTATCCGCAGTATACATTTAAAATTCAAAAACCAAAAAAAAAAAAAATATCCTAGTACTTTATGTAGTCCATCTCCAAGACACTTGATAAGAGCGATAAATACTTTTACACCTACTAAAGATATTTTTGCAGTATCTAAATAGCATTAGTGACGCAAGTATAATAAATATTCGTTTTATATATGGTAGAGCTATGCTGCAGCTATATTATGATTGTAGCACGAATGGGTTGGCTCAACCGTAGAAGTACCACGCTCTCACAGATTTCCAACATAAAATAGCAGCTTAATACTGCTGTATTTCGTACGTTGAGTGTAGAGAACCGGAAACATTTTTTACTGTAAACGAGGCATTGCATCTTAGTCCTCAGGGGTGACAACGCTTCTGCGTTTTGATTCTTAATCGAGTATAAATGTAGATGTCTATGAGCACTATATCCACTTACCATGAGGTAGACTGTGTGCTCGCTTATCACCATTATTCTACAAAAAATTATTAAAAATAATTATTTACAAATCTAAAACGTAAAAAAAAACTATGAAATTTATCTGTAATAAATTTAAATGATGCTGTTAAAATTTTATTATTCTTTAGCATATTACATACTTTCCTTATTTTAAAATGAAAATGTTATACTAAAGGAATATCATCTGATAATATAAAATCTACATACATTATCATACATATTGTATTATTATAATTCGTGCTTCAGTTAACAGTATATTTTATGAACATTGTTACTTTAGTACAAGATAATATAAATTTAATGTGATATTGCACTTTTTTAAAGTCCATGTTTTTGATTATTTTTTAAGACGTTGAAAGATCGATGATATCAAAAAAAAAATAAAACCTATGGTGTTGCCATAAAATATTCGTAGAAATAACTTGTTTAGCTTTATAGTCTACCAAATCTAAGAAATACAATATGACAGCTGTTAGACTTATTGCACCAAGCATTCCAAACAAAAAATGGGAACGTAACAATATTCGATTCTTAAAAAAATTGATATCGATTATTTAGAGCTTGTAATCATTTACAGTTTGGTATGAATAATACCAGAATAAATTAAAAACGAATATTATAAAACAAGATTTATCAGTTTTTTCGTATTTGTTGTTACTGCTTATTTCTAGAGGCACTGTTATAAAAATTTAAGATTGAAACTAGATTATAAATAAATTTATTCAATCACATTTAGTAAAACTATAGTTGAGCTGTCATTGCTTAGATTAATTATTATTTGATTTTCAATAACGCATAATATTTTTTTTCTACTACTTTTGCTCAATAATCCTTTGTGACATGGGCACATGCTACAACAAATATAGAAAAAATAGTCCAAAAAGCTAAAGCCGAGTCACAAAATAAGTCGAAAAACTCCCGAAATGGCGGGAGATTGAAATTACGTACTGGTGTTTTTTTCAGCGTGGCTTTCTATATGAGTTTATTTCTACAGGAGTTTTATGCCTACACAAATTTACGTGTCGACGTAAATTTGTGTAAAGTAAAAAAATAAACTTCTTTTATTTATGTAATTTAAGGTGTTTTTAAAATAAAAATTTAATTAAATAAATAATACATTAAAAATTAATGATTCGATTATTTGAATATTTTTAATTATTCGCATAAAAATTAATTTTAATCATCAAACACTACGGTAAAGTACATAGCGACGTATCATTGAAACGACGTCAAGTAAAAAGTTGATACTGGTTATTTTTTTAATATTTTGCTTTTTTTGAAAGATTCGAGTTTAAATTAGTGATAAAAAAACTATACATTGTAATGAAATATAGATAACTTCAAATTATTCGGATTTACGTTAAAGCTTATTTTAAATCGTGTGAGTACGCTTGTACAAAGTAATTGCGGAATGATTAATGTGAAACGTCAAAAGGTATTTCTTAGATTTGGTTGACTATAAGTGCAAATATAATTATATTAAAAATATATTTACACAAAAACTGTATACAAAAATTAAAAAGAAAAAATTATAGCGCATTAAAGTATAATTAAGAATAAAAAATATCAATATTTTTTAAGATTTTCTAAGAATCCAATTAATGCCTCACACTTTCGGCAAGTTTATTGAAACTGGGAGAAAACTTAACATAAACGAATCAGAATAAGGAGACTCTTCGGGAAATAACATAAAGAAAAAGTTTTAATTCGTTTAAATATTTCCGCGGGTCGGAGAGCTCACAGTGGCTCTCAAGTTTCTTACTATGGCATTAACTTGCCTGCGGCGGCCTAATAGGACGGGCCACCTGGTCTTAAAGGCGACATAACAATTAACTTGAGGAAGAAAATATTAGTTGAGCTAATAGAGCCACTCAGATACACTTCAACCTGTACCCTTCATAAACAGAACCCCTTCTGAGGGCCGAATCTTTTGCAATTTAGTCGTATTTAACAAATGATTTTCCAAGGACAGAACTCTTGGCAAAGTATAGCGACATTTTAACCTTTTGATTTTATAAGCGAATTGATTGGGCTTAGTACGTAATGATCTTGCGATGTTAGCAATTCATTTTAAAAGATGTAATACTTAAGGATTAACTTTCAGAAAAGGTAAATATTGCATTTTTTGTAATTACACTCTAATTAATTAATACCTTC
Source organism: Parnassius apollo (assembly GCA_907164705.1). NCBI lineage: Eukaryota > Metazoa > Arthropoda > Insecta > Lepidoptera > Papilionidae > Parnassius > Parnassius apollo. The sequence continues at coordinate 15,864,836 of CAJQZP010001037.1, forward strand.
GTGCAAATTAAGTAAATATTAGAGATTAGCGGGTAAAAGTTTTAATTCAAATGTTATGGTCACGTTCTGATATAATTCAAAGGCATAATAAGATTTTCACCTTATAATTAAAGAGATTAGCAATACAATTATGGTAATAAATTCTAGTACTAACTGTAGGCATATTTTAAACTGAAAATCGCACCTCGCTACACTTACCTGGGTTAATAATTCAGACACTGAACATGTTACTTTATTATAATATTAAAATTAAATTGTAATCGAGATCATTTGTGTAATTTCACACGATTAAATATTAATTTTATTTATAATTCGTTCTAAAAAATTAAAATCTTATAAGCAATTACGAATGTCTTTAACCGTGAAAAATCGGTGAATAAATTATGAGGGAAGTTTAGGAAAACCTGAAAACGTTTTTTGTATTTGAATAATCACTTTAACAAACAAAACTCGGCCGAATCCGCTTCATTACTTATTAACCTGCACTTGGGTATGAGACACTGTTTGTGAAGTTACAGGCGAAAGAGGAAATAATTCCAATTATTTCTCTCAACGACTCAAATAGAGTACTGCATGTTGTATACGAAGATTTGTTTACTTTTTTACCTTTCAAAAAAAGAAAATTAACTACCGAATTCAGTCATTGTACCGAATTCAGTAAAACTTTTATTTTACGTTGTGTAATCGGATAAAGATGACCACCCTCCAAACTGCAAAAAAATATTACATTGCAAGATTTAATGTCAGATCATTCACAAGAATAATGGAATAAGAGTTCTCAATATACAAAATTAAAATGATGACATTGTCGAGGTAGCTTGTACATTAATAGCCAAGATTAGCGCAAGAGAGAATCACTTGGAGTAATTTTGAGGAGGCTCTCACCGCAAAAGGCGGCCCTTACAAACTAACACAATACTAACAAAATTTTATATTAAGACATACTAACATTACTAATAAATAAATTAAGTAGATAATAGCTGCAATATTATGCATTTAATAATATTTATGTAAGGGATACATAAAGCTAAATAAATAAATTCGTATAACTGAGTTGATAAGCTGAAAATACTTTAACATCTGAGTGTAGTTGTCTTTATATTTTTTATATCATTTAGAGTGAAAATGAGCACACAAATATAAAGCGTTTAAAAACAAAACAGTATACTTAGTAAAAATTTAAATTTTCATCATCTTATTTCTGACTGGGGGACTGAGGGTTATGTAGCAGTTATTCATTTTGCTAGTTCGCGCTGCTTCAATGCAATATACCTGGCACAAGTATTATTATTACTTAATAGGATGGTCCCAACCTCTGTTTACAACTGTTCTGTTACAACTAAAAACCACTGTGTTGTGAAATAAAGATTTTTTGTTTAAAAAATATTATTCAAGTGGTTAACTTTACGAGGCATATATTAAGTAATTAAGGAGTAAGTATCTAATTGGTTTGTGTCTAAAAAGATACAAATATATCATAATATTGCTCCATCAATTGTTGTAAAGGGAAAATAATATTCAGGTGCTTACTCTGATAAAATAGACTAAAGTAAATAGAAATTATCATAATCAACACAAACATATAGATATATCCTGAATACATTAATAGTGATATGCTACTGTTTTGTTTGTTTACGCTTTTAGATTGATTATGTATTAAATAAAACTTTCCCAAATAATGGTCACTTATTATTGCCGCATATCTTAGCACATGTGTATAAATAAATACTTTTTATTTGAATATTACGATTACATTTCTTGAAACATCCATTCCATTTAAGCGCATGTAATCAACAGTGGTAGTAATGATTCCCAAAGAAAATTACCTTCAATTCTACGTCCCAAATCAAACGTAATCCTCGAATGAATAATACATCCAGTTGCGAGTACTTTCTTAATACGGGATATAGAATAATCATAAGGGTACGGGGATGATTAGAAATCTGTATGCTCCCTTAACCGCTGAAACACTTCAGCAAGATGTATTGTTAGCTATACAGATCAATGGAGTACATAGAAACTTCAAAAGATTTGGGGTATCAAAGAGAAATTTCGCCTGTGTGGAGAAAAGTTGTCTCAGACAATAATAAAATCAGACATATTTATTATTGTGTTCCAATGGATGACATAAAAATTAATAAGTTACGAAAGAATGATGTAATAAATTATTTATTTATATTATTAGCAAGTCGGAAACTTTCAGTGCACTTGAATGAAACCGTGTTTTATATTCACCGTGTCAGAGATACAAAAATATGTATAATAATAATATTATGTAAGAATGTGGTTACATAACTTTAAATATAACGTGACAAAAACCCACATAGATGTCACAGAGATGCGTTGTCAGCCTTGAGGACTAAGATGGAATGGCTCTTTTTTAGTAAAAAGGGTCTCCGGTTCTCTACACTCACCATACGAAACACAGCAGCATTAAGCTGCTATTTGACGCTGGTATTCTGTGAGAGCGTGGTCTTTCTCCAATCGAGCCAACCCATTCTTGCTACAACTATACAATTAATATAGCTGCAGCTTGGCTCGACCACGTAAATCGCAAACGAGGATAGATGTAGATGTCAATGGGCCACAGCAACCACTTACCATCAGGTGGACTGTATGCTCGCTTGTTACTCTTTTAATATAAAAAATAGATAAATGACCTTGCTTATTAATGCTTTGAAAAAATACCGTAATTAAATTATGTGTTAGGTGTTACTAACTGTTCACAGCCAATAGGAATTGTGTCATAATTGTGTTTGTGTTGTGTAAATTTTAAGTAAACTTATGGTAAATATGAATAATCTTAGATAACAACGCAAGCCTATCGCATTAATTATTAGGGTATTTTTAAACTTTGATATCCAGTGAACTCAAATTGTTAACACTTTAAAAGTTCGGACCTGACCCGAACTGCGCCTTCATGTTAATTATCAACTTTTAAAAACTGCAACTCATAATAGACAGGGCGGGTGAAAGATGAATGATGTGTTGGGTTTTTCATTCCTTTTTCCCATCAAACTTTCATGAAAAATACTGAACAAAAAACAACATGAACTTGACAGCTGAGTAGTTAAAACATTTTTTTATAAAAACGGTATTAATAATAGTCGAGATTTTAAAAGAAGCATAAAATTTTAAATAACGTGTATAAAAAATCCACATTTTAACTTTACTTCGTTTGGGATTAATATAAGATATAATGCATGGAATATATTAACAAATTAGTTAGCTTAATGTAATCCTCAAATTTAAAGCCAGTATCAGGTTTTAAAGATAATCAAATCACTTTTAAAGCCCGTTGATCATCATAACAATAAAACAATTCACTCGTTATCTGATTTCGTAAAATTTGCCACTGACGCTCTTCATCTTTAGCACTTATCATGAATAGGCTTGACACCCATTGTAATATACTCTGTGAAATGCAACGAGGCGGAGATATTGTTAAATGCTTACAATAGAGGATCTGTCTTCGTCGGGTCAAGAGAGAAAAACTTGGATGAGAGTTTTGGTATCTAAATGATAAAGGATTAATAAATTGTATAAACATCATGATTTCTTATATTTATGCGAACGCTATACATCGATTAAAACTACTTTTACGGATTTTATCGCGTTTTATTTATATTAATTTTAATACCCGACGTTTCGGGTGCTTTCCAGCACCCATGGTCACGGGGGACTGAGGTAACTGACGTCCCAATGTCAAAGTTAACCCGGAGTACCTTCAGCTTTTAAATTATTGTCCTTGGTCCGATCTACGCAGAATGAACTAACTGTATTTTGAAGTCTTGCAGTGGTATGCTTGGGTTTAGTTTTAATTTTATTAATTATAGGATCCCAAGCAGGTGGTAGTACCCAGCCTCCTTCTCTATTGAAATTAGGATGTTTTTTAATTTCAATAGCCTCACGTATCATCCTTGGTAGGAATCGATGTTCTTTCGCGAGGATTTGCGGTCTATCAAATCTGATGTAATGGTTGGGGCCATCTAGAATATGATCGCAAACTGCAGACTTTCCGGAACGTTGATGCTTCACATCAGCTATGTGTTCTTTTACGCGGTTTCTAATTGATCTCTTTGTTTGCCCTATATATGAGAGACCACAATCACAATCAAGCTTGTACACTCCTGCATCTTGTAGAGGAATATGACACTTGACGGATGGTAAGAACTGACTAATCTTCTTCGGCGGCTTGTAGAATGTTCTAATAGAAGCTCGCTTCAAGATGTAGCCAATCTTGTCTGTGACACCTCTGACATATGGTAGTATAGCAGGCACACGCTCGACTGTGGCTGGCTTCACTCGGTCACTGTGACGTCAATGTGTGTGTGAATCACATCACATCGTAAAATACGAAGCGATACTAAGGCAAACAAAACGGAATAACAATCAATTCTAAGCACATCTTGCAACCTGTAAGGTGTGGGTAATATCGCATCTGTTACTATGCTACTTCGCTTCCAATCTGCATATAAATCGAATATCCATAATGACTTCACTATCGCAAGTATCCCGGAATGCGTTCAAAATCCGATAAGCCCTGCTCCTGAAAGCCCTAATCCAGAGAAGTTTGGATGACCCCGATAGTAGATAGACCAACCGTCTTCTATTATGTAAATTATCAGTCACATGAAACTTTCGGTCAGCCATAGTGGTTAAGTTTGTTTTCAAAAGTTACGATATTGATCCACAACCTTGCCTTTAGAAAGATCGAATCCAAGTTAGCGAAATACTAAGGTTAAAGGGATAGGCGTTTCATTGAAATTACGAAGTTTATTTCATATGTTACTATTGCTGCTATTAGTCTTAACTGTTTAAACTTTTTAACGTTTATGAAATCGTATATAGTGTTGAAATTTTTGCAAATACTGAGAAAATATAGAAATCGTTGTGCGTACGAGCGACGCCTGCTGTTCGTAATGGTGGTAGCAAATGACCCGTACACAATATTGTAGCAACCTGTTCATCGTGGAAATATTGTTTCATTTTAACGACATATTTAAAACATATTTCTTTATAGGATAGGGTGACAAACGAGCACACAGACAATCGGCCATAGACATCTACATTTATCCTCGATTACAAATCAAAATGCGTTGTCACCCGTGAGGACTAAGATGGAATGCCTTGTTTTCTGTAAAAAGGGTCTCCGGTTCTCTACATTCACCATGTGAAACACAGCAGCATTAAGCTACTATTTTACGATGGTATTATGTGAGAGCGTGGTCTTTCCCCGATCGAGCCGACCCATTCGTGCTACAACTATACTACTAATATAACAGCAGCATGGCTCTATCACGTATAAAAATAAGCAGGCAAGGTACTAATCTATAATATTTGTACCCAGTCCACTGCTGAACAAAGACCTTCCTATAGATTGCCCCATAAGGAGGATATTTTCCGAAGTTACCATGTTTAGCTGAGTGTTATCAGACACAAATTTTTTTGTAGTAGTTATTAAGTACAAGTGAAGAAGTTGGTTTGTTTCCATTTGTCATTTCTTTCGACACCTACGAGACGATATTGGGTAATGGATATTCTAACACAGCCATTGTACGGTTGCGGTTTCTTTTGAGTACAAGTAGATACTTAAAATAAATAAAAATTTGCTATCCTGGAAAAATATGTACCTAGTGCTTGATATAAATTAGAATTTGATTTGTATTTTTTAAACGTCATATCCCATTCTAGGATTTTCTTGGCTAGATTAGAGGTATTTCGTTACATTCATTAATGCATAGAAAGTTTTGCCGGTGGGATAGTTTCCATAGTTATTACACTTGCCAAACGAGTTGGCAACTGCAGTTTTAATATTATTAAATTGTTATCAAGAATATGTCGCTATCTATCTACTGTTTCAGTTTCCATCCGCATACTCTCGGGAAAGACTAAGATGGAATGCCTCGTTTCCAGTAAAAAGTGTCTCCGATTCTCTACACTCACCATACAGAACAGCAGCATTAACCTGCTATTTGACGATGGTATTCTGTGAGAGCGTAATACTTCCCGGGTCTAGTCAGCACATTCATATTACAAATAGATTAAGCTGTAGTCTGGCTCTAACACGCATACGAAATACACGACACGACAACAATATGTTTATGAAGGCTTTAAAGCTTTATTTAATTGAAAAATATTAGACCTAGAAGTGTTATATCACTATCAATCAAAGGCAATGATTTTATTCATGGAACTCGCTAATCATTTCTTGGATGTCACTAAATACCTTATTAGGCTACAAATCTAATGTAATCTGATGAATCTGAACACTTAAATGTAAGCCAAACCCACATTGAATAAAATGAATTCAAAATATAATCCCACACATGTTACTTTTTCTTGTGTAAGAAGCAAATTAAATTTTAAATGAAATAATACGAATAATCTTTTTGATAAAATATTTTAAAACTTCTTCATCAGGATGAAACTCTTCAATTAAACAAAAAGTAGGAGCATTAAAGAACTTCGTAACAAGATTGAAAATACAAATTTAAATTTCAATAATTATTCATTTGCCCAAGACAAGTACTCGATATTGCCAAGTTAAAAAGTGCTTTTAGTATAGAAGGTTTTAAAGAGAAGTTTTAATCGACAATCCATTAATACTTTTTCTTTAAAATTGTAATTTGATTTTTGTCGACATTATAAAACATTGCACACGGTAGTCGAAAAATACTTTTAACCGCTACAACTGCCGGTGACCGTCTTCCAAAGACGCATATTTTCATAAAGCCCATGCCTTCCCGTGACCCAGTTCCTTTTAATCCATCGCTTACCTATAAGGTTTTATTGGCAATGGCCTATTACAACCTACATTATCAACATCATCATCCGATTTTACTATTTCTAGTCACGTAATCTTGAACGACGAAAATAAACTAAACGTGTACTATGGGTTCTGTATCATAAAACAGAAACTTAATTCCATTTCTTCGAATAATATTATAGTAAACGTACTCACAAAACATTTTCAATTATATTCTATTACAAAAATAATATTATTTAACTTAGGCGTGCGTTTAAGTATCAAATTCTAAGACAAATATGAAAAGAGAAAATAAATTATATGAAAAGCTTCTTATGTGTGACGTGTGAGGGATTGCGTCGCTTTACGCAGAACTTCTGAATTTAACCAGTCGTTTGTGCGTTGCGCAAAACTTGCCTCGAGGTTACATTAAGTCGATTGCCAGCGTCAATCAAACCCAGACTTTTTGCTAGAAACCATAATACAGACATAAAACAAATCGCTTATTCTAATAATAATGCTCGTTGTTTTCACATTCCATTTATTAATACCTGGACGAGCGAACTTTACTCTACGATGGAAAAAAATTCCCAGGGATGACAACTACCTAATCCAACTTTGAAAGTAGAGCATTGTATATTGTATAAATACAGAATTTCACCAAAATCATACAGCCGTTTCTAAGAAACCAATTACATATTTTGAAATATACATAATATATAAACATTAAATAGTTTATTTTAAAATCAAAGTTATTTTGACTATGACAACTTTTCCCGGTCAAAAATATTAAAAAAACACTACTAAAATAACAGCTGCGTACTCGAAACCATGGGAATTTTGAAAAGAACTTTTGGTTGAAACGGAGCACCAACCGTGCATATACTACGTTTTGTTAAGTTAAAAAATTACAGCCTATGTACGTCCCACAGCTGAGCACAGGCCTCCCCTCTTTTATGAGAGGGTTTTACAGAAAGAAAGTGTCCGCCGCGCGTTGCGTTTTGGCAAACTTTATATGTCTTCTAAATATTTTTTTACTTATTTTTCAGACATAAGTTAAAGCATAATTAATGATTGCCAGTCGAGTTGACATTTATATGTTTTGTTTTAGATTTGTTAGTTCCACAGACACTCGCATCTGCCTACAGCGCTAAAATGGCGTTAATCAAATAGGCACGAAAATAATTTGACAGCGGCCAGTCCAGTGTTCACGACAGGTCACTGTATACAGCTTATGAAGCAATCGATCTTTTCCGAGATAAATTTGTTAATCATGTAATCAGCAACCATGGCGATGTCAGTGTTAGTCTTCTTTTTATGAGGTGCCGTGAAAAATCGTAGCTGACAGATATAGATTCAGGTTCTTAAGTTGAATATTGGCCAAGCTATTCATTGAATAGGGCGTGAAACCATCTACAAAGTTTTGTAAAAGTAGGTTGATAGAATAAGCTACTGCTAAGCCAGCGAAGTATTAAGATGCCATATGAATTAACTACTTATCCATTAACATATAGAACCTCATATAGAATACTGTTATAATATCAATAATATATTAAAATAAAAAAGCACGTTTAATACCTTATTTTATATAGTTAAAAATTGCGGTCGATGTCTCGTCGGGACGGTTCGTGCATTACTTTCGCGGTTTATACAAAATAGGGTCTCTTTCTAATGATAAATATAAAGTCTTAAACTAGTGGCTGCAAATTCGGCACACATTTCAGGTCCTTCGCCCTCCGAAATTTTCAACAATTGCTTCCACTCACAATTTATGTTTCTTGAGTACCGATAAAATAGTGTTACAGGGCCGGGGCACAGGTGAGTGTTCGCTGATATATTTAACAAGAACATTTATAACAAAAAAAATATTTGATAAAAAAATTCAAGTTTTTTTGAAAAAACACTTTTTCAAAATTTCTTTCGACATCGATATCTCTCGAAAGAATCAACTGATTTTGATTTGTTTCACGGCAGTCGACGCCGTTTTTAAGTAGATCTCTTTAGATTACAAAATTGATGAAAACAACGATGTCGAATTAATTAAAAAAAATACTTTTAAAAATTAGAAATACTCGAATTTTTGAGCTTTTCTCAGAATCTACTGTGTAGATTCGGTATAAATTCACAGAAGATCTAAGTTCAGAGAGGGCCTTTCAGATGGCCACATGGCACAATACAACTAGTAAAACTCATTCTTTTTATAACCAACTACGTTATAAATAATATGAGAACATCATCAATGTATTCGAAGTCAATTGAATACGCATTATTAAAGATAACTCAAAAACTACCGGTCAGATCTTGATCAAGTTTACATGGAATCACATGAGAAGCACCAGCTTTCGATGAAAAAAAGAATCATCCAAATTGGTTCACCTAGAAAAAGTTTGAATTGCGAACCACCTCCTTTTTTGAATTCGGTTGAAAACGTAGTGATTATACTCTTTGCCCCAATATTTCAAACAGACTCACACATTGAAATTCCATCACTGATTAGCTAGTAGTTTATTATATTTTATCACAACTACAGACAAATGTTGATCTTATTTCCTGGCTGACCTGATTTCAATTTCCATACATCATATTATTCGCTTACAACGTTGTTATTATACGACGCTATTGTGCTCGTCAGTGATCGCCAGGGATATTATATGTAATAAGGTAAACAAAAGATAAGAAATGTTTGTGAAAAAAATAAATCTTTGTGTCTTTGGCGGTCGACTCAGGTCGCAATATCTGCATGGGATTTCTAAGAATTTGTTACAAATTATTCATCAAAAACAGTCGCTATATCCGAACTTGGCGTTACATCCTAAGTCGCTATAGCCTCATGAATTTTGTACTAAAGTATGCTTTAAATTCAAGGGACTTAGATTTAACGTTGCTATAGGTAAATGGTCGCTACAACCAAGGTCGTAATAAATGAAATCCACTGTATATGATTGTTGCACGAGTAGGTCTGCTCGACACGGTTAACACGCTCTTACGAAATAGCAGCTTAATGCTGCTGTGTTTCGTATAGCGAGTGTAAAGAACCGGAAACCCTTTTGTACTGGAAAAGAGGCATTCCATCTTAGTCCTCAGGGGTTAAAACACATTTGGTTTGGTACCCACTTAGCATCCGGTTAAAGTTGTGCTCGTTAATCTAGACAATATCAATGAATCGAGTCTATATAACAGCGTTCAACGACATATTTCGTTCAATTTTTCACACAGATTACTAACCATACAGTCTACGATTAAAGTGATTCAAAATTGTGATTAATGAAATAACGTAATCTATCCCGATTACGTAAGGCTTACATTTTCTAAAAAAATATTTAATCTGATGCTATAACGTGTGGTTACTAACTGAAACATATTATTATTGTAATTTTACGCAAACGTCCTAGATACCGTCTACAGAAAATACCATAATACAAAAAATTACAATGTTTGCAATATAAATGCACGAGGAATTGCCTGATCTAGATATCGTTTTTGAATTATCTCATTATTTTAAGACCAGTAACACGATTAATTCCGATATTATTTTTTAAACACGTATTTAATAATTTATTACAATAAACTTAGTGAGAAATGTCCGACAACAGTCGTTAAATATGACGCACAGACAAAGACATACTTCATTATACTGAGTCCGATTGCCTTTCATTGCTTCAATTCAATGTTTTAGTGCATATTGCTTTTTTATTTGTTGAATATGACTATATTTACGGATTTTATCACGTTTGATAAACTATTTTAACTTATTTTTGAATTCCCGACGTTTCGGGTGTTTTACAGCAACGGGAGTGACTAAGATGCTTGACGCCCCAATGTTATAGTTAGCACGGTTACCTTCAGATGAACTCCGTGACCATGGGTGCTGTAAAGCACCCGAAACGTCGGGAATTAAAAAATAAGTGAAAGTAGGTAATTAAACGCGATAAAATCCTTAAATATAGTTTTTTTCAAAGTGTGCGGTTCGCGTAAATTTAATAAATAATTTTTATTTGTTGTTTTTTAAGTTCCCGCTATATAAATCAACGATTTTCAAAAAATGGGGAAGTTATTGTTTCTACCCCGATTTTAGGAAATCGTGTTCTCATCAGATCTAGACGTTTCGAGATCCTAGGAAGTCATTCTGGCTATTTTTACGATGATGTCTGTATGTCTGTATGTATTGTGTGTCTCATCATTGTATTGGGCATCTAAAGGAGTATTGCTGAACTTAGATTTTCTGTGAATTTCTTGTTAAACCGAATCATCACAATTGATTCTGAGAAAACCTCAAAATTTCCAGTATTTTTAAGTTTCAAATGGTAGTTTTCTTGGAATTACTTCGACACCTTTGTTTCGACTAATTCTATAATCTAATCAGCTCTTCGTCTCAAAAAATGGTTGATTCGTTAGAGTGATATCGTCGACGAAAGAAATCTCAAAAAAAGCGTTTTTTATTTCAAATAATTCGGAAACTTTCGGTGAAATCAATATTTTTTGTAATAAGCTTGTTTGGTAACCTGAAAAAAGTGCATTGATCGCCGTAAATCACATAAAAATCGGTTGACTTATTCATGAAATATTCAATTTGAAAAAATAAAAAAACATGGTTTTCTAAAATGAGTGTAATTTATTTGGTAAGATTGTTCGTTTTTATAGCACTATTCTGAATAATAATTATTTTACAAAACTAAAACATTTAAATGTAATAAGAATACCGAAACATATGTTAATTTCACCACATAATATCACGTAAAATTGAAAAGTACCCTTTTGTTGCAATATATGACAAGATTAATATTAACAAAATAATATTTTAGAAAAACTAACATTTAGTTGTACTATTACTAGTACTTTTTCACTTTGCTAAACATAGTGGTTAGATACTCTTTGCACTTAACTCGTTATAATGTATATAGTAATACATTTTATCGGTCTTTGTTAACGCTTTTTTAGCACAAACCTGCTGCAAACAAGCCTAATTGTAATTGTTGAATTACAGTGACCACCGAACACATATAAATCACACATATATTATCAAATACCTATTTACAGAGTGAATTTCAGTATATTTACAATTTAGTTGTAAACACTAAGAAGGAATTACCAGCCGGGTCGTTGGCTGAATTAATATCCACCACGTCTGCTACATCGACGACTGCCATATTATATCACGCTTGGCAACAAGCTGCTTGCAAACGCACGTCTCACGGTCACTACGTCATTACGGTTGACGCTAAGTGTTATCATATTAGTTTGTGTCATTAGAACACACCTTCAATATGTTTCTTAATCATTAATAAAATATTAAGTAAACGAGGTAGTGCGCGTTAAATAGCGAACACTAAACAAAATAGTTAGAAGATTGTAAAAAAAATCTTACATTAAAGGGAAAAAAAACATGTTCTTATTGCAAAAACAGACAAATTTAAATTTTATCTTACGGACTGTATTCCAAATACTGTTAAAATTATATTTTTGTATATATTAGTAATATACAGAAGTTATTTTTAGCAATGTACAGAAAATAAATCAATTACTTATATATATTATTTAGTTTCTGTAAATTGTAAAATTTATTTTTGTTGCGTGATCTGTTGTTGCGTGATGAGAAAAAGTGTTAAATTCTTTTTCCTTCATTATAATAGAGATAATTATTTTATAGTTTTTAATTTCATTTTAATTTTATTTATTCATCATTTAATATATATTTTTTGTTTATAAATTAAGACAATCAAATAGTTTTTATTATATAAAATTGTTAGTTGTTCTATATACCTAATTGTTGCTAATTTAACAAAATCTCAAAACAATAATAAAGGTAAATCAGTAATGAGTAAATATTTCCATTTTTAACTGCTTAGATATCTTAACAGATCTAAAGCATAACCAAAACGGAATATTTGTACAAAACCCTGAACAAGCCCCTTAGCACATTTCGTAAAACAAACTAAAAGCAAATCGCTTACGAAGCCAAATAAAAGATACTTCTAACGCTACAAGGTTTGTGAGCAATGTAATCCATTTATTGCGGATGAAATAAAGATGGCAAGATTGGTTGGATCACAACGCACTTACACAAATTTCGTTTCCGTGTCTTCAGCGATGAATAATATATCTTACCTCTAACTTGAGTTAGAACTCGTTGAAGCACATACCCCTTTAAATATGTGTAAAGAGGTATTTAAACATAGACAGGTAATTGTTAAAATAGACAATTCCATTAAGATTATATTTATTAATTGATTTTCCCTGCGTAATTATGTTATAAAATTCCGGTGATTAAAATAGTCCCTTCTATTTTAATGAATACGGTTGATAATTAGAAAGGTTCTAATGTAAAATGTAAACATAATATCCCATTCTGCTCATTTGTTTTAAGTACGGTCGTAAACAATGGCCAGTTTGAAAGAAAATAAATCACATCCTAAGCTGCCACAGACGCATAGATTTCACTTTTGGAATGTGTTTCGGTATGCGCGCATGGATATTATTTGAATATTTACGCCCATAAATGTTGTAGCGCTATCGAATCCAGTCCGAAACTGCACTGCAAGATTTATGCGCGGTATTCAATAGATTAATCTTGTTTTGAAATGAGCAAATAATTTAAATTCGCCTTAAATAGATGGACATGATGGTTTGATAAAACATCAGTCTAAAGAAAAGGATAAATTTCAGATGTTGATATAAAAAGGCGGTAATTTTTCATCGAATACAGAGAAAAAGAAACTCTAGTTTTGTATTGTTATTTGTTACTCTTTAAGCGAAGCACATTGGGCCCGGCGCGACGGCTGCAAATGGTGCGAAACGACAATTTTAAAGCACAACATTGAAAATACATATTACGTATCTGGGCTCCGCACGTGCGCGGCGATTACTTGCTTGCCGCTCGCTGTGAACAACTTGTACGCCGGTGCTTTTAACGCATTACCATGAATAATATATACTCAAATTGAAATGTCGTATTCGCGTCGATCTAGCTGCCTATCTGGCTCACGCTTCCCATCGGCAGTATTCCCCTATATTATGGTCGTTATAATGTTGTTTACCAATAAGCCTTACCTTTTAACTAAAATGAGTGTAGTATTTATAAAAATTCCATAATTTTAGGTATTTTCCTTTTATTGACGCAGTAACGGTGTAACACATTTGATATACAGTAATATAATTTTCTTAAGTATTCAGATTTATTAAGTTGAATCGTTATATATTTATCGTGTTTCTCATATGTTACTCTATGAAATTGTGGTTCATCTCCACCTGAGTCGACGTATTTCATTAACATTAACAACGTGTATCATAAATCGTGTCTATTTTCAGAATAATTCTAGTTCGTCATAACCTTTATTTAGTTACTTAATAACATAACTTTGAACGTAGTATACTTTTTTGGGTAGATTCCGGAGCGCTGGCTTCGAATTCAAGCCAAAATCAATTGAAAAACAAAACAAACATAAACACTCACGCCTGTCACCCAGAGGGGTAGGCAGAGACTACAGACTTCCATTTAGCAGGATCCTGACATACCTCTCTCGCCTCTTCCACATTCATGTACCTACGCATACATGCTCGTTGGTTAAGGGTACTCTTAACTTCGCCCATTTTTAGTATATCGCCAATTTGGTCGACAAACTTCTGCCTAGGACGTCCCTTTCCGACTCTTCCATTCACTTCTGCAACATATATTTGCTTTGTCAGTCTTTCCGCATTCATTCTTTCTATGTGACCAAAATCAATTAATTTACAATAATTGTTGGTTTTCTAATGTTTGTGATGTGAATGGCCAGGTGTCATTAAAAAAAATCTTGTACGGTTTACACTAGGACAATTACATTATATATTATCATATACACTCGTGACATCTCTTGATATTTGTTGTCAAGTGTATATAGCTTCTTAAATAACCCCAAAGTTCGTAAAAGAAATCTATGAGAAAATATCATTATTTAAAAATTAATTTTATAGAAATTACTTTCATTTGTTCTTCTCAAGACTATTACTACACATACAGTTCCAATGACAATTGTTCGTTTTTAATAAGAAAAGTTGCCACTTAATTCTAGTACAGTTTAGCATTAAGAAAGGCTTAATTTCCTCTTCAAATTAAGTGCTTGTTAAAGCAGAGCGGAGATAATTATTATGAAATTCAAAGGCAAAGTAATAATATAATTTCTAAAATTAGTTCTTTGTACGGCGGATTATAAAAGAGAAGCGTCACAAATTGCCGCTTAAAATAATAATTTTACAACAAAACGGAACAGCGGTTCTAAGAAGTTAATGTGTACGGGCCCAAGATGTGTTAATACAACGTTATTTATGTTACTATGTGAGTGAAGGGACATTAGCAAAGATTAGGTAGTATACTATAGATGTTTATTAAAAGCATTTAGAGAGATTTTCCAAGATAGTATTAAAAGGGACTTTAATTTACAACACCCGACCCTAAGAAACGTATCATAGAGGGTCACCTCCAGAAATCAAAGCCGGGTTTTATTTATGACCTAAACTGGGCTTGGCCAAGATAAGTCCTTGTATACATAACCAAACTTATATGTTTGAGACGACCACCTTACGCCATTTGAAGTAAAGATAAGATCTCCATTAGTCGCAGAGCTCATTCAACGTGTGCGTGGAGCCAGCTGAAGGAGCGGTCTCGATCCTACGTAATTACACTTATTACCTACACACAGCGCTCTTGAAATCTGATATTCGCCTTTTACAGATTTTGAAAAATATTTTTTTTTTGTAATTTTGATTGTTTTGCTAATTTATGTGGTAAATTAAATACAAAGATGATACTGACACTATATTATGTTGATTTAATACGTAATTACATCTGGTAATTGAATTGTTGACAATGTAGGTATGACGATTTATCTTTTGCTTTAAAATATGCAAATGGTAGGAGACGATCAAAATAATTGTTCTCATGATAAATATTAACTGAAATAATTGTTGAGTACATACCTAAATAAGCATTAATGGCCACTTTTGCTTTGGCGCTCGGGTCCGTCCGTAATCAAATTAATTAGATGACTTTGCGGGCGTTATTAAAAGTTAAGCCAGCTAAAGCGCAGCTCTGTTAACATCGTCAAGATAGCGGGCTTATGCGCCACGTATGTACTGCTTAGCGGATATTATACGTAAGCCGGGAATGGTCTTTAATGTTTTAGTATTTTCGGCAGAGGCTGCGAACTCGGCGCCGTTTTGTTTGTATGCTACAGGCGGCTGGAATAATTCACTTAAGCTTAACTGGAAAAGATAATTAGGATTCTACTCGGCTGATGAAAAATTAAAACGAAAAATAAGGCGAAAGATTTTTAAGCTTATTCACAAATTGAATTTCATTTTTGCATATGAGTGTTTGAATTGGAAGAATATGTACTCTTTATCATTTTATATACGAGTGAGATAGTCGCTTTTATTTTCGTTATTAAATAGCCGAATGTAAGTGTCCGTCAAAATTCTTAATTTCCGCAATGGGTGCATGCTAAATAGCGAATTTCAACAATGTGTATTGCAAATTCAGCATTTGCGAATCGTTGCATTTGTGTTTGAGTTACATATAAAGCAACATTGTGACAATATGAGTGAAGCGCTCAGTGGATAGATAGGTCTCTTAGCAGTGGATCACGGACCACTGGGCATGGAACGCGCGACCGAATACAGCTCGTGTGCTGCCAATCATAAAAACAAAAACAAAAAATAATTGTAAAATTCTACCGGCTAACTTACCTATTAAGTGTATCACTGTTATAAGCCATGTGAACTTTTTAACAATAATGAAGTCCAAATGACACTGACGTTTCACAATGTGCAGCCTTGTATAACAAAAAAAATGAAAAGCCCCACGTGAAAGCAATATTATATTCTTTTGAAATGCCTCGCGATACTGTACGACTTCAATTGAATCGTATTGTAGGTTTTTTTCTTCATTACGTCCACGTTTTTAAATCCAGTCAGCGCCAGTCGCATATGTGTTCCAACCCTGAGGGCGATAATGTGCCGTGCACCGATTCGTCTGGTCCATTCTTTTGTTATTTCATCTTTGTTCCCTGTAAAATGTGGCTGTATTGTTTTCTCGTTGAAGCTGCAAAGGATTACTCTAAGAGCTAAGATTTGCGATAACCTATTGTGTATATTAATGGCCTAATTTTTCATTAGTAGGTTTGAAATTATTTTATGTCATAATAAACATGTTATGACCATAAAGACGTAGGAGTCGATCGTACTTTGAGGCATTTCTTGGGGGAGGCCTATGTCCCGCAGTAGACCCATAATAATAGGTTGTAAAGATGATGCTGATAATATAAACGATTGCGCTTGTCGTAAGTTCAAAGTATGCAATAATACGCGATAGCACAAAATAAATTATTAAATTGAATTATGCTTTTTTAACTCAGATTAGAATGAAAACTTCGTGAGGAAACCTGCTTGTCTGATATATGTTCGTATAAAAAATGTAATTCGAAGATATGTGAATTTCGTCAAGCAGAAGGGCCTATTTACACTATAAGTTTTATAATGACCTATTTTTTTAATTTAACAGTGTAGTGGCCGTATAAGAATATCCAATCCATCATAACGTCCCGAGGGTGTCATAAAAGTCAACAGAAGGTAAATGCCTCAGAGGATATGCAGCAGCACCTTCCTGATAACAACACAAAATAATAAGAGAAGTGGAACTTTTTTAGGTGGTGTTCAGAATAATTATAAACTAAAAAGTTGATAATTTATATTAAAACAAACAATATTAAAACAACATTAACCATTCAAAGTTAAATTCCTTGAAGTTATGGAATGAAATCGATTGTAATGGTTTATTTAAAGCTCTTTCGGTATGGCGTACGGCATTGCGATAACGATCGTTGGGCAAAATGGACAGTGCGGCCCCTTGAGAAGCCAAAGGGTTTGGTTTCGTAGGCACTCAATAATGGAAGTTGTTGAAATTCCTAACGCATTGTTGCGGCTACACCTGAGGTAGTCTGACGCGGTCAGCAAGCCGGTTTAATGGAAAACAATAACGTTAATGTTTATTATAATGCCCGATTTATTTGGTGATTCTCATTTATGGGCCACGTTCAGAGTTAAATTCACGGGGGCTTATTAACACGACACGCACGCTGCGTTGTCGATTTTACTGCACGGTCCGGTTTAACGATCGAATGTAGTTTAATTAAAACTAAAACGACTATGTGAAAACAGTGCCAATACCTTTCTGTGATTATTAAAAGTTATTTCCGCTTATCTCAGATAGTAACCGGTCATTGTTATATTATTGAACAATAATTTAACAATCGTTAAAAGGTTCGAGGTGAGTAGCAGTTTCAAAGGTAATAAAATGCAGATGACAATTATTGGACCTAATTAGTATTGGGGATATTTCCACCGCTGAAACTGGGTTGGCAATTCAAAGTGCTACGGTGCGTATAACTAATTCTGCGTTCGCATTGTGTTACTATCAACGTATAGGATTAAGTTATGTAGATTGCCAAAGTTTCTCGGACTATCTGTGTAACTACGTAACTACAAAAGCGATATATTTTCCCACGATAACGAGCAAACAAGGATTACTTTGGATATTCAGACCTTCTTATTTTAGTCAAAACGTTGCTCCCGTCAATATATTTTATAAATATAACAGGATTTCTTTGTTATTATTATGGGGCAATCGATTTTGTATTTCCTTTTACATAATTTATATAAATATATAATAATTAACACTTAGTGTAACAATGTCACCATCGACATTTTTTCATTAAAAATCATCGGGACATTGTACACTGATCCATTGTGCTAGGTTGGTTACTCTGCTTCTACTCCGGATTTCGTCGTAACTCCATGGTTCGCTGAGCGATCTTAGCTTCCTTATAAGGCCAGAAGTCAAGGACCGGATCCATTTCATTACTGTAATATGACTCATGGTGTTTAAGGAAGGTATCTATTTGAAAAGTTTTTTAACATGAAATCGAATTCAAAATTATGATTGGCATAATGTAATGCATGCACAGAATTAATTTTAGTTTTCAGTCGTAACCTGATTATGATGCCATAATCGAAACCAATTTTTTAAGATCATATTATTGCTATAAAATTAAAAAAATATATATGTCAGTAACGTAGCCAAATTTAACTAATCATATTTTTGTCTGGGAATAATTAACTCTGTATACATACCTATTTCCAAAGGCGTGAAAAACAAAAGACGTACGTAGCGAAATCGCGTCAAAGGATAATCGTTCACACGTGAGGTTTCCTTCGGGGTATGGGTTAGCGAATTTATGTGCAAATACGCTCCGGGACTGCCCAATGTGCTAATGAAAGGTAATACATTATTCAACCTTTGAATTATACAGTGGCATGTAAATCGATATTTGCACCGCATAGCCGAAGTTCTCTTATGAAATCTAACAAAAAACGCTTAGTTATGTAAACGGGGAGCCCTATAAATTATGTAACCCATAGAATCAAATAATTAGTAATAAAATGTTTTAAGCGTATGCGTGAATTCAATAGTAATTGTAAAATCACTGTGGTCACACCAATGAAATTGTAAATTGACGGGAAAAGAGGACGTAGGAACCTTCAAACCCATGTACTTGAGAAATAAATAATGTATATTGATAGTTAGATTTTTAAATATAACTAATAATAATATCAACCAATTTTACTGACTAAATGCTCGTTATCTAAACTTATTTTACTTTTATTACAGAGGCTTTCTTTTCAGAACTTACGAGTATTTTGATCACAAATAATTATAATAACATAAATTATATACCGTACTATATTCTACTATATTACACAACCCACTCCCACACATTTCTGATAAGGTTTTAGGACAAGGAAGGGTCCACCGCATTGCTCTAATGCGTATTGGCGGATAAAACATAAATAATTTTTTTAATAACTAAATAAATGTAATATCGTATACTAGGCTGCACTAAAACTATCGGGAATGGAATATTTCCACTGTTCTTGTCATATTAAAATCTTTTTTAATTGAAAAATCCTTGGTTTTAAAAATCGAATCTCATTTACTTATTTAAAAAAAAGATTCTCAGTCTTGTCACAAGGTTTTTGTCAAACTTGTTTAGTCGTTGAGAAAATGGAATTGAGTCGAGAAAATTCAAGAGCGATGATTTATTATTACTTTCGAAGTGGTTTAACACAAAAACAGTGTGTTGACCGGATGATTTCCGCATTTGGTGATGAAGCCCCATCCAAAACCACAATTTATCGCTGGTTTACTGAATTTCAACGTGGACGTGTCAAGCTCGGTGATGATCCCCGTGATACTGTGCGTAAGCTGATTGAGGAAGATTGACATCTGACATACCGCGAAATTCAGGCAACTTTAGATATTGGCATGAGTCAAATACAAATAATCTTGCATGAACCATTAGGTGTAAAAAAAGTAGTTTTCCCGATGGATACCGCATTCGCACTGTGAAGACCAAAAGTGGCTCGCGTTACTTGGTGCGTCAGAACTCTCGAAAGGTTCCACGCAGGATCCTCAAATGCTGTATACAACATCGTATCAGATGACGAATCCTGGAAATACGTGTACGAACCCGAAACAAAAAACGAGTTTGGGTGTTCGAAAATTAGTTAAAGCCAAAGCCAACAAAAATTGTTCGTTCACGGAGTGTTGCAAAAAAAAATGGTGGTCATGGTGGTTTGTCTCCAAAACCGGCCATGTTACGACTATTCCTCTTGAGGGACAAAGAACGGTTAATGCAGAATGGTATGCTAGCAATTGTTTGCCACAGGTCGTTTCTGAACTCCGTAAAGAGAACTGCAACCGCCGCATCATCCTCCATCACGACATTTCGAGTTCTCACACCGCACACAGAACAAAAGAGTTTTTAGAGCAAGAAAACATAGAATTATTAGACCATCCGCCGTACAGCCCCGATCTAACTCCTAATGATTTCTATACTTTCCCTAAAATAAAGAATAAATTGCGTGGACAGAGATTTTCATCACCTGAAGAAGCTGTGGACGCCTACAAAACGGCCATTTTGGAGACCCCAACTTCCGAATGGAATGGTTGCTTCAATGATTGGTTCCATCGCATGGAAAAATGTGTCAAATTTCGCGGAGAATACTTCGAAAAGCAATAAATACATTTTTAAATAGTAATGTTGTGTCACTTCCTTGATTCCCGAAAATTTCAGTGCCGCCACCGTATAAGACATTAAAAATGATTATTTCCGTAGAGAAAAATAAGATGATTATCTCATGATATGTTATGCGTTTTATAATATACCTACTAAATATTTTATTGTTAAACACAAAAAAGAAAAATTCATTGGGGTAGCCACGTATAGGCGTTGATTAGTCCGATAGAAACAAAAACTATTCCCAAACCGAGCGCAATAAACGAAGTGGAAAAAGTCGATATGAAACAGAGGAGGACGATCTGATTGTAAAACGTAAGCGGCAATCGCAGATATGCGTTTTACACTGAATGCACGCCATTTTTAAATGATTACTGTCCCCTCGCCACCCCAAGGCTGCAGGAGCGGCTCTCGACTCATAACCATTGATTGCTCCTGTCGGCACAATCGAACCGCAACGCAGTGCAGAGTACGCAATGCTCCTATTAAAACGGCCCGTGGAATCAATTAGATAAAAGAAGTACGGCGATTAGATTTCTATCATCCCATTGGGTATCGTTTCTACCAGTGTACTGTCATCAACTTCGAATTAGTATGAAATGAATTTATAAAAGATATATTCACACTTAGATCGTTTGGATATTGTGCAAAAGTAAGAAAGCCAAATAAAGCTATACATTTTTGAATATTTACCATCATATTTATACAAATAGAATATTAATACTTTGCAACGAACCTCGTCATTTTATCAATATTCAAATTGAATAATATATTTAAATTCATAAGACTTAAATTTTACCACGTTGGGATTCGCCTCCATGACATTTCTGATGTAATGAACTTTGTAGCGACATCATATAGGGAGAGAACATAGGAAACATATTATACACTCGCCTGAAATCCAGTTTTGCATTTTAGAAAACCTAAAAATTAATAAAAATATCGAAACGTGCCTCACCGTTTTTCAGTACAAATATAAAAGCATCAAATAACCAAATAAAATATAAAAGTCTGCTGCGAGAGCGAATTCATTCGTCGGATATGTAAAATGTTAAAACATTCATCTAGCCGTAGCTTCATACACCGGAATTCATGGACGAATATAGAGCACACAAAACTGTGCTATAACAAAACTCACCGCATCAAAACAATAACTGGCACATTTGATTAAAATAAATAAAAGGTATCATATACCATGAGCGGTTTTGCACTATCCATCTAACCAACATACAAGTGTAACTTTTTTATAGAATAAAGGTGACAAGCTAGCACATAGCCCATCTGATGGTAAGTGAATGTTGTAATCCATAGACATCTACATCTACCCTCGATTAAGAATCAAAATGCTGTTGCGGTATCACCTCTGATGACTAAGATGGAATGCCTAGTTTACAGTAAAAAGAGTCTTCGGTTCTATACACTTACCATACGAAACACAGCAGAATTAAGCTGCTACTTTACGCTGCTATCCTATAAGAGCGTGGTCCTTCCCCGGTCGAGCCGACTCATTCGTGCTACAACTTATAAGATATGTAACTGCAGCATAGCTCTAACACGGAACAAACACGAATTTAGTAAACCGGATCGGACCTTAGGTAGGAATGATGCTCCCTTGTTAAGTCTGTAAAATAATAAATAGCATTGCAAATGTACCCAGAAATAAAAATATATAACGAACAGGCTTAACGAGTAGGATGAAGCATAGCGAAAATACTTGAGGCGTGTAACGTATAAATAATATCGAAACGCACGTCTTATACAAGCACACTCTAAACCGGCATATCTATTCTAAACGGAAGTTGAAGCAGTATTGCGTTACAAATCGTACCGAAAATCTAGATGTCTGTTGGCCAAATTCCAACACAGAAGTGATCATATCTGTCAATATTGTTTGACGATGCATTTAATCCCACACCATAATACGGCACTAAAAATGCTGCATTCTCATTTTATTTCAAAATAAATATATTTTTGACCATCATTGGTGAGTAACAAATCTTTTCAACATTTCTTAACGTCCGTAACGTGTTATCAAATTTTCAAAATTTAAGTACCGAATTCCTTTCATTAGATTTATTTTGCCGTGATGGAAGTTTGGTTGACATGTTACATTTGAACTTGTTAGAATTAAGAAAGTGAAATTACGTTAATGACAACATGTCATGACAACGATCGCAACTTTTTAATTGTCATGTCGTAGTTGATGATGTGCGACGGGCAAGAACAAGGTTTATTAGTCGTTATGGTAAGTGATAAAACTTAACTTTGTGGCACTGCGGTTTGCACGAGTAAACGTTCATTTGTGGGGTTTGTAGTCGTAACATGGATTTCAGTTTAAAACAGAAGGGGTACTTCTGCTGAACGTAGGTGATATTGCACTCGTTATTGTTGCGGCGCGAGCTAACTGCGCGTTGTATTAACTGTCTACCCATACGAATTTTCAGCGACTTCTTACATGGATTGCAATTTCCAAGTTCGACACCTATTTCTATTCTTATTGTAGATTCATAATTATATTTAAATATCATATAATCCCCACTATTGTTGTTAATTTCATGGAAATAGTACCTTTGAACTGAAGCAGTTTTCACCTTAGTGTTACTTAAAATGTATTAGTCAACTGAACACAGAGGACAAGATGAAAAAGAAATTTATTCAAACAGTTGACTAGCTGCAAAATAGCATATTTCGGTAAAGATTGTGGCACTATCCATACAATCAATGTGCTGAGTTGTTAAGAAATTTGGTCAACAAGATGTTCATAACAAGATACGGTTTTAGTATTTCACTATACAAACTTAAACAACTCCCTAGATTTGCGATACTTATATCACGAACTGACGGTAACCGATAAATTTTAATAAGTTAAGTGTGTACGTATTAACTTACTTTGTGGGAATTTAAAGAAAGGAAATGTTTTATTAACGGAGTTTATTGGTTAAGAATCTTTTCATATATAGGTAATAAAATCAAGGGGTAACAAAAGTGAAGCCGTTATGGTTTTCCTTTGCGCAACATATTCACGCGTTACCAAATGAATATAAATATATGGGTTCATTTATTTCCTTTGTCTATGGTATAATACATTATAAGACAATCTTTTATAGGGTTTTTTAGTTAAACCACAAGGAACTCTTATAGTTTCGCCATGTCCGTCCGTCCGTTCGTGCGCGGTTTTACTCAGAGACCCTAGGTGCTACAAACCCATATTTTGAGATAGTTACAGATATTATTAATTACTTAATATTACCGTGTAGTGGCAGTTAAGAATATCCACTATCCCATATCATCCCGTGGGTGTCGTAAAAGGCGACGGAGGGAAACAGGCAGTTGATGGGCAGCAGCATCTTCCTGATAACAGCAACTATATAACAAAAAACTGCGGTTGCCAACCCGCTCGTGGCAACGATGGCAACATACCCCCCATGAGCAACAATACAGATAGACGGCCTCCAGTCCCTGGCGGTCCAACTATTCCTGGCTTCGGTGGCGACCATGGTAACGGCGACGCAGAGGGTGCTAAGGTTTGGTTGCCACCTAAAACGACTCAACCTGGCAACATATAACACACGCACCCTGAGGACTGACGAAAAGATCTTAGAGCTGGAAGAAGAGATAAACAAGTTGCGCTAGTAATAATAATATTATAGGATTATCCGAGGTCTTATCATCGGGAGGGCGACCATCTGTTTCAAGGAGGTGTTGGATTTATCGTCCACAAGTCTCTCCTTAACAACGTTGCAAAGATTGGGAGTGCGTTGACGAGGGTTGCGTACCTTATACTTAGAATCACCAAACGGTATTCGCTGAAGGTCATACAGGTTTACGCACCAACGTCGGCACATCCCGATGAGGAGGTGAAGGAAATGTATGAGGATATTTCTAGAGCCATGCATTCCTACAAAGCCCACAATACGGTGTTAATGGGAGACTTCAACGCAAAGCTAGGCACAAGAAAGATCGGTTAGCTGAAGGTAGGGAAATTTGGGATAGGGCAACGGAACCCAAGGGGCCAGCAGCTCGCTGACTTCATGTAGAAAGAGAGACTTTATGATGAACTCTTTTTTTTTCAGAAGCGGACAGAAAGTAGACCTGGTCGAGACCCGACGGGTTGACAAAAAATGAAATTGAATTCGTTATTACGATCAGACGCCAACTGTTCAGTGATGTCTCAGTGACCGCAAGTTAGAGGCACACTGAACCTAAACGTTAAGTTGTAGAGGTCTTGTCTAATAAAGTCAAAGCTCTGTCCCCCTCGTGCTTTAATCCAAAGTCCCGTAACCTTACAGTTCGAGTTACAAAACCGTTTTCAGTGCCTAGAAAATTGCAACGCAGTGGACGATATGAATGACAAGCTCGTGGAAAATGCCCATACGGTCGGAGCCAAGTTTTGCAAGAGTCACCGCAAAAGAACACAAAAACTCTCCGACAACACTCTGAATCTCATAGATGCTCGACGGGAGATGAAGCTGCAGTCGTCAGCAGATTTGACAGCATACAGGTAACTGAACAGACAGATCTTCAAATGCATGCGGCGTGACTTATGCAACTTCAATACAGCTCATATTGAAGAATCGATTGAGTGGAACCAGGACTCCAAAGTCTTTGCCAGAGATCTGTCAGTTAGAAAGAGCCAAATATCAAAGCTGAAAACTGAGTGTGGCAGCATCGTTTCCCGGACACCTGAGATTTTGATTAAGATTGATAGGTTTTATGGGCAGCTGTACACATAATCGTTGGAGCCACACGCAAGTGTCAGTAACGATCCAAGAGCAAGTCTTATCCAACACTATTCCGATGATATCCCGGACGTCAGTCTAAGCGAGAGGCCCCAGGCGAGGATGGAATTACAGCAGAGCATCTGAAAGCGGGTAGAAGACCGGTACTTAAAGTCCTTCAGAAGCTTTTCAATTCTGTCCTCCATGGTGGTACTACTACGGAGGCTTGGAGCAGAAGTGCGGTAGTCTCGTTATTCAAGAAAGGTGACAACGCTCTGTTGAAGAACTACACACCGATTAGCCTTCTGAGCCGCGTCTACATGCCATTTTCGAGAGTCATTACGAATCGTCCCGCACGCAGACTCGACGACTTCCAGGCTCCCGAACAAGCCAGTTTCCGAAAAGGCTTCAGTACCATAAGATCACATACATACAGAAGACCGAAGAGTACAATCTGCCACTTCGCCTGAAGTATGTGGACTATTAGAAAGCCTTTGATTCCGTCGAAATTCGAGCGGTGCTACAGTCCCTTCAGCGGTGCCAAGTTGACTGTCGGTATGTCGAAGTGCTGAAGTGTTTGTAAAGTAAGGCTACGATGGCTATCCGAGTACAGAACCAGAGTACGAAACCTATCCAACTGCAGAGAAGTGTAAGACATGGTGACGTTATATCCCCGAAACTGTTCACCGCTGCATTGGAAGACGTTTTCAAGGTACTGGACTTGAAAGGATACGGTATTAACATCAATGGCGAGTACATCACTCACCTTCGGTTTGCCGACGATGTAGTCTTTATAAAATTTTAATTTCCGAAGTTTCGAGTACTTTGCAGGAAACGGAGGGACTAGCATCCTCCTACCTTTTTTTTTACGAGGTATGTGAATTTAGAACTTGATTTTCATGTATGTATATAAAAACGTCAAATATTTTAATAAGGATTTATAACGAGCAATTACAACTAAATAATAAGTTAGAAAGTCAATATCATTTCAGAATGAAAATATTGGACTCTTTCACTCTGACATTAGTTGTGTGTAGCACTTATTTAATAAACTAAAGACGTTTATTATACATGAAATACTAAATCACTGTGATGACACATAAACATTCAAACAATCATTGATTAACAAAACACCTTACAATATCGTTAATGGTCACAACGCTTTGTCATTATCTCTCATGATTTAAATACATTCAATTTTCTTACTTTCATTGTTGAGACTTTTTGACATACATTTGTTACATTAAGTGTTTTGGTCACGAAAATTATTAAGAAAAACTAACATTGCTCGACAGTGACACGTCACAACCTCATTTTTCATGTCGATATTTATGACAATTAGGTTATTTGTGAATAAACTGAACAATTGTTTTGTTTTTATCATAAACGGGAGGTACAACAATACGCATAATACTAACACAAATCTTCAAATGAAAGATAAAACTCAGCAAGTTATATTGAATATAAACTTTACTCTTGCATACTAATGTTAAAATTTGTATTCGACTGAGTTTTCTTGACTTTTCATTAAGTTTCTCGTTTTGTCGGGCGAGAGATGGAAATCAAAGTAATCGTTAAGTCTGATTAACTACTTTGCAAATAACAATCGCAATGATTTGTTTGTTGTAATTTATTTAGCGATGTTGTGTTTCAGTAAGTTTAAAATATGAATTTGTCAACATAAAATCTTAAAAGCTTGTAAATATGCTGTTTCAAACTGAACATGTTCTTAAAAACATGACTTAAATTATTCACAGGCAAAAAAATACGCCTTTAAGTAAAAAAAAAAACTAAACAGCTCATAACTCTACAGTCAATGTTTCTGAACGCTACTTGTCGGTTACGTCACGACAACATAGAGAAGTGCACTTTAGGAAGGAAGAATACGAGACTCGGTGTGCATTAGGCAAATTAAAAACTTTTCCTCATATGTCCCTTCTTTTGTATATAAATGCAAACGCAGAATGCTAGCTTGACGCTTTCAATCTTGAATTGCAGCGAAAGAGTTGAAATCAAACGTTTCTAAACATACCTTCAAATATGTAGCTTCAAAGGGCGTTGAATGAACACGTTCAAAGTGGAACGCATTTGAATAAGCTGCAAAGCGGCCGAGCTGTGAGCGGGTAATCGTGGTGATCGGAGCAGAAATAAGTTTTAATGTGATAGGCATCCAACAGATTAATTACACTACTTAGCATTGCATAATGTAATTATACAATGCCAGAGAGAAATACAATACATGTATATAATCTACATATACCATGTCACACAAAGCACAATGAGGTCAAATGCATTTCCCCCGTCCTCATTCAATTTTGTATTAGAATTATTAATAACAATAAGGGACACGTTACAAATAAAAAAACTGGTTGACCTTGCATGCCTTCTCTGAAACTTCCCGCTAATTTCAAATGCGAAGCGCTCCAAATTTCACCAAATTATGACGTTGAATATGAAATATCGGAATTTGTATCGGTAAAATTTTTCATAACCGATATCTCACGAACGAATCAACCGGATCGGTCCGGTCAAAATCGGCGGCGGAGGTCGACGTGATTTTTCAAGGTTAACAGCTGATTAGTTTTTGCAATCGATCGGTAAAACAGTTTAAAAGTTATTCCAAAAAAAAAACAGTTTTTCAAAATATTTATTTTTGAGATTTCTCAAAATCTGCTGGTCCGAATTAGTTAAAATTCATAGTGCTAAGTTTGATGAAACACTTTGGAAATCCGCTTAGTTCATTACAATCGATCAAGCCGTTCAAAAGTTATGAGAAGTTTATGTAAACCTCTTATAACTTTTGAACGAGTTAACCATCCACACACATATTCACATACATACAGATGTACAGACACCATCGAAAAATTGTGAGAGTGGCTTTCCGTGACCACAAAACGTCAAGATTTGATGAAGACTCGATTTTCGAAAAACGGGGTAAAAACAATAATTTCCCGATTTTTGAAAATTTTCAATTTTCTGAGCGGGAAGTTAAAAAAGAAATGCATAGAAGTAACGTTAATCTGACAAGTTTCAAACTTGTTTCAGATTTTTTCCCATAGTACTTTTGGAGAAATGGGACAGCGATTTTGAAGCATACTTTTAAAATTGTAGGAATTTACCACGATCTTGATTATCAATTACTTTTCTACTTTTATTTTCCTCCCCTCCTAACACCTAACAACACAATAACACCTAAGAAATCGAATTTTGATCTCTTGCCTGTATTTGGGTTCACTGAATTTTTTTACATTTACGTGATATAAGGTGTTTAACGGTTTAAAATAGTTTTAACAGTATAAATCGAACAAGTGTGGCTATATAATTATGATTGCTGTATCAATAAATTATTTTGAATCGATATTTCCATTTTATATCTAAGCACTCACAATATCACTCGTAAATATTTGTTGTGTTTTCAAAAGGAGTGCAACTTTTACACACAACTATTTTTTTACTTTACTAAATAACGGTAAAATTTAAAATAACATAGTTCGAATCTTAGAATACGTAATTACGTAATGGTATGTGTCTTAAAACTTATTAGTTTTAGTTTACTCGAATACGTTCGACATAAACTATTTTGTAACTCATAAAATATTTATGTAGTTACGTATAAAACCACAACGAACTGACGGGATCCGTACCTTTCAAAGCCAAAACTACCTATACCCTACATTTAGTTTAGAAAACCTCCGACAAGAATTACTAAGGTCAAACGCAATAAATTTAGTTTTAGCCCACGAAGTATGTGGTCAAAGATTATCTAGGGCGCACGGCCTTTTGTTTTGTCGATACGTACTATAATCCACGTTATACATTAAGACGCTTAACGAATAGTTGGAAAAGGAGAGGATTTCATTGACCGCCTCTGAACTCGGTCTGCGAACCAAACCATTGTGCGAATAATAATTAATAATATTTGATGAGTAGAAAAATATTACACTGCCCGCACCAGAGTGACGGTTTGTTTAGACATGCAGATATTCGATGTTGGTTTCTAAACCGTGTTTTGTTCCTCGTTCGAGGCCTATGTTCAGCTGTGGAATAATAAAGAGGTACATTGATGATGATAATGACATTGCAATAATAAATATTACCTCTAACGAAATTATTTGTTATTTTCAACTATTTCTTCCGACAGTGTCTCGTTTACACGATGACGACTCTCGAAACAGAGGTCATATTATTGACAGCTATGTGCCTTATAGTGATAGAACAAGTAATAAACTGAGGGCTTCAAGCTAAGTAAAACATATTTTTATATTTCACAAAGATCTTCCTTATTATCAGCATCATCAAAGCCGCTGAAAATAGGCACCTACATCTATGGAAGATTGCCTCACCCATTTATTTATACATGAATATTTACCATACCGTCTAGTGGCGGTGTAAGAATATGCACTACTCGTAAGAGGTGACAGACGGAAAAAATCAAGAAATGGGCAGAAGTGTCTTCCTAATAACTACTAAAAATAAAGAAATGCGGTTACCAACCCGCTTGCGAAGCGTGACAACTATGGCAAATATCTTCCCCATGAGGCAATCTATAGGGGTAGACCTACGTTCAGCAATAGCCTTTAATATAGGCTGTAACGGTAACGATATTCGTCATAATCACCACTCTTAGCAGACCGGTTGGCCGCCGCAATTTTTTATTATCTTGAGTTAAATCAGGAAGATGCTGCTGTCCTGTCTCAATTTGCGTTGCCATTTCTTATGACACATTTTTTTATTATTATTATATATTAATATTTACGATTTATTTATCATTTTACTTATTAATAAAATAATAAGAATTAGTATTGAACTACATGAAAATACAAGTTGATACCCGCTCGCATTATTAGCGCACGATTATATTATATTATTGCGGAACCTAGATGTAAAATATCAAGGTTTTTTTCTGATGGGACTATCGTAAAATCCTTTCTTAGTGAGCATCTACATTGCGAAATGAGTAACTGTACTAAATTTCAAGTCAATCGGGTGTATAGTTTTAGAGATATCGTGATGAGTCTGTCAGTGAGTGGGATTTCGCTACTCACGAAATCTATAGTCAAACGCCTTTATAAATGAGGAAACTAAAAGAGTTTACCAAACATTACTTCCGCTTCCGTCCGGAAAAATATCTGTGTTGTGCTTAATTCACGCCTGTGGAAGCTTTTTTCAAATATCTGTAAATAAAATAGCTAAAAGAGACTGATATATGTATATAAAATAAAATAAAATAACTATAAACAAAGCACTGTGTTATAAATTGATCATTTAAGTAAATCTAGAATAAGTGATTAAGCGTTTTCGACACGTGTGCGTTCCCAAAAGACTAATACGTTACGTAGCATAATTGCTTTAGGTAAAACGGTACGCCTGTTTAGAGTAAGATGAAGAAGAATCGCAGGTGTAAATGGATGCCTATTGTGCTTTCCATCACCGGCCTCTTCGGCTTCAACGACCTTTTAAGATTCTCTTGGAAAATTAAATCTAAGTTACAAGACTATGAGGTTTATTTTTGCTTAAAACGAAAGCTTCTTTGGACTATTACCGTGTAGAGCGCTGCGGTGTAACCACGTCCCGGACAACGGAACATTTAGAGGCAATTCCCGGCTGGCTTGTTGTATGAACAATTAAGTGCCAACCTGCCCCGAAGCTGGAAGAAACATAATGAATGTTTAGTGGTGCTAAGTGTTATGTCTAATGCTTACATCGTTAAACTCTTACGGTTCTCTCAAATTGTTCAACAGCTCGCTATGGTTTCTGTACATCATTTTTGCAGTCCCGTGTTTATTCTAGACTTAGTGATAAAATGCAAAACATATTTTGTTCTTATTTATCTATAATATAACGGCATTTATTCGATCGTATTTATTAAAAGCTAAAAACCACAATTTTGGAAAATTACTTATAATGTTAACATAAACATAAAAGAATACCTTGTTCTATCGAGTGTAACAATACGTTTTCTAAGTCTGAATAAAGCCCATTCGCCGTAATGAGCGTTGCGTGCGGCGCGTCAAACATGTAAGCAAACAATTTAGGCATGCCTGAGTAAATACGACTGCGAAATATCTTTGCTCGAGCGCCACCGTTGTGCGGTTTGTGTAGGTGGCTGGTAGCTCGAATTTACGCTGAGCGTCATCTTCTCAACAAAGCTTTTGTTGATAATGAAATACAAATACTATCCTCAGTCAACTTCTTGCAATGCAGCTTCTTGTGTAAGGAAAATCCGAGGGAAATGTATGTTTATTTAGAAATTGAGTCAAGAAAAGTAAAAAAGGATGCGTTAAGAAAACATAAATAAGATTTGTTTTGTATTTTTTATGTTTAAAATATAATACTATAATTTATTTTATTACATCTCAGACACCGGATTTGGCACTGAATTATATTAAAAACTGAGATTTTATATATTAGAAACGTAACTAGAGAGTAAAATTAATGTTCATTAACGTAGTCAAAGACCTATGAAACAGTAACCGGCTTAGCACCGGAACCGCGTTTGTATTTTAATAGAAGCGAAACAAAGGTGTGGATACAAAAGGATTGGGTGCTATTGTTCTTTATACTGGTAGATGCGTGCTCGTAAGTTTAGAAAGAACTTAGTCTTCTAGAAAATTTACAACGTTCTGTATTGCCGAAAAAAAGGTAAAATGTTAATAGTCCGCCAACTTGCCTTCAACTTTCTAAGAGGTGACAAAGTTATGTGTCAAGAGGTTGTTTATATAGGCTATAGCTAAAAACTAACTCAAAATTTAAATAAAGTTGTGGATGACATTGCCTCCTGAACCCGTCACGGAATGAGATAATCCCGTGAGTGTTTTAAGACAACAACCATTGAACTTCGATAGATGACAATATACCATCTTTTGAGATAAAATCTATCTATACAATAAATAAAATTTAAGTGTCTGTTTGTAAGGTAAAAGGAAAGAGCTTTTTACTAAATGTATATGAAAGTTTTTACGGTACTTATAACAAAAAAAGTACTCTTAAATTTTTTGTCTGTCTTTTCGTTAGTCTGTTGTTTCGAGCTAATCTCCGAGTGATTCAACCGATTTTGACGAGTCTTTCACTGGAAGATAGTTGATGTCATAAGGAGTGACTGAAGATACTTTGATGTCAGAAAAAGAATTAAGGTTCCGCGCAAAAAAATAAACCTATGAAATCTAACCGTTAAATTCCACGCGGACGAAGTCACGGGAAACAGCTAGTACAACAATAAGTTAAAATAGTAAAACAAACAAGTAAGTAAGAAGTCTATAAATAAGTACTAAATAGTAAGACAATTATCTTTAGGAGCTCGAGTAGATGTTATTGTCTGGATACATGTAATGTGTAAGCTTTTGGAAAAAAATAGATTGAGATTTCAACCCAATGTCACTTAGGAATTTAGGCGATATTATTTCTAACTTCTTACTTTAACTCTTTTATAGGGATTACCCTATACATTGTTACAACAAAGCCCCAGAAAATATGTAGGATTTATCTATCAAAAAGTTTAAATCTTAATAAACAAAAATTGTTTAATAAGGGTTTATTATGCTACTAACTATAAACTAAAAACCGCCGGGAATAAGGGGATCGCTACCGTGCTGTTTCTAAATGTTTTCATATTTAATAATAATAATTAAATTTAAATAATAATTTAAATTTAATTGTACACTATTTTATATTTTAAATATATATTATAAATTAGTCTTCTTCTTGCTGGTTCTTCCCAGTAAAGAGGTTTTATTACCAGGATTAAACGCATAAATGACTTTCAATAGGAGTTTGTGTAATCAATATTGAATATAAATTATTCTATTTGAACTTTTACCCGTCTACAGCAACGAAAAGGTGCCTATATTTTGTTATAAAACTAAAGTGTCAAATGAATTTATATTCTACCTTGTTAATAATCATTTCTAATTCTTGACAACAACGGTGATTGTGGCACCAAATGGCAAGAAGCTTTAGAAAATAACATCGAAAGTAAGAGTAAAGACTAAACTACCACCATAAGATTCATTTCACAAATCTTTCCCTTCGTGTGTTTAGTTTAAGGACTTGGATCTAACTCCTGTGAACACTTGCGATTATCGTACAGAACCACTACTTATCGCAAGTTCATCTTAAAATTCCTTCATTTTTATTCCGATATAGAAATATGATAAATGCTTGGACGCAGGCTTATTAATGTGTTTGCGAGAGATCAATCTGTCAAGCTTTTTAATTTTATTGTTTGCCGGAAATGATCTAATATTTTTGACACTTTTTTCATAGGAAAAGGGTGACAAGCGAGCACACAGTCCACCTGATGGTAAGTGGTTGTTGTGGCCTATAGACATCTACATCTATCCTCGATTACGTATCAAAATGCAGATGCGTTGTCACCCGTGAGGACTAAGATGGAATGCCTCGTTTCCAGTAAAAAGGGTCTCCGGTTCTCTACACTTACCATACGAAACACAGTAGCATCAAGCTACTATTTGACGCTGGTATTCTGTGAGAGCGAGAGCGAGATGTCTATGGGTCACAGCAATCACCTTCAGGTGGACTGTGTGATCGTTTGGCACCCTATCCTATAAAAAAAATAGATAGGTTTCTTACTCTTGTTTTGTACTCGAATAGTCGTTGTAGCCCTACTGTTTAAATAATTCAGTCACGTCAATATATCGAAACTCATCATGACACCGCTGAAACGATTATAGCACCACCCAAATTTCAACGCATTCAAAGGCTTTTCCACTGATCACATATAGAGAATAATGTGGTATGTCGTACCCACTTTTCTTTCTTCTGTGTCTTGTACATATATATTCATTGCGGAAGGGTACGTGCTGCTAACGCCAATCCCCTTTCCAGTGCTATGATTTCTATAATCTTCCCAACAACTCCCGAAATTGGTGTGAATAATAATGAGTTAACTTACTAAAAGTATTCATCACTACTAACTAGAAGTATTCATTAAATAAAAAGTAGTAAAATTATTATTAATTCTTTTCAATCATTTTTGAAACCTGGGCTAAAATATGTTTTCTTTAAAATTTTCAGCACAATTTTTAGATTTTCTACATTCTACGTGAATAGTTTGATGTAAATTTTTATAAATATAGATAATTTGTATCAAATATCCTTCATAAACAAATATATATATAAGAAGTCTCAAAATAATTTAAAATAATTTGCAGAACATTGCGAGTGCATGGAAACAAAGCAGTCTTGACTAGAAGCGAGCTCAAATATTCACAAATCAGTAAGTTGCAAGGCGTAAATAGGTACAGTCGACAAACTCGGTGCATTAAGCCACAATACGTAGAATGCAGGATTGCGCATACATTTAACGTCTTGTCCTTTGGTTAGATATCTTGGAGAAGTTTGCCTTGGCCCGCGACGATTTACATTACTTCCGAAATAGGAAGGCAGACTCGCCCAGCCGTAAAAGAAATTAACTACCCAAGATGCAAAAGTATGTCTTGGCAAACAGCTAGTTTTTTTTTTATTTATTTATGGAAAAAACTTATAGTAAAAGAAATTCAAAGAACTAAAAGGAATGAAATAGTTTTACATTCTATAGTCGGTGTTTAATTATTCTATACACTATATCTTAACTCCGGCTCCAGAATGTGAAATTATTTTATCCTCGTTTCTTTGAAGTCAGCTTTAATTTTTTAGAAAAAATTTTTTGAAGTGAAAACTTCTTTAGCGGCGTTGTACACTTTTTGTAATGGGTAAAAATGTTAAACTCGCGTCAGGACACGTGACCCTGATCAAAAATTTGTAAGACGGATGGAGAGAGAGAGACAACCGGCGCAGCGTAGGAGAGGAAGTAAATCTCCCTCTCTTTCTACGGCGCAGCGAATTTGTATGCCTGTGCCTGCTGTTTCGTTTAGGCGGCGCAGGGCGCTTGCGCGAATGTTCGTGTGTGATAATTAAAGCAATTCGTGCAAAATTATTTCCTAATCATTCCAAAATATCAAAAATATACAACGTTAATATTCAAGTTTTCACTTCTGCCGGCACTCCCGGAGTGCAACCCGACGTTTTTTTACTTGATTAAGGAATACACAATCTCAACATCGTTAAATAGTTACAATTAGAACTTCATACAATGTCTTGCCAAACTTTGGGATGAAACTTTTTCTACAAATTTATATGACCATATTTAATAAAGGAAATTATTATTAGAATCGGTTAACAATTAACGAATATATCACATAACATTACAAAAAAATATACAGTCGAATTGTAAGCCTCCTCCCTTTTTGAATTTGGCTAAAATATAAAAACTTTGCTTATGATCGAGGAAAAGTAATGTTATCGTAAGGTAATCACGCTACTTCTAAAAACAGCAGGCTGACCTCTTTCATGTGCTGCATCTACGTGTCGTTTTTGACAGTCTTTATAAACCGCCTTACACGCAGTCTTGACGACTTCCAGTCTCTTGAACAAGACAGTTTCCATAAAAACGTCAGTATCCTAGCATGCCTTTCGGAAAATTGTACACAAGAACTAAAATACAATCTTCACATTTGTCTTGTGTTTGTGGACTATGAAAAATCCATTTTGACGAAATTCGGTATGTACTGTACACATGTACACTTATACTGAACGTTTTTCCTTCCCCAGGTTCCTTCAAAAGTGCCAAATTGGCTGTCGGTATATCGGAGAGCTGAAGTGTTTGTACTGTATGTAAGGTGGTGCCTATTCGAATGCCGAACCAGAGATTTAAACCGATTAAGTTTCGTCAACTACAGAATGTGGCGTAATGAATGGATAATATGGTACGGTACCATTGGTACCTGTGGGTAGATGTTGTGGCGGTTCTAAAAAATATGTTTTATGTTTAGTAAAAGCCACTCGCTTTCGAGATAATTCAACATTTTCGAAAATTCTAAAGCCTTTGCCACTCTTTTTGGTGCCGCGATTTCAAATGAAGGAATTTTTTCAATCTGTTTATTGAAAAGTATTCCTGAACAGAAGCGCTATTGGATGTAAATTATGAATGTTGGGGTATTTTTTCCTAAGTTTAACCCAACGTATTTAAAAAAAATATGGTCACCTGAGTGCCAAATCAAGAAAAATATACCTGTTTCATTGAGATTCTTAAATGGTATAACTCACTGTATTTCGAGTATTTAATGCAAAATAAATTCCTATTACAATGAGTCAAGACCTAGTTTTGGCGTGTAACTTTTTGAATTTTCGATAATGTCGAATTATCTCGAAAATTGAGGGAATTTTACAAAACATAAAACATATTTTAGGCAGGTACCCATTATCCATTCATTACGCCTCATTCTGTGTACCACTGGAGAGAGGTGGTATAAAACGTAAGAAGGGTGAATTTATATCCTCGAAACTATTCACCTCATCATCTAATATGGCGACTACGTCACTCACCTTCTGTTTATTGACGATATAGATTTATGGCAAAATCACTATGCTCAATGACCTAAATGGTGTCTCCTAACGAGTTGATCTTAAGATGGACGAGACAATGCTCATGTATAAAGTCCATGTCACACCTATAACGGTAGCTGTTGGAAAATACGCTCGACGTTGCTGACGTGTACGTTTATCTAGGACACATTTTCCAACTAGATAATTCCAATTTCGACAACGAAGTCATTCGACGGATTGAACTTAGCTGGACAGCGTTTGTGATATTACGATGTAGCTGTCCGTCATACCTGACTGTTCTTCATATTTAAGCAGTGATTTATATATCTTGAATATAAGAGTGTATTAACATTGCGTGTCGCCAATGATGTTATATGAATCTGAGACATGGTTCTTTATTGGTGGCCGTATAAGTTATTTATTATGATAGTTTGTGATATCATAACTACCGATTTCAAGTAAAAAGGTTATTCAATATTTGACGCGTATTTTTATGAATGTTTGTTGATTTCTAGGAAAAGTCTAGACAGAATTTAATGATTCTTTATATTTAACAAATAGGCTGTACGTCAAGGGTGGGTTCTAATTAAATTTGATGGATAAATTCTAGCCCTAAGAATGAGAAACTAGGGATGAAATAGACGGCGTTTTAGTTGTTATCTTTAGCTTGTGATATTTCATAAACTCAACTTAACTCAAAAAGTTAAAAAAAATATTCTCTCCCTAATTCAAGTACATATCATAATATTATTAAGATTATGACTGAAAATTACATTATTATTGTATAATAACAACTTATGGTCACAACATAATAATTCATATTTACCTACATTTCCTTATTTATATAGATTATAGTATATTTATTCTTTAATTCTTAAAAAATGCTTATTAATACCTAATATTATTTTCAAGAAATAAAAACAAGATCTAAATTAGCGTTCGTACCACCAGCACCAAGAGTGAAGGTTAACAAAGCCGTTCTCATTACGTTAACGAGGCTGAAGCACTATCTAATCACAGCTCAGTTGCCAAATTACGCGGTTCGCTGTATAAATGTGGGCTTACTTTAATCTCTCGCGATGTAGTCGAATGTAGTAGGGTCTGACTGTACTTAGAAGGTAACATTATATTAGCCGAAGTATAGGAACTCATAGATATTAATCGTCGTGGTTACGATTGTTAAGTTTCATGATATTAGTTACCTGTGTTCAAGAATTACCTTCATTCTTACCCGATTTAAATACCTAAAGGTCGTTTTAATATTGCATAATGTGCAATTTAGTGTAAACTGCGTGCTAGTACATTTTAAGTTATTTATTCTGAACGAAAATGTCAAGCAAGTATAATGTATCAATAAATCATGCGGCATAAGCTTTGAACGAAATAAAAGAAAACAGACCGTTAAGCAGATCACGCCTACCTATGCCTCATGAATTCCTTATTTCTTAAACTGTTAACCCTTTTCTTGCTATTTCTTTACATTAGAAAAATATGTTCTTGTTTTTTATTTAAAGGCATATATTTATGATTTTGGAAAACTTTATGTAATAAGCTTGAAGGTAGAGGAAGTAAGCTTAATTTTATTTAATATATATAAATATATAATATAAACACTCACGCCTGTCACCCAGAGGGGTAGGCAGAGACTACGGACTTCCATTTGGCACGATCCTGACATACCTCTTTCGCCTCGTTTACATCCATATATCTACGCATACATGCTCGTCGGTTAAGGGTACTTCTAACGTGGCCCCTTTTCAAAATATCGCCAATTTGGTCGATAAACTTTTTTCTAGGGCGTCCCTTCCCGACTCGGCCGTTCACATCTGCCATATAAATTTGCTTTGTCACTCTTTCCTCATTCATTCTTTCTACATGACCAAACCACCGAAGCATTCCTTTCTTAATCCTGGTCACAACATCATCTTGCATACCACATTTATCTCTTATCATGCAATTTCTCACCCTGTCATTCAGATTCAACCCTAGCATACTCCTTAAAGACCGCATTTCTACAGCAATTATTCTACTTTCGTGCTTCTCGTCACACCCAGCTTTCACTACCATACATTAAAGTAGGGACTAACACAGCATTATGAATTACTATACGTGCCTTTTTTGACACATTCTGGTTCTTCATAATAGAGTGTAGTGCCCCATTCACTCTATTCCCTTTTTATTTAATAAGAATTATAATTCTTGGATATTTAATTTTAGTTTTAATTACCAGTCTGTAAATTTTAATTTTTTAACAAGTGTATCTGGGAGAAATGACTGTTGTTTTTTTTTTATAGAATATAGATGACAAACACGTACACAGCCTACCTAATTGTTATTGGATGATGTGATCCATAGTCATTCTTCATCTATTCTCGATTAAACATCAAAATGCAAATGAGTTCTCCTGGGGACTAAGATAGTTTGCCTCATTTCAAGGAAAACAGTCCAAAGAGAAGTAGGATTAGGCAAGTAAATGTGGTAGCATGGAGTTAGTGGTGGTATATTAAATATATGCTCTAGTGAACAACTAATAAAACAAGTAATACAATGGTATTAAAGCTGTAAATTATTTTGAGACTAATATTACGCACTAATTTATGAAAAATATTTTGAGTAAAGTTTTATATGAGAATATTATTAATTTCTTGTCGTTAGCAGATGTTTTAATCGTAATAGTCCATTCAGTAAAGAATAAAAAGTGTCACCTATCCTAGTTATACAAAATTTATAGGCAGAGCAGAATATCTGATCATCAAAACAAATCAGTAATAAAAAGTTTTACCCTTTTACGAAGAGGTCGTAAGTCTCGCTCTAAGGGAGCATGGCACCGCCAACTTATCACTTAGCCACCAACAAATTAATCCGAAAAGCCTACCGCTCGTACAGTGGTTCGACCCGATAACTCAAGAGCGCTGCTGCTTGTACTTTATTATCATAGGCTCCATAGCAAAATTTATTCCACAAAGGGCCAAATTAAATATAAAACGTCGTTGCGGTGTATCACTGTTAGTGACTGTGATAAATGAAGCCATTAGTAACGCGAGCTGTACTTTTTTCGGTTCATCCGGCGGCGTCAGCGGCCCGGGGGTTGCGGCGAGCGGGATTGTTGGACAATTTCATTAGAAAACGTTATAAGTATGTCGGGTGATGGGGT
The DNA here is from genome assembly GCA_907164705.1 of Parnassius apollo. Taxonomy (NCBI): domain Eukaryota; kingdom Metazoa; phylum Arthropoda; class Insecta; order Lepidoptera; family Papilionidae; genus Parnassius; species Parnassius apollo. The sequence continues at coordinate 15,904,946 of CAJQZP010001037.1, forward strand.
GACGTGGGTGACGTGTTAGGCGGTGGCGGTAGGGAGGTATTACAAGCGGCGATAAATTCCGTTGCCTCGCGACATTAGGCTAGCGGCGGAGTAGAGGCGTTAGTCACTTGTGCTGATAGAAATGCGTATATTCATTAAATGAATTTAAAATCAACGCAAAGAAGTATAAGGTTCTCGCTGAGACTGATACGCTTTTAATAGACTAGTTTGACGATTGTTATCTGTATTGTAAATAAAAAATTGAAACAACATATACACTTACATGTCAACATATTATCGTAAGATCGAAATGATAGTAAAGATAAGGTCGTATATTAAGACAACGTTTACGAGCTCTTAACTACTGTAACGCAGCCACACAGTCATGTTGACATTACGTCTTGCCTCGTGGTAAAAATTCATTTTTGTAATAAAATAACCTACGTAAAAAGCTAAAAAGCCTCTTCATTATGGTATTATAGCACTGGAAGGCAAGAATTTGCTTATTTTGCGGTGTAACTTAAAATGGCCTCTCATTTTTTGCCACTTATCGCATCATGCAAAGAGACGGCGACAGTTTGACTAAAAGGTGAGCTGTATTATTTACTAAATAAAATGTATTAACATATTAAGGTTTATTTCTTCATGTAACCCAAAATCATTAAAACATGTAGGTACATTGCAAAATATCTGAATAAAATATATAAACGGTATTTAATTTTAGTAGAAAAACATCTCTTTTTAGATATGAAGGTTTATAACAAGATTTTATTTAACTCAATATTTGATCATCGTGAAACTCGATAAACGTGAAAACACTCAAGCACTGAATGCTTGCCTTAAATTTCATAGAAACCAGTTCGATACTCACCACTATCACCGAAACTATTAATCGCAATTTTAAGTGCTAATTTGGAATTTGTTTGGTAGCGAAGGAAAACAGAGGAAATTTAAGTTAAACTTTAATTTAAGTTAAACTAACTGCTGGTCTCAGGTTTCGCGAATGGGAATCAAGAAAAAACTCAAGCTATATTAGAAAATAAGAAGGATAAGAAAGATTGGAAAGAATGTTATACAGACGATGAATTATGTGAGCATTCCAATGAAATCGTATTAGCAACCATTTGAGCTTAGTACAAAAAATAAAATCATATTTACGTAATCCCAATATAAGAAATTGAAATTCTCTCAAGTTTATCACAAGCAAAACTTGTGAAGAGAAGACTCGACGTCAATTTTAGGAATTTATATCCCTAATTTATTTACACAACTGCAGAACTCCAGCATAAACGTCACATATATGTAAAAAGGTATCATCGACGCCAATATTGTTGGTCTGTTTTGGATAGCTAACTTCGAAACTAATCGCTTATAGAGAAAGAACGCATTATACCGAGTAAGATGTCATAGTCAAAGGTATTAAGAGTAGAGCTGAAATCAAGTTAACAAATAACAGTTATTTCACCTTTTGCCATCGCTAATCGTATATCATCGGTAATGTTAACCAATGATATTGTAGTATTGTATCTAAATCCTGATTATATAGGGCCTAGAAGATCGTTGAAAATGGAAAACTGATCGGGTGATAAAGTTTAAAGATTTTGGACAAGACAGGCAGTATTGGTGTAAAGAAGCTGTATTAGTTTTTTCCAGAACAGGGATAAAATGAATATTTTCAAAGATGATGGACAACTACTACTTCATCATCATCATCATTCAAAAAATATTTTATTTCATCGAACACGTTATTATTTAACTTTATTGAAAATATGAATACTAAAAAACATAAACATGACTTTTTTCGTCTACGGTACCGTCAGCTGTGACGTCGTAACGGTCTACGACGGCAAACTCGAAATGAACGCGTAGTACTTGTAAAAATAGAGAAGTTAAGAAAATGACAAATAATAGTAAGAATAATATCAAGAATAAGAATGCTCGTGCTACAACCAGTACAGTTACTTACCAGAGCATTCATTAGCAGAATATGGTTGTAAACAAAAAGAGAGTGATGGGGAGTAGGAATAGTCGAGACATATGTTAGTGTGGCAGCTGTGCTGTCTAAGCAAGACGAAGAAAGTAAATCTTGCTTTAAAAGATTAACGGTCAAATTGTTTGTAATCATTATTAACTTTGTAAAAATTTAAAATATTCTAATCGTATTTTAAATTGTATTGATGATTGATTTATAATGACATCCGATGTCGTAGAGATATAATTTGAATGGTTGAACATATCAAAAAATCATACTCTTCGATCAATATATATATCAATAAAGCAAATCGTTATCATAAAATAACAATTGCGAAGAAGATTGTAGTAAATTATAAATCAAGTAAGTTAATTATTTCACAACTTAATATCATATAAGTAGAGTTAAAGCACTGACTGGCTTATAATAGGTAAATATATTTTTAATTTTTAATACTTTATCTCATCGTATAGTGGCGACGTAAGACCCACCTATCAATCCAGTTCGCCCTACCGTCTATGAAAAACGCAAAATACTTATGGCGGTATAACAATCTTGTTTACACCAGACGTGAAATATCCAGACGGGTGAGGGCAGCAGGGTTAAAGATGCCTTGCATCTGGTAGTGCGATCATCAATAGGACTGTAAACCTTAACGTTTACGGCTACTTATCTATATAACAGGAGAAGCCTGTATTCAGGTATAATTTTTTCAGGCTGATGGAGAAGGAAAGGACAAATATCATTTTCTTCATATAAAATTTCTATGATAATGTAATGAAGATTAAACTTCGTAGCAAATTGTAAATTGTTTGTAACATTTTTACAAGAGCATGCGAAGGAAGGAGGTAATAATATATAGTGGAAGTAAATAAACACTAAACACGAGCACTTAAGAGCATTTTCATTAAGGGGATACAACGTTACATGTTGGTACCTACCGGCAGCGATTACTCCGGAGGAAAAAACTAATTACGGGTGACAGAGGGTGCCGGTGAAAGTTGTATTACAACAATGTTTCGTTCACGTTCAAAGATTTGGGTATTTATTAAGATTTTTGGACAAAATATTTAAATCACTACACTTTCAATTTGATTTAGGTATTTCGATAAAGTAAAATGATTGCTATGATCAAATTTCAGTTTATTAGTGATTTAACTGCTTAATCCAATAAGCAGTTAAATAACGAGACGAATCATCAGAAAATCACATGAAATAATGGAATTCATCAAGCAAACATTGAAATGAAATGTTAATCGCTACGCTAAAGTTAGCCTATTTTAGATCTGGTGTAAGCTTGGTTCAACCCCTATCTATCGGATGCTATGAGATCTTTTCATTATTCCCTATAGTCGCCTGTAATGACACCCATAGGAAGGAGTGGTGATTCATTTATTTGTATAATTTAGAAATAAATTCTATTCTATTGTATTCTATATAGTCTTGCATTAAAATTTCATTTCGAGTAGAAAAGCAAATTATTATGTGAAATTTGATATTTGATGAAAATGTTAATACGCATAAACCAAAAATAATGACGTCAGCGCAACATTGAGATGAATAAAGGGGAGAATATCATCGGTGGAAATATAGTAATGTATAACAATGTTATAGCCTTGCTATTGTATTTCGCTTTGTTATTGTTTGCTTTTATTAGTACGCCTTTGATAGCACTAAGTGTCGTAGTTTTTACGATAGCGGCCCTTGTGCAACAAAGCCAAGTAATCATTTTATTTTTTATATTGTAAACTACTAACTTTACATACACAGTTCGATTTTTCAATTTCTCTCTCGTTGGAAGTTTGATCGGAGTATTTGTTGTCTAGAGAGTATAAAGTAATATAGGGCATGAAATAATAATAAAAAAAAACTGTTTATTATATAACCTAGCTGTAATATGATATCTTGAAGCGCTGATAGATGGATACAGATTCCGTTAAATAGCAATTTCAAAATTCTTAGTAGATTTAGTTGCTATGGAACCTTCGGATTTCGTTAAGGGTCTTATTGGCATGCATTACAGAATCTTGTTTGCTCTATCGACATTCAAAGCAATGCGGGCGGTCCGACGGCAAATATTTATTGCCTTACGTCAATTAGTTCGAGTCTAGGAAATTATATAGAACTTTTTCCCTAAGACATATTAACTAATTCCACCGCTTTTGAAAGCCGTTAAGTACTTTTCTATTGCATTAGGGAGACCGTGAAAGTAGATTTTTATTGATTTTAAAGTCAGTATTTAGGAGCATTTAAAGCTTACTGTTGTGGTGGCACTGTAGCCGCCATCATAGCGTAAAACGAACTAGAAAAAAAATCGAAACGTAAATCACGCTTTAGAATTTACGAATGACTACATATACGATACAAGCACTACACTGAGCGTTGGCCGCTCCACGGACTAAACATCGGTCGATCGAAGTTCATCCATGAACATCGGTCCGGCGGTCAACGAATCGGGGATCACCGACGGACACACATAGTCAAGGGATAGTAGGCACTAACATATAGAATTGTTGTATTGCTTCAACTAAAAATTATGCTTAACTTAAAGACCCTATTATTACTTGTATTCAGTGAAATCTTCTTAGATGCGTCTAACTTATCCAAACTCATTAAGCGAATTGCTAAAGCGCGAAAACTATAATGGGAGAAACTATATTATTAGGAAACCAAAACAGTTTCGCAGTTCTTTACATGTACGTAGACGTGAAACTTTCTGTAGTTTCTGTCTACATACAGGAACCCTCTAATTATGTATTTAGCTACCGCAATATATTTACTTTGACATTCATATCGAGTATACTTTCTTTAACAGCTTTCAGTATTAGACTAATCTGTAATAAAATTATCGATAGTAGAACCAGAGTAACTGATAATTATATAGTCTAATGGATCAGTAAGCTGAAGTGGCAATGGGTCGGCCATACTTTTAACCCCTATTATATTAACAAGGCCATATTGTGAACCTGTGCACGCATATCTACTACCCTATACAATACCGCGAGTGTGGTAAGAGGCCACAGACGGAAACAAATAAGGAGATGGGTAGCATCGTCTTCTTAATAACGAATCAAATTAAAAAAAAAACTGCGGTTACCAAGCATGTAAGTGACCCAGGAACTGCGAACATATGAGAGGCATATGCTCAGTAGTGGACTTATGAAGGTCTGTAACGAAGATGATTAAACTAACGAGATGATAGTTATCTTTTATAAAAAAAAAACTATATGAAATTACGTATAGTAATATTTTTACCCTTGTCGTTTGCTCTTCGATCCAAATCCTATTACTTTTTACATTTCTATGTGTATACTCATGCATCTTTTCTATTCCGTATTCGTTTCGCTATATTAAATCCTCCGCCGCTGTGCAGTATCACCGTATTCAATCTGGTACCTACACGTAAGTTGATGTTACGGAATATAGTAGAGATGAGATGATATAAAACACATGTTGCGCTCAGTATAAGATCTCTCGGGCATACAATAATTCAAAAATGAGTTAACTCTAGTCTTTGTGAAACAATTTACTTCACGCTTTAAGCGACAGTTATTGTGTTAGTTTTACTCAAATCCTTCTTACATATATATTAAGTAATCAATCATAAGTTAAATATAGAGAATTATTTAAAATCCATCTAAATATAGACTTGTTTTCAAATGACATCCGAGAGCTTTTATAATAAAGAAGAGTCAGATAAAAAAGGGTAAATTGCTTGTTTTATGTTTGAGAAGATGATCGTCATATAGCCTGCCACAAATTCTCTGCCGGCATCAATTGCCTCAAACCTTTAATCCATCTATTGAATGGATGCCATACATTGCACTTTTCAACATGAAGTTACCCCTTTAAGTAAATTTTATGGTTCACCTGTTGTCCAGTCTTTAAACTGACTAATTGCAGCTTTAGTTTAATGATCCGTACGTATGCAAGGAGATGACAGGTGTCTATTGCAATCCATGAACCCATGCAGCCAAGTTCAAATAAGGAAGGCTATAGAACAAATGCATACACACCTTTACAAGTTGGACCACAGTAGTACACTGGTAAACACAGTCTGTGTTGGCAGAAATAGTGAGAGGGTGGTATTTAACATGACAGACTTCGAGACAGAAAAGAAGTTCTCCACCTAGTAATACGGATCTCCAAAGGTATATGTGTAAAGCCGTGGTAGCTCAGATGGTTAGCGTTCGCTGTAAATTTACGTACGCGATACAAAGCAAACCGGGTTCGATCCCCGCCGGCACCAATAATTTTTTTTTAATTATAATTTTAAGTGTTGATTTACCATGTGCTCGGCGGTGTAGGAAAATATCGTCAGGAAACCTGCATGTCTGAGAAATAAGAAAGGAAAATTCGTAGAATTTCACATAAGTTCGCCAACCCGTGTTAGGGCAGCGCGGCAGACACTTCCTTGTCCTAAAACCGTCTCAGAAATTAGGGGAGGCCTTTGCAGCAGTGGGACGTAGGTATATAGGCTGTTACTTTAACTTGAAAGGTATATGTAACCTTTGGCAATATGGCAATTTGGCATCTAGTCTAATTTAATGGTTGGGGCCGTCTAGGATATGATCATAAACTGCAGACTTCCTATCATATCCTAGACGGTCCCAACCATTACAACAGATTTGATAAACAACAAATCCTCGCGAAAGAACACCGATTCCTACCAAGGATAATACGTGAGGCTATTGAAATTAAAAAACATCCTAATTTCAATAGAGAAGGAGGCTGGGAACCTGCTAACCTAATACCCCCTGCTTGGGATCCTATATTCAATGAAATTAAAACTAAACTCAAGCATACCACCGCAAGACTTCAAGACACAGTCAGTTCATTTTGCATAGATCGGAACAAAAACAATAATTAAAAAAGCTGAAGGTACTCCGGGTTTAACAATAACATCGGGACGTCAGTCATCTCAGTACCCGTAACCATGGGTGCTGGAAAGAACCTGAAACGTCGGGAATTAAAAATAATTAAAATTAAATGCAATAAAACCCAGTAGTTTTAATCAATGTGTAGTTCTTAAAGTGATAGAAAATATAAACTGAAAGTTTTATACAAGTTGAAAAGGCTAAGCATCAAAAATTTTATTATATTCCTGAAGGTCTACTGTAGCACGGCTCCGGTTGCGTAGGTAATTTCATTAATCTCCTACATTAGCATTGAGGGGACAGGTCGACGCCATTTGATCCGAGAGACACGACCGCACTTGTTTTTTGTACCAAAAGAGACACATCAACGTTAATAATGAATTTCTCGTTTCAGCTACGTTACATTATTAACACTGTTGAATCAAAGAAAAGGATGATTGATACAAAATTAAGTTTTGGTACAGCAAAGTAAGAATATTTTATGAATATTTTTCTTACTTTTGGAGCTTATATTGTAATTGGCTTTAGTAGTTGTATACTACTTTTCATTCATTTATTTAATGTTACGTGGGACACTCAATAAGTTTTGAAATATACGAAAAGTATTCTGGATACTATTAAAATTGGTATATACCTTCCAGTAACAGTTCCAGTTCCAAGGCTCTACGGACCACCATAGCCACTTCTTCCGGTGTTATGGTAACGGGGTCCATAGGCGTAGCATTCGCACTCTCGCTCGCCACAAGTTCCATCCAAGAGCCCTCGCTGTGGTTTACGGGCTCTTATCACACGCCAGAATGCGACAGTTTTTGCCTGATCTGTTACTGGGCTCGCTCTACGTACCTTTGGTCGATCCAATGATTTACAGAATCTTTTTTGATTACTCTGAAAGAGGCAATTCTGGTTGAAATGCCTTGACCTCTTGGTATATCGCAGAATCCACTTTTCCCAAGCAGCGATACTTTGTTTCAGATCATCTGTGCGCTCAGTTAGCTTCTGCGTGACATCTGGCTGGGACAAACTGGTATTTGTCCCAGCAAACGTCACTCTAACGGTGCGCACAACTCTTGGCCTATTATTACCCGACCTGAAGCTTGTCAGTCTGCCGATGATAGCCTGGATCAAAGAATGAGAATGGTGAGCGCGCTTAAAAAGCCACGCCCATCATGCTTTCGCGGCAAGTAGAGCCTCATTACCGACAATCTCGGATGATACAATCTATGAGACGTCCTGGTAGTATTGGGACGTCATGGTAGAGTCTTATACTAATACTTCTACCAACTAAAAATTATTATTATTATTATTATTGTAGTAATTTGTATGTATAACTATTGTATTACTATTAAAATATATAAATATGTATTTGAATACTGACTGGTCATATTTTTAATATGTATTGCATTTATTAACCAAGACGCCCACCAATTTACCTTCACCACGTCGTGGTTTGCCTTACCGTAAACACCAACTTGCATTCAGTCCGCCCTTAGTTAGCTTATTTTAAGGTGTATGCAATAAAGTCTGCTAAAAAATACCAAAAATATATGCATGTTAGAGACGTTTCAAAATGTTTCCTAAACAATGAGTTTTGGGTTCACTTCGTTTTAGTAAAAACCTTTCGTCCAATTGCAAAGCTCACCCGTAGCAGTCACGACACCTCCATTTATACCCAAATTTAGCCGAGCCCACCCGTACACCCGAATAATCCACTGAGGGCTATTCTACGTTCTCGTTTGTTGAAACGCCAAATCGCAGCGCATTATTCTAATTCGCTTTCACGATAGCTTTCGAATAACCTATTTATTTGTGCCGTAAGCTCAATTCAAGCTACTTGACTTCAGACTACGCAGTTTAAATTATTAATACTTGTAGCTGAATTGATTCATCTTATAGTGAATTTCTTAGCAATTTCGTAGAATTAAAGCAAAATTTATTATCGATTTAAATACGTTTTGATCATTCTTGCGTATTTGTATTCGTGTATAGACTTGTTTTAAAAATGTAATGAAATATATTTACCTAATACATAGATGAGATTTGATTTGGAGTAAAAACTCTTAGAATCATAACATTTATTTTTATTCGTTTATAGTTTAAAGCATATAAAAAATCTGCATTTAAAAAAGCCACATAAGTGAAAGACATTCCAGACATAAAAACACGCACCCGAAGCTAATAAAGTCGGCCAATATCGAAAAGGTATTTTGTATGAACGATTTTCCTAGGAGGCCAGAAAGAAAGGACATAAAACTAAACGAAACGAATTTGGAAATATGGCCAAGTCATATTTTATTTACTGCATACTATTGAACCTTTATCACAGTTTGTATCGAGTTATGTTTGGTATTACTAACTGTTTAGAGAGATATCGGATGCGTGTGAGAATTTTTTTGAGTGGATACGTTGTGTTCGGATGATAGAAAATACATATTTATATTTTTCGTCAACTATGCTAGTTTCCTCTTATAGTTATTAGACCACTTGTACTTATAATTAATATTGAATTTTTTTCATTTATTCCATAGTGAAAAAATTCTAAAAAATATTGATTGATGACATTTATTCGCAATTAAAATTGTATAGATCTAATTTATTTTATATTACTTTGGTCATTTTTCCTTTGTGTAGTTGGTTCTAATCTGAATTGCAAAGAATAGAAAAAAATAACACCGTATTCTAGTCAGTAAAATAAATTTGAAACCCTTTTATCGATAAACTGCGCAATTAAATACTTTTTTTTCCAAATTTAACTTCAATTCATTTAACCTTGTTCTTAGTTGGTAGAAGTATAAGGATAGTCGGCAAAATGAATAAACAAGAGTTACTTTTAATTCCTCCTCCCCCTTTAGCATATATTTTACGCATTGTACAACTTAGCGTTATCAATTTTCCTTAAAATAATACATTATTACTTATTCATTACTTTAGCATATTATTTACGCAATACATAATTAAACATTAATCCTTTTGATAACTTGGTTCTGTTTCAGGACGCAGTAACAAGAAATAAATATTTATGTTGTAATAACTCATGCATTGATACCGGAAAGCTTTGCAGTGAATACAGTTTAGCCGCCGTACGGCGCCTTGGCTCATCCGACTTCGTGGTGAAAAATACCTTTTTATCTTGGGAATTCGAGCAGAAATGCCGAACTCTTATATTTATAAGGTGAAACGAAAAATAAAGAAACCGAATGGATGGAAAAAAACGTACGGAAACTCGCTTGGAACGGCGGGTAGATCGCGCTGATTGTGAGATACGTCGCGCCGCACCTTGAATTATTTGACAGTTTGAATTGTCACCGCCCGCTCGATTCTATTGTTATTTTTCCCATTTCGTACAGATGTCAGTGGATAATGCGTAAGTAATAAAACAATGTCCAACTTTTACCCTCAGTTTGTCTAATAATAAATAAAAATGTGAACCATGTAACGTATACCCTCAGACCTTTGCCCAACTTAGAGGTTAAGGATTGAAGTAGGTAAACATCAAAAATGACCATAGGAGACTTTCGGTCAGCCCTAACGATACACATCCCATTGGATGACAAATGGTAAGTTTTTTTTTTGTTTTATAGCTATTTTTTATTTTTTAACAAACATTTCAAGGCGTCGACTAAAATTTTGTTTGAAGACGTAAAACAGTAGAAAGGGGCTTTTAGCAACTTAAAACGAAGAGATATTAATATTTCGGAATTTTATCTATTAAATACCGGACCCTAATTTCTTAATTTGAAGTTGCCTCTTTGTATGGCATACCTATGATGCCCTTTGGGTCCGAAAAATACAACCACAAATTATCAAGCACATGAATACATTTCTTCAATAAAGTAAACAATTCAATTTACTTGTGTTTTATTACGGCGGTAATGATTTGGATATTTAAGTAGATGATAAATATTTTAATTATCTCTCTCTCTCATTTAAAAAAGTGGTAGGAATTAGCTAGCCTCAAATCTGCTCCACAAAACTTATTATGTGTTATTACAGAACATGGTTTATTTATTGTTCTAAAGTTCAATCTATAGTTTAGGAAGGGAAACAGTACATACTCTAACTAAAGACTTCTAACGAAAGACGTCTTCAAGCCGCAGCGCCACATTCTCCGTGAAATTTGACATATTAGTGTGCACACTTGTGCACTTTTTTCGTGTACCTGATTCTAGTTTAAATCTAAGACTAATTATAAAGTTCTTTTTTAACAAAGTCGATAAAGTCGAGTCCGCGCGTCTACTTAGAGGAGATATTCACACACGCGTGAAACGAACCTTATTCGATTCTGAAAGAGCTTTGAATAAGACGACTTCAATGTTCTGTTGTGAGCTTGTGAGCTGATTCAAATGCCTTACGTTGATTTTCTCATTTCAAAGGCAATCCCCTCGTAAAATTGTAAGATGGAGATAAATGAAACGTAATAAGTATATTCAGCATTTTGCTGTACTATTCAAACATATACACATTTATATTACGATATATCAGTGAAATAAGGATAGTCGTAATCCAGTATAAATGCAATACAGTATAAAACAAAAAATATATTTTTCTGTTTTTTATTTATTGAGATTTATTGTGATTTCCTATTTTTCATATAAATAATCGGCTTATACCGTTCCATCGAACCCAGCATTGTAACAGGATCTACCAGTTGGGGCGTGAACGTTTTCATAGACTATCAACTGAATGTTTTTGGTATATCGAATGAACTGTTCATTTGATAAAATTTGTCAGTTCGAACAGTCAAATAATAAATAAATAATTTAATAATATACTCGTCTAAGAATTCGTTTCAATAACTTAATTTTAATTCAAATGCCGATCGATAAATTTGATAGAATAAATAAAATGGGATGAAGTGGCAGAAATAAATAAAGACACAACTGTATGCTATCGATTCAAGGTTTCTCTCATTACTTTTTCGGATTCGCCCCTTTTACGTGTTTGAGTGCACGACGCATCGCGACGTAGCTTCGAGCGTCGACAATTACGAGTACAGTACTAGACGGCTAATACAAATCGTTCAGCCGGGGGGTACGTTTATCCGTAGCTCCCTCACACCTCCCTCACCTTCCCTCACGCCGAGAAAACTATTACATCATTGTTCCACCACATTCCGATTTTTTTTCACTTGAGGGAATATAAACCATGCTGTGACAACGATAGGGCACAAATTTGTTTCCCACTACGAAACGCGTCTCAATTCATTGTCCGCTGAATTGTTTCTACAAAGGAAATATATTTTGTAATATTTTTTTGTTTATTTCTGCTACATTAAACATGGCCCTGTGTTCTATAAAAATATACTTTAGTGGTGTATTATTTTTAATTATGATTATTAAACTCTTCTTTTAATTTTCTTCATTTTTATAAGTAATAACAGAGTAACGAATGAAAAGAACCAAAGCTCTTTAGAGAATAATTATGTGGCCCTGTAAAATCCTTCAAGAGGGTAATTAGTAAGCCATTAGTGTAATACATTGGCTCTCAAGTGCTGCTATTCATACTTCTATGCAAATAATAAAAGTTTAATATAGAAAATGTATGCTCGTAAATCTATATTAATTCAGCCATGTAAGTTTCAATTATTGTTCTTAACTTCGTTAAAAAGTACTTAGTTAAGTCTCACATTTCCGAAATTTTTAATTAGCTTAAAAAGTTGAAAGAAAATTTAAAAAGTTGAAGGAAGGGATAGCGTACAGTGCCGTTTTGTTAAGAGTATTTTAAGATACTCGTAAAACACACTAATCATTGTGTGCTGAGGAGTATCTATATAATATGTAAAATAACAAACCACAACCTGAATATTTTATTTATTTATTCTTTATTGCTTTCCTTAAAATAAAATAATACAGAGGGTGGACTTAATGCCTTGAGGCATTCTCTACCAGTCAACCCATGGAGTGGTGAGAGTTTGACGTAGGTGTAGAGCAATATAGATAAATTAATACGATAATTAACTGCGTAATATATACATTTTACTAATATATAAAATAAATAAACTGTACAAATATCTCATAAGTCATAAGTTCTCTCAAAATCTTATTATTTAAAAAAATTGAATACTGGCAAGATGAACTTCACCAATTTTAAAAATATAACGTTTGCGCTTGCCAAAAATAAAAACGACATTAATTTTCAAATATGGAGTGTTCGAAGAAAGAAGATAGAGTAGCGGTTATGCGCCAAAAGAGATTTTCAATATTCTACAAAAATAAATAATAACCCTACGACTTGTTTATCGCACTATCAAACGATTCTCTTAAGATTTAAGTTTCGAAGATTGTAAGAGGACAGGCCGATGTCGTACAGTTAGGACACCCGCGATCATCAAAGCAGTGAAGGCGCGAATCCAACGAAATCCTGTTCATAAACAAAAAAAACCTTAACTGCTCAGATGGGCCTAAGCAGAACCACGATCAAAAGAGTGATCAATGAAGACCTAGGACTACGAGCTTATCAGAAGAAGAACGGACATTTTTTGAACAAGCGTTTGAAAAAAATTAGGTTGGATAAATCCCGCACTTTATTACGGCGGTACGCTGGAAAGAAATCCCGTGGAATTTTGTTTTCGGATGAAAAAGTTTTTAAAAACGAAAGTTATAATAAACAAAATGATAAGATGTATGCCCACACCAGTGAAGAAGCCAGCACGCGTATTCCAAGGGTTCAACATTATCCTTCGTCATTCATGGTTTGGCTTGGAGTCTCATATTCAGGCTTAACCGAGGTGTTTTTCTGTGAAAAGGTGTAAAAACCAGTACTGATGTGTACCAAAATACCGTCCTAACATTCATAGTGGAACCTCTTTCCCAAACAATGTTCAAAAACAGACATTGGATATTAAAACAGGACTCTGCACCAGCTCATAGTGCACGAAGCACGCCAAACTGGTTGACCGCCCATGGAATCGACTTTATCGGACATGAAGGCTAGCCCTCTTCTAGTCCAGATTTAAGCCCACTGAATTATAAGATATGACAAAATTTGGAGGAGAAACTCTGCGCTAAACCTCATCAGAATTTGGAATGTCTGCGATCATCTTTGGCTAAGGCAGCGGCAGAAATATATATGAGTGTCGTGCGTGCTGCGATTGATGATTGGCCGCGTCGATCAAGGGCATGTATTCAAAAAGGGGAGTGCATTTTGAATAATGTAAATAAAATTGTATTTTAATTTAAGTTACCTTTCATTTTATATATAATTTCTATATAATTATCAAAAAGTGTATCATTAATTTTATAAAAAGTTTTTGACAGAACTTATGACCTGACTAAATACGTATATACAAATATATATATATATATATATATATATATATATATATATATATATATATATATTTTTTGAAAATATAAAATATATATATATAAATAGGACATATAAATAACTATTAATAGATACGTCTGTTAAGAATACAAATGACATGGATGATTCATTTAAGAAGCGTTGTCTTTAATAGATGATTAATTTGAACATCGTGATTAAAAACTTCTAAAGCCCAAACCAGGAGAGCTTCAGAAGTTTTCGATCACCCGTCAGCGCATAACCAAATTAGAGCAATTTATGTCGGGAAATTGGAAACGCTATCGGGCTCTCGGTGTGCCGTTGCAGCGGGAACGTTACTACCGCACTGGCATTTCAGACATCCACCGTTTCGGCAGCCCTTGCTAATGTCAGAACAATGCACGAATCTGGACAGACAGATCCGAGCGGACCGAAGATAAACGACAACCGTGGAGCGTTTTAACAACTGATTGATATACGGCCTCTGATGATATCGTACCTAACGGGCAGCTAAGCCAAATTCCGGACCCGCCTCAGTTACAGTTCGAGTGCTACTGACAGTAAGCAATGTTTGGCGAACGACGAAGCCGAGTAAAAACATAAACATCATTCGTGTTGCATGATATTATGAAATTCTTGCAACAGTTATCCCAGTTTTGACATATTATTTAACGCGGACTAAGCTTTTTCCTATCTTTGGAAAAATACCACACCGATCCAAATTATGAGCAGTAAATATTTATCGCATTACGAATTATGACAAAAACTTGTAAATATACTATATATTTATTACAATTTGAATAGTCAATATGCACAAAAACCATAATGAATATTTAAACAATGTGTAGTAACGCCAAATTCGATATAAAATTACGAAATTATTAATAAAATATGTTTTAATTTATCTACTCCATCAATATTTAATATTATTACATAAAACTTACATTATAATATTATGTACCTATGTTAAAAATTTTAAATGTAACCGCTCCAGATATACAAACAATGTAATATTTATATTTAAAGGCAGAACCTTTTTTCCCACAAAATCATTTCATGTCTCTTTTGCGAAATTTGCACATCCTTGTGATGATTGATATTTATTTTTACTGTTTTGTGTCTTTTAGTAAGTAAAAAATATTAACAGTATCTAATCGAATTAAAACTTAATATTAATAATAAACAATGACGTGAGTTACAAGAGAAACCAACATACGTCCTGCGTTCTAGTTATCGACAAAGCTGGAGACGGTCAGACTTTGGACTTCCTCCACGACTAAAACAATAGCGAATTCAGCATGCAACGGAACTTTCTCAAAGATACCCTCTAGTGCGTGCTACGCTTAGCGAACGCTTCCTAACTTTATATTGATTAAGAAACTTTACAGTTAGGCTCCGTTTTGATTTTCATCGGGTAATTACACTGATAATACATAAGATGTTATAAGCAGACATTTGATTGTCAAATTCTTATATAAAGTAAGAAAGTTTACAAAATTTCATTACGTCGCTCTTAGAGGTTAAGCAAAAATTCGGGTAAGTCTCAAAACAACTTCCTTCGCCAAAAAAGGCCCGCTTATTTTATCTCCAATCTCAAATCTGAGAACAATATTCACGAAGAAGACATTTTTGCTATATCCCGACAAATATTTTTGTGAATAAAGTTTTCCGCTTAATATTTTTGTTTATAGAATAGGATGACAAACGAAAACTAAACAAAACGAAAGTCTACATGATGGTAAGTGGATGCCGTGGCAAACAGACATCTACACTTGTCCTCGATTAAAAATCAAAATGCAGATGCGTTGTATGTCACCCGTGAGGACTAAGATGGAATGCCTTGTTTCCGGTAACAGGGATCTCCGGTTCTCTACACTAAACATACGAAACAGCAACACTGAGCTGCTATTTTGCGTTGGTATTCTGTGAGAGCGTGGTCCTACCCCGGTCAAGCTGACCCATTCGTGCTACAACTATAATATATTTGCAACGTAACTCTATCACGTAAAAATTAAATATTATATCATATATATCCTTAAATATTATATCACTTTAGCAATGCAGATGAATAAAGACAACATAATATATTATTATAATGACATAATAGAACAGACCTGTAAGCAATTATGACAAAATTGAAAAAGCCAGATGTGCATTATATCAGCTAGCATGAGAAAGTGAAGTCAAAAATCTTATTATGCTGTTTTTTTTTTTTGTAAATATTTTACTTTGTTAAGAAATTTCGGAGTCTCTAATAGAAATAATAGTCCCCTAAATCAGTATAGGCTTCTGGGATTACACCTGTCGGTCGGCTAATTAATTTTTAAGTCGACATCTTGATGCCAACAGGCGGTATTACACTTCGAAGTGAATTTCAGTATGATTTACATATTAATTTTACACAATGCTTTATCTTTTGTGACATAAATTCAAAATCATTAACCGAACTTTTTTGTCTAAAAGTAGACGATTAGAATTATCGGCTCAGTAGAGAAGCACTTGCCGCATACAAATGCTTGTATACGAGAGTGCACACCGCGGGTTCGATTCTTGTTGGACCAAAAAAAAAGGAAACCACAACTTTCTGATTTTAAACATTGCTGGACTATAAAACAATTTGTTTTTATAATCGCAATTATTATTTGGGGATTTTATTTGGGGATCGCAATAATTATTTGGGGATTAGTGTTGGATACGTGAGTGAGTGATTAGTAATTGAATTGCGTGTGACTACTCGAAAACATTACCGGTGAAATATACGGAGTAAGAAGAAAAAGTAAGTAAAGCAGGATTGCATAAAGAATTCGGGATCAGTTTTTACCGCGGACATCACGAAAGTTTATTAAAATTAGCATCAATTCTAGATGTAGCGCTATGGCCATTTTTCTGGAATTCCTCTTAACGTTTATTTTCGCATGACTAAATAGCCAGGAGAAGTTGTGCGTTAACAGGATTCACTGTCAATCGGAGCCAACATTTATAAAAATAAAAAACAAAACTTCTTGATTTTTTGTGCTATGGTCTCGTATTCCTGACGCTGAATCTCTTTTAAAAACTAAATTGAATAAGGAGTTAATGGTCAATATACATAATACTAGTATAAAACGGTTACTCCAGCTTAAATACATCTGCAACCAACTTAGAACAAAGATGACTACCAGTTACGTTTTCACACAGACGGAGCGCTGCATATTTCTAATGACACCCAAAATCAAAGCCATACTCAACTTATTGTAAGAACACGCACTGATATACAAGTATGCATCTAAATTCATTTGCAAACAACATGATTTTAGACATATAATATATGTGCATCCAGCAGCGAACTCTTTCGGGCTGTTATGGAATGAAAGAAGATAATGTGTATGAATGCATGTCAAGAAGTTGAGCTGACTTGATAAGTACGCAGCGTTCCATATATCTTTTTTCGTGAGCCTGAGTGTTTTACTGAGTTCTGTTCTAAGAAACTAGTAGAAGTGCCGCACAACCTGTAATAATATTGGCTGTCTTACCCTTCAAACGGAAGATTCTTTAAGAATGAAAATGTGTTGCGTAACCAGCGAACTCATATACAGAAAGGGACTTATACCACCTTGTAAAACCTGTAAGGCTCTCTACACTCACCATACGAAACATAGCAGCATTAAGCTACTATTTGATGCTGGTAATCAGTGAGAGCGTGGTCCTTCCCCGGTCAAGCCGACTCATTCGTGCTACAACTTTTTAAATTTTTAAAGTTGCCACCAATACTTACGAATTTTCAAGGACGTCTCAATTGGTACTCCGGTTAAGATTTAGAAGAAAACATAGCAAGGAATACAAAACTAGGAACTTTACTTACTATTTTGAAAACAATTCAAATGTGTGCTTCGAATAAACGAATTAGGTACTTAGAATTTCATAAAAAAAATCTCGGGTTTAGATTTGTACAACTTGCTTTAGATACCGTTATATCGTGACGAACAAAATTTGCGCAGACCTTTCGGGCTATAAATCCGACGTTTCCTAAATCCTTGAAAGGGCACCGTCGAGCAGCTTTCATCAGAAAATTCTCCATTATCTGAAGGAAATCGTTACCGGGGCTCAACCTCGCCCACCCTTCGGCCCCGACCCGACGGGCTTTCATTTACGGCGGCGTTGCGTGCACGCGTCCCCGCGGCCTTTGCTTCAGGTGGGCGTAGTCATTGTGTTCGGTATTTAAGTGGCTCATTTGATATTCTGAGACAGTTTGCATTCGGAAAGCTCGCACGTAGGGAGAGCCAGGGCAGTATCGAGACCTTATAGTCACGAAGTTCACGCATACATTGACTTGGTGGGTGGCACTGTGGTACCTGGCGTAAGTTTACACTGTCTCAAAGCCGGAAAATGATGTGATCTCTAGTATTATGGCTGGGGCAAAAACAATCTGATATAGTAGACGACTTTCGAGAGCTCTACGCACACGCATACGACAGTGTGCGTCGTGTTTGCGCAATGTTTATCCACAAATAGACTAATGAAGGTACCTTCAAAAGCGACTAGATTGTTAATTAAACTTGCTCAAAATGTGACACCCTTACGAAATGATGCCGAGCTGGGAGCACAGTGCACGGGTTGAATGTTATTGAATTAATTTGTAATCAGAATTCTCCGCGTGCGTTCTTGGATGTAATAATGTTATTAATTTATTTATCTCGGTTTGAATTACACTTAAGGCTTCTTATGTGATATTATTCGAATGAATCGGTTTTATGTCACACGCGTTCTAAGAGGAAGCACTTTAATTTACATAATTTTTGGTTAAAATTTTTAGTAATATTCATATCAGTTACAAGTACCTATATTTAGTGAAGTAACCTGTTTTAGTCAACATTTATCCTTGTAATACTCAAATAGTGAAAAAAATATTTTTAAGTTTGTAGATATCTTTTTCACACTTCTAACATTTAGTTATTACTTTAAAAATAGCTTATTTCTTTAGCTGACTCGATATTTGTGTATTTAATTAGTATAATTACGCTTGCACAATATTACTTAGTTGTAAAAAGGAATTTAAAAGAAGCCATCATTAGGCCTCCGACCAAAAGGAATAACCATTCCCTTAATCATTATTCTTAAAGACTTCATTAAATTCCTTTTATCTCTCCCGGGATATTTCCTTCGTTCAGTATCAATCACATTCACTCCGAAAAACTCGTTGGCTTTATTCTAAACTCTCATAATAGGTAATGAAGGTTTTGATTGTCGCGGGCGGCTGGTTGGGGCCGATTACTTTGAAAGCTAGGACAATGAGTGCACGAGAGTAACAATGCTAAATTTTGAAAAGTTCCTTAGTCTTCATCCATGCTAGATACGGAGCTAATTACTGCGAAACTTTTGTAGATAGACACCTGCGCTAAGCCGCGACCGCCAAAGACAAAAGTTATCGCAGACTCACAGGCATGGTTGTTTTGTCCAACAAAATTAAACTGAAATCACCTTAATAAATAAACGTTTCATTAGAATTATAGTATTATTAATTATTACTGCAAATTAGGGAGCGTATATTGAAGGCCCACCTAATGGCATCCCTAAAACAAAGTGGCCTCATCATGGGGTATGGGGTTCGCCGAAATGGTCGACTTAGTAACTTTTAGGTATGCAACTCATATGTGGGTTAAACACTTGCTGTTGTTTCAAAGGCCTATAAAAGAATTGCAGCTTCCAGTGTACGGTTTATGATCTGACTGACTAAATAAATCACTTTTTAAGTCAATAGTCTCTCCGAATATTCGGCGAGAGCTGCTCGTCCAAGCTGCATGTTAAAAATCTACTTATACTCCGCATATATGAGTATTTAGCAGGTAGCATGGTTGGGAATTTCAGCCGAATTCTCGTGCAAATAGGAATGAAATCCAATGAAAAAGAAAGGCTATAGTAAAGCATGTAAATTTCTTCTTGTACGCGGTATTCGAATGGAGTGATGCCAATCTTGTGAGATTCAACGCGTTTATAACACTAGCTCAATTTATCTATGCAGTACACTGTCCGCCAGTAGATATTTCTGGTTAATACTTCTTCAATGCTCAACTTTGGGCGGTTTATTAAATTCAAGGCCAAAGCAGCCGCAACGAAACTAGGCCGTGCAAATATGCGGCAGTACTATATGCTAGGAAATCTCCTTATCCTGTAAGGAGTACTGCTGGCACATATGGGCTACTGCTGCAAAATGTTACTAAACAGCTTTGGACTCAATGGAGAAGTGTGCTAAAAGGTTTATTAGTGACCTTGATTTGGTTGAAACCAATCTTTCTAGGCTCGAGCACAGGCGGAGAGTAGCCAGACTCTCTGTATTATATAGGTATATCCTATCAGAAGAGTGAGCTCAAGATCTGCATGATAAAACTTCCTCTCATCCCTTTCCACCATAGGATAACCAAATGATCAGCGGGTCTCACTCAACCTTTTGTCGGTAAACCACGCATTCGAAATCAAGGGTTTGCTTCGTCTTTGGTAATGCGAACAACAAGGATTTGGTAATTTTCCAGCGTCTGTCTTGCCATCCGATTACAATCAGGGTGCCTTCAAGGGAAGAGTGAATAGACTTTTGTTACACTTAAACAATGTGATTTACTACCCAGGGCATCATCACTGCTTACCAACGGGTGAGATTGTAGTCAAGCACTGACTTAATATAACTTAAAATATCAGTAAGTAGAAGACTATTAAATTGATTTAAGCCAAAACAATCTTCCAAATGAGTAATGACTTCAATGAGGATTATTTACCACGTCATTAAATCTTCTTGTTATCTTCTCTCTTAAACGATATCTCTTAAAAGATCCGCAATTGGACCCGGTAGGTGGCGCTGTTGTCGAGATCCTGAAGTCACCCGTGCGGAGCCGGCCGGATCGCCAGTGAGATATTAAAAATAATTCCTTTATCCGCATCCCTCTGTATATTTCCTAATTTTAAAACCATAGTTTAAGTAATTTATTTTGGATGTTGTATCTTTATATGTTTTATGTAAAGATAGCAGAGAAAGTTTTCGTTTTTGTTCCAAGTCGTAAAATGATAATAAAAAGCACCCGTGCGAAGCTGATTCCAGTCAATAGTAAGTTTTTATTTTAATTTTTGTGTTTATTTATTTTCTTCACATATCACAAAGAAAGAAAAAAACTTCCCAAATGATGATCCATATTATAGATATGGAATCAACCTCACACACTTTATCTTACATTTCTTTAATTCTGCTGATTTTACGTCTCTTTACAACAACACGGAGTGTTGAAGGATAATCTGATGTTTCTTTCGTGAAAATAATAGATTTTAAAATTTTAATTGAAACGTTTTACAAATTCACGGATTTTTTGTGATAACAGCAAAAATCGATGGGTATAAACTGGTTTACGAAAATTGAATTACTAACTAAAAGAGCACCAATACAAATCTGCTGGTATTTTGTTTCAAATTATACGCGTTGAAGTCGCGGACAAATGCTAATTATTAATATTCTCATTTTAAAGCTCCAGCAGTAAAGTATACGAAGGATTTTTTAATTTGTTAGATCTGATTGTATTGTGTTGTGTGTTTATACGTCGCGAACGATACTGATTCAGTATAATTCGCGACGTATAAACGTTAATTAAATGTCGCGTTTTGTAACAATTTCACTACGTTTGCCAATTAACGGTACTTTACAACAACTGAAACATGACCTCGCGAATTTAGACAACCCGTACACTTTTCCATGAAATTCAGTGGAAATTAAATTATTTGTGAGAAGTTGATAGAACTCACGTTCTTAGATATGACATATTGCGTGAAGCGCTGATGGGGCATGTGACGTCATATTATAGCTGAAATAACAGTGATGTGTCTGAGCGCTATAATATTGTTCATTCGTGCGAAACTTGCGTTAAGCTGCCGAACAATTATAATTTTCTAACATTGTAATACCACATTTACTGTACCGCATGTTGTAACTATTCTTCTAAGCTATAGTTTTCGTGTTACAGTAGAATCAGAAAATCCAGACCAGTAAAATTATGCGCACAAATATTAAAAACATAATTTTTTAAACGGAATAATATAGGGAACATATATTTATTAACAAAAGCACAAAACTTTATCTTTCACATTATTATACTTCACGCCTGGTCAGCTTACAAAGCTCAAGTCCGAACATGCATGGAGTATTGTAGTCCCATTGGGATGGCTCAGCAAAATATCGATTTGCCGCACTTCACTCAGTGGAACGCAGAGACAAGAGGCATATCGCTGACAAAAAGCTGGTGGAAACTAAGCTTCACAGCTTAAATTACCGCCGTCAAGTTGCTTGTTTGTTGGTCCTCTACAGATTGTACTTCGGAGAGTGTGCCTATGAGTTTCATAAACTCATACCGCCATCTTCATTCGCCTAACGGAGTACCAGACGTACTTGTTGTGTGGTTACCATCCTCATTTATTCGACATTCCGAATATTTGCACTAAGCGCTATAAATCATCTTTTATATTGCGCACATTTAAGGAGTGGGATGCCCTGCCGGCGTCTGTTTTCCGAATACCTATAACCAGGACCTCTTCAAGGTACGCGTTAACAGGTTTCTCCTGGGCAAACTCGCTCCATCGCACACCTCATCTTTGGCCCCGGGCCAGATGGAGGTCAAGCGTTGGCTCATTTTAATTATATTTAGCTTATTATACTCATAAATAATTATCTATGAAAAATGTATACAGACACACTATTATGATATAAAATAAATATATTACTGCTAATTAAACTAATTAATTTCACTTACCGGTCCAAATTGTTCGAAGTAATTCTTTACATCTTCAAGCGTTGTGGGTGCTGAAAGCCCTCCGACGAAGATTTTCTTTGTCCTGGTCACCATCTGTAATAAGTTTAGACAATTAGTTGGTCTCGTAAATGGTATTTAGTAATTAATTCTCCTAATTTAATTATATCCCACACCCAACAACAACCTTTTGAAGTCTACAGCCATAGGTATGGCATACTTAAGAGATTAACCGCTACTAACTTCTCTCAGCAGACGGGTTGGTGAGAGCTGAGTTGCGCAGCTTTTTTACTTAATAAAAGCCAGTACTTGATTTTAATCCCACATGGTTGTAAGTGGTATTTGCCCTTGATGTTAATAGATGTTGAGTGTTATAAAGTCTTCTTTCTTTAAATCATCCGTCTGTGAACTTTAGGTTGAGAGTTTCTGAATTTCAAATTATTTAAGTTTCAAAAAAAAATCCTTATCCATAAAAATAGAGAATACCACCACTTGCAGATGACGTTGGCACGTAGTAAGAAATGTACGCACATATATCCCACCTTACCATATAAATATATTTATACCCCATTTAAGAATATTTTAGACACATAATAAATTCAATAACAAACAATAAACGCTATATAATTTCTAACGTAAAAATTATTACAGTGAAGTGGGAGAAAAGCACAGTGTGCGGTGGAAAATGTAAGAATAATTATCATTAATATATTATGCATTCCTCCCGCTCAGTGGTTACCCTCCGATATTCCTCAAAGAAAACATGCTATGTACCAAATCAGTTATTTTTATATAACTCTGGCTAAATCTTTCTGGTATTACTCATAATTATAATTTTTTAAAGTTTCAAAATAATGTAAGCTTCTAAATTTTAAATAGCTTTATCTTAAAAAAGTTCCGTTGTATTACATCAGTATAATGACGATATATCTTGATTTTTAACCAAAATTTAGTTTAAAAAATGATGAAAGGTCATAGCAAAGCTGAAATATGTCCGCGATAAGTTCACAATAGCAAACAAACATTAATGTTTGAAAGATCCGTGGCGCAGTGGATTAACAATGTGTTGCCGATGGGGCCTGCGAGTTCGAATCACGTCCAGAACAAGTATTTGTTTGGCCTACAAATAATTGTTCCGGGTCTGTCTTGTCCTTGTGCAATTTATGAATGTAAACTAGCTTCATAATACAGGAGAAACACCTGATGTTAGTCACAATAGTCTGTTAAAAAAAAGAAGTTACTAGGATTAGGGTGGATGAAGCTCTTTTAGATCATATATTTTTACGTTTTTGATCCATGCTGCAGCTATATTAGTAGTATTGTTGTAGAACGAATGGGTCGGCTCTAACAGAAAATCGAGGAAGGACCATGTATACAACGAATCAAACAAAATATATTAAAAGTAAGCAAATATAACGAAATTCTAAACTTCTAAATCATAAGTAGGTGTGTCATTTTATTGGATTTAGTGCCATTATTATAAGTGGAGGAAGATAATATATGTTGTGTAGAAATTGAATAAAACAAGATTCGTGAGTCTAAAGTAGGTAATATAAATGAGTAAGAGGGTCCGAACTTCAGCGACGATCCCAAACGACATCACACTCAAAATATACGTAAATGATGAATAAGTGGCATGGCGGTGCGGAAAGAGGGGCCGCTACGTGTCTAAGTGGCGTACTGCCTCCCCTCTACACAGGTCTCCTACCTTTCCCCATGAATCTCGAGCGCGACGACATTGCCCAGCTCCCTCTGTCACGTCTTTTTAATCGAGGTGTCTTTCAGCTCTTAACTTTTCTATGTTACACCTCATTAAAACTTACCAATTAGGAAAAGCAAATTGTGATAAACTCTTTATGCCTATTCAAAATTTAAGCTAAAATGTTTAACAGAGCGCCGAATAAAAGAATTAATAACAAACACAGAACTCAAATAAATATTAATTTCAGGCCTTTAATAAATTTTACAAACGTAAACAGTATGAGAAAAATAAATAAAAATTTAATAAGAGGCATTCATTAATGGGATTGTAAAGGGTGGCCTCGTGGGAGTGAATGTCAGGTTAGCCGGTAGCCACGTCAGCCGAAACTGTTGGCAATTACCTTAAATGTGGACAACGCAGTACAATCCATAGGGAAAATTATTATTATTCACCGCATATCCAATTTTTACTTTGCTCTAAATTTAACTCACTACCTGTGATTGCCTGAATTAATTATAGCTGTAGCTGATGTTAGTTGACGTTATTAAATTAAAGTACCTGTTTGACCAAGTCTCGCTCGACGTTAGAGTTATTTTATTAATTTGTATAAATAATACATTTCTCAGAAATGATAACTTGTAGATATACTTGTAAAGTAGAACGTTATCTTAATACAAAATTGTATCCAGATAATTTGCGCCTTTTCCGAGAATCTAATTACAAATTTTTTACAAAAATTTCTCGCTTAAGTTATAAGGATTATTTGATAATTATTTAAAATTAGAAATGTTTTTAAAATCATACCGTAATAATAATTAATATTTTTAAAATATAAAAGTCATTTACGGTATTTTTTACGCGGTAAGCCACATTGCATCTATGTTATTGTTGTAGCGTGAATGGGTCGGCTCGACCGCGGCAGGACCACGCTCTCACAGAATACCAGCGTAAAATAGTAGCTCCTTGCCGCTGTGTTTCGTATGGTGCGTGTAGATAATCAGAGACCATTTTTACTGGAATCAAGGCATTCCAGTAAAAATGGTCGAGGTAGACCGAGACTAACTTTCGAAGACCATGTGAGCAAATTGCTCGAAGAGGGGAAGGTCAAGAGTACTCGGATACCTAGACGTGCATGTATGAAGAAGTTAATGAACCTGAAAGAAGCGAAAGAGGTATGTAAGGATCGTGACACTTGGCGATCTGTTCTCTCTGGCTACCCCGTTAGGGATTGTGCGTGAAGAAAAAAAAAGGCATTCCATCTAAGTTAGTTCCTCAGGCGTGACAAAGAATTTGTATTTTGATTCTTAACTCCTCAGTCCTCTTAAAATTCCCATGTAGTCGCATGCACCCGGCAAATCCCGAGCGACCGCATGCGACCGCACCAACCCACAGCTCTTTAAAATATTAAAACTTATATTTAGAGACTAATTCTCTATGCAGAAGTCTGGCATTAAAAATCTGTACAAAATTCTCCATATAAATGTCAAGTTTTACTTCATTACAAAAAGACTATTGTATTTTGATAACATAAACAAAACATACCAAGCGAATGTCGGTAGCATGAAAATCACAATTATTTTAATATATATTACTCGAAATTATTTACGTTAAAAGATAAATTATATTCACACAAAAACTTTCATTACAATTTTATACTAAAACGCTATACTAAAACACTAACTGAAAAATCCAAAAATCAACACAACATTCACGCGAAAATGGCGTCCGAAATGAACGTAGATTATAAATAAATATCCATAGCATAACTATTGCTATTGCTCTAGAGTATAGAAAATTTCATATTAATGATATAATTCCAAACTTCTTTCTAGAAAAGTAGTATCTAAATATAAGTTTTAATGGTTAAAAGTGCTGTGTGGTGCGCGCGGTCGAATTCGATCGCTTGAATTTTTACGGAATAGCGCCGCGGTTGAATTCGACCGCTTAGGGCTTGAAAGGTTAATTGAGGATAAATATGGATGTCTATGGGCCCCATCATCCACTCACCATCAGGTGGATGGTGTGCTCGTTTGTCACCCAATGCGATAAAAAAATACTATAGCTATTTCTAGCCATATTTCCATTAGTATTTAGGGTTATATTTTGTTAATAACTCTTGACATGACTTTTTAATTAACTAAGACTTTTTCCCTTCATGGGTGGTGAATTTGAAAGGATAATCCTCAAAGTCCTCAAACAAGCTGTACAAAAGTTTGTATTTAGAATAATTATGCGTCATAAATTCTATAGTATATCTGCAGGAGAAACAGAACAAATTATATAAGCCATCGTATTAGTGAGCTGATTTGGCAATATGCTAGCCATAAAGCACTAAGAATCGACATATGCGTAGTATCCTCATAATAGTCCGCGATCGACATCCACTGTAATAGAGGGAAGATTTTCTAAGCGGACACAAGGTACTAGAACTAGAAAGCGTAGTACAGAACAACTTTGTTTAGCAGTGAACTTAGATACAATTATGACTGTGGTAGTTAGGGAGCCGCATTAATCCTAGGACGCGATCAAATTGAGTTTAATCCCTAACAGAGGCACTGAAATTATTGATTGCCAATTTTTGTCTTATTATTACCACGAGCTATGCGGTAGAGGTTTAATATCATAAGGATGCATGTTCCTTCAATAAAATTTAAAAATAATGACAATAAAGTTTGACAACACACATTATCACTCTTCCGCGCTCTAAAACTCTCTTAGAATGAGAGAAAGCCTCTACAAAGCAAAAGGAGAGGAGAGTCGGTTAATACTTTTTTATTTTAAATGGGCTGCAACTACTATAAACTCAAAAAGTAACTAAAATATTATATCCCGTCATTAAAGGATCTCCGATAGTAAGAATCAGCCTGCCACTAACTCATTAAAAAATTGCTTTCTACAAATCTCACAGATGTTAAGCCACGTAACTTATTTTGCTGCTAAGCCGAAACAAACATTATCAAACAAGATTCAACTATTATGTGATAAGCAAATCAATGTGAATATGAGCATATTTTCATAAAATTCATGGCCTGGCAATTAGTTAATACCTCCACTGAATTCAATTCAATTTCATGGAAAAACAATAATATATAATTATTATATTATAGAATCCATGGACGTGTTGCAATTAATACTATTACATGGAATCCAAGGACGAGTTATTATAATAAAAAACGCAATTCAACGGTACAATGTAGAACCTACTCTAAAATATTTTATAGCAACTCTTCATACAGGCAGCGTTCATCATATGACCAAATAAAATTATTCCTCCGCCCGGTAACGACTGACCGTTACATGAAGTCATTCCGTTGTAAAAAATATAACAATTTAATTTCGTCTAACTTCACCGCGGGTAAAGGCAAACACCGAACGGCCACAGCACAACAAAAAGCTACACACATCAATTACAACTCCGCGTCCAGCGGATGTCAGTGTCCCTATACGCGACAAACAGGCTCGCAAGTTACTCTAACTCAATTCATAATACGCCAACGCCATACTCCACGTTTGTTGTTGAATTTTTTACACTTCCACGTGAGCGCAGTGTTGATATTACACAATACAATTTCGCTGCCGGAAAAATGCAACCATCATATATTTTGTCACGTTGAGTTAACAATTTTGATTTGAATTGTCAAAATAATCGTTTAAATGTCATATTATGCGTTTACGTTAGCTTCATTATGAAATCACGAAATGAAAATAGGTTGCAGTAATGGGTGGTAAAACGGTAAAAAGCATAAGCTTTGTAAAATCGTACTCAATTATTTCTTGAACTCATAGTACTTTGAATTCAGACGGACAGATTAATGCAGGAAAATTATTTAAATCAATATTGACATATATATATATATATATATATATATATATATATATATATATATATATATATATATATAATAAATGACAAAGCCAGATATTTCGAATTTTTATATATATTATTATAAGTCGCTCGCGTCCGTAGGCTCTGACCACCTATTCCTAGGCCCACCCTACACGTGTCCCCCGGGTGGTGCTAAATGAGCGACAAGCCGATAGCACAGACTCGGCTCCACGCCCTGGTAGAGGCGTAAAATATACCACCCTTTATCCGCACCATGAGGAACAATATAATAGAAATGGCCCCGAGTTCCCGGCGCCCCTTTAATGGGGCAGGGGTGCGAAGAATCTCCGGGAGGAAAACCGGCGACGAGGTTCGCCACCCGTCACGTTCTGTCTCCCGGAGAGGCGAAAAGTGGATTGCAGAGGTCCGTCTGGCTACGTTGAATGTATGTGGGGCAATGAATGATAAAATGGATGAAGTATGCGATATGATGAATGATAGAGGAATAGATGTGTTATGTGTAAATGAGACGAAAAGGAAGGGAAAGGATGTCACTACACATGGCATGTATACCGCATACTGGTCTGGGGTAGACGAGATCGGGCGGGCATGCCAGGGAGTAGGTATCATCCTTTCAGAAAGAATGGGCCAATGTGTGAAAGAGTATGAATGTGTAAGCCCAAGACTGCTGTGGATACGAATGAAAGTGGGCTTAAAGAAGTTGTTTGTGTTAGGGGTCTACGCCCCAGACATGTCTAAGCCCACTTATATCCGAGAGCAGTTTTGGGAAATGGTAAGGATGGTGTTAATGGAGTGTAAGGGAAATGAAAATATTATTATGCTAGGAGATTTTAATGGAAGGGTTGGGGTGAGGAGGCTTGGTTATGAAAGGATATTGGGAACGTTTGGTGATGAAAGTATAAATGAGAATGGTGAAAGTCTCCTCACCGTATGTATGGAAAAGAATCTTTTTGTGACGAACACTTGCTTTCGCCACAAGAGGATTCACATGTATACTTGGGAAAGAGGTGACGATAGAAGCATGATAGATTTAATAATTGTGGATGAAAGATTGAGGGGCGCAGTTGTAGATACAAGGGTTTACCGGGGTTCTAACGTAGGAACGGATCATTATTTGGTTCTATGCCGAATTAATGGTCTATTCAGGCGTTGGCGCCATCGGTCATCTGTGTCTACCACTGCGTTACAGCGTATTAGAACAGAAAGGTTACAAGATGAAGGTGAGAAAAAGAAGTTCAAATGTAGACTGAAAGAAAATATAAGTGGTTTGGATGAATTATGTATGAAGGAGTTAGACTTGGAGAATGTATGGCAAAATGTAAAGAAAGGTTTAGTGGATGCAGCTACCGAAGTATGTGGTGTTAGTAAGAGAAAGAATGAAAGGAAAAATAATACGTTATGGTGGGATGATGAGGTACGTATGGAAGTTGAAGCAAAGAAGAGAGCATGGCTAGATTTACTAGCAACAAAGGCTGGTAATTCTAGCGGTACGAATGATGATATTGAAAGAAAAAAGGCAGTCTTTAGACATCTTAATAAGAGAGTAAAAGAAGTAGTTGAAAGAAAAAAGCAAGAAAGAACGGATAAGAATGATAGAAGAATATCGGATAATTTCCAGGCAAATATTAAAATGTTCTGGAAACTTGTAAGAACTGCCAGGGGACATTCAAAACAGCCTATGATGAATGCTATAAGAGACGAGAATGGCTATATTCTGAATGATGAAGTTTTGAGTTTAAAGAGATGGAAGGAATATTTTGAAAGCGTGTTTATGAGTGAGGAGACAACGTGTGTACTAAGTGAAGTAGAAATTCCGAAAGAAGAGGAAAGAGGTAGCGAGATTAGTGTAGGTGAAATAATGAAAGCAATGAAAAGCATGAAAGCAGGTAAGGCTGCCGGATATGATAGAGTTTCACTCGAAATGCTAAGGGCTGGAGAGGAAGTGGTGGCAGGCCTGCTGCACACCTTGTTTAATTTATGCTGGGAACTGAAGCGGGTACCGGTAGACTGGTGCAAAGCCGTGATAGTCCCAGTATATAAGGGAAAAGGGTCGCAGCAGGACTGTAAAAACTACCGTGGCATCAGCCTTCTTAGCATTGTGGGAAAACTGTATGCTAAGGTACTGATTGAAAGGGTCATGAAAGAAACTGATGGAAAAATTTGGGATGTGCAAGCAGGATTTAGAAAGGGAATGGGATGTACAGATCAAGTCTTTTCCATGCGCATGATCGCGGAGAAGTTTTTGGCCAAAAACCAAAAGGTTTTTTGTGCGTTCATGGACTTGGAAAAGGCCTATGACAGAGTGAATAGGGATGTGCTATGGCAAACACTGAACTCATTTGGGTTGAGCGCTGGCTTGATACGGGCATTGGAGTCCCTTTATAGGGACTCTAGTGCTTGTGTTAGGATCAACGGGGTCTACTCGGACTGGTTTGACATCCATAAAGGTGTCAGACAGGGCTGTGTAGCTTCCCCGTGGCTGTTCAACCTATTTATGGACAGTTGTTTGCAAAATTTGAAAGTTGAAGAATGCGGATTAAGAATGGGTGAGTTAACCGTCAAATGCCTTTTGTACGCCGATGATCAAGTTATACTTGCGTCGTCGGCGGCCGAGTTGCAAATGATGGTTACATTAATGAACAGATCATTAAAAGAAAGGGGTATGAAAGTGAACGCAAGTAAGACGAAGGTTATGGTTTTTGAAAGAGAAGAAAGTAAAACGATTTGTGAAATAAGAATAGAAGGGGAGTTGATCGAGCAAGTAGATGAGTTTGTATATTTGGGCTGCGTATTTAGCAGGGATGGGAGATATGATAAGGATATAGAACGACGAGTGAATGCGGGAAATAGAGTAAATGGGGCCCTGCACTCTATTGTGAAGAGTCAAAATGTGTCGAAAAAGGCACGTATGGCAATTCACAATGCTGTGTTGGTCCCTACTTTAACATATGGTAGTGAAAGTTGGGTGTGGCAGAAGAAGCACGAGAGTAGAATGAACGCAGTAGAAATGCGGTCGTTAAGGAGTATGTTAGGGCTGAATCTTAATGACAGGGTAAGAAATTGTGTAATAAGAGAAGAGTGTGGTTTGCAAGATGATGTTGTGACCAGGATTAAGAAAGGAATGCTTCGGTGGTTTGGTCATGTGGAAAGAATGAATGAGGAAAGAGTGACAAAGAAAATTTATGTTGCAGAAGTGAATGGCAGAGTCGGAAAGGGACGTCCTAGGCGAAAATTTATCGACCAAATTGGCGATTTATTGAAAACGGGCCAAATTAGGAGTACCCTTAACCGACGAGCATGTATGCGGAGGTGTATGGATGTGAAGGAGGCGAGAGAGGTGTGTCAGGATCGTGCCAAATGGAAGTCTGTAGTCTCTGCCTACCCCTCTGGGTGACAGGCGTGAGTGTTTATGTATATGTATGTATTATTATATACATATTACACATAGCCCGTAAAATACAAGAGGATGAGACTAATGACAGGCGTTTACAGAATGTTACTTATTTAATATGTTTCACAAGTATTTGCAAATGATGATATGAAAGAAATTTTAAAGATTTTATCACATTTAACTTTAACTTTTTAATTTTCGAGGTTTCGGACGTTTCACATCACACATAGTCGTGACTATGGGGGATCTGAGGTGCTTGATGTATGCTGAAGTTTTGCAGAACTGTGCTGTTGCAAACCTACCGCAAGACTTCTAGTAATTATAAAAGGGAGAAACGTCTGGAATTAAAAAGTTAAAATTATACGCCATAAAATGTGTAAAATTTAATAAAATTTAATTTAATGCGTAGCATTTGCGTAAAAATAAGAAATCATATTCCCTAATGATCGTTCATCATCATTACTAGGCTGCACTAAAAGTATCGGGAATGGAATATTTTCACTGATCCTGTCATATTAAAATCTTTTTAATTGAAAACTCCATGGTTTTAAAAATCGTATACCATTTATTTATTTAAAAAAATATTCTCGGTCTTGTCACAAGGTTTTGTCAAACTTGTTTAGTCGTTGAGAAAATGGAATTGACTCGAGAAAATTCAAGAGCGATGATTTATTATTACTTTCGAAGTGGTTTAACCCAAAAACAGTGTGTTGACCGAATAATTTCTGCTATTGGTGATGAAGCCCCATCCAAAACCACAATTTATCGCTGGTTTGCTGAATTTCAACGTGGACGTGTCAAACTCAGTGATGATCCCCGTCAAAGTCTTCCAAAAACTGCAGTCCCCAAGAAAACGTTGATGCTGTGCGTAAGCTGATTAAGGAAGATCGACATGTGACAAACCGCGAAATTCAGGCAACTTTAGACATTGGCATGAGTCAAATAGAAATAATCTTGCATGAACAATTAGGTGTAAAAAAGTTGTTTTCCCGATGGATACCGCATTCGCGGTGTGAAGAGCAAAAAGCGGCTCGCGTTACTTGGTGCGTCAGAACTCTCTAAAGATTCCACGCAGGATCCTCAAATGCTGTATACAACATTGTATCAGGTGACGAATCCTGGACGAACGTACGAACCCGAAACAAAAATGCAGTCACGAGTTTGGGTGTTCGAAAATGAGTTAAAGCCAACAAAAATTGTTCGTTCACGGAGTGTTGAAAAAAATGGTGGCCACGAGTGTCTCCAAAACTGGCCATGTTACGACTATTCCTCTTGATGGACAAAGAACGGTTAATCCAGAATGGTATGCTAGCATTTGTTTGCCACAGGTCGTTTCTGAACTCCGTAAAGAGAACTGCAACCGCCGCATCAACCTCCATCACGACAATGCGAGTTCTCACACCGCACACAGAACAAAAGAGATTTTAGAGCAAGAAAACATAGAATTAATAGACCATCCGCCGTACAGCTGTGACCTAAGCCCTAATGATTTTTATACTTTCCCTAAAATAAAGAATAAATTGCGTGGACAGAGATTTTCATCACCTGAAGAAACTGTGGACGCCTACAAAACGGCTATTTTGGAGACCCCAACTTCCGAATGGAATGGTTGCCTCAATGATTGGTTCCATCGTATGGAAAAATGTGTTAAATTTCGCGGAGAATACTTCGAAAAGCAATAAATACATTTTTAAATAGTAATGTTGTGTCACTTCCTTGATTCCCGAAATTTTCAGTGCCGCCCTCGTAGAGATAATTTTGAAGTCGATTCATTTCCTTTTAAATACCGACAGTGAAGAAAATAAAACTGCGCTTGGACCATTAGATTAATCAAATTGAAGAAGGAAAATTATTTTAAAAAAGGCGCAACAACTGTGGCACAAAGGTCAGGAACCCCCCCCTCCCCCGCTGACATTTCATTTTACTTTTGCCGGCCGCAGCCTCTTGTTTACTCGCTACTCTTTGTCTTTTGGAACAAATACGTTCTTTGAAGTACTTATTTCTGCATTATTGCTGTGCATAACATATTGAATCTTTATTATCCCACATAGGCTACAAAATTACTAAAATATAAAAGAATATACATATTATATAAATTTGAAAGTATAAACTATTGAAAATGATTTTCCTTTCATGTAAACTATTTGTTAGATCTTAAAAAATGTTTCTTCCATTTATATATCACTATTATATTATGTATCATTCACATAATAGAAGAGCGTGGTAAATATTTCACGTAGATGAAAATAATTTCGCCTCCTCGTACCGTACACCTTATCTTCTTCACAGCTCATTAGGTCTCGCATGGGGTGTGTGCCAACAGATCTGTGCAATTTGTAACAATACAAAGATATCACGAATAGCGAATGGTGATACCAGGGCTTAGAAAGTTGGAGACTATAATATGATATGACGTGAAATAAGTACCTACGCCGTTGTGGCGTACTACGTCAGGCGACGCAAGACGGTAACCGCGTACGTTCTAAATGGCAGACATTAACGAAACGTTATTGCTTCTCGGCTTCACTAACACTTGCACAGTATTAATCTCTATCTTATTCTGATGCACGCTGTCTGCTGCTTTGTAGACTAGATAATACCGAGAATAACTGGCGTTGTCTCAGTCGTGCATTGTTACATCAAAGTCGAACGACTTAATATATTGAAACATGTAAACCGTTGACGAATGTTTCAATTATTTTGTTAGAATACACTTTTGGTTCATTTGGAAAACAAGTATGCCTATAGAAAAACGGATTTTATTTTACTTTAAATAATCTTAACACGAACAATAAGTAAGCTGTAAAAATCATCGAAATTGCCGCACGTTTTGTATTCAATATCCGATAAAGCAAGTTCAAACGAAAAGAGACGAAGAAAAATGTGAATGCATGTAAATGAACACACTTTTCAGAATTACACCGTGAGCTGAATAAATAATGCCTGATCGATGTATTGATAAGACCATGAAAAATTTAAAGATGCTTCGTACAATCGTAGAAATGAATGAACTGGGTTGTATAATTTACTACTTTTATTTTTGACCTATTCATCTCTTTGGATAAGAACTAAAGATACAACATTTTCCGATTGAAATAAAAG
Organism: Parnassius apollo; assembly: GCA_907164705.1. NCBI lineage: Eukaryota > Metazoa > Arthropoda > Insecta > Lepidoptera > Papilionidae > Parnassius > Parnassius apollo. The sequence goes on from CAJQZP010001037.1 coordinate 15,939,853, forward strand.
TATTACAGGTATTTATTAATAGAAAGTAGCGCTTAAAAAGAAAAAAACGATGAAAAAATAATTATGTTCTCAAGTTCTCAACAGCGAATTAATAATTTCACTGAGTACGTAAAATGTGCCCAGATGTGAATATGCTACTTCAGGAATCGTTACACGAACGCTCACGAAACAATAGGCACATTTAGCCGTCTAAAAAGAGAAATGGCTTGGCGTACTTGTCATCGAAAGCCATTTGAAGCACATTGGAATGACTCCATATACGCAAGGGTTCGACATTAGTAGGTACATGTATACCTACGTATTTCCTTTGTGCAGTCACACCCAGCGAGTGGATGAAAGCGAGACGTTGAGACGCCTTGTCACTTACTCCCCCTTCTTACTAAATGCAAAAAACTGTGCTTCTACGGAGTCTAGGCTATTGTTAAGATTGACTGCAAAGCTTTTGTTTCAAAATATGCAGACAGAGGCCAAAATTACTAGCGCAAGTGTGGCAAAAATTACTCAACATGGTAGTTTTCAAGTATTTTCCAAGAACGTTTTTATTTCGCAGAAAGGTAAAACCGTAGTTTTTAATGAACAGATTCAGACGCCTCTAAAAAGTTAACTAAGTAACAGGCTCATCGAAATATGAAAATTATATCCTATAAAGTAAAAGATAAAAGATATTTTTCGAGTTTGACTTTTTGCTACGCGTAATCAAATAAAACTTGATTTTATGTTTCGAGTCAAATTATAAGCCGAGGGGTGGGCGAAATAAAAAGTGAATAATGAATGCGGAGGCCAAATCCGGGACCGTGCGACCGTAGCAATTATTTTGTTTCGAGTACCATCAACATGGTTCGTTCTTTCAAATTTTCATACATTAAGCAAATGTCGAGAATACATAATAAGATTCTAAATGTTGTAAGCCGTCGCGGGGTCGCTAAGAGCATTCATTACTACCCCGAGGGACCGGACAACCGGACATTTTTAAACATTTCAATACATTGAAACTGGCTTGCCTTAATATTTTTTTAGTCAACAATAAAAACGTTTACCTAAAGGTTTCAATTAAAGAAACGTTTTAAACGCTACAGATATGCATAGTCACTTATTAAACTCACCATCGGTTTCCACTTAACCACATATAGCCATACATTTGCCACTCGGAAAAATATTTTATAACATCACTCAGCAAGTTCTTAGCGTCTCCAAGGGCTATTGAGCTCTATTTCACATAAAAATATACTATAAAATAAACGATAAGCCATTCTTAAGAGAAAGTAAATACAAACTACAGAAACAAGTGTCGCCTATGACGGAGGCTGCCTACAAAACATGCAATCCTTATGAATGATTGCCGTCTGACTGAACACTATATGCCTTGTAACTGTATTTTTCCAGAATCCCTACTAAAAGAAAACGACGTCCATATAAAGGAACAATGCAAAATGTGCCATCCGACATACATGTAATAGTACGATTTAGTATGACACTTGTAGCGAGGGTTGAACGTTTTCGTCTCCACATCGGTCGATAGTGTTGACGAACAAAATAAGCTCCCCTCCGGGTGGGAGTGCGGTGTCAAGAGGCTATAGGATTAAACTTAAACTGGGTTTGCCCGCAGTTTAATTATACAAAAGGTATGTACTCACTCACGTAGTACTTGCGAAAATGTGGTGTTCCTCTGACATGAGTTAGAAATGTGTTAATTACATCCTTTATGCTGAATTGAGGTGCAAATAGAATTCCAAATTTGAAAATCATATTGGGTATTCAATAAAAACCGCTTAATTTTCGAAAAAATGTTTATATTCATCCTTATTTCTTAATGAATAAATTAAAAAAGTTTTGATTTTAAATGTTAATTTTATAATGATATCTTATATTTACGCGAACACTACACATTGATTAAAGCTACTTTTACGGATTTTATCGCCTTTTATTTTTAATACCCGACGTTTCGGATGCTTTCCAGCACCCATGGTCACATCAGTAACCTCAGTCCCCCGTGACCATGGGTGCTGGAAAGCACCCGAAACGTCGGGTGTTAAAAATAAAATAAATAAAACGCGATAAAATCCGTAAAAGTAGTTTTAATCAATGTTAATTTTATGATTGTATTTCTTAATATATAGATGTTCTTTTGAAAATAAAAAATTTATAAGTGCCAAACGTGGTTACTGCTACACGTAGATGACACCAGCAACCAATTTCTAACATGAAAATCAAATATACCTTCTCATCCCTGAGAACTTGTTTGTTGAAGAAACAAAAAATTCACACTTTTTGTATTCATAATACTTATCATTAACGCTTAGGGATGAAAACATATCCGCGCATAGGGTTATTTTTCATAGAAGAAGGGACAAACGAGCATGCGGATCACCTGATTGTAAGCGTACTACCAGCGCCCATTAACAACCGTAACATCTGGGAAATTGCAGGTGTTCCCAGAATGATTACCAATGCACAGAAATAAATAAGACTGTAAATTTCCCGAGGTCTACATGAGGTGTTTTAAAAAGATCATAATCATTTTTAACTTTTTTATAACAATGTATGAGACGTGGATTTAACATTACGATCCCGAAATAAATTACAATGTCGGAAAATACCATAATTTCCAACTTTAGAGAAAGTTAAGGAAAGTCATCATGCCGGTAGGATAGTCAAGGGGCAGTAATGGTTGAAGATTTCGTTTGTATACAAATGAAAAAATTACATCCGCGGGAAACGGCAAGACTAACTCAAAAGGATTGTTTTGTTTCACCGAGTTAACAGGTTACATGTCTGCCACAGCGATGGTTTCGATTAGAGATGCTGCCTATGATACTAGATACAATTTTAAGCATGAATATGGAGAATTCATATAGACCTATCCCTCCTATCCATATATCCTATGGGGTTCCCGAGAAATTGTGCGATTGGATCACCAGCTTTCTTGCAGATCGGAGCATCAGGGTCATTATAGACGGTGCAAGCTCCGATTACAAGCCTATTAATGCTGGTATTCCACAAGGCTGCGTGCTATCGCCAAAGCTGTTTCTTCTGCATATCAATGATATGTTGCAAACCCGTAACATTCACTATGCAGATGACAGCACTGGTGATGCTCTGTACACCGGCCGTGATAATATTTCTCGGGAAAACGTCTCCGAGTACCGGGACAAACTTGTGTCTGAAGTAGAGTCTCTACTGAACAGAGTCTCGGATTGGGGGCGACTAAATCTAGTCCAGTTTAGCCCTCAGAAGACACAAATTTGCTCGTTAACCGCTAAAAAGAACCCCTTTGTCGTATCTCCTCAGTTTCAAGGCACCCTCCTTGTTGCCTCAGCCAGTATCGGAATCCTCGGCATTGACATATCGAGTGACGTGCAGTTTCGTGGTCACTTGGAAGAGAAGGCCAAATTGGCTTCTAAAAAGCTTGGCGTGCTCAACAGAGCGGGACAGTATTTCATGCCGGCACACCGCCTGCAACTTTACAAGGCGCAGGTTCGGCCGCACATGGAATACTGTTCCCATCTCTGGGCTGGGGCTCCCCAGTACCAGCTCCTTCCACTTGATCGCATCTAGCGCAGAGCGGCTCGAATCGTCGACGACCGAGTGCTTTCCGAACGGCTCGATTCACTGGCGCTGCGAAGAGATGTTGCATCTCTTTGCATTTTCTTTCACATATACCATGGGGAGTGCTCTGAGGAATTGTTCGTCAAATTTCGTGAACGCACTACGCGGCAAACGTCCCGATACAATCCACACCATCTGGATGCTTGGCGGTCCACCACTGTAAGTTTCAAAAGGAGTTTTCTTCCGCGTACGACCTCTCTGTGGAATAGTTTACCATCGGCTATTTTTCCGGACCGATACGACCTGAGGACCTTCAATAAAAGAGCTTACTCCTTTCTAAAGGGCTGGCAAAGCACCTGTAATTCCCCTGATGTTGTGGTTGATCATGGGCGGTGGTATTCACTTAACATCAGGTGAGCCGCATGCTCGTTTGCCCCCTCTTATAAAAAAAAGACCATTCCTTGAACGAAGGATTTTTATCTATTTCCAGGATAGAGATTTGAAGATTATGAAACAGTAGTCGCTGCAGTGCCAGAATTTTTAGTTATTCAGGATAATGAGTTATTTAGAAAAAAATATTTAGCTTAATTAAAATAATTTCCCAGTTTATTTCATAAAAACGTGTCAATACTCTTTCTCAATTTTATTGCTCACCCATAGATAATCACGTGTTACTATCTAAATATTACTGTACTTTAAATTGCTTTCAAAATAATGTGTAACTTATTACCAGTATACAACGTTAATTATATAAGTAAAATTCGTTTAAACACGGTATCTCAATAGTTGTAAGCGCAAAATAAGAAAAAAAAGTACTTTAATTAAAAATCAAATTTAATTTATATTTGTTATTCAAGGTCTCGGGGCACTAAAACGGACCTACCATGAACGTAGTATAAACTTATCAGACACGAAAAAAAAAGCCGCGACAGACTATTGCACCAACAAGAAAGTATCAACAACGTATCATACCCGTATACAACGCATTCAATGGTCGTATCATATTCTTTCGATAGGTTTACGACTATGATGCCTGTTCTATCAGTTGTAATACATTTTTGGTGGCTATTTATTGTAACTACAGGAAAATTATTTATAAAAGAATCAGAAATAATCCCTATTATTTTGGACAGAGGTGAGCGTACGTGATAACAGCGCGTTTGGTAGATTGCGTAGAGAGCTTTGGGAACGTCGCGTGCCATGCGTGTAGTGTATAGAGACCCTAAAGAAAGATATAAATAATAACACCTACCGGTGCCATTTGTGCAAAACATGAACACCGTTAGTTATCAAATCTAAATATGTTGTGATTGCTTCTTGTCACTTTAACCTAGCTTACTTTCGAATGCGATAATTATTTAAGATGATTCTTTTTTCCGTGTACGAGGAAGTGCATCTGTGTTGATACGTTCAATCGAGTCACCTAATAACCTTAATATACCTTCTGGAAATATTTAGAAGTTGTAGCAGTGGTCGAACCCGTGCAGGAAAACGTTATGAAATATTCGAGAGGCCAATGACAATAAATCGGTAGATTTAATTGTTCAAACTAAAGTCAGTTATGAGATTTCATAGAATCTCGAGGGATCGATGAATTCCAATAGACTTCTTTTGTTTGTGCTCAATCTAGATGACATATTTTTTCTTCTTTGTCTTTGACGTGTTTATTGAGAGTCTTGGTTTATTTCATTATATTAGTATATTATCTTAATATTTTTTCGACGATTTTTATTTCACAAATATTGGAAATGAAAGAAGTATACGCACAATTTTATAACACTTTTTTCCTTTTTTAATCGGCTTCTAAATAGAGTAGGTATTACAATTCGGCTGTATGTTCGTTTATGTGTATTAATTCAGAACATTTTTTTGGGTGAACCGGTTTTAATGATTCTTTGTTTTGAAAGCTGGTGCTTGTCGTGTGGTCCCATATAAATTTGATCAAGATCTAACCAGTAGTTTTTGAGTTATTCTTAATAATGCGTATTACATTGACTTGATTTTTTCATTTTATTTATATTGAAGGTTGTACAAAATTTTTAATTTTAACACTTGTTATTAAAACATTTGTTCTTTAACTCATTAATTCATTTATTTCGCACATCTTGTACGTATGTTCAATTTATGCAAAATGATTTTGTTCTTTCGCACTAAGTAACTAAATTTCAGTAAATTTACAGATAATAAAAAAATGCACTGCAACGTCATCTTAAGGGTTAATTAAACTTGCCTCTTACGGCAACCGGGGAATGATAGGGATAGTCGATATTCGTAAGCCACTAAGGCGCTTTCGCACTGCTCGGGATTCAATCCCGGGATCACATGATCAACAGTTGCGCTTATGACCACTATAAGTACCAACTAGGCAGTCAAAATCAAATCTATTACATAATATACTGTCTTTAGGTGCCAGCGGGATTTGAACAAGAGATCGTGATTTACATGTGCTCGATAAATGAAATGATTGTGGAGAAACCTGCATGTCTGAGATATAAAAATAAAATAACGAATATAAAATATTAATTTATTTTTTACTTTTAGAGTGACAAAGAAAAATCGAGCATTGCAAATGCGCACTTAGATACTAGAAGTTCCGTTTTCACATGGAGATTAATGAAAAATAATAGTAAAATAAACGCGATAAAATCCGTAAAAGTAGTTTAATCAATGTGTAGTGTTCGCGTAAATATAAGAAATCATTGAGATTAATAAATTTTATAACTATTTTTCAGGTGTCCTGGAAATCTTACGGAACTTATTCAAGGATAAATATAGGTTCACTTAGTACAAAGTGGAATATATAGTCATTAGTCATCCATAGTTTAAAAAATATCGGTAAATATTCATAAGATATAGTTTGCGCCATCATAAAATTGATATTTGGCCGGTGTCTATAATTTCCGAAAAAGCTTGAAATCCAAAATTTATAGTATGATAATGAATTAAAATTGGAATGTAATAGTGAGTCAGTAAACTAAAAATTTTACATGAAATATTAAGTACTATTAAAAGCAGTTACTATACATTTAAGAAAGTTAAAAATTTCTATTGCTTTTTGTGGATTGAATAAAAGCGCAGTAGAAAAGCAACGTGGAAGACAGATGAATGGGATTTTTGAGTGGCTCGACATAAAGGTAGTTAAATACTCGAGTACTTGCTCTAACTACAGTTCCGACGGTAACAAACAACAACTAACGCAAATCTTCAATTTTAGTTGTGTATTAAATTATTTGTGAGAACTATTCACCGTACGTGCATTTTTACTTTCAGTAATAGTTTTCTTAAAATACGTATAATAAACAATTCACAATGCACAGTGCTGTATTAGTCCCTACTTTAACGTATGGTAGTGAAAGTTGGGTGTGGCAGAAGAAGCACGAGAGTAGAATAAATGCAGTAGAAATGCCGTCGCTAAGGAGTATATTAGGGCTGAATCTGAGTGACAGGATGAGAAACTGTGTGATAAAAGAAGAGTGTGGTTTGCAAGATGATGCGGTGATCAGGATTAAGAAAGGAATGCTTCGGTGGTTTGGTCACGTAGAAATAATGAATGAGGTGACAAAGCAAATATGTTTTACGTCGTAGAGCCATGCTGCAGTTATATTTGTAGGATAGTTGTAGCACGAATGGGTCGGCCTGACCGGCTCTCACAAAATACCAGCGTCAAATAGTAGCTTAATGCTGCTGTGTTTCATATGGTGAGTGTAGAGAACCGGAGACCCTTTTTACTGGAAACAAGGCATTCCACCTAAGCCTTCACGGATGACAACGCATCTGCATTTTGATTCGTAATCGAAGATAGATGTATATGCCTATGGGCCACAGCAACCACTTACTATCAGGTGGACTGTGTGCTCGTTTGTCATCCTATTCTATAAAAAAAAGTGAATGGAAGAGTCGGAAAGGGACATCCTAGGTGAAAGTTTGTCGACCAAATTGGCGATATATTAAAAATTGACCAAATTAAGAGTACCCTTAACTTACGAGCATGTATGCGTAGTTATATGGATGTGGAAGAGGCGAGAGAGGTATGTGAGGATCGTTCTAAATGGAAGTCTGTAGTCTCTGCCTACCCTTCTGGGTGACAGGAGTGAGTGTTTATGTTTATGTATAATAAGATTAAATCCTCGCATGTTAAAATAACTGCAAGTGAAGTGTAGACCCCTGACTAGATGGGGTGACAACCAGGTAAGAGAAGCAGGAAGTTGGTGAATGGAGGTGGCTTAGGACTGCACTTTGTAGTATTCCTTGGGAGACGTATGTTACAGGAAACAAAAAACATTGGCTAGTAATTAAGAAATGCGCTTTTAAAAACACAACTTGAATTCGAAATAAAATCATTGTTTTCACAAAAAGGTTTTCCTGTTGGCAACGCTGTTACTAGAGCCAAATTGAGGCTTAAGTCGGGGTTGCATTTAATTGTAATAATCTTCTGGCGTAGTGTGTGGAGGTAAGGAGAGGGGTGAAAAGGTAGGGAGTGCGTTGCGCAGGCGCATCGCGGCCGACACTCGAGCACGCGCCGCCACTCGAGCGCCCTCGAGCGGTACTCGGTGCCCGCCGCGTCAAATTGAAAAGATACCTACGCCGACACCGCACTGAATATTCGCTCACGTATCAAAACCGTAAAATGCAAATCTATGCAGTGCGGTCGTCTAGAGTGCTCAGCGAGCCCCGGCTCTCGCCACGTTTCATCAAATGCAATCTGACTCCAATTATCATACACAAGTAGTTAGTCAGCAGTAATTGTTAAAAAGTTTGCTCATAGCATAATTAAAAAAAATTTCAACCGCTTTTGATTAAAATGTTCTTTATATTAAATATTGCTCTGTTATTCTAACAGTAACTAGCAATAGGACATATTATCTTAACAAACTTTTGAACCATTATTTCAGATATTATATTAAAATGATGATATCATTTTTATAATAATAATTTAATGGTTTTATTAATTTATAGATGGATCTTTAATTAAATTTGTATTCACAAAAATACAATTGAAACAATTGGTTTCCCAAATAATTTCTTTAAAGCAAATATAATACTTATGTATAACTTATAAACAGACTCCAATTACTTCAAATAGCGAAAAGAACGTGGTTACACAATCTTTGTTTGCGTAATCTATTACACTTCCTCTAATTCAGCGAATGTGTACAAAATCAAATTACAACATCCATCTAGCTAGCCTAATAGTATCTCGGACACGTTAATAGAAAACGCAAACGAATACGGTGCGACATGAGATAGAAGCGCGGGGTCACAGGACGCGGCGGTGGACCGTTCTCTATAAATTCCATACAAATAAACTCGCATACACATAGAAAATCCAATTTATAATGCGGACAAGCCACGTTGAAATGGATTTACAGATGCAAACCTGGTTGTCTTTGATGAGGGTTTATTTTAAGATGCTGCGGGCCGAGCGCTACGAAACATTCCAATATTCGGACCGATATATTATTATTACATACGAATCGTAATCGATGCCGCGTTATAAAATTTATTACGCACTCGTCTCTCCGACGTTTCTTATTTGTAAACAGGCGCTTGAGCAACTTCTAGCGAAGCTTTCGATAATCTTTAATGTCTCGTTAAAAATAAAATCGCTCGTAAATTGACACGAATAAACCCGTGTAACGTTAACTAATTTGTCGACTGACATGAGAGTGACAGAACCCAGAAATAAATTTTAGTGATCTTCGATACTATGCAAAATTATGTTAAAATCTTTAATGAGATCTACTTGAAATTAGATGAGCAGAACGTATAAGGTCATTGACATTACATTATACATGTAAAAAAAAATTGTAAGAAATTGGGTTCAGGTACCTATGTATATTGTGTAGAATATGATATTATATTGCAGAAAATTGAAAATACGATTATTAAATAAAAAAAATGATAATAATGTTCTCCAGACCGAAATTTGGTCTGAGAACATTATTTTTTTATATTAGTCTAAGTGAAGCTGAGTAATCTGCGCAGAACAGTTTTATAGTGCACGAGTGTGTACGGGCAAGCTTAGGTGCACTCTCTATTTTCCCATACTTATTATCCGATGAGACGGAAATTTGACACAACCGGAGTGATATGTGACGCAAATATCGACAACTTCTTGACTACTTGTGATAAGGCTACTGATGAGAATTTCTTGACAGGAAATTTCTAAAACTGATTTTGTGTCGATCTGGGATTCGAACTCAATGGTCAGTAGTCGCGCTTACAACCATTAGACCAATGAGATAGTTTTTTTTTTATATTTGTCTCAGATTTAGATGGCATGTTAAAGTTTCATGTAATCCATTGTAGGTAGACAAAAGTCCGCAGTGTCTTTTAGGCACGCCTACTCAGTATGCAAGGATATTCCAGCACATCCGTTATACGCTACCGCGGAAGAAGTCCTGTATACACTACATAAAATAGTGTATTTAAGTTTAGTCCTTTCGAGTTTTTTTTGTTGCTGTTTATTTTTTTGCGTTTTATCTGCCAGACTGATTAAAAATATGTAATTCAATAAAATTTAATTTGCGAAAAAAAGTTGGCAAGCTCATTTTCTGTATCAAAATCTTTAGGATTTTTTAAATAGAATAATGGTAACCAAGAAATACACAGTCCACCTAATGGTAGTGGAAGTCTGTGGCTCACAGACATCTACATTTATTGCCAATTAAGAATCAAAATGCAGAAGCGTTGTCACTCTTGAGGACTAATATAAAGTGCCCTGTTTCCAGTAAAAAGGATGTCAGGTTCTCTACACTCATCATACGAAACACAGCAGCATTAAGCTGCTATTCTACGCTTATATTCTGTGAGAGCGAGGTCTTTCCCGCCGACCCATTCATGCTATAACCATAATATTGCTGCAACATGGCCCTATCCCGTAAAGAAAGAAAAAAGGAAATACTTTGCAATACATTAATCAAAGTTAAAATAAGGTACATTATTTCAGTGGCCAAAATATAGCATAGTAGTGACTTAATGAACGAGCGGATAGCGTAGTTCGAGATATTTGCCGCACTAATCCCCATTTTAAGAACGGTCGTACAATTCTCAAGCCTAGGATTACGGAACTTGCGTGACACTAATTAAGTCGGAATTAAGAGCGAGCCTATATCAAGAACCGCGACGGAAGTTATAAATGAAAGGGTATTATACATATTTAGTTACAATGGGAGGAGAAAAATAGGTAAACACATACAAGATAAAACTATAATAAAAACCTTATCAAACAAGACCGTTACAGTTTGAAAGAAACGACCAACAGTGTAAATAAAAAATATTTATTACATAATGATGAATATTTACGAAAAATAATAATTTAGTAGTTTGTTATATGGAATCAATTTCACATGTTTATAATTTATTTACATTTATTCGGTGGCTACGAAAATTAACGATTGTAGTATATTTCAATCTTGTCTTCCATTTAAATTCCTTTGAGAATTTATAGGCCAAGTCTTGTGCAACTTTAAAATACGGTACTATATTATACCTCAGGTCAAAAAATATTATCGAAAAAAAAGATATTTTTAATACAAAATGCCTGAATATTATTAGTGTTTTATTTTATCCCGTTATTAATGTTACTTTTCGTTAATAATACATAAACGATGTCCAAATAACACACCACAATATTTGGGAATGTTAAATAAACTAGAATTTATCACGCAACGCCCTTTGTATTATGAAGAATAATAAGATTTGTCAAAGTATGTTGTCAATATGATATTTATGTAATCCTTCAGTAGAGGCGTGAGTCTAAGACAAATCCTTCTTAGTTGTAACTTTCACTAAAGTAGACCGTGACTTCTGATGGCTTTTAGCATAGACGATATATAGCAAGTTTATTAAAACTTTTCTATTTATTTGCTTATATGTATATTAAAGACTTATTTACGCTACAATGTCTGTAAATAAACGTTTGATTCCTTTAGATAATTGGAAAAAGGCTCGGCATCAGTTAAGCGTGGTATTGGAGCTTCGTGTACCCGATGTTAAGCTTCTCCTGAGCGCCTAATCCCTATGCCTGCCTAACGCTAGCGGTTAGACCCACTACGTAAATTTGTGTAATTTCGGATCTAGGCCAAGTGCCAAGGGATCGGGCCGCCTCAAAGCAATAGTGATTGATATGACTCTACAGAAAATCGCCCAGACCGGCCGCTTTTCACACACAATTTTGACTTAAAATAAACAAAAGAATAATATTTGGTATTTGAGTTATTTTAACTTGCACATTTTATTAATTAGACAAAAATATTACAATAAATTTTATTGCTCCTTCATGTGAAATTTTAAATTGAAAAATTAACAATGAATTGCATTCACTTAGTATGTGCATTTCGATAAAATTTTCAGAATTGCGGTTTCGCGATTTTTTCATAAATTTCCACGTAACAAACTGTATTGTTTTAAAGGTATAAGTTATAAGTATAAGTTAAATGTACCTATCTAGTATTATAAAATTGAAGTAAATACATTTTCTTTCTTAATTTGATGTGAATAAGTATTGAAATTACAATTTTTCATTCTTACACATGTATTAAGTATAAAATTAACGATAAATTTTAATTGAAAAATTCAACTACGCATTAATATTAGAGTAGCCGATATAGTACAACGGATCAGTTAGCTGAAGTGGCAATAGACCGGCCACATGACCTAAAAAAACGACGACAGATTGGGAAGAAAGGTTTTCGAGTAGCAAACTTGTCAAATCCGGTAAGCGACTCCACTAGATTGAGGTACGAAGACATGAAGAAATCTAAGGTGACTCAGGGCCATGTTTTGTACGATTCCTTGATCAAAGTCTATGTTAAATAGTTGACTTGTGAAGGGGCTGTAATAATGATGATGGTACTCAAAATATAGACTTATTTAACTGTGGACTTTTTTTACAAAATTACCCTTCAAATATTTTTATGACTTTCTATGTCTAATTGTTGCACTTTATGGAAAAGTAAATTTCATATTTTTAAGAATAGGAAATAAATACTTACTAAATTTAATTTGATATTTAGTGCAAGCAATATATGAGTATAATGTTTTTACTAATGATGCTTTTTACTTCCCTTTTGAGATTAACATTATTTTAATTTATTATACACTCAAAAACTCTAATAAATATTACATAAGAGGGCGTACATTAATTCATCTTACAAACTTAATCCCGAAATCCGATGAGCCCTTATCGCCTAGAGGCAGAATTTCAAAATAAAGTATACCGAAAGATACGAACAAAACCTCTGTCAGTTTTGTAAATTACAATAAACCGTGGAGTAGATCGTGAGCAGAATTCGTGATGCCTTCTCATGTTGACGACAATAGGCTTAAAACCACCGGTCGCTTCGCACTGATACTGCAGATGGGAGCTCTTGCCGCCTATTAACTGAACCATTTTCGTGATATAGAGATGTTATTGGTTTCATGGATGGCTTTTCCGTTTTATAATAATCCCGAATAGCTCGTTCGATTTTTTATTTCATTTACGTCACTTGTTTGGATGAATCTTGATACAAGAATAATTTACATGAATACAACAATAACGTATTCCCTCAAAGCAACAAAAGATTGTTCATGAATGCCTCCGAATAGATTAGGACACGATAACAGACGGCGTATTGTCGGAGTAGGACAACCTCGTTATTATTTGATAGGTCCCATGATGTAAATCGTCGCAGCACGCAACTTTTTTAGCGTTTACTCGTCACAATAAAAACTATATAACGTTATATTCTATTATCTAAGACGAACGACCTTCCCTAGGCAAAGAAGCATAAATATGGATAAAGGATGTCTTGAGCTCGAAAACGAGACTTTTTTTGTCGGGAAACGTTGAAGGATCAGACTTCATCACGCACAAATTTATATTATAAACTATTCGTATACATGTATAGTATAGACTTTCTAACTGGGCACGGATCGTTAATTAAAATTTTATAGGTGTCATGAACAGCCCTCCGTGCAGAGCCTGCATGGAGTGCAAAGAGACGGTAGCACACGTTCATCTGGAGTGCTCTGCAGCTACTACCAGCTACAGGGCCAAGTACCACGACGTACCGAGGTCGCTTCTCGGGATCTAAGAAGGTATTAAAAAATCGATAAGATTGGATAAGGAGCTACGAACAGTCAAATATCATTGATCTACTTACGCAAAAATACATGCTCATTCGTGGAGTTGCGGAAACCAACCTGTGTAACACTAACATACTCACAGAATATCGGCGTAAAATAGCAGCTCAATGCTGCTGTGTTTTGTATGGTGATTGTAGAGAACCGGAGACCCTTTTTACTGAACACGAGGCATTTCAATTTAGTCCTCACGGATGACAACGCTTCTGCATTTTGATTCTTAATCGAAGATAGATGTAGATATCTATGGGCCACTGCATCCACTTACCATAAGGTGAACTGCGTGCTCGTTTGTTGCCCGTATTTTATAAAGAAAAAAACAAGGAAGGAAGGTGCATTAGATGGCTATAACCGTCGATTTTTCTTAGCGTCGTAATATTGTATTCATACCTTTTCACTGTTAAAAATGAGAGGACACATCTTATTTTTACCTAAATCGCTATCCTATTTACAGACTGGGAAATTCTATTTGCTTAAAGGTCGAATGGAGGCAATATCGTGGACGTCGCGCCGCTACGGGCGGGAGATGCAATAAGCAGAGCGGCTAGCGGCGAAGCCGTCGCCAATTTAAAGAAAGCCCACTGAACCGAAAGACAAGCGCATTGGCGGCTCACGAGCACCGCACCCGCACCGGTCTGTTCTCTAAGGCTCCTCATGTAATTTTCAATCCAGCGAGCTTTAAAATCGATTGCTCTTTGTAAGTGCAAAACAAAACAAGGGACCGACGTCTATCGCGTACCGCAGCTAAATTAACGTATTAATAAGAAAATTTGCGCCTGAAAGGATTAAGGTTTCTAACGCGTTAATATAATACAATCTAAAGTAAAACGTTTAACATAATATTTAAATTTTCGCCATTACTAATGACGAACATATACATAAATTTTCTTTGATATAATAATATGTTATGTAATTAATTTCAGGACAGGAAATATTCACTATATTTTGGAACCTATTTATTATGGGTATTTTAATAATAAATATCCTTAACAAGTTTTTTTTAATAAAAGCTTATAATTTATATGATGTGTTTATATTTTTTTTTATAATCAAATATCCTTCACAAAACCAAAATTGGCTAAGGAAGAGGATTATATTGTTGGGTTTTTGCTTTTTAATTTCCCAATTTCAGGATGGGAATAGCCCATTCGTATAATTTAAGCACTGACAGCTTCTTATATAATCCAATACAAAAAATCAATCAGCTATAAATGCATTTAACAATTGACATTTTTTTATTACGGGTATATTAAAACTTTTAACTTTACTCATAAGAACAGTTTTATAATAAAATTCTAGTATTATGTAATCAAGGTTACTATATAGGCGTATCTGTCACAGAAACTACCTGTTTAATGAAAGGGTTGATCGTAAAATATACACGTTTAAACTTAATACGACATCCTATTGGGCTTTTATGCCACCCACAGTTTGTTATTAATGTGCTATGGTCATAAAGAAAGTTTGCCACTGCAATAATTGAAAAAACCACATAAATGTGAACATTTGTACTGAGATGAGAGGGATTGCGTAGAAATAATACGCGTTTAAAATGTTAACGAAATTTATTGTGCGCCATCATTAAAAAGTTTATGTAAGCGTAATAATTCCATTGATAATTGAATGAATTTTATAAAATTCTATTTTATATATAGTATTTAACATTCTTGTGTATATAATATCAGTACGTATAATAAACAATAAATATCCATCAATAATTGTTACGAACTATTACATCATAAGTTAAATTTTTGGTTTATAAAATCTGTTTGTTTTATCGGAATTACGAGTAACATAAAACGTTAAAAACTACCAATATTATTTTACACGCAATTTAATATTTTGGAATCTCATACCTAATATGTTCATTTTCCTTGTAGTATTATAAAAAAAATTCTTTTAAAGAATTTGTGCGACAAATGTGAATACAGTCCATATGGCTGCATATTTTTTCGATTAAAAATCAAAACGAATCGACGTTGTCATGTTGATTGCCCCGTTTTCATTAATAAGGCCTTGATTTTGTACATCACCATATGGTCGCTGAGAAATTCTGTTCTGAAATTCTTATTCTGAGAAAGCGAGGTCATCTCGATCGGGTCGACTCATTCGTGCTACAACCAGAATATAGCTGCAGCGTGCCTCTACTACGTTAATAAAGAAACTAAATAGGTATTTAAAGTCACAATCTAATTTACAAAAAATCTAAAGTATTTAATTCCAAAGTATCTAAACTCGTGTGCTCAACTCCTATTTCCTATTCTATTTTTGTGCGGAGTTCTATAAAAAACCTAAAACAAGATTTTTGTTTTACTTATTTTTTTAAATATTGAAATTATTTCAAGTTTATGAATAACTTATAGTCGTTGGAAATAAATGGGGTGAGTTTACTTTATTATGCTTTTTACATAATATGAGAGTGAACGTGTTAGTCCACCTGATGGTAGAAAGTGATGTAGATTGTAGATGAAGTAGATGGTAGAAGATGGTACAAAGAATACTGGGTGCTCGTGAAACTCAACTTTAATTAAGAAAGGCATATACATACCATTATAAAAATCAAATGAGGAAAGAACATACATAGATGGTTATAACAATCTGGTATAAAGTTGAATCCCTATAGCCTTTGTGATACACACTCTCGAGTAACAGATGAGGCTATGGTACTTATAGAGATCCAAAATACCGTACAAAATTCCGATTAACTGATTATAGGGAGCAGCATTGCCAGTGCATCTACTTTGCGCTTACCAACCTATGATCCAGCGTTGTGAAAATTTATGAGGAAAATCTTTCAATAAATTGTGTACCAGCCGGCGAGTTTCTAAAAAGATTGGTCAAATATTGAACTAAAGATATCCTGTCCTTCGGATAATATACATCAAGGTATACTATAAATATTTTCTTATCAATTTTTTCCGACATTCAATTTAAGCTAATGCTGCGAAATGCCTATCAACTTTGAAGTCAAAGATAAGGTTTGCTAAGAGGCTTATTAGTGACCTAATTCTGCTTACAATCAATCTAACAGGTCTTGAGCACAGGCGCAAAATAGCCAGCCTTGCGGTGTTCTACAAAAATACCTACATTTCGGACGCAGAGGGTACGCAATAATTACTTGACTCCTCTCTCCATCCTTTTGTTGTATACGCACCACTTATTCTAACCAAATAGTTTACTTCATCGTTTATAACGGGAATCAGCAAAGGAGTGAAATAATTTGCCAGCATAGTGTCTGCACCCAAATCCCAGGGAGATTTTTTAAGGCAAGAATGAAAAGTACATTTTAACAACTTTGGATACATATGCCCTTTGTATCAGGTAGGATAGTAGTTGAGCGCTGGCTTATAAAAGTAAAAGAAAAATTAAAATTACTAACGTTACAGAATCCATGATCACATAAAACTATCAGTATGTAAAATAATTTAATTCAAAGTATATATACTACGTTGATAAAAAAATTTTTCGGAATAGGACACTTCTCAAACACACGTTTAAATAGAAATGCGTTCAATTTTTTCACCCTTAAATTTATTAGAATAAAAATAGGGCAGAAAAATCCAAATTAAAAACTTAATCCATTTTTTTTTAAACTTCATATTTGACCGGAATTTGATTCGTATGCAAAATGGAGAAACTCGAACTTCGTGCTGTTATTAAATATTTCGGCCTGAATTTTTTTTCTACAAAAGTGATTTTGAAGAACTGCAGTCTACTTTAGCAGACAATGTCACGTTTTATTCTACAGTGTCGTACTGGTGCGCTAGATTTTAAGACGGCAGAACCGCCTGAAATGATGGCATTCGCTCCGGGCGGCCAACAACGGCCGCTACGAAAGATAACGTTAAAAAAAATTAAAAAAATTGTTAAGGTACATCGACGTGTGACCACTCGTTATTTAGCTGAGATTTTAAAACTTTCGTTTCAGACAATTCAGTTTATTTTACATTATATCTTAAAATTCAAAAGTTAACCGCGCTCTGGGGTCTTAGAATGTAAACAGACGCCAAAAAGAAAGCAAGAGTTGACATTTCAAAGCTAGACTTAGCAATAATTGAAGATCCAGATATTTTTGCCCTCGTTTCATAATAGTAGGTGAAACGTGGGAACACCATTTTGACCCGGAGACGAAAAACCAAAGCAAGGTGTGGAGAAGACCCTCATTCCCGCCAGCCAAGAGATTAAAAGTGTCTGGGTCCGCTCGAAAGTCTTCTTGGATACGGAAGGTATGATAATGATCGACTATTTAAGTACAAGAGAAACAATAACTGGAGCTTATTACGCATCATTAACAAAAAAAACTACGCGAAGAACGAAAGACGTGGAAAATTGCGTATTAGGGTGCTTTTTCATTATGATAATGCCCTTGCCCATCGATCTGGCCATACACACGCTATCATGCATAATGGGGTTTCAGTGGATGCAGCACCCACTATATTCTTCGGACCTATCTTCGAGTAACTTCCATGTTTGTACTTAACTGAAAAAGCAATTGCGTGGTATAAAATTTGACGATGACAATGAGGTGATGTGTACTGTAGAGACCTTTTTCGAGCCCCAGTATCAATCTCTTTATTCCAAGCGAATTCACTAACTTACAAAACGTTATTGAAGGTATGTGAGCCTAAAAGACAATTACGTTATAAATATACACAATTTATATATACTTATCTTAGAGTTTCACTGCGTTTCCAAAAGCTTATTGATCACGTACTAATATAATGATTTCCTATATAATTTATTTAGCGTAAATATGAGAATCATTATAACACTACACAGAAGATACTCCGGGTTAACTTTTTCATCAGGCCGTCAATCGTCTCAGCCCTCCCATTAACTTTGGTGCTGCAAAGCACCCGAGACGTCGGGAATTATAAAAGATACGCGATGAAATCCTTAAAAATATTTTTATTCAATACATATAAAATAACTTATATAATAATTGTGAAAGTTTTAATAATATATTATGTGTTAATTTTATCCTGTGAAATAAGATAGAATATCACCTGATTTTAGACGTTGGTGTGAGCAAAAGAAAAATCTTGAGGCATCTAGAAGTGACGAGAAACCATCAAACTAAAAGGCAGTCTCGACTTTACTGAGCTCCTAGATGATAATTACTTGGCCAAAATTGTCAATAAATTGAATAATTAGATTTAAATTATAAGTTAGAACCGTAACCGTAGTCTTGTAACGACAACTAAATAATACATTTGCAAAAATAAACTGAAAAGATTTAGCTCCAGGCCAGACAAAAATAATTATAAAACTTTAAATTGAGTTATCAAAAAATGCTAAAGTATAAATTATTAGACATTGATATTAGAAAGAAATTTAAATACTACACTATTCTAAGTAAGAGAATATTGTTGTCTTAACCAAAAGAAACATTTATACTTATTTATTTGTTTATTTAGTTTAATTGATTAAAGTAAAAAAATTAACACAAGGAGGTGAAGATAGAGTATCAAGCCAAGCAATGTACTCGTAAGTCTGAAGAGCTGTGAATTAATAAAGCAAGTCTTAACCCTTGCTTCCCTGGGGAAGCAGTGGGCACGCTATCATGATACGCTTCTAAACAAACTACAAGTAATTGCGACTAGAACAACCGCCATTATTTCGTCAAACATCTTAAAACAATAAAGGTCTTTTGTTTGAGAAATTTTCAATTAGAAACCAAGCACAAAAATTTTGTCATATCAATGTAGTGAATTAATCTTCTTTTCCAAAAAAGACGTAACCTTAACTAACATAGATCGATTGCCAAAATGAAAACATCGATCCCAAGGGACGCAATATATCATATCCAGCACAATCATACAACCGAATGAGTTGTGTGTGAGCCATTGAAGTTTCATCTATCATCATTCACGGTCTTCGATCATTAGCTGTGTTTACTCTGTACTTGAGACAAGAACATCGTATTGCTGTTAGCGCGACTTAAGTTAATACTAACTGAAAATCTTTAGTTGTCTTATACAATTTTACAATTCACGAACAAAACCCGTCTCATAGGAAGGAAAGCAAATATTTAAATGTTTGATATAATAATTTAAAATTTTATGTATTATTAAATAATCAATATAAAAACAAAATAGGAATAAACTCAATTTATTGTTACACAAAGAATATTCAAAATTAGATACCTAGAAATAGTTCGTAAAACTCGATTATAATTGTTTACAATATTATTAATATATATTGTTTACAATATTATTATATTTACTTACTCACAAAAAACGGATTTAAAACTACAAAAAATTTTAAATATTTATTTTTCTCTCGCTAATAGGAATCTTTTCTTGGTAGAAGGACCTTTTTTTTTGTTTAGGTGTCCATCTGAGAAGATGCCACACTTTACCTACATTTGTCACCTAAAGACAGGGCCCGCTCTTATAAGTTCCAGTTTGGAGGGTATAGAGAGTCAGATTAAATACAGTCTGTGAATCATTTAACTTAGTTCACAGGGATGAAAGCTCATCTATGGCCCTTTTTGTTTGAAGTTGGTTGCAGGTGTGGTAACAATAATAATCCCTCTTGTAATTTTGAAATTCAATAAATATTTTTGAATTTGAAAATTACAAGAGGGATTAAATTCAATAAATAATTATGTTTATTTACACGTGGTAGAGCTACGCTGCAACAATATTATGGTTATAGCACGAATGGGTCGGCTCGACCGGGGGAGGACCACACTCTCACAGAATACCTGCGTAAAATAGCACTACTGTATTTTGTATGGTGAGTATTCGGGTATAACGGGGTATTCAAACTCAGTCCTCAGTCCTCAGGCCACAGCAACTACTTGAAATCGAGTGGACTGTGTGCTCGTTTGTCACCCTTATTCTATAAAATAAAAATAAATAAAATTATGTAAAATATCTACAAAATTGCTCTTTTAATAATATTAAAGTGGTATACAAGCTGATAGTCCCCCTGGTAATATAAACTCTTACAGACCATGGAGACTTGCTATCAACTTTATATCATCACAGAAAACTAAAACGTATTGTCTCATATCCTGGAATTATTATATTTACATATTTACAAGCTACACGTGAGCCGCATGCTCGTTTGCCCCAACTAATATAAAGAATAGTTCTCCTACCCTTCACACTGAATAGACAAGTGGACGCACTGCTGTTAAACGCCCCCGTTATAGGGAGAGGAAGAGGTACCGAGAAGTCAAACTCCTACGCAGCAAAAATGCTATGGAAAAGTAAATTTCGAATGGTCCGCAACATTTAAACCACAGAAAATAATGAGAATTTATCGGATTCTTTATTATGATTCGAGACTAGAGTGTCCCATAAAAATACATAATAATACGAGTATTACTATATACGTTTTAAGTAATACGAATATTTAAATAAAATAAGAGTAACAAACGAGCACACAATCCACAGTGATGGTAAGTGGATGATGTAGCCCACATATATCTACATTTATCCTCGACTAAAAATCAAAATGCTTATGCGTTGTCACTTCTGAAAACTACGATGGAATACCGCGTTTCCAGGACAAAGGTGTCCGGTTTTCTACACTCACCTTACGAAACACAGCTGAACTGTATATTTACGGTTCATAATTATTTCTTAGAATCGAAAAGTTAAAGTAAATTAAATAATAATGTTACATTTATTAAAATTATATCACTCTTAGCTAAAGACCCCACGCATTTCTAGCTGAGCCAACAAACTATATTTATTTAAAGATAATTTGTTGATTTGATTTAAGATATTGCATTATTTCCATTATTAAAACCCACTTCAATATAAAAGATTAAGACAATGAAATCATTTTAGTTCTTCTTTCGATTTCTTAAAATGCGAATTTAAACATAATAAATTACTACGGTAAGCTTATATCGTTTATTAAATATAAATTAGATGGTTTTTTAATTAATGAAAAAGTCATGATTGACTACTTAAATACATAACTAAGCGAAATCACTATCGAAGGGTATTTCAAAAAAAATACATTTAGTTATAAACCTTTTAGAAATTACCCATAAATATTTTTGAACATTAAAGGTCACATTGTGCCAAAATTTTGCGCTGCACTTCAAAAGTTATAGCCGTTAGGTCTCATCCATTAGGCGCAAAAACTTTTCCGTACAAACACTAAAAACTTCCTTCTTCGAGTTTCTATCAGTGCTGGCTGTAAAACTTAAGCCCGTTAAAGTAAATTTAGATCGGTCGTTTTATGTTTGACTTTTACATTTGCTACAAAGCTTAATATCGAGGTAAATGTTGAAGGACAGAAATAAGAATTTACGTATCTATAAGTGTCAATGCATTATTTTAACTAATGCCTGTAAATTACTTTAAAGCGATATAAATACATGCAACGTTATTAAATAAAATTTAATAGAAACTAATTTTTACAAATTTTATCACGTTCAGTATACTTATAATTTTAATAACCGTTATTTCAACTGATTTGCGGCACCCATGGTGATGGGAGTCTGACGTTTTCATTGACCTGTAGTCATGTAGCTTTAAAAATATAAATGATTCATTTTATTTGCGCCAAGTTTTTAATCATAACTGTAAACTTTGTTCAAAACAAATAGCCTTAACACAAATCCTCTATTTTATCATTCTTGAAGGACTTTATGAGATATACGCTGAACTAAGGTATCTTCTATTGTAGGGGGATTGACCTTAATTTCCACGCCTGGTTGACGGATTGAAGATTGCAGTACCTTTGACGCTGCTGCTCTTCGCAAATTTGGATACTTTATGTCAAGCATTACTTTATACTGCCATCTATCGAAAGCCATAAGATTATGCTGCCATATTAGCTATATTATACAGCAGTTACCTGAAGATATAGGTTAATATATTTCCAATTACAAAATTGTTGCTTAAATCTCAACACAATGAGCACACAATATTAATATTAGATATTAGATTAATAAGATGGTAGGACCTTTGATGCCTAGAAGCTCGTCTGTTAAAGCACCACTCTCTGATTTATTTCAACCGCCTAATAGCATTGCTTGCACTGCTTTGTTCTGGTCTAAAGGGCATTTAGAGATCTATTATAATAACAGGACGTGAAGCATTCCAACTTAGTCCTCAGAGATGGTAACGCAAATTGTATCTTCTTTCTTTGTCGCAGGTTTATTGCAGGTGTTCGTCCAAAGTCTGCAGTAGCCATTTAGAATTGCCAGTTTTATATAAAAAGATATTAATATAATATATTTACTCCAAGGTTTATTATGGGTTCGTAAATTATTCAGTTTAAAATTTTGTTTATTTTTCTCACCTAACATATTGAATTAATTCACTTTACATTAAATACCGAAGTTAATAAATATTTAAACGTGGTGATTAGCTTCAAATTATATGTTTTTATTTTTTTTTCTATATCTCGTGAATAAAATATGCGATACGTTTGTTGAATACGAAGTTTATAATGTAATACAATAATATTGCCACGTTTTAACGTAGACTTCTTAATAATGCAAATATAATATAATTTATTTCATGTCAGTTAAGTAAATATACTACCTACTGATTTATTTATGTGTATAAACAAAATGACAGAAATTACATAAATATTACATTCGAAATAATACGCGTCGCACACTGCTACGTTGGAATAAATAGTCTGTGACTAACACAAAACAAATGAAGGATATGCGGCTTATGTTTTTTGATTGACTTTTTATGACAAGTCACGCAAAAGAAGTATTAAAA
Organism: Parnassius apollo; assembly: GCA_907164705.1. Lineage (NCBI taxonomy): Eukaryota > Metazoa > Arthropoda > Insecta > Lepidoptera > Papilionidae > Parnassius > Parnassius apollo. The sequence continues at coordinate 15,963,234 of CAJQZP010001037.1, forward strand.
GCTCTGGATTTTTATACCACAATTTTACCCGCGTTATTCCGTATTTAAGTTTCCTTGGAGAATTTATCCTTTTCGTACAATTGCTAGTAACTTTTTACAAATGTTATAATATATTAATTTTAATTTTTACAAATCAATTAAAATTTGTTTATTGATAATTCGAATACAGTTTATGTAAGTGCGTTTGTGCTTAATGTATTATTTTAAAAACAGATGATACTTTTAATTTTTTTTTGCTTTTTACCGTATATATTCTATACGTATTGGTAAACACTCGGACTAAAATTTTAAAGTAATATTCAGTAGTCTTAAGTAAATGGCTTTCATTATTAATTTTCTTAAATTGTTTTTTTTCGTAACGGTATTTCTCAAAATTAATTAGCATGTTAAAGTAATTAAATCATTTTAGGCATTTATGTTATTGTGTGGTTCTTAATTTTAGAGACATGAAATTTACTTTATAAAATATTTACAATGCCACATTATAATGTATGAACGAGTAAGAAATTAATGCAATAGCTACAGGTTGCCGTTATTGATAAGAAATTAAACTGTACCTTTTTCGTTCAGAATGATTACAATGTTCTTTTTGCGATGCACAACACAAAAATAATTTTCACACTCTTATTTGCTTACTTTCAACTCCGTAACGATTTGCTTTAAGTAAATTGAATAAGTTTGAAAACACAAGCACAACTTGTTATTAGTAAATACTTCCGACGCTATTTTTGTACCATATATTATTATAATGTACTTCATGCAATTTTGAAACATAGTTTGTAATCATGAGTTAAATACGTATTTTATATAATTTAAAAAAATATATTTTAAAAACATATATTCATTGCTTTTTATGTTATTGCAATAAAAAAGTTAAATAAAGTAAATACTCGTTCATACAGTATTTTATACTGTGCAAGTTTTAATTATTAATCTTGTCCCAAAAATTTAAAGAAATGTTGGTAAACTTAAGCGTTCACAGTTAATATCACAGTTACATGCGATCCTACAATTTTATTTCTAGCTATTAGCGTAACGACGTAAATGTTATCGTATTAGTAAACGTCAATTAAAAAAAAAAACATTACGGTCTGCGTCTGCCGTATCGGTTTACTCCAAATCAAATTGGATACCGCCGAAATTCGCACTCAGGACTTTCGCACGGGCAGGTCGATTAATCTGTTTGTTGTTTTTAGCGAAGGCCGTGAGCGAAGATGGGAGAGCGACACGACGGCGCCGCACAGCCGACGGCAGCCACTCGTGGCTGGGCGAAGTGCATCAGAGGCGCGCACACCACTCGAAAACTTTACGCTCCCGAAATAAACTTTTCGCAACGCGCGCTATTGATCACAGACGACGACGATTATCTCGAACACGGGCGCCAAAGAAACTCCAGGCGTACTAACCCTGAGCGGCGTACGGGTCGGGTCCGGCTCGGAGATCGGCTGCGGGAGCACTCGCGCGGTTGCGATCGGGAGCACTGACTTCAGCACTTTGGACATATAAAGTCGGAGCGGACACGTGACGAGAGCGCGCGGCGCGACCGGCGTCGGCGCGAGAGAAGCAGCGCGGCCGAGTGCCGAGTGGCCCGAGTGCTGCCGAGCGCCGAGCGTGTGAGTGCCGGAGCCAGCGCGCGCACGGCCCGCCCCGCATCGACCGCCACCCGGGGGGTGGGCGGCACCCCCGCCCACCGCCGCGACGCCCGACTGTTTTTCTCTCGGCACCCGACCGGGGGACGCACCTGATTTTTTCCGTGATATTTTTTCCTCCCTTCTCCTCGCGACGCGATCCGTTCGCTTTCATTACGGTTTCGAGTTTGATTTATCACCGCGCCGGCTCTGAAATATTCTTGCGATAGAACCCGGTGTCGAACTCTCACCTCATGATTAGCATCGATTAATCGAAATTAGTTGTACAAGCAATCAAGAGTTTTTAACATTTATTAAGTATTTTATATGTTAAAATTATCGTTATTTTCAGCGGTATTGCAAACATAATTTTGATAAAATGTAATAGGTTCACAATGAATACATTAATGTTAAAATATATAAGATGAATTAAAAATACCCAAGAAGTAAATAAAGTTATCATTAAATTATATCATATACACAAAACTTACAAACCTTAATTAATTGTTAATAAATTGGATAAGTTGTATTTAAATTTAACGTTATATTGTTCAACGTCGCAATACGTAGCACCTGTCTACGGCGTAGCTAACAATTTCTCCGTATTAGCCTAGTCCTGCAGTCCGGCCGTCTCGTGATTGGTATTCACTAGCCACTTTACTTTTTGCATCTTGTCAATAATAACAGGAGAAATTTATTTATATTTTTATTTGTATTAATTTTAGTTCTAACTCTTAACCGGAAAGCCAAAAGTAACTCGACAGGAGAAGGAAGTTATTTGTATACGTTGACGTCCCGGTATTTTTATGCAAAGTATGTGCCACCCTTGTTCCAATTTCAAATTGTTTACGTGAGTAGTAGTTGTTTTGCTTTAGTTTTGATATTAAAAAAGTCGCAATATCAGTCAAGATTTGATAAGCGGCTACTGCATACGATGCAATAAAAGTTTGAAGACACTGACGAATGTAATAGTATGGACTTGGCACAATGAAATATTCAGTGCTTTTTATTTGTTTAGCGCATGTATACTGCGAACGTATTTCATATCTCCCAATAACTATACTGTGATATGCAAAAGTTTCACTTAATTAGTTTAAAGTACCTTTGGTTCACAGAAAGCAAGTAGATGAGAAAGCTTTTTGTACCAATAAATTAAAGCAAATCGTTTGAAGAAATTTAGAAATAACATATGTGAAAAAGCTTTCATATTTTTAATAAAAATTTGTTAAATTTATTTCATAAGCATTTTATGTGAATCGTTATAGTATTTCATTCACTGATTCATTAGAGCCTACGAAAAGCCGAACTGGTTGCTGAACATAAACCACTTTAGATTGTCTTTTCGGGGATGTATTTATCATAGTTGCCACGCTTGGCACTCGGGTTTGCAACCACAATTTTTTATTATTTTCAGCTGTTATAAGAAATATGATACTACCCATATCCTACTTTAGTTTTCCTTTTAGCCTCTTACTATACTCACAAATAATATGAGGGAATAGATTCTCTTATGCCGCCACTACATGATACTACACGTTATTAAATCTTTTTTGCAACGAATTTAATAATACTTTTACTTAATGATTTCTTACATTTACGCGAATACTACAAATTAATTTAAAACTACTTTTAGGGATTTTATCGCATTTAATTTATTTTATTTTTAATACCCGAAGTTTCTAGATAGGACGATAAATAATAATTAAAAAGCCGAAGGTACTCAGGGTTAACACTGATCTCGGGACATCAGTCGCCTCAGTCCTCTGTGACTATGTGTGCTGTAAAGGACTTGAAACGTTGGCTATAAAGAATAAAATAAATACAATAAAAAGGAAAATATCCGTAAAATTAGTTTTAATCAATACGTTTACTACTAAAACATTTTCAAGGCATTCATTGGACGGGCAACACAAGGAATTATTAAGGGAAGACAAAGGTTAAGATATGAACTTTATCATGAATCCTCATATTATAATCCTAGCGAGGCATTTAGACAATAATGTCAAAAGTTATTTTAAAATATTTAACAATACGTTGTACAGTCCGTCACAAATTTAAAATACCTTCTAGTATAATTTAGATGAAATGAAGCATAATTGATAGCGCAACTGGTATGATCAGCTTCACAATTCAAACTACCAATTAAATTATAGCGGTAAACTTAGATCAGATTTGAAAGCTGGCATGGTTTATAAGAAATATTTCACTGATATTTCGATATGGATATCATAGTCACTGAATTTTTTTCTTATTGTCAACCAGTCATGTATATATATATATATATATATATATATATATATATATATATATATATATATATATATAAAGAACATAAATAATCTTTACATGTGTACATTCTTCTCATCCAATTTGGTAGTAAAGCGGGCCTCACTAATCTTTTTTTCTTTATTGCCTAATCGGTAAAATTAAAAAATAATAATTCAAAGGTTAAGTTTTTCGAAACAAGAAACTGTTCTTTAAAAACGAAATAAGTTTGACAAGGAGTCGCCCTGCAGCTGCTGCAGGTGTTGAACTGAATAAACAAATTCTTAGCGCATGGAAGAGTTCACAGGATACTTTGGATGTTTTTTGTGACTTGCCAATGAAAAGACATGTGTTACTCTTAAATATATTGTTTCAAATTTAAGTTATAGAACTCACATAGTTGTTCTCAATGGTATGGTAGAATGGACGTCCCTCAGGGCTCAATTAACGGCTTCTTTTTGTTTCATTTTGTTTTATTAATGACTTACCTAACATTTTATGGGATAACTTCATTGATTTTCAGACTGAAATTAAAAATTACTAAAATGTGTATGAACTAAATAATGATATATCTAAATTAGTCAATTGGTGTTACGGAAAAACTTTAAATAGCGCTAAAACTAAATGTGTGAATTTTATAACACCAAATGTCTTGTCAAAAGTCTTGTTAATGTATTTAATGGGGACGGTATATTATATCGAAACTAAGCAAACAGATTAATTTTGCAGCGTATGCTATATAAAAAAGAGTAGAAGTCTCGCCAGCGTTGCCAGCATGTCACAGTGGGACTAGTTTTATTTAGGTATACTAAGGGCTATAATGTCTTATATTAATATTTAGCTATGGAAAAAAGATTTTGAAATTTTATTTATTTTAAAGCAGAGGGCCTTAAAGAGCAAATTTTTGTCAAAAACCTGAAGAAAACGTCTCCGTAAAACAAGGAAATTAATATATTTACTTTTTTACTCAATATATTTACGAAAATGTAAAAAATGTTTGGTGTTCACACAAAGACATTAATGATTAAAAAAACGTGATATAATTTCTGCAAATACTAGGAATGGAAATGAGTTAGTATATACACGATGTTACAGAGTCAAAAATTCATTTGTAGTGAAATGGGTTGTTTAACGCAAAAGTAAAATGTAACCAATGTTATAATATTAATCTAAACAATTTTCGTTTGTTTCTCATAGCTTACAAACAACGATTTATGAATCTATATTTCAGTGCCTTACTGTTAGTATATGACACACAATATACAGATTTTTTAAATTCGTTTTGGAAAGATCGAGTAACAATAACGGTCTAAAACTTATAAATTTGTGACCCTATTTCTTCACAAAAAGAATAAAATGACAATTGCACTCTAATAAATGAATTTAAGACTCCACACGATTATCCCCAGAAAAAATATTAATTGAAACTGTTATTTATAATTCATTTTACATCAACATTTCAAATATCTTAATCATCAGGTCTGCTCCATCTACGAGCTAGTAGGTCCGTGCCATACTGACAAACCGACGGACAGGTAGACGAATAGTAGAGCAGATAGGTAGCAGAGTGTTATTAATAGGGTTTGTTTTTACCCTGTTACGGAAGCCTAAATAAGAAAATTATATTTCCTTAAATAAGCTAACGCAGAATAAATTTTATTTACCTATTTAGCTTTACACGCATAAAAGATTAGCATGTTTGTCTTTTCTAAATCTTTATTAACATTATGTTTATTCATACGAGACAGTGCACTGTAATTTATATACAAAATTTTAAGCGAGTGTATTGTCGCGCGCAGTCGTTGTTTCCTAATATTTTGTAACTGTTAAATCAAAAAGGAGTTATCATAACAACAAAATGACTCTTAACACACTTCCAACAGTATTTATTTGCACAGGATGTATTCTGATAATGAAATGGTGGAAATTAAAAATAATCACTACGTATGGCACGGAAGCACATATATGAAAAATAATAGGTCAACGTGTTCCTTTGGGAGGTCAGGATGATCGGTCTGCGGTTATGTGTGCCCAGAATTCTTACATAATACATACTTCACTCGTATGAGAATTGACGCCTATTGTTTGCATACTTGGCATGATTAATTATGAGCTGCGTGCAGCGACAGCGGTGACGGTCGCAGCCTTGAAATGGAAGGGTATTGTAACGGCGCCTGTCGCTCTCAGAGTGAATGAAAAATTAGTTATGAAAAGTCGGCGGTGATCTACGAAGAGTAAATACGTGGAGTCGTAGAGTTTTTTTTTTAATTTATCAACTTACACAACAGGTATTATGTTTTAAAAATATTTTGACAGATATATTCGTTACTCGTATTAATTAATAATTTTGCCGCTCTAATATGGCTTTAAGAATGTATACTAGTGTACTACTAAATCCATATAAAAAAAATTAAAAACAAAGGATGTGAGACATTTCGTACATTCGAAGTAGTCTTGAAAACGTGAAATAGCACATAAAGAAGGCGAAGGTAGTAATTACGAGTGTGTTATAAAGTATTGAGTACAGTAAGTGTATTGGAAACACTCAGAATAGTTTACAAGGATTTGCGAAAGCTACGAGGCAGACCATATTAAAAGCGCTAAATCAACTTCCTAATCAAAATCAAACATAATAAATATAATAAAAGCTCGAACGGTACGGTGTGCTCCACGATAGCAACACATTTGGATGTGGGTTTTAGTGACGTATGAAGATAACCTTGAGCTAACATTTAGCATTTGTTTCAATTGGGGCTGATTTTATAATAGTCTGCTAAAATTAATTTTTACAACCTATATACTTTCCACTGCTGATCATAGGCCTCCCCTCATTTCTGAGAGTTTTAGTTGGGTTTTAGGGCAAGGAAGTGTCCGCCGCCTTGCCACACTGAGTTTTGTGATTTGTCGACTTGCAGGTTTTGTCACAACGTTTTCCTTCACCACCGAGCACGTAGTAAATCAGCATTTAAATTGCAATTAACAATTTCGTTAGTGCCGGCGTTGGTCGAACCCGGGATGCTTGCGTACTGCTCGACGACTTTATCGCGTATGCTAATAAAACGATTGAATATACTTGAAAATAGTGTACTACTTTACCTTATTTATAAGTACGTTCCGTAGATGATACACGTGTGCAGCTCGCGCAAAATATCTCTGGCACGGCTACTATTAAATATAAGAGACAATGGATTTTTAGATGTGATAAGAAATAAGAAAAATTCCAAATTTTTACGAAAAATAAGCCGTGGTAATACAGGAGCTAGGCGCTCGCTATAAATTTCACAGTACACGAGCAACCCGGGTTCGATCCCCACCGGCAGGGATGAAATTGTCAATTGCAATTTAAAGTGCTGATTTATCACGTGTGATATGTGAATTCCACCAACAGATATTGGGACAGCGCAGCAGATAATTCCTTGCTTTAAACCTCTCAAGAACGAAAGTAGGCCTTTGCCCAGAAATATATAAATATCTCGCTTATACGTTTTAAGGATTAAGAACATCCATTAAAATAATGCATCGTGTATTGTAAAAGGATAAGAGAAAAAAAAATGTTATTGGTACCATGGTATTGGCAGCAGCTTATATTTACGGTGACCTTATTTTCACGACTTATATGGCTTACCCTTATTACAACAACAAAGATAATATTTTACAAAAACGTTACAATTGCGTTTATTTGGATGGCGGAGACAATCCGGCACAATTATTTATTACCGTTAGGGCAGAGATAACAAAACTTATTTCTTTTAAAGTGAGCGGCGCTTTGAAAATCAATTATTTTTCAGCGCCTCCAATTTTTTATACACTCCTAAAACTAAAATACCACAATTTCAGTACTTTAGTTAATTTAGTTATGGTGTGCTATATCAGTCGGTTCTGGTGTCTGAACTTACATCCTAAACTAGACATTATTGCCAGTGAGGGCAATTAAAAAGCAACTTTATAATACTAAAAATATATTTAATCAAATTAAAAGAAACAATGTAGATAGGTAATCAATTTTAGTTTTAAACTAATTTAATGTGATGATGAATTTGATGATTTTTAACAAGTTTGTATATAACAGGTTCGATTTTACTCGAAAACAGCCGTAAGTCGCCGCGTTCGGTAACATGCAAACGATATCTTTTTTTAGTAAGCAGCGTTGTCACAGCGCTAAATCCGCATTCACACAAATATGACGATGGGAAGATGGGAATACTATCAAAAATCGTTAAACGATCGCCCACAATCTAGGGTGCAACTTCGGGATTGACTTTTGTAGCCAAAATTCTTGGAAGCCATTTTTCAATTTGATTTTTATTTCCTCGTTCGTTGTCAGTTCTATAAGTTCTTCCTCCAGTTGGGATGATAGTGCTACGTTGACATTTAAAAAAGGTAGATCCTTAGAGACACCCTGTTTGGTATTTCTCACTTCAAAATGTCGTGGAATCTTTCAACGAAATCATTGTGGAGATTATCCAAATGTTGGCTGTAGACAAGCAAGTCATCGTTGTTGCAGGATACTGATGAATTGGGAAAATTATGGAATTTACGTCTACCGATATTCTTCTTGTGTAAGAGCGGCTTGTCGTTGTCGCGCAATTTTATGTCTTTGTTTTCCAAGAACTCTACGACAGAGTCAAACAGATTGTAAAATCGAGTTAGACAAATTCCTTTTGATAGCCAACGGACTTCTGTGTGAAAGATCAATCGGTTGAAACCTTCATCATTAGTAACACAAGGCTGATTAAATAATCTGTCATTTAAAGGGTTGTTTCAGATTTTCTTGACTGCTCTGATGACATATTGCAATGATTGAAACAGTCGTTCAGTTAAATTTTTAGTAACCATATGTTGTTGATGTATAACGCAATGTACAGCAAACACATATGAAATTTCGTTTTTTAAGTACGCTATGAAGCCTTTTTGACACCCAGTCATAGCTGGAGTACCATCTACAGCAACTAATATAATATTTTTGAAGGGAATTCCTTTTTCATCAGAAAACATTTTCAGTGTTTTAAGTATGGTTTCTCCTTTTGTGTATGTCTCTAAATTTCTAGCAAATAATAGTTCTTGACATATTTTTTCAACTTTAGTAAACCTCACGTAAGACAGCAATAATGCTTCATTAGTTGGTAAAGTGAACTCATCCAACTGAATTGAAAGTTGACTAGTCTTCATATAATTGCACAATGACTCTTCAATGTTCTCAGCCATTTCATCAATTCGTCTTTGCACAGAACTATTGCTCAAAGGAATTTTTCGAATTATATCTGCCGCCGGTTTATGGAGCACAGTAGTTATAATTTCTTTTATTGCCGGCAAAATTAAAGTTTCTCCGATGGTGTGTGGTTTACCTGTTTGAGCAATTAACAAAGAGACATTTTATGAAGCTCGAAATCCGTCATCGTCTTGCTTACAGCCACCGAAGCTGCTGAGCATTATGCTTTTTTTCCAGGTCTTGAAAATAAGCTATATTTTTGTCCTTCTTATTTAGATGCATTTTATTCAAATGACCTTGAATTGATGAAAGCTTCATTGCTTTGTTTGAAAACACTTTTGATCAAAAGAGACACAAAGGCAAAAATGGATTTGTCGATTTTCTATGAGTTTATATTTAATATAGTCCGCACTATATTTCCGTCTCTTCTTTTTTGCTTCCGACATGGCTTTATATTTACAAATATGTAAAAAAAGTGTAAAATTTAAATACTTGTTTAAAGATTGCGCGTGAAACCACTAATTAAAATATAAAATTATACATACAACACGCACCGACAGGAATAACACGCACTCACACGTTTATCTCTTTTGACGCTCAATCGTACTGAGTTACTGAGCAAGTTAAGTATAAGATATGAACCAGCCGATTGCTACCGGATTGCACCAATAGCGTTATTTAACAAAACTAGTTACAACTTGATTGCGTACGACGTACGACGACGTACAAAAATTATGTTAAGTATTTCCAGTTTATATAATATCATAAAGGGCAGAAATATAAACTAATTATTCGATATTGAGTAGTAGGTAGTTCAATTTTAATAAATTTTAAAATATAAAATATCTAAATAAAATTACAAATCAAAAATGGCCCCCCGAAACCACGCCAATGCCTCAACAAGGGGGTGTTATCGCCCACTTTGAGAAAGACTGCGTTGGGGAATCGAACTTAGAGGCCGAAATGGTACGGGCAAACACTTAGCTACTGCGCTACTTAGGCGAGATTAAAAATAAGAACTAAAATAATGAAAGTACTTAAAGTGCATCAATTTGACAAATCTCATTCTGGTCTATAAAGCGATTACTGGGAGTTAAAAGTTTTTATTAATGAGAAGTTATCCTTCTAGATAATCCAAGTAATCGTAGTTTATTCGACTGCAATATGACTGCAAAGCCACGTTCCGAGCAGTTAAATATAAAAGCGGGTTCATAGCTAGTCCTAATTGAATCGCAAATAGTTCGCAGTGACGTTATGACATCAACGTCAGTAGGGACTAGAAAGTCACGTCCATCCTTTGGGGAGTTACCAAGATGTCATATTACAATGGTTTGAGTTCAATAATTAATAAAATGAAATTCAAAGAATGATTTAGGCTTATTCATGTACGAGTAAATGATAAGCTAAAATAAACCATAATTCCATTCCATTTAGTGGTTGCCAAAATATTTACTTATAAAAAGTGCTAGAAGCTCTTGTGGACTATAGTAGATGATATGAAATCCGCCACGTCCAACCATAAAATTTTTACCTGCTCATTTTGAGAATAAGAGGTGTGCGATCGATAACTATAATACAAAATTGAAATGTTTGCCCGTACAACCCCGTGGTCTAGTCACATATATTGGTACATGTCATCTGAATGTAAATTTTATGTTATACATTATTTCATCATTTGTTTTGCCTCAGCCGTCAGGCATCTCGATTCTAAAATAAATCTAACTATTAATCTTTTTTGTTTGCATATTGGCCAGCGATAGAACAAAAAAGGCTTGTTCAGTCGATTTACTAGCATTATTTCTGCTTTGTAGTTTTCCTGGATTGGCTCTTAACTATTTCTGCGGTGAAGCAACTCATCAACCCAGCTGTTTTTACAAATCAGCTGAGTTCTACTCTGAAGGATAAGATACTAAATTAATTAACTTTTTTATAGAAATAAGTGGCCACCTAATGGTGGTAATTCCACCGTAATTCATTGTATTTTATACCCTTACATTACCGTAATTTATACTTTATTGAGGTTTGACGTTTGTATTGGAGTGACGACCTGGTAAGGCATGCAGGAAGTCGATGGATGCAGGAGGCTCAGGACCGTGCTTTGTGGCATACCTTGGGGGAGGCCTATGTTCAGCAGTGGCCTTGTACAGCAGAGGGCTGTAATGATGATGATTATGATGATGATGATGAGGTTTTCTGTCAAAGAATTTACCTCTGTAATCATTGCATATTTTTTATATTTTGTTCTATTACGTAAGCTCCGATTACGTAAAAATACGTCATTAGCATGTTTTGTCTTAACTTCCTGCAATACCTATGAAATATTTTTCGTCGTTAACAGATGATAATAAGCAACCTGTATTTTACTTTCAACTGCACATCAATATATAAAACACAGGTGACTTAACTACAAAATATAATTTTTTTTTGCCCTGACATATAACTCCCCAGACTATTGAAAAAGGACATTTGAAATCACACAAAATGCAGAGCTCATTCAGTCAGTCCGTCAGTTAATTATTTGTTGGCAAGATTCTCAAATTCTTTGGGGACAATCTCTACTCTGTACGACTGTGTAACCACAGACTATTATGTGCTTTACATTAGTAGTATAAATCATGTTTCAAAAATTAAACAAAATTTTTGGATTTTTAACGTAAACAAACGACAGACTATTACATATTTGACAATAACAGTATAAACGTAGCACATGTGTAAATTTTAGCTTTCTACATTTCTTCTTCATATAAACTTTAATTATCCCAAAACTCACACTCCGCTGGAAGCACAATATGCTTAAAAACGAGTTAAGAAATTTTCCCTTCTCATATTAATATAATATTCTCTCATATTAACGTTATATTCTTTTATATAATAATATATTAGTAACACTTTTTAGAGCCGTGGTTCTTCGGAGGTTAAGTGCATGCTGTATCACTACGCGAGCAACTCAGGCTCGATCGCCGTCGACACCAATGAAATTGTATAACTCAATTTAACTGCTGATTTACCACGTGCTCAATGGGAAAGAAAAACATAGTTTCTACATTTCTAAGAAATTAAATTTTTCAATAACATGTAAATTATGCTAACTAGAGATACAGTGGCTCGGCCATCAAACTACTTCCTCCATTTCCATCCGTTACAGCTTATAAAAGTCCACTGCTGAACATAGGTCTCCCCCATAGACTGCCCCGTACATGGTTTTGCCACATTTGACACGCCTGTCGAGCGGGTTGTCAACCGCAGTTTATATTTATTTTGAGTTGTTATCAGGAAGATGCCTCTCCCCATCACCTGCTTCAATATCCCTCTCCCGCCTTTAACGACACCCACGGGACGATTTGGGGTAGTAGATATTCCTACATCGCCACTACACGGTTCTTCATAATCTACAAAATCTCGGTAAATTACTTCCTAACCCTCTTAAAAGTGAGGGGACGTCTGTGCCCAGCAATGGGTCACATTAGGGCTTTGAGCATTAGTAACACTTTTGAGCCCACATCAAAAGACCTACATATGCATAAATAGATCACAGAATCATTTGAATTGTTACCTTTCTTAAAATGAAGTTCTTACTATACAAGGCATGTGGCCTTTGTAGCACGCTTTTATTAGCTTCGCGTGTATTTATCTATCTGTCTGTCTAGTATCTAGTATCCATCTACCTCTATCTATGTAACGGAATCTTTTATTGTAATTGTAGACAGCCAATTGACTTGAAAATTTGCACTTGTATCATGAAACGATTACAATACAATGATTTAATAACTTTATCCTAGTATCTCGATAAGGATCATCACGATAAAATAAAATAAAAATATTTCAGCATGTTTCTTTGTTTCTTCTTAAACTATAATTTATTACGCAATTCTGAAAATTATTACGATAACGAGATATATGTTAAGAAATCAAAACATGATTTCTTTTCAAATAAACTTAATAAATTATTATTTACGCGTTTAAATTTGCTATTATAAATATAATTTGAACGAAAAAACTTTGAATTGCTTTCAGTGACTTTTAATAAAAAATATTACAATTTCTATACCGTTTGTTGTTTATTTATAACAAAAGATTGCATTCCTACCACATAGGTAAAAAAACATTAAGTAATAACTTCAAAGGTGTAGGTGAAGTGGTATTAACACTGAAAGATACTGCTAAGGAGTTTTTTAAGGAGGCAAAAATAATGATACGAATGTGAAAGAAAAAAAGAAAAGAGATTCGAGCCTCCATTTGTATAAAAAAGATCAAAGGAAAAAATCTAAATATAAGGCAACATCAAAGTTACCATTAAAAACTTGAATCATAATATAAACACACAACATAAACAGAGTTTATGACAAAGTTAAATTGGTTTGATTACCCGACGATTGGCAACTTCGATAGTGCTAAACAGATAAAACTCTCATCAAATACAATCAGCGGTTGCTTGGACAGGGCTTAAAGCTCTAGGCCTATATATCCCGCCATTTCGGAGCAAATTTCATTACCACTAGCTTGTCCAATAATCCCGACCGAACAAGTGCCCTAATCTACCCGGCCTTCAGTTCGATTCCAACTGTTAAATGTGATACTTGTCTCACTTTTACTTATAATCCTTTTTAATTGTCTTACTGCTTAGCTGATGTCGAATTTTACAACTTAAATTTACTTAAATGAATCCCGTAAATCTTTATAATATTTGGGTTTTTCCTGTTAGTTATTATGCCAATTTGATTAACAATTATGTGTTAAGATAGCCTTTCAACGTGGTGGAGCCACGCTGTATCAAATTGTGGTTGCAAAACAAATGGTTCAGCTCGAAGATTATTATTGTCGTGTAGACCCGGAAACCCCTTTTTCTGGTATTGAGGTACCTATTCTATCTCTTTTTCTCGTGTGTCACAACGCATCAATATTTTGATTCTTAATCAAGAATAGGTAGATAGGTTGTCTGGATAGGTTTAGGTGCCTGTGGCCTACAACATCCACTTCCCATTAGGTGGGAAGAAATGTTACATACAATTTGAATTTTATTCAGAAAGCTATGCCCGGTATAATAGGTTATTTGTTATCATCAAAAATCAACATCGTATCTCGATCAAATATTAATATAATAAGGTATAAACACACTAAGAACTTGTAAATCTATATAATATAGTAAAATAATATAATTTTTAGGTATCTAGGAGAACTTACAACATTTAAAAAACTATAGAACGAAGAACTGAAATTTCAATCATATAGGAGCGACATGGAGCGTCACCAATGTCTGCTAGCTGAGCGCGGATTAATCGAAGACTGCAGTTACGATTAGTTGATGATTAATGCTCGCACGGCGACGCCATCTGCTGAATTAATTGCTTCATTTCCCCTAGACGGCTTCAAATGGAATTTTGTACTCGGATTCGCAAAACGTTCAAAGTTTTTGTTCAGCGCTATACATATGTTCAATTTATTATAGACACTACAATTTAATTAGATTAATATCGTATTCACGTACAAGTACAGTTACATAAAGTTTCTCATCATGAAAGTTGAAAGTAATACGTTGAAAGTAGTAAGCAATGATTGAAAAATAATCATGTTGTACCATAAATATTACATAGCGTGATTTTAAATTTAAAAAATACCTATAAAACAAACAATATAAAATATTTTTAATATTATTGTACTACATAATCTCTTGGTATCTTTATCTTCAAAATAAATGAACTTCAAGCATCTAATTTCTAACTTAAAACAAGAAATTTTTATTGACTAGGATCTCGCGTACATTAAGTTAATTACAATTATAAGAAAAAACAAACACTTTAAATATACGGGCGGAGAGAAATTTGATGTTTAAGAATGAGTTAAACTCCTTTGTAGCCTTCGAAACTTTTAACAAAAGGCCGCCCGTATGATTTGTGAATGCGTGTAATTTTTCAGACGTCATATTTTTTGCTACAGTTTTTCGGCCTTCCGTGTAAAGTTTTCGATTGTGTTGAATCGAGTTTTTGGAGTTTACTAGAGCTTACCTAATTTATTACGTATTGTAGGTTTGATGGTATGTGACAGTAGCGAAATTGCATTTGTTGTGAACCAAAATAAAATATTTTTATATCAAAAAATTTTAGTCAGATAAAATATTTATACGAGTAATATAAATACTCTAAACATTATTTATCCTTCTTATCATACACATGAGCTTATTTTGTAGGAGAATTTTTCATAATCGTCATACTTTACAGGCGAAGTGGCAATCACATTATCAAGCGTTTCACATTTTTGATGTTACTCTTCATGACTTCATGTGTTTAACTATATGTGATAAGAGGTATTTACCCTTCCCATATGATTTTACTATGTACCATCATCTGCCTCCTCCTAATATATATACGGAATAAGAACACCGCATCTTATCTAATGAGCCTTTTTAAATCGAATAAGGTCCCTTCAAGGATGCGCCAAATAATACATTTCTTAAAGACATCAATTTCACGACATATTCCAAATCCCAATCATTTGACTCGGATAGTACAGGATAATCGAGCTCAATCAATTAGGTATTGAAATTCCATACAATTTTACATCAACAGTTTTAATGCATATTCAAAATGATCTTTACTTCAAAGAGATGCTGCCATGTTAAAATTATAAATATGGTTCAGGGGAAAGACGATCTTTTAAAATAATGTTTAGAAAGTGTTGTTGAAGTTTTTAGAGTATAAACGTTTCATACAATAGCTACTGAATGAATGATGGATAGTTCAAATAGGTCAGAACCTTTTAGTTAGTTTAACATACGATATTAATATTCCCCAGGTGTTAGTGTTATAGGGAAAGAATTAACAAATACTGAGTGTGTAGCATCTGACTGAAAAATCTTCAAAGGGTCATTTACTGGATTTAATCCGGTTAAAGCACACAGGCTACCTAGCTCAACAAAAAAGAAAAAATTGTGATGTTAGTTTATTATAGATCTAGGAGTAAAGACTTTAAATTAACGGAGATGATTTATAAAAAAAGCTCCATAAAAATATTTAATCATAGGTCACTAGAGAAGTATCTGTTATAAAACCATACAAAATTAACCACCGAGTGCCACTGATTTACAATATATGGCTTTGAAAGAATTTTATAAAGTTAGATTTAAGATGCCGGTACAATAGGGGTATTACTGGAAGAAATTGCTGTCAGCCATAAGACCGCCCATTGCGTACTTCGTTTGTATATATAATTTCTGTAACTTTTTTACGATATACAATAAATAATATTAAATAAATAAATAATACATCAAGAACGTTTGGATACTTGATGAAAAAGCCGGTTTTATTTACCACAAGAAGTACCTATGTAGAATTTAAGTGTAAAAGGAACTCACTTATTAGGAAACTAACATGAAACTACAACGACGTGGGCCTGACTAACTTTTAGTGTCAAAATCTGCATCAGTTGGAGCTATGTTTTATGAGCTTTTTGGTACAAATCCTTAAATGTGAGGCCGAAGTTGAGGTAGGATGGTACTTGCACGTCTTCAATGAAAAACCCACAAAAAGTCGAAAAGAAAAAACCCCTGAGTGAATGATGGACGGGTAAAATTGGTCGCCTTTTAGTTAGCTAATTCTCTGTCATCCTAGTATGTACATCGGTTCATTGTACTTTATGTCGAAATAGCCTGCGGCTATCAGTTATTGATATCGGTGTTCATCGGTGAGGATAACCAAAATTGACAGTTTTATCTACTCGTACATAAATAATAAATAAATAATAAGTTTAATATTGTGTTGATTTTTTTTACATTTCAGTTATAATATCTAATAATATAACTGAAATGTAAAAAATGTAATAAGTATCACGAATAAGTTGTTAATACTGTATAACAGATAAAATTCTGAAACATTTTGAAACAACCTGTTATTGAGCACTTTTTCATTTATGCATATTCAATTTAAGAAGAATTAAAAACTGTGCAAGAAAACGCTATACACACTCATATAACCGTATTTCATCCTCTTCACGCACACCATTATACACAATTCAAATCCAAATGTCATAATAACGTAACCTTAGCGGTGTTCCCTGTAGATTGTATTAAACAAAGGGGAATTAAGTAGCAGACAGCGCGGTGTAGCGAGCCGCGACCAACTTAAGCACGAGCCACTTTGTTCAACATTATACACTGCAATGTGCTTCTGGCTCTTATATCACGTATTTTAATTTAACTAAATATCTAATAATATCAAACGAGATTTGGTTAAATTAATACAATCCACTTGTGAGTAACGAAACAAAGTGATTAGGTAAATCAACACTATCGGCATTTCGACAACAATTTCTCTGTTGGTAAAACAAAATGTTTAATTAATATAATTTGATTTCAAAATAAACATAGTTGTTTTGTGTGAACTAAACGTTAATTATATTTGTAGTATCTCAACGTTAATAAATGTATCACATTAATCATAGCAATTTCAAAATGTATTCATTTTTCGAAAAACGTACTTGGTTTTACATTCATTTGAACTTTACAATTGTGTTTGTTCGCGGCTTCTGACTGATTATCATATAAATGAGAGAGAAAAAGCTACGGTCGCCCATTAATCAAGAGAATGGAGCAACAACGCTGGCTAATACACTTATCAACTTTAATTCAATAATCCGGTGAAGCTCGCACTGGACCTAGCCACCGGATTCATTTAACATTAAAAAAATGGAACGCACGACTCACACTAATCCCGATTAATTGCGCCATATTTCCGGTACTTGAGATACACCCTAAAATCTGTGTCTATTATTTAAATAAATTATATTTTAATTATTATTCCATCAGTTAGCAACTTTAAGCTAAAAATACACCGTTTAGTGGTGGAGTAAAAATATCCACTACCCCATATCGTCTATTGGGTATCGTAAAAGGTGACAGAGACCCTTATCCTATAAAAAATAGGGAAACAAATCACGAGACGAGCAAAAGCGTATCTCTACTAACAAATAAAAATAAAACTGCGGTTGCTAGCTAGCCCACTCGCCGAGCGCGCCGGCTATGGCACATATCCCCCAAATGAAGCAATATATAGGAAAGGCCTATAATAGGACATTTGATAGGATGTAACGGTAACAGCTAGAAATTTATACAATATACATATTATGTCGTATACATTTGCTTTATATTTAACAAGTTTTGAGTTGAAATGCAATTGTGCAGTAATAATCGTAGCGCAGGTTTACAGTGTCGCGGACGTAGCACGCGCCAGTTGTGACACCACGTAGTGTATTTCTACGCTTCTAACACTTTGGAACTATTATCATAATTCTATGTTCGCATTTTGTTACGGCAGGTTCTAACCGGGTGTTCCGTAACGTATAAACTGCAATTCATTGCACAGTTTGCTCTGAATTAAGTTCATAAAATGCACAATAAGAGGAGCGTACACTTAATAAATTTCACTAAAAGAATTTTTCGCTGATTTAATTTACATTTGCTTCCTAATTATTCATCTTTTGAAGCACGTTCATCAAGAATAGTATTTCTATTTCGCAAGGTAATTCGTAAATCATAATAAATGCAATTAATTTTAATATTGAATTAAATAGCTCCACTTTGTCATAATATCAAAATCAGCTCTGCCCTACTTCTGAGAGCGGCGAACGTTAAGGTTTTGCGATCCAATTTCATGCCTTCGTGAACTCATGCACCAATGGTCTACCTACCAGAGAAATTTCACTAACACAAAGTTATGATTAATTGAGGCAATAACATGAAGACTATGCTACATTGTCATGACGCTTAAGTCTCGAAAGAAAAATAATGGAATTATTGTATAGCTTACCACAACAATACGGTAGTGTTTTTTTTTTTTATAAATATAGCAGAGAGTTAGATTTTACTACGATCCCAAATTCATAATCTAATTTTAAATAAGTCTGGTAACTATGATGAAAATATTTTTTCTTTACGTAAATTTAAATTTATTTTCCTTGTAAGCCGCTATAAATTAAACCCGGCTTTTTCATTAGTTAAAACTTTATGAAATATAATTATAAAATCACTGCAAGCTTACAATAAATACAATGGTAGCTGAATTCTTTACCCCTTTTTGTTCATAACCATAATATTTTGTAATTGGGTATGATAGACACAGTAATCATGTTTTAAGAAAAATTGGTAGTTAATAATTATTCATTTATATATATAAAAAAAAAAAAAAAAAAAAAAAATATATATTAATAATCAAATATGATGCATTTATATAAATAGCTTTGTAGCGTTAATCACTTAACGCTTCACTCACGTCGAGCTCAAACAGAGATTGTTGGTGTCACGAAAACGTATGTTTAGAATTTTCTTAAAACAATGCCTACCGTACAGCTTCCGTAAGCTTGGTATTCCTTACAACAGTTCTGATTTTCATATCAAAGACAAAGAGACTTCCTACATTCCAACAAAAACTCGTCTACGCCAGATGGTGTGTCTATGACGAAAAATTGCAAAAAAAAGGAACAGAAAGTTATAAGCCTCCATGTGTATACATAGGCGTGGGATTTTTAAACAACGCATCTTTTACTCTTCTCATTGAAGAAAATTGTAGTGGGTGTTTAAGAATAGACAAAAGAGGAACTCTCAGTACAATGTTAGATATCTGGCATGAGTAAAAGTAAATGTAGATGAGTCTTGCCCGGGCCCCTTGCCACCCCTCGGCTCTACTTAACTACTCGTACAAATACGAAAGTCCTGACATAAATCTTGTCCCGGCGAGAACTCGCACGGCGCCAGCTCACCTCTCGAGGTGACTACGCATTCCCCTCTGTTAATTCTATTCGATAATGTAACAAATTAGAACTTGTTCAGCTGTGGTCAGTAAAATATTTTCTATTACTTGTTTCCTTTAATCACCTCTGAGTACAAAATCAACTTAAGAGGAGAGGGCTAAACTTAGATTTACTTTTGTTCGTATGCTAAAGTTTGAAAATGTTCATTTGCAATAGTTTTTCATATTTAGCCGAATACGTATTGCTTTTACAAAACGACTACAAGTCTATAATTGTATAAAAATAAATACAGTACACCTTATTTTAATCTATAATAAGTAATGTGTAGTTTAAACTACCTATATTATGGTAATAAAATGTATATTTTATTCTATTATATTATATAATATTCCTCTGCGTGATAGGCTTAAACATGGAGATATCTGCAGTAGAACCAAAGTTATTCCAACGGATTAGTAAGCTAATGTGGTAATGGGCCGTTTAAATAGCTCGAAGAACCAACAACCGATGGGGATGAAAGGTTCTCGAGATGCAGCCTCGTACCGGTAAACAAAGTGTAGGGCTTCCCCCCAATTAGATGGAGTGACGACCTGATAAAAGATACAGGAAGTTGATGGAAGCACGTGGCTCAAGACCGTGTCTTGCAGCATTTTTTGGGGGAGGCTAATGTTCAGCAGGCCCATCTCTTGCCTGTCTCCCTCTGTCGCCTCTTACGACACCCATGGGAAGATATGGGGTAGTGGATATTCTCAACCGCCACTACACCAAAAATGATCATCATAATGAAAATATCATAAATGGTCAAAACTGATATTTAATTTGTAGTAATGATCATAGTAATTCTTTTCTAATAGTAATGTATTAAATAAAAATATAAAATTACATAAATTAATTTGAATTTCCTCTCAGTATTTATTTGAACCTCTGCAATAGATGGAATAGCAAAAGAGGACGGTTTTTGTAAGTTTTGCGAATATTATGATCTGAAACGGTCAAGTAAAAGAAGTTACACGAAGCTTGCAGACGTACTAACGACTGCTTGTTAATTTCAGTCAATGGTACAATAATGTAATTATGGGATAAATCAAATACAAATTATTTTTAAGTAGTTTTATAAAAACGACAAATAGCAAATTATAACAAAATATACGCAATTCTTTCACGCAGATTTTTTGTAGATATACTAATTTTCTATACGATAAGGTTTGTTGTAATATATAAATCCTATAAAAATGAAAATTTTAAAAGTAGGCCAAGTTCAATACAGAGTTCGCGTGTTTCGGCTTCGCCGATAAAAGAAATGGGATCTGAGCGGGTGCCAAGCTAGCAGTTGATTTAAAACATACTATATGAATGTACTACGTTCTTAGCATATCATAATATTCCATTTCAGAGGTGAAAACACATCAGCATTTTGATTCTTAACGGAGAACAGATTTAGGTGTCGATGGGCTACAGTATTCACTTACCATCAGGTGGACTGTGGCACACAGTGTGTGCTCGTTTATGACATCTACTTCTTTGAAAAATAAATACTTTATCTAGCATGTACAATGTTCTTTGTTTACCGCAACATCTGTGATAGTAATAAGTATTTTAAATAGTGTTCATTTAGAAATTAATTAAAATACTGAAAAAGTTTTTTGTGCTGTTCAGTCAGGGGAAGGCATCCGGAGATTGAGCCTGTTCCTTTTCAGACTCGTGCATCGAAATTATTTTAACGAGTTTATATCTACTAAACGCTTTCAATGAAAATGAGACTATAAAGTTTCCGGGCGACGCAGAATGATTCTATTACGAATATGAAATGTTATTACCTCGGACGGATTATAAGCAGGAGTAGGTTCGCACAAATGAAATTGCTTCCCTCCTTTGAAATCCATTTTAAAGATGAATTATATAATTCTTACGAGTAAAGACTTTGTCAAGCGAAGGATGCGTTTGTAAGAATTAAAGCGTCTTATAACAAAGAGACCCACCAACCCGACTGTCGTTATGTTCATACGTACTGTATGTGTATGTTTGCACGGAATTGTTTTAACTTTGTGTAAATTTATTTATTTAGGGTCATTCAAAAGGTAACGTAATACGACGGGCCGCGCAGAAAATCTTACGAAATTATGACAGTAAAAAAGAAATTTTTGTATGAGACATTATCCAGAAATAATTTATTTTGATAAAATTATTATAATCAAGTAAAATACAAATGATCCAATTTCAAATCCACACTTTTTCCGTGCATATGTTTTACAAGCTCTATTAAAATATTGTGTTTCATTGAAAAATGAATCTGCGACGGGTTACACGCGATAATTATTTACGATCTCAAATGTCGCCTATAACCGTATGAATTAAAAGAAGACTTAAAATGGTGGTTTTGGATAAAGAACCTTCATAGGTCTCTGAATACCGCTGATATAACAAAGGATAATGGCAAAAAAAATTGTTGACTGAATTATTAAGTGTCTACTTATGGCGCCACTAAAGATATCAATAAAATAGTCTAGTAGTACCTAGTAACCTGTTGAAATCTGGAAAAAATCATCGTAAATAATTTAAGATTAAATTGACCATATTTGTTTTTGTTGTGGTTGATACGATTCGCGATTCCCCAATAAAGGCATGCAAAGGCCTTATACCGTACAGCCTAGTCTTATGATGTGTATTTTATTCACAAAACTCTTCACAATATACTAATGTCACGTTGCAAAGTTCTTGAGAGATTTAAGCAGTAATCAACCGGATAGTTACTGACGATAATATCTCAACAAACTAATAAAAAACTTGAGATTTTTTCTTTATTCGAAGCACTTGCTACATTGTTTTCACTATCGGTTCACGTTCGAAGACATTTAATATTCAAAATCGCAATATTTTTACGCATCAAACTTCACATAAAACAATTATTTATACGACGAAACAGGAGCAGCAATCCACCGAGCCACTAAAACTACTATTTCTTAAAATCTTCCTACATTGATTAGTTTACTGATAATTAAATATAAGATTTTTGTGGCTATCTTACAATAAATATCAGAATAAATGTGAAAATATAAAAATAATTATTTCTGTTCTAAGAATACAGAGAGATTTAAGATTTTCATACTTAGGAAATAAATTGTGATCAGATTAACTGTCATTTCGTATTTCCTGTTATCAAACGTCCTTTTTGTGAACATCAAGTTAACACGTAATGATTAAACCTATCTAAATATTAAGAAAATAATTGAAGAGCACTAAAACTAATGGTTTAACGACTTTTTAAGTTATCTTTTTATGATGTCAAAAGGATTGATGCATGAAGTTTCACATTCGAATAATCACTTAATCAAGGATTTGTACGGTATGGTAAATGACAGGTGAAAAAGGTGCCTTAATAGGTAATTAAGTACTGCAAAATGGTTTAACGCAGATTTTATTACAAAAATTAGCTTTGTTCACAGCTATGACGAATTTTCGATACGCGACAAGAATGAACGATATATAATTTAATATCAAAGCTATTTTTTTCCTATTCATAACCTCTTACAAAATAGAACGTAGTACAGTTTCCTTGTTAACAAAATCAGCATTTTTTAGCCCTCTACGAAAACGAGGGGTGTTATAAGTTTGACCGCTATGTGTGTATGTGTCTTAAGCGGGTTAACCACTTTGGATGAGGTTTTTTTATTTAAAAGCAGGCTTTCCAGCTGTAGTTAGACATGTTTTATCTGAATCAGCTTAACCGTTTGAATATCATCAGCGTTTGGTTGGTTTTTTAAATTTTCTATTTAAGTTATTGCATATAAATTTTAGTGAGCTTCAAACTTGAAAACACCTGTTGGATACGTGTTCGAAGGATAAGATGGTGACTGTCTAAATCTGTTGTAAAATACAGAAAAACATTAAATTATATAGTTTTGGTATGTTTTAATGATATAATTTAATAATTAATACTTACTTTTAATTTAAAACACCAGAAATTAATATCTTTAACATAATTTAGATAGTTTTTACTTGTAGTTACTACAAATTAACTGACCCCTAAGTGAATAAAATGACCTCTAAGTGAAACAAACTATTTTATTCACATTACTTTATTTTAATTGATTTATCTCGTATGGTATCATATCCCATAACTTGTATTCTGTATTTAAAGTGAGCCGTATGCTAATGTCAATTTAAAAACTTCACAGCTGCCATCATTTATAGTTAAGTCTAACTTGAAATGATGGCTATTGCTGTTTAATGTCTAATGATTCTATCAAATCTTACATAAAGGTACATTTACACTGTTGTTAATAGACGATTCTACTAAACGATAATTCCCTTTATGTGCTACGTGATGCGCAAATAAAAAATACGCAGCCTGCGTTTACTCAACATCGTTAGGAATTTATCAAAGGCAACATTCAAGAGAAAATTTGTAACCAGGGTATTTTATAACCACTTAAGTCTGTTCGACTTAAAAACCTGTCTCCGAAAAGCACACGTATTTTTATTCGTTGCTTAAATAGATTTAACGATAAAAATATATCACTTTGCGACTGAAAAGTATTAAGGAGCGGAAAAATACGATAAATAAAATGTATAAATCCGCGGCTATATTTTAAATAAAACTGACGTAATTATTAGTTCACATTAAAATTGTCTTGCATATTTGAATGAAATAATGCCCCTTTTTAGTGATTATATAAAATAGAGCGAACTTAGCTAATAAATTTCAAAACTTATTCAGTAAGGGACTGTTAGAAAGTAATTTAACCAGTATTACACTCTCCGCTTGTCAAGCAACTGTATCCTTCGAATCAGTGCAAGTACGCGTAAGAACGCGAAAGGAGACCCATGCCCGGTGTGCTACTGACAGCTTTTATTACCTAAACTGTTCTTAATATAGTAAAATAAATGCCACTTATCTTTAAAGTCAAAATATAGTTGCTTAGGACGAGTGAACAGATAATTAATTAAATACTTTCACAAATGTCGACATCACTTCACAGTAACTTGACTGTTTATTCGTGGCAGAACTTTCAAAGAATTAAAAAAATTCTAGGGACCTCTGTTCTTTTATATATTCTCTTTTTTATTAACAATTTTAAAAAAAATTGAAGTCTATAAAATATAATCAGTAGATATTTTAAAATATTTCAAAACTATTAATATTAGGAAATCCGCAAATCTATAGAGTAAGTAATCCTCGTCAAAATTATTTAGTTTTTATTAGATGCGATCGCAATCCAACTTGCAATCATTTTTAATACTGGTATTAAATTTGTTATATTTTCTAATTTTCTGATTTAACAAAAGATAGTAAAGTCATACCTTTATTTACTCGTATATCTATATTTAAACCACTAGTTACACATTTAATTTTGAATAACATTTTACTTAGTTCAAATTTTAAGTTTTTTTATGTATAAATAAATTCCTCCAGCAAAATAATTTTGATTTTACAAAGGGTCACATCTAGGTTTTTTTTATTAATCATGAAGCTTACAGCATCATGGTGTAAAGAACATAATATTCTTTCATAGAGCTTAAACTTAATTAATTGGTCTAATTAAAACAATAAAACTCAAAAGTTTAAAATTAACGTGAAGCTTTAGTGGGGCTTCCATATTCCTTTCCATAGAAAAGATTTAGAGCCTTCTATTTTTCAAATAGGAGAATTAGTTTATTTAAGTTATTTCCGTAGCATTATTTCATACGGAATCCAGCTTTTGACTGATGCGACTGTTATGGAAACTATTTTAGTTTTGAAGAAAAGAGCCATATAAGCTATACAATAAGTAAAGTCTAAACTAGTCTAAGGAAAAAATTGACGAAATGTGTTTATGTACACAAAAATATTATTCTTCTAGATTTAAATATTTTTTTTTAAATAGTGATGTACATTCTGTAAATACTTGGAACAAGCACAAGTTAGTAATGCCAGTCGCTTGACTTCAAAGAATCGGTGATTATTTCGTCGTGTATATTCTTTTACTAAAAAGTCTTAAAAAATATGCTGAATCTATAAAAAAATTTAAAATTTTTATTAAGAAAAGTTTGTTCAATAAATTATACCAATAAAGAACATCTGATAATAAAGCTTGGGAATGTTTGCTATCACGCTAGTATCTGTATTTTTATATTTAATTGTACAAATTAGGTAACTATAATAATATTGTGTGTAAAATTATTTTTTAACTCGAAAAATATTTTTGAATTAGTGGTTAAAGCTTAAATAACTTTCAAGACTTCCTGGGCCCTGGGTTCGATTCAAGATTGGTCGGGCCCAAATCAGTTACTGGGTTTTTCACGCCCCTGTCTCGGAAAGCACGTAAGGCTTGTTCCATCGGACTATGAGAGTGAGGGAATAGAATGCACTGTGCTGTGCCTATGCGCATCCAATTGGGTACTATGAGGTCATGCGCAGATGACTAGTCTCCATTGGGACATTATTCTATTCTACTCTATTCAGGCCTAACAGTGGTAGAGCCACGCGGCAGCTTTGCTGTTGCACGTATGGGCCGGCTCAAACCGGGGTGGTACCACGACCTCACAGAATACCGGCGTGAAGTGGAAGCTCTGCTTCCGCGTTTCGTCTGGTGAGTGCAGGTGGCCGGAGGCCAAAACCCCCCCTCCCCATCAACATGGTCGCGGAATTAAATGATGATAGACTACCCCAGGAGGGATCCGCACCCCTAGAGAATCCCTCGCTGAGCATCCACGACCATGTTTCTTCACTTCTGAGCGTGGATGCTCAGGCTGCCCCGCGTTTTCTGGGGGGGGGGGGGCAAAATTCCGCTCAAGACTACAACTGCTCGGGGCAAACGGAGCAACAAGACCAAGGCGACCCCTGCCACGCTGTCCGTGAATTTCTGCAATATCAGGGGACTTCACTCTAACCTAAACGCCGTCCACTACCATCTCGAGACGGCGAGGTCGGCTCTGCTCTTTCTGACCGAGACGCAGGTGTCCTCTCCGGCTGATGTCTCGTATCTCTCCTACCCGGGGTACAAACTGGAACACTCCTTTGTGCCTCGGACTGTAGTTTGCGTTTACGTCAGAGAGGACATCTGTTCTCGACGCCTCGGCAGACTTGAAGGTTCGGACCTGTCCATTCTTCGCCTACGCGTAGACAGCGACGACCATCCGCGCGTCTACGGGTGCCTCTATAGATCCCATAGCGGTAATTCCGAAACAGACCGACTCTTCGACCACGTCCAAATGGCTACAGATTCGTTGCTACAGCAGATCCCCTCCGCAGAGATCGTGATCCTCGGCGACTTTAACGCCCATCACGCCGAATGGCTTAGTTCACGTTTAACCGATCATGCGGGGAGATCTGTTCATGATTTTGCCTTGGCATATGGTCTGACACAACTGGTTACTTCGCCTACGCGGATTCCAGATGTGGAGGATCATGCACCTTCCCTGTTGGACCTTCTGCTGACCTCTCACCCGGACGGATATCAGATTTCCTTCGACGCCTTTTTAGGCTCCTCGGCCATTGTCTTGTTCGGAGTGTGGTGCCACTGACGCTGAAATCGCAGTTGCATTCTGCAGGCTGCCGCCGTGTTTGGCACTATAGGTCAGCCGATTGGGATGGGATGCGGTCTTTCTTTGCATCCTACCCTTGGGGGCGGGTTTGCTTCTCGCCGGACGATCCCAACGTTGTTGTGGATTCTGTGGCTGATGTGGTACTTCAGGGTATGGAAGTTTTTATTTCTTCCTCTGTGGTGCCCATTGGAGGCAAGTCTCAGCCATGGTTTGGTCACTCCTGTAAAATAGCATCATGTTATAAGCAGGAGTGCTACCAAGCCTGGGCTGATACATCAGCGTCCTGGGATGTAAACACCAGCGCTCTAAAAAATAAATATAATTCCGCCTCTAGGTCCTTCCAAAGAGTCATTGCCAAGGCAAAGTCAGAGCACATAGGCAGAATTGGCGAGAAACTAGTTCGCCTTCCTTCTGGAACCCGTGCATTCTGGTCTCTCGCCAAGGCTGTCCAGGGGGAATTTCTGTCAGCCATCTCTTCCATCTCCGCACAGGGAGGACGACTCACTGGCCCATACCGCAAAGTAGAAAGCCGATCTGCCAGGCTCTTTCTTTGCGTCCAACACGACTCTCGATGACGGGGAGAGTACGCCGCCGACCATCCCGCGGTGTGAGTGCTCCATGTCGGAAGTGCAGTTCACACAGCGCTCGGTTCGCAAAGCACTCCTCTCCCTGGACATCCACAAGTCGTGTGGGCCTGACGGAATCCACCCCAATTGTGCTGAGGACGTGTGCTCCAGAGTTGGCACCGGTTTAACGTGTTTTTTCCGGTACTCCTACACCCTAGGCATAGTCACAAAATCATGGAAGACGGCTTTCGTCCACCCGATCCCTAAAAAAGGCAACCGCTCAGACGCGTCCAACTACCGGCCTATCGCCATCACCTCCTTGTTCTCCAAAACAATGAAGTACATAGTAAACTGCCAGCTCATGAGGTACCTTGAGGATCACCAACTCATTATTGACTGCTAATACGGTTTTCGCCGTGGTCGGTCAGCTGGTGATCTTCTGGTCTACCTAACTCACAGATGGGCGGAAGCAGTAGAGTCCAGGGGGGAGGCATTGGCCGTTAGTTTGGATATTGCGAAGGCCTTCGATCGAGTTGGCACAAAGCACTTCTATCGAAGCTCCCTTCCTATGGGCTTCCCGAAAAATTTTGCGATTGGATCACCAGCTTTCTTGCAGATCGGGGCATCAAGGTCGTTGTAGACGGTGCAAGCTCCGATTGCAAGCCTATTAATGCTGGTGTTCCACAAGGCTGCGTGCTATCGCCAACGCTGTTTCTTCTGCATATCAATGATATGTTGCAAACCCATAACATTCATTGCTATACAGTTGACAGCACTGGTAATGCTCTTTACATCGGCCGAGCCAATATTTCTCGGGAAAACGCCTCCGAGTGTCGGGACAAACTTGTGTCTGAAGTCGAGTCTTTGCTGAACAGAGTCTCGGATTGGGGGTGACTAAATCTAGTCCAGTTTAACCCCCAGAAGACACAAGTTTGCGCGTTAACCGCTAAAAAGAACCCCTTTGTCGTATCTCCTCAGTTTCAAGGCACTCCCCTTGTTGCCTCAGCCAGTGTCAGAATCCTCGGCGTCGACATATCGAGTGACGTGCAGTTTCGTGGTCACTTGGAAGATAAGGCCAAATTGGCCTTTAAAAAGCCAGTATAAAAATTAATATAAATAAAACGCGATAAAATCCGTAAAAGTAGTTTTAATCAATGTATAGTATTCGCGTAAGTAGTAGTTTGAAGTAGGTGTGTAATCAAGTTATCTTTAGTACTTTTTTATAGAATAAGGGCGACAAACGAGAACATAGTCTACCTAATGGTAAGTGAATGTTGTGGTCCATAGATATCTTCATCTATCCTCAATCAGAAACAAAAATCAGATGCGTAGTCACCTCCAACGACTGAGATAGAATGCTTCATGTACTATCTCTACACTCATCGTACAAAACACAAAAGCATTAAGCTGCTATTTTACGCTGATATTCTGTGAGAGCGTGATCCTTCCTCGGATTGACCTGACCCATTCGTGCTACAATTGTTCTATAATGGTAAAGATTCATAAAATAAGAGAAGAAAAGATACCAAAAAGTATCCTACTGAGAACTTTAAATATAATTTTGCAAGTTATTAAATATAAATGACAATTGTATAATAAAAAGGGATGATAATTAGGAATTTATTAAGAAACTAGTTTAAGCAATTAATAAATCAATGAATGATAGGACTGGTCCACGTGTGAATATAATAAATAACGTAAAAACCATACACAATAAAGATGACGGGAAAGTAATATTAAATGACTTTCATCTTTTACCTCGCAGTGACAGTGGTATGAGAAGCATGGTCGACAGTATTAAAAAAATACTATTATTGGCCTGAGGATAGAGGTAGATGTCTAAGAGCCATAGCATCCATTTACCATCACGTGAACTGTGTGTTCGTTTGGCGCCCTTATTCTATAAAAAGGCTGATATGCTAACTGCAAATTAAATTACGAAGTTTCGGATATTAGGGATTCATGAAACATTAAATATCGTTGTAGCCAACAATTCTAGTAGCCACAAAGTAATTCTTGACAAATTAGATTTTTGCTTGGTATTGGCTGACTAAGACGAAATTAGTGCTGACTTTGACTCGAGTGCAGGCTTTTAAACGTGAATTAGAGGCCGTGTCGCTCAAGCGTTAATGGCGTATTATGACGGAGTGGATGTCGCTTATGAAAATTATGTAGCCATTGAAATTTCATTTTACAACACAAAATTTTTATTAAGCTCACAATTTAGAAATTCTAAATCAATTATAAATTTTTAGTTATTTCTAAAATGGAATTGTTTTTTTATAAACAAAAACGAAGTGATTAAAGAACTTAGGTAGCCTATGGACGACTGTTGTCAACTCAGACAAATAATTCTATAGACGCGTTGTTACTCCTGAGGACTAAAATGGAATGCCTCACAGCCTATTGTTATATCGTTCAGACCGGAACACAGCGGAGCACAAACTGCTTTTTAGCAGCAGAAATAGTCATAAAAGTATTACGTACACATATGGAGTCGAAGACAGAAAAGAAATCCTGTAATCTAAACAACACACTTGTTTCTAAACCGCACGGACAAGAGTTGGATAAATGTTGAAAATTGAAGTATAACTATTAACGTCCTTCTACTGTTCCTTGATTATGCTATAATAGTCCACTGTTTAAGACAAGGCTCTCCTGGTATAGAAAGATACGTTAATTGACATTCCTAACAAATGGATTAGAAATCACAGTTCCGGAACTTTTAAGGGGCTCCCTGTCATCATCAACGTCCAAACAATAATGAAATATTTGGTTAAGGTACTAGTACGGCACTGACTAACATACTTGCCCACAAAGGTGAGATAAAAAATTCAAGTAATCATGGCAGTAAAGAGGTTGAAAGTTGATACGAAGGAGACGTAGGTGCATCCACATGACTGAGATCGTATAATGGTGGCTTATAAAATCTACAAGGTTTCATAAAAGATGATCAAAGAAAAAGCTAGGAGAATACAATGTCTTTTGTTATATTTTAGGATAATCATGTAGTTACCACGGCTTTACAAAACAAGAACGTTGTAACGTATTTGCATCAAACGATTACCAAATAGCTGTATTAAAAAATATGTACGGATTGATGTTTGAACAAAAATACCTTTGTTCAAACATCGAAATGTTGGAATCTGTTAAAAACTCCAATGTCAATATAAATTTTTTTAGAAATATCTTTATTTTACGCTTTTGATGTTCGTTTGTTGTTAGTTTTTCAACATATTACGAATAATACCCAATTTCATTTAACTTTTTTTTAAAACAGTTTGAGTTTATCGAATTAACTGGACACACCTAATGTGTTTAAACGGTTTATCAACATCGTGTTCCGTCCGCCACCTGTCGGAAGTTTTACAATGTTTATGAGCTCCACCGGGAGGCGTAAATATATTTAAAGGATACACATATAAATTATTTAGCTTGTTATTCTAAAGCTGAAAATATAAGTGATTTAAAAATGACTGTCATCCTATATTTAATTAATAAGGTGAAATAGGCTCATACAATAAACTATACTAACAGTATCATATACATTTTAAAATATTGTAAAGATGATATGATTTAATTTCGTACAATTACAGCACAAAAGTATTTTCCGTATTAATAATTTAAACAAAGCTTATTTATTTTAACTGAATTCTAATAATTGAGTTACATAAAATATAAAATTTATATTTCTTTATTAATTATATAATATATATTATTCAATTTAATAACATAACTGTACAACTTTCCCTGCATCAGTTTTCTTATTCAGGAAAAGACAAAAAGATATTTTAAGTGCAAATTAACTAACAAGTACTAAGTATTAAGTACATACCGAATAAAGCTATTTTTTATTTCGAGTTTTTGTTCCAGGAATCGAATACCAGCGTAAAATAGTAGTAATTTCGTATGATGAGTGTAGAGAACCGTAGACCCGTTTTACTGGAAACGAGGCATTCCACCTTAGTGGTAACAAAGTATCTGCAATTTGATTTTTAATCAAGGATAAACGTAGATATCTATAGGCTACAGCGTCCGCTTACCATGAGGTGGACTGTGTGCTCCTTTGTCACTATACTATGCCCTATTCTATACAAAAAAATATGTGGAGTAAGCGAGATGTCAGTTTTCCAAAATTGTAATTAATAGAATCAGGCGTTACAATGTGACAATCCATAATATTAAAGATCTTAAAAATGTATTTGCTAAGATCCACGTAATTAAATAAACCGCTTCGGTCAGCCATCGCAGAGTCTACTTCGCCGTGGTGATGGGGATAGTGCACGCCAGTAATGGCTATTAATAAAATAAATACCTTTCGCTCACCAGATATCGCTATTTGACAACGAGGTGAATTTTTTGTTACACGATGTCATTTAATTAAAAAGTTAGTTTTAAATAAAAGTTTATCAGTTTTTAGAGTACAATTTACACCAAACAATGCCTTTGAGGATTGTTCTTTAATTTTTGCAATTTTTTTTAATTTTTCTACTTTTGTGAATACCTGTAGCTTGGTTTATACGTAGTAGAGCCATGCTGCAGTTATATTAGATGTATAGTTGTAGCACGAATGCGTCGGCTCGACTGGGGAAGTACCACGCTCTCACAGAATACCAGCGTGAAATAGTAGCTTAATGCTGCTGTATTTCGTATGGTAAGTGTAGAGAACTGGAGACCCTTTTTACTGGAAACGAGGCATTCCATCTTAGTCCTCACGGGTGACAACGCATCTGCATTTTGATTCGTAATCGAGGATAGGTGTAGACGTCTATGGGCATTCGTAAATAAAATCCCGCTTTTATTTGTGAAATCCCAGGTTTTTAAGTGAAAATTAGGGTTAAATAGACGCAATTAATTATGACTACGTATTTAGTACCTAAATATAACTCACCTCAGGAAGAAAATCCTAATTATTACACATTTAACCCGTAGGCGCAATGGAAATGTTTAGCGGTTTAAATGCTGTATATATAGAGCATTTACAAACAATTTGTACTTTAATGGATAGGAAAAATTATCACATTTTGATATATTAATCATCCGAATGCAAAGCAATTGAATTTAAAATAATTCCCACTCCCAATCTTCACTCTTGTAGAGATTGACATTTTCTATAACATCTTATCGAAGTGTCCTTAAACAGGCAAAGGTATGTCTCGAATGCAGCCTTATTCAACTTAGTAAAGCTTTTAGGGTTCCGTGACTAAATATTCTTCTTAATGCATAAAAAAATTAATTGAATTAGGGTGAGAAGCGTCCACCTGATAGTAAGTGGATTCTGTGGCAGATTTTCACAATATATATGGTGTTCGATAAAAATGGTTGAAAATAATAAATATACAATGGGTTACCAAAAGAAAATATTCGATTATATGTGCAGAAATTATATTCTCATAAACACTTATTAATAAAATGTCATATTGAAACTTATTTTATAATAAGAATAAAGTGTGCATCAAAATTGCAAAATATCTTTAATAAATATAAAAATTCTTTCCAAAAATTTTTACAATAAATGAGTTCTCTTTTAGTACGTTTCCTTTCGCACTATCATATATATACACTATCCTATTTGGGTTAAGTTTCAATTTATATACTTTTTTATTTATTTTTAGGTTTAGGTGGTAGGTTTATGTGTATTATTTATTAGGTTTTAATTTACATACACATCATAACACGCATATCATTTTTAAGTGAAAACTTCTTTAGCATCGTTTTGATTCGAAAGTCCATGAAACGAAAAGGCGACAGTAAAAAGAGACAGACACAAAAATTCATAAGCTTTAACGTGGGAGAAAATGAGATAGGAAGCATTATAGATTATAGCTCAATGCTTGCGGAAAAAAAAAGTCGTAAACGCCGCCGAAACGACGTCGCTTACGCATTTTGTTCATCAAGGTACGAAGGTGTCATGTGCCTTTGGAATAAACAAGCAGTGAAGAACGGCCAAACTTCAACTTCGTAATAGGTAAAATTGATAAAAATCTTTTTGTAATTAGTGAGTAGTATATAAGGTATACCGAAAAGAGTAATATAATATCTGTATCCAATATATATATATATATATATATATATATATAAATTAAAAGGTTTACATTTATTTACTATAAAATTAAATTTTCCTATATTTTATGCCAAACTTGAGTTTAAATTTTAATATTAAATAAATCATTTATGGTATTTCATTTCATTTGAAGGTTTTACTTATGTTGCGTGTGAGCTGCACGCATGTTTTTTTTTTAAAGTTTCTACGTTGTCTCCGGTTGTCTACACTTACCATACGAAATACAGCAGCATTAAGAGTTACTATTTTACGCTGGTATTCTGTGAGAGCGTGGTCCTTCCCGGGTCAAGCCGACCCATTCGTGCTACAACTATACTACTTATGTACCTGCAGCATAGCTCTACCACGTATAAAATTAAAAAAATATTTCGATATTTATTTCATTTTTCAGAGTACTTATATGTTCTCAATAAGCCGCCGTGTTCGTTATATGTGACTTCGTGCAGCCTTAAACCTGCAAAAGGGCACAATGCTTCTAAAGGTATCCGATTTGCCAGAATACAATGAGTAGTTTAGAATATCTGAGGGAACAGATGAACATACATACATACATAGCCTTCTAAAATTGTAACCATCCTTTTGGATTCGCCGTAGCTGGGTAAAAATATTCACTTTCATAATCTGCGTCAAATCAGAAGACACGGATGTACTGTTGAAGCTGAGGCAATGTTTGGTGCAACACTTTTTGCTACCCACACATGCACATTACACGACACTGGTGTATTTTGATTTTGGTCTCGCCCTAATAACTCCATCGCATCGTCAATTAAATATATACTTTATCTATGGGCTCAGTTCCCCAACGGACGGAGTAAGACATGCAGAAAGTCAATTGATGCAGAGGGCTCAGTGGATTTGTAAAGGGCTGTATTGATGATGATGATGATGATAAGACATTTCCTCTTGTTACATCAAAATTTGAAACAAGTTTGCACTACAAGTGCAGTAATGGCATATAGATTTGAGACGCTGTCCTTCATTGCTAACCGTAGGATGAAAATCAAGGTCGCTCAGGGAGCTATGGAGAGGGCTATACTCGAAATTTTTCTGCTTGACAGATAGTTTTTCGAGTGGCATTCTTGTACCGGTAAATAAAGTGCCCCCAGAATCTTGAATGAGGATTTGGTAAGATATTATATGCGGGGGTGAGATAATGGGTCGATGGATGCGGGTGCGGGCTCAGAACTATGCTTTATAGCATTCCTTGAGGAAGGCCTATGTTTAGCAGTCGACTTGTTGAACTATAATGATGATGATTATGATTAAAGATTTTAAACAAGTCGTTTGCTTAGTGATGAAAAAAGAAGGGGCGAAATTATTTTAAATAAAGTACAAATCTTCGATACCCTCTCCAAGCGTGGCGTTTCTTTATACTGTGTTGGATTTAAGGCGGAAAGCAGCTTCGAAAAACTTCTTTCCGACTCTTCGTGTAATCTTACTTATAAAAATAAACTTTTGCATTAACTGATTTTGATTCAGGGGTGGGCCCGCGAGGTAGGCTTACATAGCTTTGAGTCTCTTTCGTTTGGAATTACGAAGTCAATGAGGCAATAAAAACAAGTAATATACTTTACGTACATATTTTATGTAAAGTTACCTTTCACATAATGTTTTAATAATCTTGCTATTTTATATAAAATTATTAATTAATCCATATATTTTTTTTTACTTTAATAATGTTTTTACCAAAAAATTGATTCCAGGGCCAAAGTTGCCGCAAGGAAACTAGATATCCTTACGAGGGTGCGGCAGTACATCACGTCGGGCCAGCTTCTTATATAAAGTGCAGTCGTACTTGGAGTACTGATGTCATATTATATGGGCTGGTGCTGCAAAATGCCGCCTAGCGGCGTTAGAATCAGCAGAGAGTCGTGCTAAAAGGTTCATTGACATTCTTGATTTGTTTGAACCCAATCTTGTCAGCCTCGAGCACTGGCGCAGACTAGCAATCCTCTCAGTATTCTATAGGAGTGTCGGTGAGTGTGCGCAGGAATTACATGCTTTAATTTCTCCTTCTCCTTTCCACCATCGGACAACCAGGTGGTCGGCGGGTCTTCAACCCTTTGTTGTCGATAGTATACGCATTAAAACTAAACTATATGTTTCATTTTTTGTAATGTGTACAGCAAAGTAGTGTATTTACCAGCGTCTATCTTTCCGTCCTAATAAAATCAGGGCATCTTCAAGGCGACATTGAATAGGATTTTGTTACGATTAAACAGTGCAATTTACTATCTGGGGCTACATCACCACCTATACGCAATAGCATCTGGTGGCAAACCAGGTGAGTTTAAGGCTTATAATGAGTAAAAAAAAGAAAAAGTTTCTAAAACCTTTTCAAAATTATTTTATTGATTTACCATAAATATCGTGGACTTCAAAGCGCATAATATAATAATGGATAAAATATAATAATTATTATGTACGAGCCACTATTGTTAAAGTAGCTTTGTATTAAATTAACGTACATAACACTTTAACAGCAACCATTTATATTATTCTCTATACTGATCCATTCTGTATATTGATTGAACTATTTTTTTTATTATGTTTTAAATATACGAAATGTATTCAACAAAAGTTTACAGGTAAGTGATAATTATGCAAATTATCACTTACCTGTAAACTTTTTGAGGATTACCTAATATTATAATTAAGCCTGAATTTTAAAAAAGGGAGAAGAAATGTAAACCTTCACACAAAAAAGCTGATCAAAGGCACCCTAATCTAGGTAGGTTCTTAAAAACTGAGAGCAAAATTCAATCTTTTGTAGACGGCTCTCGTGTTTCAAGAAGGAGCGTCTCAAATTTCGATTTTAAATTTTTTTTACTCGCTTTTTGGTTACAAGGATAGACATTACGCGTCATACTTTAGACAAAGCTGAGTATAATTAAGGTGCAAAGATATCTGAACTCTGCCGACTAGGGAGACTGAAGAGTCCTTCAGTGGTCGACTGTGTACTCAGACCCGATGAGTGTTGCGTAGGCAGCGTAGCTCCTCCTTTATTTTGTTCTTTATAAATATTAGATATAAATTAAAACTTTTCTATTATTTCTGTTTTCTTTTTATATAATGACATTTTTCTAATTAAGAGCACTTGATCATAACAAAACACCAATCAAAACCATCTGTCGAATCTTATTTTCCAAATATAGTAACGAACTGAACAGAGAGAAACATCGATCCCAATCTTATTACGATGCCCTAACTTATATTCCATATTAAATTAATTTCTCCGGAGACGTCTCGCAAACTAAGCAATAGCATCTGCCCGGCATCTTCGCATACTTATTGAGATATTGCCTAATCTAGAAAAACTATAAAACAAATCGCATCGGAAATAATGAAATTAAGTGATGCTTCTCTCTAAGGATGGTAGCGGCCTTCATATGTGTAAACCGAGACCAGTGAAATAGTGTAAAGCCAAACCAACTAAATTGCTTGAAATTTGTACCAAATATAATAATTACCCAAAAATTTATACTTTGACAGTTATTTGTGTTTCCTACCTATAATTTGTGAGTTACAAAAGTTCATGAACAACAGTCTCTTTATTGAGGCGAAATTTTCTTGAACTTTCAGAATACTCTCTAGGATATTCATTGATTTGTCAGGTACTTATTAATATGAAATACTTATTAAAATGAAATAAGACATCGCTCGGATAAAGTTTTAAGATTAAATATTTCTAAGCTACCACTTGTTATGAACTAATAACTTTTATGTAAGTTGCAAGACTTAAATAAATTGCTACTGACTAAGTAATAAAATTAATCTATATATATATGTGTGTGTGTGTGCGTGTAATATGGTGCAAATACATTTCAATTTAGCTACCTTTTCAAATTCTCGTAGCAGTGAAAAAGAGAAAAAGTATTAGACAAATAATTCTGCCATAATTTTCCAGTCAAAAGTCATAAGAATAAAACATACAAAGAGAACGGGACTTTAATTATCTTACATATTTTGCAAAATGTATTCATTGGTGTGAAACGAAATCATCGCCATACGTCTCTCAACAACAAAAGCTTCCTTGGTACGTGTTTAACATATTATTTTCTTTAAACAGAACGCAATATTTACTTGCTTACATGTATCTTAAGGAGATAAATAATGGAATGGCAAATATGTGTTCAAAACACGGAGATAAGAAACATCTTATTAGAGGATAATTTTGTTACGAAAAGGACATTACAGATATGAAATGAATAATAATTTATGAATATTAAGTAAAAATATGTAAATTAATACGTGAAGAGAAAACTTTGTTATGCTATTAAAGTATATTATGAGCACGTATTAGTGTAAGATTTGGTATAGTTAAAGTACATATTGAGAAGGAGGGTAGAAAGGTAAGAAATATGCAGAAATATGACAAATTATGTCATTTGTTGACGTTCATACTGCCAATGTCTCAGAGTCAGCACCATGTATGTCATCAGTCTAAGGCCAATGACAAGTACCTAATTGTCTGTGGTCAAACAATGGTACAAATTGGCGGTTGTCGTCAGGCTGGTGCAACTTCCATAGTAAAATTATAAGTACAAAACGGCAGCAAACTTTTAACGGCGGTTTCCTCTTCTTTTTAATTTTTGTAATAATATGTCAATGACATTGTCAAATCAAATAGATTCAAATTTCAAATCGAACATTTACATTTAATTATTTTGATTGCTTTTAATTTTGCTATAAAAGTCGTTGTCCTTTTATAGAATTGTTAAAAAATCAAATAGGCATTATAAAACTTGCCAATTAGATTGGGTAAGAAGCAAAAATAATAATAAAAAAAAGGCTATTCGTCATTGACTTATATATTACTAGCGTAGTAATATATAAGTTCTTGCTATTCGTAGCAATATTTCCCGTAGGTGATGAAAGGTATGCAGGTGATTTCAACTTTAATTGTAGTATGATATATAACGCGAATATATGTTTTGACTTTTATTTGTAGTAATGTACTCCAAACCGAACTTCGATCATGGACTTTTTATAGTGTACAAATGTGTGCACAAATACAAACCAACTCTATTTCCTAACTCCGATATATTGATGGTATAACAATTCAAAACGAGCTACACTTAGAAACTTTATTGTCAATTGTAACTATCAGATGTACGCAATAGGTGAGTTAGTTGGCAATAAAGACCTGGCCGATGTACCAATTGAAAAGATTAGCAAATCAAAATATATTTGTGGCAAACATTGCAAATTTGAGGATTCAAGCCCAACTAGAATGAACTGTTATTCCATCAGTGGATTTAATGATTCCACAATTATTATAGATAAGATACAAGACATAAGATTTAATTTGCATGTAGTAAAAGATAATATCGCTCTGAAGTCACATTTTGGTAAAAATCGATTATAAAATTACCTGATTATAAATATTTACGGGATTTTTTTCATAAATTCATCTACAAAAATTAGCTATAATGAGCACTTTATACGTGGTAGAGCCATACTGCAGTTATATTAGAAGTATAGTTGTAGCACAAATGGGTCGGCTCCACCGGGGAAGGACCACGCTCTCACAGAATACCAGCGTAAAATAGTAGCTTAAAGCTGTTTTGTTTCGCATGGTGAGTGTAGAGAACCGAAGACCCATTTTACTGGAAACGAGGCATTCCTTCTTAGTCCTCACGGGTGACAACGCATCTGCATTTTGATTCGTAATCGAGGATAGATGTAAGATGATCTATGGGCCGCAGCAACCACTTACCATCAGGTGGACTGTGTGCTCGTTTGTCAACCTATCCTATAAAAAAGCAAATAATATATATATATATATATATATATATATATATATATATATATATATATATATATATATATTTCTGAAGAAGCCAAGCGATTTGAACATAATATTTGTTACATTTAAAAGCAAATTAATCCAATCAGTGTTAAAGAAAACCAATATTTTAACCCTTTTTTTTAAACAATTTTGGTGGGGTGGACTGTGTGCTCGTTTGTCACCCTATTCTATAAAAAATAAAAACTGATGTTAAAAATAAGCATCCAGGCGGAAACTATTTATTTTACAGTATAGAAACACTTCGACGAGCCCTCGGTCTTACAGTGCCACAGCCAAACGCTTAGCCTTAATTACT
Source organism: Parnassius apollo (assembly GCA_907164705.1). NCBI lineage: Eukaryota > Metazoa > Arthropoda > Insecta > Lepidoptera > Papilionidae > Parnassius > Parnassius apollo. Next base: position 16,003,334 of record CAJQZP010001037.1, read on the forward strand.
AGTATAATTCTAAATTTTATTTTCTATACATATTTTTGTATCTAATAATTGTAGAGATATAATACAAATTGATTTCTTATCCTCATCGGCATTTTACTCAATCCTCATGTAATTTTTTTAATAAATCATTCAGTATAGAGATCTAACTTTTATTATATAAAATATCGATAAAAATATTCGAGGATAGACATTTACTGCACTATTATAACTCGCCTATATTGTCAGCACTGTTTTTCAAAAATTAAATATCATGTCTTGATATTGGTAGTTTGGCGCCCCTTGATACATTTTGTTAGGGAAGTCTCGCCTCTTTGGTTGTCGCCAAAGAATTTTAAAATGTTGCTAACCATAGCCTTACAATATGTACTGGCATATTGCTAACAAATTAACAAATAGGTAATTACTAACAGATTGATTTGAGCTGTAAATTTCTGTGTGTGTCATTTCAGTGTCATTTCAAATGTTCCCTTTACAATAGTGTATGGTATGCATGTCAAGACAAAAAAGTGTTTACTTTATATTTTTTATATTATTAGATACATTTAAGGGTTTTGTTATATTAATGTGCAGTTGTAAGTGTAATATAGCTTGTTTAATATACAAACTTCAAAACTTTATGCATTGTGGTCGAATTTAGACCACTAGGCACAAAATCTTCGACCCGTAATAATGGCGTAGGAATCCATAACTTCATCGCATACCGTGACTAATCTGAAGAATAACTAAGACTCATCCACCCATGATGGTCGTAAACCCAACTCAATATAAAAATAATGTCTCTCCCACCCCGAATTTTGATCACGACGGTAAGTTTCCAAGGAGACTAGCCATTCGGGCAGGAAATTGTGTGCGCATACAGGTGCAGCATCTATTCCCTCAATCTCATGGACTGATAAGACGGTAATCCGATACGACCCAATCAGGTGCAAGAACAACTATTTTAAGTGCCTTCCGAGGCACCGCCAACTTCCAGACTCTGAACTTGAACCTGGTATCTTATGATCAACAGTCACAATTACGAACACTAGACTAACGGGGCAGTCAAATAAAATACTCAGATGACCAAGAACTTTGACAATTTTTAAACGTGGGTTCGAATGCGTTATTCGACTAGTACATAGTTGGTCCTAATGCAAGCATTTTAAACTTTATTTGGATTGGTTAAAGATGTATTAATAGTGTTAACAACACTGTTATCATAGTCTTTTAAAAAAAGAAATGTTATACTACGATCACCTATTTCTCCTACGAACGTTGCGAGCTCTGCCCATTAAACCTCTATATTATAGTATAGGTCCATGTCAAACTGAATATAGACTGAAGATGGAAGAACTTAGCTAGCTTTTTTATATAAGGGGCAAACGTGCATGGGGTTCACCTGAGGGTAAGTGAATACCGCCGTCAATGAACAACTGCAACAGCGAAGAATCACAGGCGCATTTCCGGCCTTTAAAAAAGAGTAGGGTCTTTTTCTTCTAGTATACAAGAGTTTTGATGTGTAACATTTTTCTTTCGCTTTGTCACAGTCTGTGGAAGTGATTTCGTGTAAAGGAACGGAAGTATGTAACAGGAAACGGGGAAAGCGCGCGCTATATAATTTGACCAATGACATTTGAAAAATCCAATTGATTGTGATTTGACGCAATAAATTTTGAGGTTTATTTCTGTCACTACTCAGGTGATATTTAATAAATAAACAAAAGTTTTTGAGGACATAATATTAACGTTGCTTATTACCAAGGTGAGATGTTACATATCATATGCAACTACTGAAAGACTCCCTAGTGTTTATTTTATTTTATAACACACTTTTTGAAATAAGCAGTTTAACCAGAAAGTGATACATCATCATTGTAAAGTAGCGACATAACCTAGGTTCAAATTAAACTTGCGTTAAAGTTATTATGGGAACAACTATCTACCGCCGTATAACCAGGGTCGTTATCGTCTACGTACATTGTGGCGCATTGTGATCATTCCAGTCGCTTGCTTCTCGGGCTGTTCTTTTACAATAATAAAATAAATGCTCTTCAATTAAATTAATAGTTAATACAAATCATCATTTAATATGATTTCTTTTTTGTTGATAAAGAACTTTTCACGAGCACAATAAAGTATCATTTTTGTATTCGATGAATTCGAGTTGTATTTTCGCTACCGTGAGGTAAACGGGTCTTTCAAGGCGTTGGGTGGAGCGCGTCAGACGCATCGGAAGATAGATTGCTACGATAATCAGTTAATGCATTATGCGGTTTAAAGTGCAAACCGGGTGTTGAGCGATATACTTACATAAAATTGATATAATTTAAACTACGACCTTATTTTTATTGATATAACATAAGCAGCTTAGCGGTGTTGATCCTGGTTTTCAAAAAAGATCAGGTATTCGATTAAAAATAAAAGTAAAGTTACAGCCTATGTACGTCCCACTGCTGAACACAGGCCTCCGCTCATTTCTGAGAGGGTTTAAGGGCAAGGAATTGTCCGCTGCACTGCCCCAATGCGTGTTGGCGAACTTCACATGTCTTCGAAATATTTTTTTTTCTTATTTCTTTGACATGCAGGTTTCCTCACGATATTTTCCTTCACCGCCGAGCACGTGGTAAATCAGCACTTAAAATTGTAATTAACAATTTCATTGGTGCCGGCGGGGATCGAACCCGGTTTGCTCGCGTACTGTGAAATTTACAGCGAGCGCTAACCATCTGAGCTACCACGGCTCTAACGGCATGGTATTCGATTGTTAGAACTAAAAAGTGTTGATTATATTTTGGTTTTGAAGATTTTTCATGAATTTCTTTAAGTTTGTTACTAAAAATAAAAAATATATTTTTATGTTAATCAAAATCTTAAAAATATCTTTCATTCATAAGTCCGCTGAGTTTAATATGGGCGTGCTAGTGACAAGGCATTGCGCGCTAAAGTTACAAAAGTAAGGTGCACATTTAAAAGATAGATGGCGTCATTCGGATAATTCTGTTATCAGCACTGGGAGGGCACCCTGCGCTCGTATACTTAGTCGGCCGTTTCCTGCGACATTAAGTTCATATAAGTGTAAGTGTTTTACTAAATACCTATTTCTCTAAAATCGTATTCGACTTTTCAGGTGAAATTCGAAATATTTCGTGTTTAATTGAATAAAACATTTATGAAGATAGTGTAAATTTCTTAAAAGAATAATTGGTATCCAAAGTTCATTATTGTATAGCGTATCAAGAAGGAAAGTAAAACTATAACAGCAAAACAAATAGGCATGATTACGTAACGTCCCACACACAAGACATAACAGAGTGTAGTTGTCTCTGGAGACAGAATATCGTATATGCATAGACACAGAATTACTTTCCCAAAGTTTTGGATTTATTGGCTATTTCGTAAGTTCGCTCAGCAGCTTTTAGTTGTTCTTAATACTAAATCATATCAATACGATCACTGATCGCTGACTGATAAAAACAAGGTGAGTTCTATCACAAACAGAAACATTAAAACAGGAATCAATAACATTTCTCCGTTTCGGTCTAATAAAGATTTTGAACCTGGAATTAGCGCGAAAAATTATACTTATTATTAAGAATGTATATTCGACCGATGCCTCTGTCGTTTTGGAATGTTATTATTAACTTATCTGGTGCATTTAGGATCTGTTCACCTGTTACAGTTCCAAAAATTTTCAGGTAAATATCATCAACACGCTGTTACCAGGTCGTATTTAATATAAAAACTATGCGATAAGATCAGTGATGCGTTTTGAATATAGTGTCAGAAATACAGAACGAACGTTACATATAGCCATATATACTTTAAACATTTGTAATTTCTGATCGTCATTTTAAATTCAGACTCTCCGAATATTTGGTTACGTTATTATTTAAATGTCATCCCATGAGTATTGTACACGATATAATGTATAAAGGAGAAGTGTTGATAAAAATTGTAGCTTCCTGCAGACAGCGGAATTGTCATATCAAATTCATATTATCATGTGATAATATAAATAATAAAATACATATGATCATACATCTAGACTGGATAAGGAAAGCATTTATCGATCCGCATGCAAAGACAGGAAAAGTATGATAAATTCCTTCGGCTTCGGATAATTATTTTAATATATACAGCAGTAGACTTATTATAGCCCGATCTACATATCATTAATACTCAAACGGTTTAATATCATTGAAAATAATATTCTTGAATATATTATTAATTTTCAATTGAGGCTATAGCATATTAACGTTAGCAATTACAAATTAAAGAATCGTGCTCATATTTCAGCTGGAAATGACACACTCGTTACTGACAATAGGGGGATGTTTTATCGGTTCAAATCTTCCATTCATTCCGCTATGGAAAACGTAATTTGGATTTCTGATTTAAATGAACGCTTACTTATATTCTCGGCTATGTTTGAAGGAACATAGTCTGTGATCCGTTAAATAAGACGTAAGTGACTGAGGCGAACTTCCGAGTATGTATGCGCGTTATACGCATCGCTTCTTTCCTTTTATTAAATATCTTTGCGAAAGTAACTAAGAAATATTTAGATATATGCATCATTTTATTTCATCTGATTGGAATATTGTTAAAAAATGAATTTTTGTTCAATATTCTTTCATAATATTATTTACTAAATAAGCTACAAAATTTTAATCAATTAATGGCGCCGTATTACTCAAATAACCTTTACGGCGGAACACCAAAAGGGCAAGGTGGAGTCGTTTCTTGAGTGGCTAGTTACAATGACGAGGCAGATTAAGTGGGTCGATAACGAAATAGCAACGTGAAAACGTGGCGAGAAAATAGCATTATTAACCTCCCGGGCATAATACGCGCGCCAGAGCGCCAGATATGGTAATGATTATGTAAATCCCCTCCTCACAGGTACATCTCTGGAACGTTATATACTTATTAAAACCAAGATTGCAAGACCGACGGGATTGTATACGTATCACTGAAAAACTTTGGCCCCACAACTCGAGTGTTTATTGATGCTGAATTTTTAAAACATTACTGGGTAATTTGAAATCTCAGGTTTCGTGAAATCGGATCATCGACGTTGCAGTACTACTAGGCGACTCTCTTTTCAATTTTCTTAGTTTCCCGCTTCAAGCAGGCAAGCATTGTATGAGCCGATTCTTATCTCTCTGGAAAGCTATTTAGCTAAATGGAATTTACAGAGCCCGCACTGCAGTTCGACGTAGTACACTGTAATATTTAAAATCTTGAAGATTGAGTCTAAACTCATTGTATTCCTCTAAGGGTTCTCAAGTTTACCATTACACTTCCTTTAAATTCAGCACTTCACGAAATTAAAAGGCCATTGTGTTGAAGTACGAAAATACAGAAGTTTGAAACATAAAATATATAGGTATTCTCGCAATGCACAATTCAGCTGTTAGCAAACGCTTTAAACAATAAAACAAAAGCGTTCTTGATGATATTAAAACTTAATCACCGAATTTATGCTTGTTAATTATGAATGTAAAATTTTCGCAAGCACTCAATATAATGGCCACAAATATAAAACATCGACATTCAAATCTGTTTTTGAATATTTTTGCCAACGCCTCTGCATAAAATGAAATATACGATAGAAAATATTGAAAATGAACTGAGAGCATCAAAAATATTGACGTCGGATCTTGTTAATGAACTTAACGAGTAAAGAAACTCGAAGCTTGCTAGTAGCGAAGGGAACTTTCATAAAGCATGTTCCGAGTTTCAGTTCCAGAATGCCACGACAAAACGGAAATAAAATTATTTTCTCCGTGAGTTAATATCAGTTACACGAAATTTGTAACAAAAATTATTTTGTATACTTATTTCCACTCTTTATTTTGAATACTTTTATTTAATAATTTTATTGTTCATTAAATATTTCACTACTGGATATGAATCTCTCCCTTTGTAGGGAAAATTTACCTAAATTCACACGCTTAGCAGGCACACCCGTTATTCCATCCTTCTATCGCAATACACAAAATCTTTCTGACTGATCCTATGCTCACCTTGTAAAGATACCAAAAAGATGAAATGGTTTTATTAAATCACTTAGGCCATCTTCACTTTATATAAGAACAACTTAATAAATTATTGATTTTCAATAACAACCAAAATCATCAAAATTACCATAATTCTGAAACAACACAATCTACGTAAAATATGAGCATTAAAATGGCTACTACTACTTCTTTTGAGTCAGCTCTTCTCAACTTTTTATGATTTTATTAGGCTTAAACTAGATGTAAATATAACTTATAGTACTTACGACAAAATAAGATTTAAAAAGTATAACCGTAAGTTTTATTCAGTGCATGACAGCGTCAGACAAAAAGAAAGCCGTGCTCAACAGTTTACTACCCCACACGTGCTTAGAACATAATGTAGCATTCACATTCGTCACAAATACATTGGGGCTGTTTTATGAAATAATATTCTAGAATGAACTGACGGCGCCTCAATCGAAAATTCGAATATTTTACGATCATCTGTGTTTAGAAGTCTCGAGAAAAATGTTTGGGATCATACATACGAACGGAGCCGGTGGTATATATAGATAAGACAATATGTTATCATCACATACTCCACTGCTGTACATCCTGTTCACCAACGACATTCCCATCCCGTCGAAAGGTGTTCAGCTCTCCCTCTTCGCAGACGACACTGCTATCTACTGCAAAGGTGTCTCACTGCCCTTCATACGGAACAAGATCCAAAAGTCAGTTGATGAGCTAGGAGCTTGGTTCAAAAAATGGCGCATCGATGTGAACCCGGAGAAGAGCTCCGCCGTTCACTTCGACTATAAACGACGCCGTCTCAAAAACACTCCACCAATACGTATGCTAGGGACCCCTGTCCCCTGGCATACGACCGCCAAATATTTAGGTGTCACTCTGGACACAGGGCTCACTTTCAGGCCCCACGTCAAAAGAGTAACCCGTCACGCACGGTTTTATCTGAGTAGGCTCAACAGTATGTTGGGCCGACATAGTAAAATGTCCCTCCGAAACAAGCGCACCCTTTATAAGATCTGTATACGACCAGTCATGTCCTACGCGGGCCCCGTCTTTGCCCACGCAAACCCTAATATTATTAATGAACTCCAAATAGTTCAAAACCTTTTCTGTCGTCGAGCTGCGAACGCACCTTGGTACGTCCGTAATGCCGACCTTCATCGGGACCTAGAGCTCCCAACAATTCAACAATTTCTTAAAAAACTCTCTGAGAACTTCTTCAAAGCCTCAGAGTCGCACCCAAACCAATTAATTCGTGAGGCAGCTTCTTATGCAGCCCCACCCCCCCTCTCGCTATCGAGTCCGCAGGCCGAGAAACTCTCTCTCGGACCCGCCTAATAAACTGACAAACGACCTGAACTGCCTCCTGGCGGCTCAGGCCAACTCTAATTAAATTGAATTATTGTATTAACTAATATTAATTTGCCTTCGTAGCACTCCCTCAGCGGCTCTTAGCCGCCTGCGCCCTCTTTTCCCAAAAGAGGGTCGCTCACGATAAGGCACAATACAGCTTAATCAGCCGGCTGCCTGTCCCTAAAGGCGGTTTTTAGAGGGTATCACTTAGGATCCCCGGTAGGACAGTGAGTCCCTCATAACCACGATAGACCGGCTATCGTGGTATGCGTAATGCATTTTCCGCCTCCCTACGTATAGGGTAGCCCTTTAATTGCTTCGGGCGCAAAAAAAAGGTTATCATCACCAGCTCCATGATATGTAACATAAAGATATGTAGCATTTTGCTTATTTTTAGCAAGGAACTATAAAGGTATATTAATCACAGCGTTATTAATTTAACTTACGTACACTTAGCCAACTTACAGCATTACAAATTTCCTAAAAAGGATTGTTGAAAACGGTGGAATATGCGTTACCCGGACGCAAGGACGAGGTGCAATTGCAGGCGATTGCGTCCGTAGTGAAGTCTTGAGCGCGCTGGACCAAGAAGGAAACGACCTCGCCGCCGCTATTCAATGAGACTGAATAAAAAATTATTTCACTTACTTGTTATAATATAGCCTTTCCTTTCCACCCATTCCTCTCAAAATTTTTAATATATTTTCATTTTAAAGGCTCACTACAAAATAAGATGTGTATGTGTATTTATACGTGATAGAGCCTTGCTGAAGTTATATTAGTAGTATAGTTGTAGCACGAATGGGTCGGCTCGACCGGGGAAGGACCAAGCTCTCTCAGAATACCAGTGTAAAATAGTAGCTTAATGATGTTATGTTTTTCAATAAGCTGTAACTATTGCTTTTTATTTAATATTTATTAACCATAAAAGATATAAATCACGACACTTAATGCAACAATAAAAATAACGAAATTGATAGAATCAGGTGTTACTTTGTGGAAATCTATTATACTAAAAAAATAAAAATATAAATTTCTTTGCAACCATCCGCTAAATAAATACAATGATGTGTCTTACCTGCATTGAAGAGCACCTCCCGACCTACCTCAATTGCATGCACTAACTCCGTCACCACTAGTCCCAGCACCACTACTCCCAACACCACTATTCCAGGTAAGACACACCATCGACGATAATACGGCACGTGTTTCGCCTCTACACGAGGCATCTTCAGGTAATGTAGACTCTACTAAAAGGCGGCTGACCGCTAAGCCAGTGCTGTAGTCATGCGACTCTTACAGCTTCATCTTGAGCGGCGAGCCGAAACAGCTGCTATTTATACACGCCGACACAATCGGTCCCCACCAAAGTAGCGAGTGACCGCGCCGTGCGATAACAAACTTGCTACTTATTATCATTATTGTTATGATTAATATTTTTTACATACTATTATTATTATTGTTTTATTGATATTATAGTTATTTATTATTATTAATCTTAAAATTATTATTAAAGATTAGCCTTAAAGATGTTTAACAAAGGTGAATTAGAAACATTTGTTTGTTCATTCAGCAGTGCATAATTAACATTATTAATTTTTAAAATCTCCAACTGCAGAGTCTACATTACCTGAAGATGCCTCGTGTAGAGGCGAAACACGTGTCGAATTATCGTCGATGGTGTGTCTTACCTGGAATAGTCGTGTTGGGAGTAGTGATGCTTGGACTAGTGGTGCTGGGAGTAGTGGTGATGGGACTAGTGGTGACGGAGTTAGTGCATGCAATTGAGGGAGGGCGGGAGGTGCTCTTCAATCCAGGTAAGACACATCATTGTATTTATTTAGCGGAAGGTTGCAAAGAAAATTTATATTTTTATTTTTTTTATTAAAAGAACGAAAGATAAAATCTAGTAGTATATAATTTTAAGAAGAGATAGAAAAATATTTTCGACAAAAGTAAGTCTCTAAAACTTACGTCAGACACTCAGTAAAATGAAAATAGCCAGCCAGCATCGGCCTTCGACAAATGGTTTAATATCGAAATGTGATCACTTAGCGCCATCTCTTACAAAGGAAAAAAAAGCAAAAAATCTCTGAATGTACTTAGCTATTACCAAAAATCGAAATATGTATCTTTCAATTTTCGTAGAATGCACGAAAATTTGAACAAATCGGATTAATAGCATTTCTAAATACTTACTTCGTTTCTTAACGTTAGATATTCTACAAATATGATAAATTATTCTTAAGAACATATTATAGAAAACATTACATATAATAACAAAATATCATTAATGAAAAGAATAAACGTGGTAGAGCCACAGTGCAATGTATTATTATTTTTACAGCAGGAATGGGTTGAATTGACCGGGAAATAACCAAGGTCAGGTCTACCACAGAATGGTATTCGTCAAATATCAGCTCAGTTTTGCAGTATTTCGTAAGTGTTTTAACTGTTAAAGAAGGTTTTGATTCTTAATAAGGGATAGATTTAGATGTCTATGGGCCGTCACTTACCAGGCAGACTGTGAGCTTTGTTACCTTTCCTTCTATTAAAAATATCTTATAACAATATTATCCTTGAAAACTAATTTGAAAAAGTCATTCTATATTAATTTCTAAATTGAAAATTACAGTAGCTCTATACAATGGAAAATCATTTTATCATTAACCTAATTTTATTTGCATCAATTAAAATTGCACAACACAGTTCCATGCATTGAATTCTTCACAACTGCGAAAGCACCCAAGAGGAAAATATTTACACTTTTTCGAAATGCAGAAATGAAGTAACAAGGAATCGGTTTTAGCGAAGAGAAGCGCAAGGGACTGAGCTGTTGAATAAAACGGGAGCACAGTGCAATAATAATGGTTACCTTTCTGAAGCATCAGTAGAGATTTTGAATAGGTACGTTACCTCTATAAATTGGTTAAAGCTCCTACTTTATTTATTGATATTATTACATACATAATATTATAATATAGTACATCGTACCAGCAAAAAGTGATACAAGGAGACATATGGGATACACAAGCGAGCACATAGTTCCACCTGATGGTAATTGGATGGTGTGGCCTATAGAAATCTACATATAATCTTTTTTTTTTAATAGGATTAGGGTGACAAACGAGCACACAGTTAACCTGATGGTAAGTGGTTACTGCGGCTCATATACATCTACATCTATTCTCGATTACGAATCAAAATGCAGATGCGTTGTCACCCGTGAGGACTAAGATGGAATGCCTCGTTTCCAGTAAAACGGGTCACCGGTACTCTACACTCACCATACGAAACACAGAAGCGTTAAGCTGCTATTTTACGCTGGTATTATGTGAGTAAATGGCCCTTCCTCGGTCGAGCCGACCCATTTGTGCTACAACTATACCAGTAATATAGCTGCAGAATGGCTCTACCGCGTATAAATCTCTATTAAGAATCAAAATTGCAGATTTGTTGTCACCGTGTCACTAAGGACTAAGATGGAATGCCTCTTACCAGTAAAAAGGTTCACTTATTTTTAAATCACCACACGTACAACAGACCATTGTACTGCTGTGTCACGCTGGTAATCTGTGAGAGCGTGATCAAAACACGGTCGAGCTAACACATCCGTGCTGTAACTGCCATTACCTGAAAGAGCTACAGCAACACGTTATAAAAATAAAAGATCTAGTAAGAAGGGAAGAATCGCTGGCCACATAAGGTGTTACGGGGTGTGGTTAAATACCCAAATGTCCTGCAGGAAATGAAGTTATGCGTACTTGATCGAACGCAGTAGAGCCACGCTGCAGCTATATATTATGGTTTTAGCACGAATGAGTCGGCTCGACCGGGGAAGGACACAGAATACCAGCGTAAGATAGCAGCTTAATACTGCTGTGTTTCGTATGGTAAGTGTAGAGATCCCGAGACCCTTTTTTAACTGGAAACGAGGCATTCCATCTTAGTCCTCAGGGGTGACAACGAATATGCATTTTGATTTTTAATCGAGGATAAATGTAGATGTCTATGGGCCACAGTATCCACTTGCCATCAGGTGGACTGTGTGCTCTTTTGTCATCCTTAATCTATAAAAGAAGAAGTGACGAGTACTACTACTGAAACTTCCGCGTGCAAGAACCACGTTATTTTATCTGAACGAATGTTATCTGAACATGTAAATGAGAATTATGACATATTTAGTGAAATTTTACAAAGAGCTTTAAATAAATGTATACCAAAAATCCAAATAAAAATAAAAAAATTCTCCAAAGAAAAATTATTTAACAGTAGGATTAAAAACATCGTGTCGCTATAAAAGATTTTTAAAGTTATTGGTTTCCAAAACCAAAAATGAAAATTTTAAATATCATTATAAACATTATTGTAAAATATTAAAAAAAAGCCATCAATTTATCCAAAAAATTATGTAACAAATATAAATTTGAAAATTCTCAAAATAAAACTAAAACTATGTGGCAAATCATAAATAACGAGACTAACAAAAATTCACGAAAATATAGAAATGTTCAACTAAAAATAACAGATAAACATATATCATGTGATCCTAAAATAGTAGCGAACTTATTTAATACCTTTTATGCATCTATAGGAAATTTACACTCAAATAACTGTAATTTAAATAAAACAACTTTAACAAAATCCATCGAAAACACTCTCTTCTTAAGCCCAGTAGAAACTCATGAAATGAATACCATAATAAAAAATCTTAAAAATAAATCATCCTACGGCATTGATGAAATGACTCCTATTTTGATTAAAAGTTGTGCTGATTTGTTAACAATCCCCTATACAATATTGGTAAATCAATCTTTTTCAGAAGGTATCTTCCCAGATGCCCTCAAAATATCTCTAATCAAACCCTTGCATAAAAAGGGCGAAACTACTGACATAAATAATTATCGACCTATAGCTCTGTTACCTACGTCTGCTAAAATATTTGAAGCGGCTATGGCGAAACGTCTTTGTTCATTTTATGAAAAATATAATATTTTGCACGTGAACCAACATGGCTTTAGGAAAAACCACTCCACTACCTTAGCAATTTATAAATATGTAAAAAGCATCCTAGACAAAATCGACGATAAAAAAATCGCAGTAGGCCTCTTGCTCGATATGAGTAAAGCCTATGACAGAGTCTGTTATAGAACTCTATTGGAAAAACTGTATCAAACAGGAATTAGGGGAATAGCTCATAATTGGTTCAAATCCTATCTTGATAACCGCTTCCAATATGTAGAAATTGAAAATACCAACTTCGAGACAGGCAAAATTACTCATGTCAGATCGGATGCAACTCTCATTTCTGGCTCTATCCCTCAAGGTAGCGTTTTGGGTTGTATTTTGTTTCTTATTTACATAAATGATCTACCAAACATACTGGACGATCTATGCGTGCTCTTTGCAGATGACATCTCCATATTAATCTCTTGCACTAATTCCACAGACTTAACTACAAAATTGAACTATACATTAGATAAAATTACTGGCTGGCTACAATTACATAATTTACAACTTAACCTTAATAAAACTAAAATTATTCAATTTAAACCCTACCAAAAAACTGGTTTACAAATATCGTTTAACTATAAAAATACAAAACTAGAAACTGTTAACTCTGGCACTTTGTTAGGAATAGACCTGGACACACATTTGAGTTGGAAACAGCACGTACAAAAAGTTGCAAAAAAAATATCCTCATTTATTTATGCACTGCAACACCTTAAACGTGTGACAGATTTTAAGACTGCCCTTGCGGCTTACTATGCACATGCTCACTCCGTACTCTCCTATGGCATCATCTTGTGGGGAAACTCTTGTGATATAAACAAATTATTTATATTACAAAAGAAGTGTCTACGAATATTGATAAATTTGGACAAAATGGAGTCATGTAAACCCCACTTCATTAAAAATAAGATTTTGACACTTACATCTATCTACATCCTCGAATCTTGTAAATTTGTTAGGAAGCACCCAAAACTCTACTCACCTATTAAAAAGACTAAAAGAAATAATAGAAATTTATATAAGCTTAAGATACCCTTCTCCAAATTAAAATTAGTTTCAAACAGCCCTCACGTTATGTCAATAAAGATTTATAACCATTTACCAAATTCCATAAAAATCCTGGAAAATCCTGTGCAATTTAATAAACAATTAAAAATATTTCTTATTAATAAATGTTACTATAATTTAAATGAATTTTTTGACGATAAATAACGATAAAGTAAGAATACTTAGACTATTCATTGTGTTTCAAATTAAATTAATTTATATAAAATAATATTGAATGTTGATGATATGATAATTTGTAATTTATGTTTAAAAATTAGATAATACGAAAATAGTTAGCCCTCTAGTGTTGCTATGCCCTTGCGGGGCGTCACATGTATACCGATCAAAATTGTACCATCTTAAATTTGTAATGTGACATGCAATAAACAATTTGAATTTGAATTTGAACAAGTTCACAAAGGCTACCTTGTTATATTCCTATATTTTAATTTATAGATATGGGGTATATACAACTAAGGTAAGACTTATATATCGTATTAGGAAAATCCTGTAATGATAGTAGAAGTGGTTATAATAATTAATAAATAAGAAATAAATGTAATGTTTACTTAAACAACAAACTACAGTTAGTTTACACACCAGAGTGTGAGAGGGGAGGCCTGTGCTCAGCAATAGGATTGTGGTAGGTTGTAATGATAAAGATGATGATGAAGTAAAACATATATTTCTTCAAAACATACTTAACGAAAGGTTCGTTTGCTTCATGTCAGCTAGATCTAATACATTCAATTAATTAAGCATAAGAAGCACTTATTACTTGTTATTATAAAATATTAAATCAGTCCATTCTCTCCTCAGTGGAAGAGGGTCGACCTCATTAAAATTGTTTTAATATAATGAGAGATAATTGGCATAATCGTTGTCGTGACTTCGTTGTACATAGACGCAATGGAACTGCTTTTAATTATTTTAGAAATTAATTTTAAATTTATCTTTATTATGAAAATAATATATATCATTATAACAATAATTGTTTCGCTTTCTAACATTTACTTGATACTAGTTGTAATTTATGTCTTATGATTGTTTAGTTATAATCTTAGGCCAATGAGGGACTATTAAAGAAAATGTGATAACAACATAGGAACCCTAATAGTTTTGGTCTATTTACCTATATTAATGTATCAAAGCATCATAATTTCTAAAAATGTTTATCGTAACAACTTAAACATTTAGAACTATATTTTTCTTTTGGTATTTCTTATTAATTGTAAGATAAGGAACAAAATTGGAAAAAATCTGAAAAGAGCTCATAGCATTCATGCGTACATGAATAGTTACGGCTAAATTGTACGTGATAGATCCGTGTGATGCCTCGGGGTAGTGAGAACTGTTTAATTCAAACTTTAAAAAATATTTGAAATAGCCTGCACATTACCTTAATCAGAACCAGGTAACGTTCTGGCAGAGCATGTGATATCATAAACATTATGTAACAACCTAACAAATGTTAGGGGAATGTTTTTTTTTTTCTTTTTGTTCTTAAGTGTTCATATAATACTAATATTTATGTTGCATAGTTTTGTAATTGTAATTATATCTGTCGTGATCTTATCGTCATTAAACTTTCTACATAAAACACAAAAATTGTTTTCACCTATGTCCGTTATAAACTTTGAAACCATCGAACCGATTTTGATGAAATTTTTTGTGTGTGTTTAAATACATTTTTATTTTATTTTATAGGATAGGGTAGGGTGATAAAAGAGCACACAGTCCACCTGATTGTAGGTGGTTGTTGTGCCCTATAGAGATCTACATCTATCCTCGATTACGAATCAAAATGAAGATGCATTGTCACCCGTGAGGACTAAAACAGAATGTCTCGTTTCCAGTAAAAAGGGTCTCCGGTTCTCTACACTCACCATACGAAACACAACAGCATTAAGCTACTATTTTACGCTGGTATTCTGTGAGGGCGTGGTCCTTCCCCGGTTGAGCCGATCTATTCGTGCTAGAACGATACTACAAATATAACTGGGTGGTCTAGATGGTTTATATTCACATTTGTACCAGGTAGGTGGCGCCATTGTCAATATCCAGAAATCACACCTGCGAAGCCCGGGCGGAGCGCTAGTAGTGAATAAAAGTGAAGTCAAGTGATTGTCTAGCACTTTATTATCCCGCAATATTGTATATATATATATATATATATATATATATATATATATATATATATATATATATATATATACTATAAAATTTAATGTCCGAGAGTTTCGAAGGCAAAAAAAGCGATCTAGCTAGGATTCATTTTTAGAAAATGTCTTTTTGTCCGTGTTTTCAGGCAATGAAAAACTGCTACAATATAAGAAGGTAAATTTTGACACTGTGTTAATGATCTTAATAGCTCAAGTGGATATCGGGCGTTCGCGAATAAATAATAAAGCCTTAGTTCGCGTCCTGTCTTCGGTTCGACTTTTTTTCCTTTTTTTAAAGTTCCCTTATTTTGTAAGAAAATCTATTATTTTTTTGGTATTTTTTTAAAATACAAAAATTTTTATTAAACTAATTGCACTCATGATTTTTTATTCAAATAACCAGTTCAGTTTATTCCATTATGTCATGATCAAAAAATATTATTCATGTTTCATCAGTATGTGATTTGTATCTAAATATAATTTCCAGAACACACGATTTCCAAAAAAAAATACCGAGGAAAGCTCGGTCATCCAGGTACTATTAAGCTTATTAGCTTATGAAAGACTGTAAATGAATACTTTTTTCCCAAATCTAATCACAAACATGCCAATGATTTAACTTGTATGCCTATTCTTTGATCACCTCTAAATATACAGGTATCATCACAACAGTATAAGTATAATCATAATTTATTTCAGCAATGTCTTTAAATGAAGTACATTATTATATTATGAGGTGTTCAGTTCCGTTCTTCTTAGTCGCGCTACTCCGCAGGCATGGAAAAGAAGTACAGTGTTTTTTTTTTCCTTTTAGAAAACAGAACCATTTATACGCCTGGAGTCATTACAGATTGCCTCGCATGCAAACTTGACAACTTCCATTCTCCCGAAGAAGCCGGGTTCTTAAAAATGCTTTAGTACTGGAAAAGTTCAAACAATATATTTTCGTTAAAATCATCGAAACCTCAAAGTTTAAACCTACAGTAGTAGGTCACTTCCAAATTTTTAAAATAATTATATTAAAAACTATAAATGTAACCTATAAAATGAAGATTTAAATAAGTTTTGATTTAGTAGTAGTTGTTGTATTATATAAGAATATTATATTTTTCATCACACTTCTCTGAATGAGTCTGTGGCAGAAAAGCTAATACTCTTATTTATTTCCGTCGAGTGTTCGTCCGCTAATTGTGACTCACTACTCCGTGATTTTCCTAGATCTCGCTTCTTTTAATAATTACTTGTGACATTTATGCGCAGTTCTTGGTTAATAAAAGAATCTTAAAACGTTTGATTATTGTATGTAAAAGTAAATAGTAATTACATAACGTTTACTAAAATACACACATCAAGGCTGCCTAAGAATATTTCATAAAAGTACTGGCCATAAAAAGTTTAAAGGTCAATTTGATTCTGGTACATATTTTTTTCTGTTTTCTTAATTCAAATTAAAAAACGACTGATGTAGGTGGTGTCTTAGAATTTCGAGATATATGAGACTATTTTTATTGATATATTATTCCTACAGTACCCGGATGACCGAGCTTTGCTCGGTTTTTTTTTTTGAAATTACATTTATAAATTACATACTGATGAAACATAAATAATATTTTTTGATCTTAGTAACAGAATAGAAAATAACTGAACTGGTTATTTGAATAAAAAATTAAGAGTGCAGTTAGTTTTATTAAAATTTACGTATTTTTAAAAAATACTAAAAAAGGGCTTGAAATAATAGATTTTCTCACAAAAGAAGGAAACTTGAATAAAAAGGAAACAGCCGGACCAGAGACAGGACGCGAACCACGGAACTCAGATATCACGGCCGACCGACATCCCACCTGAGCTATTACGATCGTTAGTGGTCTGTCAAAATTTACCTTCTTATATTGTAGCAGTTTTTTATTACCTGAAAACACGGACAAAAGAACATTTTCTAAAAATAAATCCTAGCTAGATCGATTTATTGCCCCCGAAACTCCCTGGTTTCTGGTCCCTGGACACTAAATTTTATGAAAATCGTTGGAGCCGTTTCCGAGATTCCGATTATATATATATATATACAAGAATTGCTCGTTTAAAGGTATGGGATAAAGTACATAATATGTTTATATAACTTTGTTTTTTTAAATAACATTTTTTTAACTAATATCGTTGGTTTTTCCTTTATCATGGAACACCGATATTAAACCAGAAAAGAGATGTTCCAGATCCAGATCCAGTGCAATTTCTTTGATGCCATTAGCACTATACAAAGCTTCGTATCAAGATTCTGGTCTCGCTACCGAAACACTAGCGAGATGTTGAAACGGCACATTGGTAAACAGGTTAACATCGCAAAATAAGAAGAAGTGAAAAATCAATCCAAGGCTACTAGCAGGCTGTTAATGCGTTATAAACATGCAGCCCGAACTTCTTATCCTAGTAAAAGATAAACCAATGTGGAGGAGATTACGAGAAGTCGATTGTCATGCTTGTAGACCACTATAGATTCCAGTACCTTCGCGAGGCATTCGCAGACAAAAATTACAGTGGGAAAACAAAAACGTGGCTGGGACGAGTGCTATTTTCCGATGAATCCCGGTTCAGCTTCCATCCATATTCACGGAGATTACGTGTTTGGTGAACACCTCAACGTAAAATCTGCTTGCAAAATCCCCGAGAAGTCCATCTAGATCTAGGTGGAACAATCTCGATAGAAAAGCTAGACTAAAATGACGAGGTTGCAGACACAAGCGTTTTTTATTGGTCAAGATCGGATTCAACTTACGGTGGCAAAAGGGGAAAACGTATTCTACGTGATCAAAATCCTCTTTACGGGGTACGAAACTGCTTGGACCGCATCAAAAGTAGAAACTGTCGTATACTAGGTGATTATATAATTTACTTCTGGCTTATATTACATAACAGGCGATTAAGGTTTATTTTTCATAAAATTTTATTATACTGGTACACAGCTGACAATTTTTTTAAAATATTTTAAGGAAATTTCGTTCACAATCTATCGGATGCATCGAACGCTCGACGAATTTCACCAAAACGGCGACTACGAAAATGCAAATAGAACTGATTGGCCTTCTACGTACTCAGAGCCGCACCTGTCTTTGCAATATACATTTTCACTAACACCTGATTTCAGAAACTGCTGTATTTGAGCTATCAATGAGACCTATTTACGATATAAAATGAGATTTATCGTAATAAACTGCTAAAAACACAATATATATATATATATATAATAAAGGTATAGTTTATTAAATTGTAAATTTCAATTTTTTTATATAATATTGGTGGCAAACGAGCACACAGTCAACCTGATGTAGATGCTGTGGCCCATAAACATCTATTCTACATCTATCCTCGATTAAGAACCAAAACGCAGATGCGTTGCCAGCCTTGAGGACTAAGATGAAATGCCTCATTTCCAGTAAAAATTGTCTCCAGTTCTCTACACTCACCATACGAAACAAAACAGCATTGAGCTGCTATTTGACGCTGGTATTTTGTGAGCGTGGTGCTTCCCCGGTCGAGCTGACCCATTTGTACTGCAACCATAATATGTACTCGTATTTTAATAAGAAATTTGACTCAAGTCTAGTGTTAGCTCTTGCGTCTGAATTTAATTAATTTCGTTATATTATTTCTAACTTAGTATTCATCTAAGTATATTTACGCATTGCGAACACGTATTAATACGTAGATGAGAACGCCTATCACTAGGTAGTGCCCTTCGAAACATCGGCAGTATTCAAATTCTATCCAACCATCCGAACTAAGCTCCCTTTCTGAATAGATAAGATTAATGGTGGTAGGATCGACCGTCAGAGGATTGACGCTGTAGTCGTTTGATATTATTGGACGATACTTGCAACGATAACCGACTCGAAGTATGAACGTCTGTTTTATGTCATGCCTAAAAATCTGTCTGTGTGATTTTTTAGTATAAACAGATTTAAAATCATCGGTAATAGTGTTTATTGCATTTATAATCTTCCATTTCGAGAAGTTTTCCACATCGTCACGGAGGGACTACGATGTTTACTTTATTTTGTCATTTAGTTAACTCCGACTATTTTCAGCTTTAATTTTATACTAATTTTGGTCCAAACTACGAATGATGAGCTTCAAGTATGTCCTGTAGTTGACTGGTGACTGGTTTCTGACGATGTTATGAAATTAGTCTTTTGAATTTTATAGGTCCATAAGTTTTAGGGCCCGCGGTCTGAAAGGCGGCGGGCTGTAAAAAGTAAATTTAAATCATTCCGCATCTTGGATGAGAAACACAGCGCAAGTAGATGAGTTAACAAACGGCCGCCCGAACAGGGGGGTGTCCTGTAGTTGTTTGCTGGAGTTTGGTTTGAACACATAGACCATACATATTACTTGCTCTTGGATAGTTAGTCATATGTATATATGATAGAACCTCTCAATCTCACTCAAAATTTCAGTTGTTCCGAAAACGATGCTGCCACGGTCTGTTTCTGACAGACAGATCCCTGGGAACTTTGGAGCCCTGGTTCTTCTCGATCACTTCTTTAATTCGAGCTGTATGGAAGTTGCGCAAGTCTTGCTGCATATATTTGGAGATATGTCTGTTCAATTACCTGTATGCTATCCAATCTGCTGAAGACTTCAGCTTCAGTCATGAAATTAAGAGTGTTATCGGAGAGTTTCTGTGTTCTTCTGAGTTCGGTCTTGCAGAACTTGGCTCCGACCGCATGGACTGTTTGCAAGAGCTTGTCATTCATATCGTCCACTGCATTGCCTGCTAGACACTAAAAACGGGTTTATTACTCGAGCTGAAAGTTTTGGTTTAGAACACAAGAGCATTCTATTATCCGAATATAACAACTGAAATGGTATATAGATTTTAGACAATATTTAAGCACATCCTGTTCAATTTAGAAAACGAGTCAGAAACCTTAATTGAGGCTTCAGAAAATGTAATTTAATGATGAAAATCAAATGTAGAAAGAATCTTAGGTAACAATCATCTGTATGTTGGTAACTCGAATAATTTGGAATAATTTGGATTTGCGAAAGAGCGAAGGAAACCAGTAAGCGATTAGCAGATCCATCAGAATGTAATGAAATTAAAAATAAAAATAAAAAGGACTTTGTTCGTCCTATGTAAGTGAGATTATCATAATTTAAATACATAGCACATTCATAAAAATAATTTTATTCAGCGTGCAGTATCTATATAAATGTATTCAAGTATTTATTTGCTCACTAAGCGTACAATAAGTTTTAATGTAAGTCATAAATATTATCTTCTTATTACTTAGTAACCTTTTACAGGACTTGTATAAAACATTGAATAGGTATACATTTATCATTAAACAAAATAGAGTACATATTATTATTATTGGTAAAATATTCAAAGAAAAAATACCTACACGATAAATATTCAAATTATATGAGACACCAAGTTTTCTTAATATCGATCCTACGGTATTAAAAATATCTAATAGGTACTAAAAATATCGTTATTAGGTATCTAAATTGACAAGTTTAAAATATTAAAAATACATCCATTTTGATTATTTGAAAACAAACATCAGTTTAAATATTTTATAACGCATGAGTTCAGAAATCTCTAAATAACGTGTCTAATCCAGATTTGAGAGACTTTTATAAATGATAATTTAATATTAACTTTGATTTAAAATTTACAATATTTAAATTAACTTAACAATGCAAACTGAACAAGTACAAAGTAAGCAAACGACCAATGCCCGAAGTTGAACGGGCTGAAGTGCGTAAAACAGGTGTAGCTTTAGTATCGCAAAATCTTATTTAATTAAATGATAATAGCCGCAAGATACTGCTCTATTTATGCAAATTTCATTTAGTTATTAGACCCTCCTCAGTCCGCTCAGACGATTAGCCAGTGGTAGGATTTGAAACTATTTGAACTGTTGTTTTAATGTACTCGTAATGAACCTATATATATTTGTTATAATTATGCATGATTAATTTTTCTAACAAGTATTTTTTTACAAGTTTACATTTTTATAATAATATAAATCTGTTCTTGAAATATATTGTAAATCTGTATTATATAATAATAAAGTTTTATTTTTAAGGTATTCGATAAATTATTATTATACAAAATATATTGTTGAAAGCAAATCTTTACACAATCTAAAAACAATTTTGGACTTCACAAAAGGAGTTAAGTGTTTTTATCAAATAACGATTGAAGCGTCTGAGGAGAAATTTGCATCAAATCCATTTACGACGAAGATTATAGGCTCTCGGAATAGTCTGCTTGGCGCCATAGCGTATTCCGTTGGCAGTGTCGTAACGCACAATACACGTCGATTCGGATTACGCTATCGGCTCGCATCGTATGTAAGTGGCTACGTAGCCTCAAATAGGCACTTATCGGTACCGCAATGAGATGCCTCGCAGCTTCCTTAGCTAGATCTCGCTCCAAGATTGTACTATCGCCAACGATACGCGGCGCGCATTTACAATATAATTGAATTATTACACTCTGCTGATAGAGGTGTTCAAGCTTCAATATTTACGATAAAGTCGTAAAATTTTAATGTCAAAGATCATTTAAAATTCCTTGGACATTAAATATCATTTTTTCAATAGTCGTAAAATATCACAGCAAATGCTATTTTTATGATAGCCTAATTTGAATCATTTTTGGAGCTTTGTCGTCACTTTGAAGGAAAGATTTTCCAGCAAGTTAACAATAAAATTCTGTGCATATTGTCGAGAGGCAATTTTCACTCAATCCCTCTCGTCAACGAGTACAAACTTACGCGACGCACGTGCGTCCGTATCAATAGTATAACAAATAGCCTGATATTTCGTCAGAAATAACCCGAATCAAGTTTCAGTGTGAAAGCTTTTGTGTATGGCAGGTGAAAAAGTGAGAGGCTTGATTTATTCGTATACTGGCGCCGCCTATCGCAGGATGATTGAATGAAGAACGTGTTTATACATCCACAGAACCGTGAAATATGACATGCGAAATACGCTTCAAATGTCTTTACTTTTAACAGTTGTAGTTTCATCTTAATGGTTTTAGTATGTAGCATAATATGCCTTTTATGGTGTTTGTTATTTTAAAAGCCCATATCTAAAATGCTAATAAGTCCGTTGCGTATTTTTCCCAAATTTACATGTTTTTGCAGAGCGACACACTGAGCTAGAGCTAAACTACATACGCAAATTGATGTCGCTTTGGTGTCGTGTACATTCACTACGACTCTCGGTTTATGCTTAATTCTGACTTGTGTGACTAGTGACATTACGTACTCGACGAAAACCACATCTCACAAGCGATACTAAAAAAATAGCCACACTTTTCTTAAAGAATATTATCATCATCATCATTACAGCCCTTCACAAGTCCACTGCTGAACATAGGCCTCCCCCAAGTAATGCCACAAAGCACGGTCCTGAGCCGCCTGCATCCATCGACTTCCTGCATGTCTTACCAGGTCGTCACTCCATCTAGTGGGGGTCGCCCTACACTACGCCTACCGGTACGAGGCTGCCACTCGAGAACCTTTCTTCCCCATCGGTTATCGGTGCTTCGAGCTATATGGCCGGCCCATTGCCACTTCAGCTTACTAATCCGTGGGCTATGTCGGTCACTCTGGTTTCACTGCGGATATCCTCATTTCTGAGTCTATCACGCAGTGAAACTCCGAGCATAGCCCTCTTCATAGCTCGCTGAGCGACCTTGAGCGTCCTCATACGGCCAGCGGTGAAGGACCACGTCTCAGATCCGTAAGTCATCACTGGCAACACGCACTGGTTGTACACTTTAGTTTTCAGAGATTGAGATATACCTGATGAGAAGATGTGTCGTAATTTCCCGAACGCTGCCCAGCCGAGTTGAATCCGTCGATTGACCTCTCGGTCGAAGTTGGACTTACCTAGTCGGACTATTTGTCCCAGGTGAACGTACTCGTCAACAACTTCGAGCATAGTGCTCCCAACAATTACTGGCATAGGTGTGACATGGACATTAAACATGATCTTTGTTTTGTCCATGTTCATCTTAAGACCTATCCGTTGGGAGACACCATTGAGGTCATTGAGCATAGTGCTAAGGTCCTCCAGCGATTCTGCCATAAGGACTATATCGTCGGCAAATCGAAAGTGAGTGATGTACTCGCCATTGATGTTAATACCGTATCCTTTCCAGTCCAGTAGCTTGAAAACGTCTTCCAACGCAGCGGTGAAGAGTTTCGGAGATATAGCATCACCCTGTCTTACACCTCTCTGCAGTTGGATAGATTTCGTACTCTGGTTCTGTACTGGGATAGCCATCGTAACCCTACTGTACAAACACTTCAGCAGTTCAATATACCGACAGTCAACTAGGCACCGCTGAAGAGACTGTAGCACCGCCCAAATTTCGACGGAATCAAAGGCTTTCTCATAGTCCACATACGCCAGGCAAAGTGGCAGATTGTATTCTTCGGACTTCTGTACAATTTGCCGAAGGGTATGTATGTGGTCTATGGTACTGAAGCCTTTTCGGAAACCGGCTTGTTCGGGAGGCTGGAAGTCGTCGAGTCTGCGTGCGAGACGATTCGTAATGACTCTCGAAAACAGCACGTAGACGCGGCTCAGAAGGGAAATCGGTCTGTAGTTCTTCAAGAGAGCGTTGTCGCCTTTCTTAAAGAACAAGACCACCGCGCTTCTGCTCCACGCCTCCGGAGTAATGCCACCATGGAAGACGGAATTGAAGAGCTTCTGAAGGACTTTAAGTACCGGTGTTCCACCCGCTTTCAGAAGCTCCGCTGTAATTCCACCCTCGCCCGGGGCCTTGCCATTTTTAAGGTGGTGGAGAGCCATTCTAATCTCGCTTAGACTGACGTCCGGAATATCATCGGAATAGTGTCGATAAGACTTGCTCTTGGATCGTTACTCACACTTGCGTGTGGCTCCAACGATGATGTGTACAGCTGCCTATAGAACCTCTCAATCTCACTCAGAATCTCAGGTGTCCCGGAAACGATGTTGCCACACTCAGTCTTCAGCCTTGACAGTTGGCTCCTTATGGCAGACAGATCTCTGGCAAAGACTTTGGAGCCCTGGTTCCGCTCGATCGCTTCTTTAATACGAGCAGTATTAAAGTTGCGTAAGTCTCGCCGCATGCATTTGGAGATCTGTCTGTTCAGTTGCCCGTATGCTGTCAAATCTGTTGACGATTGCAGCCTCATCTCCCGTCTAACAGCCATGAGATTAAGAGCGTGATCGGAGAGTTTTTCTGTTCTTCTGCGGCGGGTCTTGCAGAACTTAGCTCCGACCGCATAGACAGTTTCCACGAGCTTGTCATTCATATCGTCCACTGCATTGCAATCCTCTAGGCACTGAAAGCGGTTTCGTAACTCGAGCTGAAAGGTTTCGGGATTCTGGATTAGAGCACGAGGGGGGACGGAGCGTTGATTTCATTAGACGAGACCTCTCCAACTTAACTTTTAGGTTCAGTGTGCCTCTAACCATTCGGTGATCGCTGCCAGTTTTTACCCTTGCGATCACTGAGACATCACTGAACAGTTGGCGTCTGGTCGTCATAATGAAGTCAATCTCATTTTTTGTCGAACCGTCGGGGCTCGACCAGGTCCACTTCCTGTGGGGCCGCTTCTGGAAGAAAGAGTTCATCATAAAGAGTCCCTCTTTCTCCATAAAGTCGGCCAGCTGCTGGCCCCTTCGGTTCCGTTGCCCTACTCCAAATTTCCCCACCTTCAGCTCACCGCTTTCTCTTGTGCCCAGTTTTGCGTTGAAGTATCCCATCAACACCGTGTAGTGGGTTTTGGGGGAATGCATGGCTCTGGAAATATCCTCATACATTTCCTCCACCTCCTCATCGGGATGTGCCGAGGTTGGTGCGTAAACCTGTATGACCTTCAGCGAATACCGTTTGGTGATTCTGAGTATCAGATACGCGACCCTCGTCGACACACTCCCAATCTTTACAACGTTGTTGACGAGAGACTTGTGGACGATAAATCCGACACCTCCTTGGGACAGATGGTCGCCCTCCCGGTGGTAGAACAAGTTGCCGGACTCGAGGATTGCCGTATCCTCCCCCTCTCTTCGGACCTCGGATAATCCAATAATATGCCAGCGCAACTTGTCTACCTCTTCTTCCAGCTCCAGTATCTTATCGTCAGTCCTCAGGGTGCATGCGTTATATGTTGCCAGGTCGAGTCGTCGTAGGTGGCAACCGAACCTCCACCGGAGATTCTTAGCACCCCCTGCCCCGCCGTTACCATGGTCGCCACCGTATCCAGGAATAGCGGGGCCGCCGGGGACTGGGGGCCGTTTTTTTGCGTCATTATTCATGGGGGGATATTTGCCATAGCTGCCACGCTTGGCGAGCGGGTTGGCAACCGCAGTTTTTTATTATAACACAGTTGTTATCAGGAAGATGCTGCAGCCCATCTCCTGTCTGTCTCCCTATGTCGCCACTTACGACACCCACGGGAAGATACGAAATAAGAATATTGACAATGTTATAAATATTACTAATATTCCCCTTAACCACTCGTGGTAACCTTAAATTGCTTGTGTTATGAGTGGTTCACGCCAGTAGTCGAATGGCGGATTTGAACCCACGACCTTTTTGAGTTCGCGGTCCACGCCCTGCCATTAGGCTACTGTCGCTTCACTTGGTTACTGAATGGTTTTTCTTAAGGCATAGTTTTTACTAAGCCAGTGGTAAAAGTAAAAATTACTTTCTTTAACTATTGTTTGCCTTAAAAGATTACGCCGCGTAGTGGCGGCGTAAGAGAATATCATCTCGTGGGTATTGTATGGGGCGATAGACGGAAACCGAAACAGGGTATGGGCAAACAGCAGCATCTCACTGGTAACACTATAGTAAATATCCCCCCATGAAGCAATCTATAAGGGAGGCCTATCAGGGAGGCCATAGCGAGCTCTTATATGAGGCATATAGTAAGGATACAACGTATTAAAATAATGGACTTTTGATACGTTGTAA
Source organism: Parnassius apollo (assembly GCA_907164705.1). Classification (NCBI taxonomy): domain Eukaryota; kingdom Metazoa; phylum Arthropoda; class Insecta; order Lepidoptera; family Papilionidae; genus Parnassius; species Parnassius apollo. The sequence continues at coordinate 16,029,913 of CAJQZP010001037.1, forward strand.
AGAATGAATATAATAAATGCTCCGTGCCAGTACTAGTGCAATACATTATTTTATATATTATTTGACGGCTCCGTGGCGTAGTGGCTTAGCAATGAGTGGCTGCGCTTGGGGGTCGCGGGTTCGAATCCCGAACGGAAGAAGTATTTGTACGACCTACAAGTAATTGTTCCGGGTCTAGATTTTTGTCCTTGTAAAATTTGTGTTTGTAAACTGCCCCCATGATACAGGAGAAAATCCTAGTGTGGAGGTAACGTTTAAAAAAATAAAATAAAAATAAATAAATATACTACCTGGTCGTTACTTCTAGTGGGGGATCGCCCTTCACTACGGCTTCCGGTACGAGGCTGCCACTCGGGAACCTTTTTTCCTCATCGGTTGTCGGTTCTTCGGGCTACATGGCTGGTCCATTGCCACTTCAGCTTACTATTCCGTTGGGCTATGTCGGTAACTCTAATTATATTGCGGATATCTTCATTTATGAGAACGTTGAGCGTCCTTATACTGCCAGCAATGAAGGACCACGTCTCAGATCCGTAAGTCATCACTGGCGACACGCACTGGTTGTACAATCTAGTTTTCAGGTTGGAGTACCTGACGAATTAATGTTTCGTAATTTTCCGAACGCTGCCCAGCCGAGTTGAATCCGTCAATTGACCTCTCGGTCGAAGTTGTACTTACCTAGTCAGACTATTTGTTCCACGGAGCTTATATATATATATATATATATATATATATATATATATATATATATATATATATATATATATATATATGTCAATTCCTTTCGTTCTGTTGTGCACGTCTATTTTCATACGGTTTATAATATATACTTAGGTGCATACAATAAATAGTAACTTATATGTACGTTTTTTACTATATTTTTCTAGTATATAACATAATAAACTCAATAAAAATATATCTATAAATAAGGATTAGGCATTCTATTATTACTTATATATATATATTCATAAAAATGTAGTGAAAAACGATCATACAGTCCACCTGATGCTAAAACTCTACTGAAGCCTAAGGAGACCTTCTATCAACTCTAAACAATGAAGGCCATCTATAGCCTTCTTTATTGTAAGATGCCTCAAAGCCTGTTACTAAAACAGCTCTCTAAACCCTTTAGTCTGGAAAATAGCAGTTCAAGCATTGCTATTTGTCGACAAAAATTGGTAAGAAGGCCTATTCCTACCACCAACCTTCCCCGACACCATTAACGGAGAGTTAAAAACAATTTCGTAGTATGAAATAGCAACGCTGTATCGCATGGAGGGTGCGAGAACTGGATATACTTTTCACTGGCACCAAGACATTCCATTTAAAATCTCTCGCGTGACAACGTGTATATATTTCGTAATTTAGTCAAGAAAATAAGATGTGTATGAACTACCTCTACATACTATAAGTGTATGTACTCGTTTTTCACCCTTAGGCTTTAAAAAATGTACAGAACAATCGTTTCATATTTTTTTACGAAAGTTCTTCCATCATGACTACTGTAAAGTGTTTCCACCTGCCTCAGTTTATCAGATTATTTAGGGTTGACTATAGTGTATGCCATAAGTAATCACTGTGTCATAAAGTATATAAAAAATTAACACAGCACCATCACAGACAATAAACTCTAACATTATTAAATACGCATAATTAGATCTATCGAGAACCGACGTGTATATAAATCTCCTATCATAATGAACTTGGCCACGACGTTCTCTTGTATGCAAGTAATAGATGCTTGCTATTAATATGTGTGGCTGAGTGTCGACAGTCGATATTGACTTTGATAAACGAGCAAGTTAGTGTCACCCTACAAGAAGCCGCGTCACTTACTTTGGTGCATTGCGGTTCCCACATCCTACCAACCCAACCCTTGTTTACACTATCCGCGTAGTTTTTATGACTACTAACATAATATTACGTCCAACGGAGGAGACCTTTGTTTTATACAGTTCATAGCACAATAAAGTCATATTGCAACTTAGCGCAATCCGCCATATTATTCCATACTGAATGTTTGAATAAAGTAAATAAATTTTATCCAACAAAAATAAAGTTGACAGTAGAAATGTATATTATTTATTTCAAAGATCTACATCGTTAACTTAATACCATTTTTTTTTCTAAAAATTGAAGAGACAAACGAATTTACAGTCCACCTGACAGTAGGGGCTACTGAAACTCATAGATTTGCAACCACTTTCAAATAAACAAGTTTTCAGATGCATTCTCATATCTGAGGCCTAAGATGGTATGCCTCAAATTGCACTGGCTACTCCATAGCCTTCAAACTGAAACCCAGCTCTACACGCGCGCTAATTAGCGGACTCTTACGGAGAAAAGGTCCGAGCATTTACTAAACAGACCGACGATCGATATTCAACTGTAAATAATATTTGGCTGATACATGAAACAAATTCTCTTGAAGGAAAAAAAATGATACTACATTAAATTTAATACTAGATATGAGCCTCTATTTTAGAATAAAAAAAGATTTGCCATAATCTCCACCAGTGCCGCTGTACTCAATCTGTATTGTGTGTTTGTCAGCCGGTATGAGGTGTACATCTAGCATATATGAGGTATGAGGTTGTTTTACCGCGACTTTTTGAGGGCTTTGAGATTTTTTTTTAGTATTCCTTGTGGAATTCGGCTCTAACAATACTCACAAAAGATAGAAAATAGGTGACTGATCCTCCGTCGAAGTTATCATAGGGCATGAGCACCAAGGAACTAACGAATATCCATTCAATCTGACCCAAAAGGCTATTTATTATACCTCATAAATATGTAGCTGTATTTAATGATAGTATTTTAATGTTTGTACTTTTGTTTGGTTTCTTTTTTATTTTGTTTAGTAGAACCTGCGAATAGTTATGTAATAAATAGTAAAAATCCTTAAAATTTTAAGACGGCTCCGCAGCGTAGTGACTCAGTAATAACTTAGCAATAACGAAACATGTATTTGTATGACCTACAAATCATTATTTCGGGTCTGGATGTCTGTCTTTTTGAACTTTGTGTATGTAAACTAACCCTACGATACAAGAGAAATTCCCAGAGTGGAAGTAACGTTCATACATTTCCCGTGGCCTCCTCTTACGATAAAATTGAGGGAATGGATCTCTTACCGCTACTTCTATCACTCGACAAAAACTAAATTAACATTAAAATATTGACCAAAAATAAATTTAAATAAATATTACTACTAATACTATTAACTCTATCTCCATAACGCTTTTTATTTACATTAAATATAATAATATATACAACGAAACAAAAATGTAACATAGATTATGACAAAAAATATTTCCTTTTCAATATACGTAATTAATCATTGTTAGTATTATGAAAGTATGAGAATTTACCTACTTAGTGGCTTTTGTTACGGTTAGGTAACGTTAACGGAGATGGCTAGCAAAGGCTTTCAGGAAACTAGTTGATAGCATTTCCATAATGTTGAAACGGTACCGATACACCTAGAGCTCATTAGCCTCGTTGATCGGCTTACCTAAGACATCGGATATTACAGGTACACTGTCTAGTTATCAATTCAAATACGTTGTTGGTACCTTACAAAGGAATGTAGTGCATCGATTAAATTATACAATTTGGAAGTCATTGGCGAAATGATTTTGCAGAGCAGTACGATGTTCTACTTTGATAAAACGTTAAGAACACAATGTAACAATTTATTACGTAGATATATTAGTAACTAACTATAAGTATATGCTGTTTCCGGAAAGTATAGTACTAGTCTAATAATCAATACTTATTTTTGGTTTAAAGAAAATTACTATCTGCTTACATTCCAACCCAAGTAGTAAATACAAATCAACGCAAATGTTCTCAAAACAACCATGAAACATGTAGTCGTTTATGTTTGTCATTTCCGGCACAAATTTACGATATTTAATTTATATATAATCATAGTAGACATCTCCCGAAAGTTATTAGAAAACACCAGTCGGTAAACCGCAAAATAATCAGCAAATCGAGCACTGCTGCGAGTAAGCCCGAAGTTGCACGCTGAACGCCCGCTATTATTACTCAGAAATAAACGTTAACATTTGCATAATACTGAAACGTCAGCGATATGGATCCTCGAAGCTCATTAACGTAATTGATCGGCTTTCCGCTAGCCCAGAATCAATCGCACGTCCCACATTGATTTGCATTAATTACCGAACCGGATGTCACATATCGGCGATGTCCTCATAAAGCAAATGATTATTTTGATGGACCCGCGCTTGATAATGACTGGTTCGTGTCGACATATTCAACTAGAATGGGAAAGCTTTTAGAAAAGGGTGAACTTTTCGCATGTGTTTATTTCACTTATTGTTAATGACATACATATCCAGGCTTTAAACGGTCTAAATTTATCTTATAATAAAAAAAAACTTTAGTTTATGTAATGCTTATTTATAACTAGCAGTCCGCCCCGGCTTTGCATGGGTGATTTTTAGATCTCGACAGCAGCGACACCTATTGGGTCCAATTCATTTTTCAAAACACTATTTTAGTGATTTAAAAACTCAAAAAATTTCATCAATATCAGTCGAGCCATTTAAAAATTTTTGCGAGATTAACAGAGAGCAACTCATATTTATAAATAGAGAGAAGATAGGTATATCAATTTTAAAACTGTTTCATCAATCTAAATAAAAAAATATCGCACCGAGAAATATTTAAATTATATAGCGACAAGCATATTTGTATTTGTATTCTCATTAAAGTACCTACTCATATTGAATTGAAATGAGAAACTGCATCGAGGCGCTTGCCAACAAGATAATACAATCTCTATCTCGTAAACCGCACAATATAAAACTGAAAAGCCACAAAAGTAAATGCATCTTCAAAAAGCGAAGAGTAGCAATCTAGCGAGGCATAATTTTTCCGTACGATTGCGATGCGATGTTTTGGCGCATCGTTCGACAAATAGCCGGCGTCGCAATCTGCAGGGCGGAAAGCTGACGTTGCAATTTCTACCGCCGCGCGGTACCGCACGTCGCGGCACAGCATTTAGAAAAAATGTCGAGATTGGCGAAGAGAGCACCGGGGCCTTGGGGTGTCGGCTGCCGATTCGCCGCGTTGCAACACAGAGATTGTACTGTCCGTTTTTTTGCTTCCTGGTGTCTTATTTTTGTAAAGAAATAACTGGTATGAAAATTGTGCTATAACAGAAATTGTAGCAACCTGTGTGCTTTTCAAGCACATCTTTTTTTAAATGCTTTATGAAAACGTATAGTTAATTAAATTGTACAAGCTTTGAACATGTTTGAAAAAAAAAATAGAGGGAATAATAAAGCAAACGGTATTCTACGTTATCTAGTTAGCAGTTAAATAGCTCATTCCTATTCTTGAAAACGTTCCCTAACTTAATAAACGACAAGAGTAGGAAGCTTCGCGTGAAAGTTGAGAGCGTATGCTATCTCATGCAAATTACGGCAGATTTATCATAAGATGTCTCCGTAATTGCGACGTGAGGAGATACGGCGGGTACGTTTAGAGCTACTTTCCAGAAAAAAGGCAATTAAAGGGATAAACTGGAGCAGTTAAGTCGGACGTCACGCTTGCGATATCTCTGGAGAACGGGAGAGTGGTTTGGGTCGACTGTTGCGAGAGCGACTTATCGCGTGCGTGCTCTCAAAGCGTGCAACATGTAAAGGGCGTGGGGCAATATCATAGACTACAGTCTAGGGACGGAGTAAGAACATTCACCACCGACGTTATTGAACTAAGAGCTTTACAAAGCTAAAAGCAATACAGTTATTTGATTTAAGTCGGGTGTGTTCTGCTGCCTTCAACTGGATTGTGTTTGCGCTGGTTTGGCAGATGTCAAAGTTGTATGTTTTGAAACAGATACTCCCGTTGTTGTTTGTGTTGTTTGCTTTAAGATGGGAGATATTAGTTTCTGTGTAAACTTTAATGTAGATAATTTAAAAGACGCCATTTGTCTTTTTATATCAGTTGACCATGTTTCGTTGATTTATAAATTAATAAACGTGATCTATAACTGTCTTAAACTAGCAGTGGGAGGTATAGATAACTTTATTTATTTTTGCTTTTATATACTCTTTTGTTATATTCTGTCTTTATCATACAATTTTTCTAATTTAAAATATAAAATAAATGAATCGCCATCATGGGATATCCTATTTTCTAAATCGACTGCTCTTTTTCTATTTTCTTTTTCTTTTTCTTTTTCTTTCTCAAATAAAATGACTTTGCACTAGAAATGTCTAATATACATATATCTGTGGGAAGTAGTATAACTGCTAATAGTGCACTGCTGGTTTTTCATACATAAAGGCCTAGTGGCTTCCGATAGATGACGACATGAAACAGCATCAAGGATGCGAGATATCTGCCATTGTGAACCATCAGCTTATCAAGTGTGCTAATTATAACTAATCTTTTTTACAATGGAAGAGACCGCGTCTGACTGAAGACCGTAACGATATGAGAAATTAAAAGAGAAGAAGAAGAATATTAATGATTAATGATGTTAATATTAAGATCTGCGTGATAATTTTTGTATTCTTTTCAATCAAAATTAATTCTAAATTATATAATTAAATTAGATATAGGTTTTCTTAAAAATATATGCATAAAAACTACCTAATTATGTTTAATAAAGCGACACTAATCTGGAACTCGACGTCGATGGAATTATTATTGAGGAGTGTTCAGTGGCTGGTGGAGCGAACAGGCGGTCTTCATACAGTGACATATCATTAGTGCCCGGATAGATTCTCCACCGTTTTCAAGAGGGTAATAACACATAAAGAATATTAAACTGTTTTTATATATTACTCTTCCAAGATACAAATAAATGAAATTAATTTGAGTTACTCGCTTTAATTGTGTCTGATTTTTTATGAAAAAATCAGTGCACGTAGTAAAAACACACGGATAGATTAGGTTATATTTATAGTTACTGCCTACATTCGTTCCATTGATGGTACAGGCGTCTTCTCATTTCTGGAACTCATTCAAGGACCAAGATGGAATGCCTCATTTCCAGTAAAAAAGTTCGCCGGTTCTCTACGATCACCATACGAAACACAGCACCGTTAAGCTGCTATTTGACGGTGGTATTCTGTGAGAGCGTGGTCCTTCCCCGATCGAGTCGACCCATTCGTGCTACAACTATACTAATAATATAGCTGCAGCACGAGTGTGGTTCTACTACGTAAAAATAGTAATTTTATGTATACTTACGTATCATTTTATTTATTTTTTCTGTTCAAAAAAAAACCAACATATTTCAATTAAGATGGAACTAAACTTAGATTCTATTAAAATTTTCATTGAAAGGTTGTTTTTGTTATTTCGAACAAAGCGTGCACGCTTCACGTAAATTGACTTTGTTTTTACATCGAGTTGTAGTGATGTTTAATTAACACCTGCCTCTTGAAAGCTAAAACTTGTAAAAGGATTATCACGACTGCATTTTTCAAACTTATCGTTCAAAAGTGTTTTATGGAAACTATTATTTGAATTTGTATGTGATTATATCGTCAATATAAAGCGACATTGCCGTAATTTAATTTCTTTTAAATGTTTTTCCACTATATACAATATACTAGAACACAATTTTTGGACAAAATGAAATTCCTTAATAAAAATTTAATAATAATAATAAAAACTTAATAAAAACTTTCCATAATTCAACCATGAAAATCAGTATCTCATGGAAAGGCTTATAATTTTCAGGTCATGCCGAAAACATATTTTATAAATTCATTTTTATTCATATTATGAGAAAAACAATCGAACAGTTCAAGCGCTCGCGTAACGTTTCTATCTACACATCATACTAGAACACGGTCTTAAGATAGAAAGAACTTGGAAAATGAAATGTAATGGCTATTGCTTATTTTACCTAATGCCAGTCGTGGGAGTATACAAGAGTTTTTTTTTATGTACCTTACTTAGTTTCTTGACATAATACTAGTAATTCTTAATTTTTATTGGTATATATTTTAATTTATGATACATGTTGTATGTTGATAGAAATGAAAAGATATGATACATATCTTTTTATTTCTATCAACCTTTGTATTAAAAGATTACTATACAAGTAACAATCTGTTGAAATAAACTATTCACATGACGCCAATATGACATAAAGTGGGTAATCACAGATGCCAAAATAATAGCAATATTAATTAATAACTTGAAAGTCAACATCCCTCACCCTATCATTAGTTTCAAGAGAGATGTATGAGTACATCAATCATTAGTAGCGCTATCGCCTACGCACACGACGTACCTTCAAGCCACTTTGTCGTTAAATATTTATCCTAAAATATTAACAACCTTAACGTCGAAGCTTTTTGCTATTTTAATAATTAACGCATGATACCACAGTAGATTATACATGCCTCTGAATTTTTATGAAAATAAATGTGCCCCAGTAATTTACATCTGATTATTTTTCTCGTTGGTCATCATCGTCATGATTATGATTACTAGCTTTTTCCCGCGACTTCGTTTAAATAGAATTCAAACAAAAAAGTGGTACTTGGACAAATAGTTCAATCATCGAAAAACTATTATACGCCTTGTTTGTTTTTCTATTATCTGGTAAACTATGTTCGATATTGGAAAATGTATAAAGTAAATTTTTAATTTCTTTTAAAAAAACAATATGTTGTATAGATAACGACGCATCAGACTAAAGCTTGCGTACCACTACCATCTATCAAATTTCAGGATATTATATTCATATATAATTATGTGACGAGGTGCTAAAAGAGCCAAAATAGGTTATTTTAAGAAATTAGATTTTAGAGCCAAATTATTGAAAAGGTATGATGTTTGTTTATATTAAAAGGCCGTACGTTTATTGATAGTCTTGCAAAAGATACTTTTTTATAGAATTAGGGTGACAAATGAGCATACCGTCCACCTGATGGTAAATGGATGCTGTGGCCCATAGACATCTACATTTATCCTCGATTAAGAATCAAAACACAGATTCGCTATCAATCCTGAGGACTAAGTTGCCTAGAATGCCTCGTTTCAAGTAAAAAACAGTCTCCGGATCTCTACACTCACCATACGAAGCACATCAGTATTAATCTGCTATTTTACGCTCGTATTTTGTGAGAGCGTGGTCTTTCACCGGTCGAGCCGACCCATTCGTGCTACAACCATAACATACCTGCAGTGAGACTCTACCACATATAAAAATGCTATTAAAAAGATATTGTAAAAAAAGGCCAATGGTAGGTGTGATTCCGTACTTTTTAATAAGAAAATGTGCTAGAAGAGCTGCAGAGGACACAAGCCAATAATTTTTTTTTGTTATATTGATAGAGTAAGAGCTAAAAAACGATAATAGTAATCATAAGGCCTTTTTGTAATAAAATCTTGTTAGGCTGCTTAATTTTTAGTAAAGCAAAAAAGGCTAGGCTGTACAGATTGCATACATCTCATAGCTAAAAAAATATTTAAATGGTGATCTTTCTATTGCATTGATGTATCATCTGTATGTGACATACATACAGACGATATATTAATACAATAGAAATACTACCATGGTATTAAAAATGGACAAACCCTTGTTAAAGAAAGCTACTACTGGAAAGTTTTTGTGGAAGAGCTTAATTTGGCATTCAAGAAACCGAAATAACAAGTGATCTTTTTAAATTTGTACAAAAAAAACTATCCTTATCACCATCTAAGAACCAAAAAGAATAATTAGCATGTATGGTGACAGCTGTCCAGGATAGAATCGCAATATTTATGTTGTTAGTATAATCTCGTATTTTATGGAATCATCAGACATATTCCCTCAAAACCTCAAAACCAGATTGTACAACCAGTAAGTGCTGCCAGTGAAGACTTGTGGATCTGAGAGGTGGTCCTTCACTGCTGGCCGTATGAGGAAGCTCAAAGTTGCCCAGCAAGTTACGGAGAGGGCTGTGCTCAGTGTTTCTCTGCATGTTAAGACTTAAAAACGAGGATTTCCACTGTAGAAGAGTTACTAACATAGCCCAACGGATTGGTAAGCTGAAACGGCGATGGGCCGGCCATATAGCACGAAAAATCGACAACTGATGAGGAAGAAAGGTTTTCGAGTGGTTAGCCTCGTACCTTCATGCGAAGTGTAGGCCTTCCCCCACTAGACTTAGTGACGACCTGGTGTGACATGCAGCAGTCAATGGATGCAAGTGGCTCGGAACCGTGCTTTGTGGAGTTCCTTGGGAGGCCTATGTTTGGCAGTAGACTTGTGAAGGGTCTTAATGATTTTGAATGATGATTCTATAGCATACTCTGACAACTCTCCAAGTATTATAAAACAAAAGTTTTTAGAACCTGGCATGCACACATGGGAATAGGCACTATGCATTCATTTTGAGAAAAGAAAAAATAACGGCAATGAAAATAGAATTACCAAAAAAACTGAGCAAATTTGATGAAAACAAGCAAAAAAAGCTACTGTCCTATGATAGTAAATTGCATCATTTTAATTTAGAAACCTTAGAAAGTCGCAGAAAGTATAATGATGCAGTTTTTGTACATAAAATAGTTAATTCTACATTTAATTGCCCCAGTTTAATGGAACTTTTTAAGTTTCATGTACCTTCGAGATTACCTCGCAGCTCTATTGCACCACTTAGTCCACCATTAAGAAGAACTGTTTTGGGAAAGAATTCTCCTTATGCCAGGTTCTGCAAAGTTATTAATGGATATAGCGATCAAATCGACATTCACTTTGACTCACTCAAAACATTCTCTAAGTGTCTCCGTTAATGTATAAGTTAATAGCGTAAATTAAAATAGATTTCTTAGTATTTTTTTAAGTTTTTTTTTAGTTTATGCAGCACTAATCTTACTAATAAATATGTATTTAATTTTAGTTGAGGAACAACTTATTATTTTTTCAGTTTTTTTTTATAAAGTTATATGCATGCGGAGTTTAAGTAATTGTTGCACTTGTGTTAATACTTTTAAGTAATTGTATTAATTTGATGTGTTAGTGTTATCAATTGTTATGCAAGAGGTTGGTTTCATCAAATTTCAAAAACTGCTTACGAAAAATTACACACAGAGAATGATTACAGAATCAAAGGATAAGGTTAACTGGAACGACATAAAATGGATCTGGAATGATAAGAATAGCAAATCGTGGCATAATTTTCTGCAAATACTCCTTCAAAGTTAACGAGGAATTCAAAATGATAAATTTGAAACGAACACGAAACATATTTTCACAATTTCTATCAGGAGCCACTACACCAATGCAAACTCTTATACCCCTAAATAATAAGCCAACCACTCTCCCTGCACCAGAAATTAGAGACCTTCTATCACTTCTAGATTACCTTCAACCATCAAGCCGTCCATTTAACGATTTACTGGAGGCTAGCCCCGAAATAGAGGATGTTGTGTCATGTTCAGATGATGAAACACATTAAAATTTCTGTGAAAATGACACTGACCTTTTTAACTATATACGTTATTAGAAACTAACTAAATAATAATTGTCAGTACTAAATGGCCTTAAGTAATAATTTTTTTACAAAAATAACCAATTTTAGTCAAGTTTGAATATAACTCATAAAACAACATAAAAATCAAATAACAGTACAACACTTTTGCTTTATTACGAGTACAATAAGACATGTGAATAATAACTATGACTACTGATTCATTGTTTAAATGCTCGTTACCTAAATAATGACAGTAAATATTGACCCGTTTAGCGCCACAACACAGAATCATATAATAAAAATAATGTATTGAAATATTTAAATAGCAATAATATATGAATTAGGTTTAGTTGTGTGTTATACTATTGTTGAATGCAGCGAAGGTTAAAAGTTTTTAAGATATATTCTAGCCCATTATCCGTATTCACAAATAAACGAAATTTGAATTTTTATTTGAATATTGCACCCGGTTACCAACATGTTAGTTTAGTAGGAGCGCAGACTTTTTCGTAACGTACTAGGTTAATCTGAAAACATTTTGAACATAGACATATTTTATATAACCCAAAGTCGAAAACACTGAACATTGCTCAGCCCAGCTATAATTGTATACATTTAAGTGGTAGAGTCACTTCTACTTATCCTTATACTGCTATGTTTCGCATGGCGAGTGTAAAGATCCGGAGATCCCTTTTTTACTGGAAACTAGGCATTCCATCTTAGTCCTCAGAAGTGGCAACACATCTGTGTTTTGATTCTTAATCAAGGATAAATGTAGATGTCTATGGGCCACAGCATCCACTTACCTACTATCAGATGGACATTTTGCTCGTTTATCGCTCTTATTCGATATCAAAAAAAAATTCAATTATATTTGCCCATTATAGTCTAAGCATGTTTATATTGTTTAGAGCTATATTGTTTAGCGGCTCTGTAGTTTTAATACCTTAATGAGGACTATTTTAACACACATTCTTAATAAAGTAAAATATTCATTAAAATAATATAATTTCATTTTTACGTTATAATATAATTTATAACACATGATCACTGCGCATATTAACGTAACACTATATTATATCGCATATATGAGTACATGTTTCATTCTTTCAGTTATCATCGAAATTTAAGTTATACTTACACATTTCAAGTCTGCATTTTAAAGCAGTAATAAGACCAAATTTTAATTTATTTTATGGCATCAACATGATAGATATTTCAAAAATGAATAAACATAAATTATTCTCTTCAGTCGATATATTTACAAGTTATCACAACCATCAATCGTCGCCTCAATACCCGAGCCGTATATATTTCAAACCATATCAGTGTCTACTGTCTTATGAAATAACAATCATTCTAAACATTACTTTAATTCAGATACTGTGAAAATTAATATGCATTAAAATTATACGCCTGTTCTCACAATGTTAAATTCACGAATGTTCCAAGGAAATTTCATTACGATACTCTGTCGTTATATCATTTGAAAGCATGAATTTATATTTATAATATGACTTTAACTGAAAATTTAAAACAAATAAAATTAAGTCATAATTGAATTTAACAAAAGCTCTCTTATTTTAAGCTACCGTAATCTGATTTTCTCCCCCAGCAATTTAGCCAGCGTAATTCTAGCCGCGATAAAAATTACATACTTTTGTTTACGGTCCGGATGCGGCCCTGGAAAATGGATTTTGAAACAGGCATCGGGGTGAGTTAGCGTATGCTCACCAACGTTACTTTTCAACCCGAAATTCCAAACCGCGAATTTAATATTTAATCTCACCCTTGTCTAGAGCATTTACCGACGGACAGTGTTCCGAAATAACCGCTGAAATATTCTTTATCTACGGCGGCATTCATTGGCTAGGTCCAGTTTTTTTAATCGCTCGGCCAACACTTGACGTGTACTCGTGATGGATGGCGTCCACTGCCCCGGGTCACGTTTAGTCATTTTATTAATACTTAAATTGGCTAACAGTGACACAGGAAAATTGCCTAAAGGACTAGGCGAAATATCCTCTTTACAGTGTTCGATATGTTCAATCGTTATAAAAATGTTATTTTGGGTGATCAATCAAATTTAACACCATGTAGTCAATTTATTTCGTTAAATACGTACAGCCCAAAATATATCTTTGAATACAAATGTGATTTTAGACACTTTAAAGATTTCGCGTAAAATTATGTTTGATTTAACTGGTGAGCTAATATTTTAAATTAAATATATACGTATCATATAGAGAAGCTTTTGCCAACGAAAACGTTATCATTAATTTGAGCTTATGTATCATTAATATGAGTTTATTATACATAATCATACGAAAATAGGTATTGTAGTATAAAATAATGGTTTTCATACGTTTCACAGCAGACAGGGTATCTCTTAATTTCTGTGAGAGTTTTGAAGCAGGGATAAGACCTCAGTATTATTATATTTATTGCTATATGTATATGAACATGCTAATGGACATTACTAATATAATGCTGTTAAGGTATTCGTTAGCCTATTAATCACTTAATATTGAACATTCTCTTATACCTCTTTTTAGAGGTTGTGAAGATTTACCATAATTATATAAAATATTTTTCTGAGGGCTAGCGTCTATTAAGAATGTTTCTGTTTTGGTAGATATCGGTTTTTTTTTTTAGATTTTAGGTTTAACATATTAGTAATTCGAACTACATAATACACAATCCGGGTCTCATTAATTTTTGCCTGCCACAAAAGTTTTTTTTTATATAATAAGGATGACAAATGAGCTCACAGTTCACCTGATGGTAAGTAGATACTAGGATACTACGGCTAATAAACATCTACATTTATCTTCAATTAAGAATTAAAATGTAGTTGCGTTATCACTCCTGAGGACTAAGCTGGAATGCCTCATTTCCAGTAAAAAGGGTCTCCGGTTCTCTACACTCACAGCAGCTGAAAGCTGTTATTTTACGATGGTATTCTGTGAGAGTATGGTCCTACTTAGGTCGAGTCGACTCATTAGTGCTAAAATCATAATAGCAGCGCGCCTCTAACACTCAATTTACAAAAGTATTATGTCCTTTTATTTCCTTCTGTAGTAAACGGATTGACAGATTTTACTTCAGAATATCTGAATCCGTAATAGGTAAGATTGCGTCAAGCTTTTATACGTATCTAGAAGTGAAAAAGACGCCGAACTGCGCTATTTAGAAATGTATGAAATAAAACGTGACTATAAATAACAGAACTTCAACTGTTATCGGAATTTCTTACATGCATTTCTTACATTTACACAAATAGTACACATTCACTAAAACTATTTTTTATTGATTTACGTTGTTCACTCCAAATGCCAAAATCTATGATCACGAGAGACTATGCTGTTTGTCATTCTGTTATCGTAGTTAACTTGAGCTCTTCAATTTCCACATTTAATTATGACATTCAAATCTAAGCATGCCAACAGTATGTAGCATGCATGAAAATTAATCTAAACGTCTAAAATAAATAAAACTAATTAGTTCTATTAAATACTGTTATATTTACATCATTAAATAATGAATAAAACTATTATTTACGGATTTTAACGCGTTTAATTACTTTAATTTATTTTTATTATTATCCCGACGTTTCGGGTGCTTTACAGCACCCATGGTCACGGGGGGGGGACTGAGATGTTTGACGTCCCAATGTCATTGTTAAGCTAGCCGACCTTAACAATGCCATTGGGACGTCAAACATCTCAGTCCCCCCCCAGACCATGGGTGCTGTAAAGCACCCGAAACGTGGGGATAATAATAAAAATAAATTAAAGTAATTAAACGCGTTAAAACGTAAATAATAGTTTTATTCAATGTGTAGTGTTCGCGTAAATTTAAGAAATCATCATTAAATAATAGTAAATATAAGAGAACCCGAGTAACCCGGGTTCGATCTCCGCCAGCGCCAATGAAATTGTTAATTGCAATTTTAAATGCTGATTTACCACATGCTCGGTGATGAAGGATAACATCGTGTTAACATCGGTTAAAATACATTGTTCAGACATATAAAATTGATGAAGTTATTTTTCATGATTTCGCTAAGAGCAATTTTAGTTTTCTAATTACTGACTAAAAAGAGAGAGGGCCATGTTGAAGCGACAACATACCACGAATGAGTCGGTACGACTGGGGTAGGACCACGCTCGCACAAAATACCTGCGTAAAATAGCGGCATAATGTTGTTATGTTACGTGTGGTGAGTGTAGAGAACCGGACAACCTTTTTACTGGAAACGAGGCACTCCATCTCAGTCTACAGGGGTGAACACGTATCTGAATTTCAATTTTTAATCAATGATAGACGTACAGTGAGAATTACTTATACTTATCGATGGACTGGTAGTCGCAGGTAGGCTGTGTGCTCATTCAGCATCCTTACGGGCATAAAAAGTAAATTTCAGGTTGTGACTGTGACTCAGGTTAGCCTCAAATATTTGTAATCCTTATCAATTGTCGTTTTATTAATATTCTTTAGCTTAATAAATTCACTTTATATTTAATTCATCAAAATTATTTGTAACTTTAATATCTAATACGCCTTTCGGTGGTATAATAACAAATTCGAAATGCATATTCATAAACTACCCTCCTTCATCCTTACTATAATAAAACTATCCATACTCTTGCCACGTTTATGAAAGTAACCAACGCAAATCAGAATAAATTACATTATGTAATAATGTAGCCTACCCTATTAATTCACGAACCCCAACGAAATATAAACATCCGCTGTGCATAAATCCTGTGTCATAATGACCGAATAGCTGGTTACGTCTCGAAACATTTGAGCGGAGTAAGTCACCCAGGCAACTTCGCTTGGGTTAATGGCATGTCATCGCGTATGATTGCTTGTCTCGCTCGCGAGTTACTAGCTCATCAGGAGCACGAACACGACCACAGCTTGTATCCTACAATTGACGTTCGTTTTAAACTAAGCTTGTTAAGTACAACTTTGTGTATGTAACACGAGAGCTCTTTTGTTAAGGGATCTACGTACTTAGACACATGTCTAAGTACACTTTTCTAAGTTTGTTCCCAAATGTATTATATGTATCATGGTCACAAAATACTTCTATATTAATAAGATTGAAGGACTTAGTTTATATTTAACGTCACAAAATTACAATATACTAATTAAAACTTGATCATATAAACAATCGTCATAATAAGTATAGTAACAGCCTATAGCTAGTATATTTGTAATAACTTAGCTGGTTATAGGATTGACTATTTATTTTTCAAAATACTCGGAATGGAAAATTAATCTCTTCAGACTTATTCCGCTACTTAGCTCTGGTGCGTGTTGACGGACTTTATATGATTTAGAAATATTTTCTCTTCTCAGAATTGCGGGTTTCCTCAAAATACCACGGCACCTGTTAAATAAGCACTTCTAGCTAGCTAGTAGCTAGCGTATTATGGCATTTCACGGTGAACTATTAGCGCCTGAGCTAACATGGCTCTGCACTTTATCAATCAATATCAAGGTACAGTCAACATTTATTGTAATAGTTTATATATTACGATAAATAGGCGATGTGATATTATTAAAATAGTTAAAAGCCTATAAAAGTTCCTTATAACATGTAGAAAGTATTAAAGCAATTGTTGGCAAGAAATATGTTAGGAATTCATAAAATATACGAGAGAAAGCCAAGTTATGAGAAGGTCCCAACATGATTAAATGCAATTTCTTTACAAAGTATGTTCTCCGTTCTACGTGGAACTTTTGCTTTCAAGACCTTATTCTTAACTCTGTCGTCGTTCGAGCGATTGTAAAAGTATTAACTGGTTAACCCTTATAAAATTTATAAATTTTCTCGAACAAAAATGTTATTGTTAATAGCTATTAAAGTTGTGAGAACTTAGAAATAGCGCTATTTAATGGAAATATAATTACTCCTTGACTTCTAATTACTGAACTTCCATTGAACAATTTAATTGCTTTCCTTGCGGGCATATGCCATGTATGTTAATCAAATACCTTTATATCCTTTGATGTTTAATTAGTTCATCATCATTATTTTATTAATAAAGAGCAGAACAAACAATAATACAAAAAACAGCTGTAAAACAAATAATGGCTGCGCAATAGGAAGTTGTGTCTGCCTTAAGTTTTATCTATGTCATAGGCTGGCTTATTGCTTCATCGATCACTAAAATCAATTATGCAGTAAGTTCGTAGTTTACAGCGTAATATCCTCTAATGAAGGCAAGTTCGGTAGAGAATGATGGAACAGATGTAGCGGGTGACTTATGGGCGGGACGAAGCTCATAACTACCGTCCAGCGGCGCATAAGTCCCGCGACCGCAGAGTGAAGCGTGCTGCAACCGACACTGCTCGCATTACTCACAGCTATGTTATATGTTGTATTTTACCTTTAATTAACGGCGTATAAACGTTAGTATATATTACTGTCTCGACCTCTTTAAGTAAGTAGATATTTTTAATATTCATTTTAATTTTATAATTAGAGGCTCTTTTATTTCTAAAATTTAGTAAAATACGACTACGGAAAATTCTAGAAAGATCTCGTGTCTTCTCACTGATGGCGCATAACTATCATATTTACGCCTGATGACTTGCCTCAGTCGCCATATTTCGCCCTTTTAAAACTGCTCGCCGTCACCGGTCTAGGTATTTAACTTCTTGTATATGCGAATGACTTCTTTAAAAAGGCTTTCTTAATAAGGTCCTTTTTGCCTTACCCAGATTCGCTTGTTACAACAGCCACATGTTCTCACAACATCTACAACTTCTTATCCACACCCCACACGGTAAAGGTTTCAAAGATACGTTCGTTATGGCGATCGCCAAATTCGTTTGACTATGTCTAGCAGATTTGTTTTTATTCGTTGTAAGCCCTTTTAAAATCTACTTAAGTAATGTCTTTTGTGTGCACCGATGAAACTTTGCAAAAATGTTAGATGTATTTTTAAATTCAGATATCGATATAAATATCGTTAATATTAAATGTCTAAGCGCTATAAAAACAACAATAAAACCTACGGAAGTGCGATTTAGTGTATTCTGACAAAAAAAATCATCTATAACGTGCGAAGTTATCGCATAAAAAGCCTACAATTTCATTAAATCTGCCCTAAATAGTTACAAGGAATTTTGATATTTGGTAACTTGGTTGTCTGTCAGCTTTAAAAGCCCGACAACAAAGTTAAAACAAAGTAATTAAAAAGAAAACACAAAATACTTACGAAGTCGGAAGCTCAACTCTCTTCACTTAAATTACTTGCGATTACACCAACAAAACGTTTAATGAAACACGTTAAATCGCACCAACTGGGCGCGCCGCCCGCCCTCTTATCCGCGCCACGCTTTTCACGTCTACCATAGTTCGGCAAGTTCGCTACTTACTGCGGGAGGTGGTGGGTAGTTTTTCCTCAAATATCTTACCCGTAAGGAGAGTTCAAACTACTTCCACAAAGTCCATTAAAGAGTATAAACTCATGCCGCGATGATAACAAATGCTGCCGATTTCGGGGACCGTTTCGAGGTCGATTAGAGCTCTTTAATTGAAATTGTGGAGGTTAAACTTTACAAGAGTGTAATTTTTGAACAATATCACGAAGCAATTAGGTAACAAAGTAATCGATTGTTAAACTTGTAGATGTGAAAATTAATTAGCTAAGATCAATAGCCGATTCGAAGATAATTAAAATAAAATTTATATATTAACAAAAGACATAAAATTGTTTGATCATAATAATTGTTATGCCTAATATTTGTATTTCTTTCTAGGTTGTCGTGACTGCCTCCAGGGCAAGGCTCTCTAATTTTTTTCACGGTATAGAGTTTGTCCAGTTCATTTCGCCGTTTTATCATGGCCCTGCCGTATAGTATGCAACATTGTATGGGAATTGCTGATCAGTAGTGGATTTGCGATAATGATGATATTTTAGCAGAACTGTAAATAGGGATTCAATTTGCAAAAAAACGCGTTATTATGCAGCACGCAAGGAAACGCAGTTGTTTCATATAAATATGTGAGCAAAGGAAACGCTGACGACTGCGTTCCGCCGCGTCGCTGCGGAAACGGCATCAATTAACTTGGCTGCTATGACATATTAGCCTTTGTTTCCCGCTCGTTTCTCCTGTTCTTGTATCATCTATTAGCTATTTATTTGTTGTAATATACCACATCATTTTCTTAAATTTAAAAAAAGCAGATTTATATATATAGTAAATCTCAACGAATTTTGTGATCCACTCTGATCCAGTTATTCAAACTTAGTTATTCAAACTTAGAAAGTATTCGCTTTAGTAAAAATATCCATAAATCACAAAGTTTCAAAAATATTAACTTAATATCAGGTCAAGTCATCTGCCAGATGCTATACAATTAAATTTCTGCGACTCAATTCTAAATTAAATAGATCTACTGGGAAAAAAGCAAACTTTAGTGACTGTCAGTATCAAACAAAGAAGATGAAAAAAGTTTTTCTTCCAATTCCATTTTCTTTCACGATTTCTCTTTCATAGTCTCTAAAAGTTTTCAAAATAAGAGGTTTCCGCGAAAGTCTCAATTATCGGTAAAGACGATATTAAAAATTCGTTTGTTTTGTTCTTAGCCTGCGCCTGAAGAGCAGTGTTCCCTTTTTATCCATTGTTTGCAAAAGAAGGGAAGCAGAAGTGGCGACAAACGATAATCAGAAATTTGAATTTCGTCCCCGCAAGTAATAACAAAATCGCCTGATTTTGTGCGTCGTTGTCTCTCTTCACAAGTAATTAGGCGTAAAAAAAGTTATTGTATAAAATAGTTGACAAAATTGTTTATGCGTGCCAATCTTCGTACAAATTGTTACCATTTAATTCTATCATAATTTATATTTTAATTCCTTTATTACGATAATTCCTATTATATATGATGGTTTAAGAGTCCTTGTTTAATCTAAGGCCCTATATTATTATCAATTAGATGTACTTACTATATGATTATTCATGATGAACGATCCAACAAATTTATTCGTTACCATCATAGTGTAACATGTATGAGGCACTGCTCCCTTAATGTATTCATGTAATTCGCATAGCCGGCATCCCCTTTGACCGGCCACGCAACACTGCATGGGCAACGCGGATAGAGTAATAACGTGATGTTTTAAAACCATCCATCACATTTAATGTCCATTTAAAAGAAGGTCGACTTTTTCCGCCAAATTTCATAATTTGCAAGTACACGAAATACTTAAGAATTCAATGTTATTTTGTGAACGATAATATAAGAAAGCAGTAAAAAAATATTTATATTAAAATTACAAACTTGTTCTAATTTATCAAATTCAAATAAAACGATAAAAATATCAGGAAACTGGATTTGTAACTTGTTTTATTTATAGCCACGAGCAAAGATGTCAGAATAATGTGGAGGTAGAAGCGTACGAATTCTCAACAATAATTTATTACAGTAAGAATTCCGACACCAGCTGTTATTTTCGGTGTCACCAACAATTTTAATCTAAAAAAAAATTAAACGCAAATATACCATCTGTTTCTTTTCACGTGATTTGCATTTTGAACTGAAACCTTCGTCTCGCTTAATGCACTCAAATTTATTATCAATTGACTGCGCTCTACTATTCAACAGCCCAAATACAAAAGCAAGAGCGTCCCAGCTAACCGTAGCGGGCTCGAATAAAACCCCAAGTATCAGCTACTTGAATGTAAAAACGTAGCGATGCGGGCGAGCTAGCGGCGCGGTTGTAGCCAATTTACATTAAATGCGGTCTGCCCCCTCCAGTGATAGCTCATACTTACTAGAACCTACAAAGCCGGCAATAGACTTGATTATACTATCTCTGAAAAACGGGAGACATCATCATTTTAGTGCAAGTGATTGCAAAACCCTCTAAGAAAATTGCGATGAAATGAAGTAAAATAGCGTAAATCGACAAATTTGAGATATGCAAATACTCTTTTTGATGTGCATTTAACGTACTAAGAAAAGTCTAGAACAAATTAAATTTTTTGGTTATTACTTATTGACACTAATTTATTAAGATGTTTAAAAACTCAACTCTGTATTTAACAAATTAAAAATCAAAAATGATTAATCAGTCTGTGGCCGAAGTAGGAAAAGGGGAGATCTCCCGCCGGGCAAGGTGTTCTGCCCGGGGAGCAGCCAACACTCCATGTGATAGTTCAGAGATGTTCTATATATACTGTTCATGATTCGGAAATTTGATAGCTTGAAACAGGCTTCGGTGTGTTTCGCTTGCGGCGCGACTACAGCGCCACCACATCACCACTGCTCCATGCTCAGACCGGAGGTCGATAGTGCAGTCTCGTTGTCGACGAATGTGCAAGTGCGAGGAGATTGCCTTGTAGTCTGCGGTGAGTCGAGAAGAAGGCAAGTAATCTGCGTGAGTGCCGTGAAGCAGAGGCGAGCAGTAAATCTCAGAGCCGTGCCGAACACTGTATAGCGCAGAGAGTAGCTTGAAGGAACAGGGAGCATAATTATTCCAGTGCTGCTATGAACCTCGTGAAGCTAGATGGCTTTCAGAATATGAAGACTGCAGACGATATCGGCTCGGGAGCGAATGGGTGGGGTATTCTATGACGATGATGAAGCTTGAAGTTTCCGAAGGTTGTTGGTTGCGTTGTTCAGATCACGTCGGCGTCACCACTGTGGCCGTGGAAGGAAAAGGGAGATCTCCCGTCGGGCAAGGTGTTCTGCATGGGGAGCGGCCAACGCTCCATATGATAGTTCAGAGATGTTCTATATATACTGTTCATGATTCGGAAATTTGATAGCATAGGCTTCGGTGTGTTTCGCTTGCGGCGCGACCACAGCGCCACCACACAGTCCAAAACAAACTGCAGGGGAGAAATATTATTATCCTTTCTAATTTAATGGTGATTATTTTCAAAAATAATTTTATTGCGCCAATAGAATATACAGGTAGATCATTCATGTTCCGAATTGTGCGATGATTCGTACATCGTACGTAATACGTAAGTTATAATATACGAGAATAGTTGTGGTTAATTTACATCTGCCCAGAGATGATTAGAATAGAATAGAATATTTTTATTCAATATAGATTATAAGTAATTATATTTTATATATTTTTACATTTTTTATATTTATTTAATATTCTTTATTGCACACCGTACAAAAATTACAGATTATATACACAAAAGAAGAATGTAATGGGCGGTCTTATTGCTGATAGCAATTGCTTACAGACAAAAAATGTTACTGGTTCGGAAAAAAAAGTTCGGAAAAAGTACTTTTTTTTTTCAAGTTAAATTATTGAATACAAATACAGGTTGTACAAACTATTTACAAAACTTATGTAAGAAACAGCTTGGAAGCGACCTCCTCTTTGTTTACCCGTTTTGAATTAATTGCTGGCTCTGTAAAAACAGTATTCCATATAGGGCTGAACCTTTGCTTTGTAAATTTGTAAGCGAAAGTCGCTTTCGATCTAATGAGTAAACCAAGTTTTTAGAGGTTAGCTTAGCCTTATCTTCCAAATGACTGCAAAACTGTACGTCATCCGATATGGCTACATGGAAGATTCCGATGTTGATTATTTGACATCATTTAGAATGGTAGTCTTACTTAAGACAAGTAGATCAATTATCGAAAATCTGTAAATTCAGTTTCGTTTACCTATATTTCTTTTTGCGATTATCTCGAATACCATGGCACAAGGTATTCGAGATAATCGCAAAAATGAAAAAGAAACGGGAAAATAAAATAAACTGCAGATTTATTAATTTTACGTAAAAAAGGTCTTACTACTTTTTTAATGTTTTTAGCATCCAAACTTTTATAATTTTTTTTAATAAATTTTACACTGAAACATCCATGTTTTCCACTCCTGACATTGGTCTCCATCTATTAGTAAAATTTCATCACAATTAATTCAGCGATACAGAAGATAAACCCGAACAGACAAACACAATTTTTTTAATGAATATTGTGTAACTTATCAGCATGCAAATAACACCCTGAGCTCAGAAGAAGGCAGTTCTTTCGTTGTGTTACAAACAGAGATATCTCATCATAAATTAGCAACGAAAATGAATTAATATAAATACATAAACACTAACGACTGTCACCCAGAGGGGTAGACAGAGACTACGGACTTCCATTTGGCACGATCCTGACACACCTCTCTTACCTCCTTCACATCCATATATCTACGCATACATCTCGCACGTCTCTACGCGCACATCTACGCATACTCGTCGGTTAAAGGTGGAGTACCTTAGTGTAGTACCCTTATGTCGCCTCTACATGTTGGCCAACACAGT
Source organism: Parnassius apollo (assembly GCA_907164705.1). Classification (NCBI taxonomy): domain Eukaryota; kingdom Metazoa; phylum Arthropoda; class Insecta; order Lepidoptera; family Papilionidae; genus Parnassius; species Parnassius apollo. The sequence continues at coordinate 16,053,675 of CAJQZP010001037.1, forward strand.
GGCGAATGTACTGGCGAATATATTGGCCGAGAGTTCGTGACGGCGTCCACACGTTGGAAGGTCGTTCAGTTTACTTCGGTTCGGGCCAATGTGCGGACGAATTTATAAGCACCGTGGCGCAGTGGGTCAGCAATAAGTGGCTGCGCCGGGCGCCGCGGGTTTGATCCCGCACGGAACAAGTATTTGTATGTCCTACAAATAATTGTTTCGGGTCTGGATGTGTGTCCTTTTGCAATTTATGTTTGTAAACTGCCTGCGCGATACGGGAGAAAATCCTAGTGTGGGGTTAACCCACACTAGGATTTTCGCGTTTTTATTAAAGAATTATAAAATAATAGTGGATATTAATGGGGCTGTAAATAGATATACGATATACGATTAGCTTTATTTATTCTTTACATGCATCATAAACTGGAATAAAATACCATTAATAAGAACTTAACTTATTTTAAAGTTAAAGGAGTTATAATCGATTAGTCTATGTTTTAAAATTGGGTTTTGATTTTAAAGTTTAGCAAAATACGTACTTCCATTTCTATCAGACATTTGATGTATATAAAAAACACCTTATAATTTATTTGGTAATTTATTATTTTTTGAGAAAGACAAAAACAATAGCAATAAATATAATTAGGGTTGATGAGGATTCCTCTTCCTCGTCCTCATAATGCGGAAGTTCCTCATTTTTAGCGATTCCTCATCCTCTTCCACATCCTCAAAATCAGGCATAAAATATTCCTCTTCCTCTTCCACATCCTCATTAATTAAGCAGAATTAATGAGGAAGTGTTGTTGACGTATTCAATGCAAATAAAAGTAATCACCGTCTTTTGCTCGCTGCATTAGGTACTTTCACGATCAGGCTTGAACGTGTTTTAGAAATATAACACAGCACGCTATTGTGTATGTCACTGTGTGTGTGTAGTAATGTAGTGTACGTACCCATCCCACTATAGCCACTTAGCCAGTCTTAAATTTGTTTTGTTTTTGAGTGGTCGTACACTCGTACGTAACTAGAACTACGTAAGTCGTAATTAGGTTTATTGTTAAGTTAAAAAGTTTATGAGATGAGGCCAAAATGTAGTGCTATATGGACGTATTTTAGTGAAGTGGACGCTGATACTGTTAGATGTAAAATATGTGACCAAAAATATTCAAGGAAAGGGCGCGGGACTTCGGGGTTAAGCAGTCATCTCAAGTCACGCCATGAAGTAGAATATGCCGAGTATGAACAAAAGGATACAGCATTAAAAAAAGCCGCGGTTGATAAACGCAAATTGTCGGAAGAGACTCCTCTTCAACAGGCTAAGAGACAAGTAACTTTACAGGAGGCATTACAAAGACATCAGTATTGAGATACATCTCACGAAAAAGGCTGCGAGCTGGATAATTTAACTTGCGAAATGTTAGCTCTTCAAGATTTACCATTTAATTTTGTTGAAGGATGGCTTTAGACGGTTAATTCATGCTGTTCAGCCAAAATATAATGTAAGAGGACGTCAAAATTACACATCTCATTTGTGTAATTATATTTATCCTAAATTAAGGAACAAGGTAAACGACTTAATTAAAGATTTGCAATACTTATCTTTCACCACTGATATATGGACTGAACCAAAAGCAGGAGTTTCGTTGCTGACTTTTATAATTCATGGTATCAACAATGACTTTCAAAGAGTATCTTTATTTCTTAAATGTGTCCCACTCGAGGAACGACATACGGGCGATGTGATAGCACTAAAGTTGGACGAAATACGAGAGGAATGGGAGATTCGCCGTAAAAAAAATACATATTATGATTCGCGATGGTGGTTCTAACATGAAAAGAGCGGCCCGCGTGTCACAGATTAACGCCATTAATTGCAATATACATCAATTGCAATTGTGCATACGTGCGGCCTCGGCGATTGATGAATATATTTCGTCCTTGTTGACAAAATGTAAGCAAATCGTGACACATTTTAACCACTCAATAATTGCCCAAAGCGAATTAAAAGGTTTTCAAGAACGTCTGGGTCTGCCTCTGCTTTCAGTTATTCAAGAGTGTCCTACAGATGGAATAGTATGTTTAATATTATTCAACGTCTAATTGAAATAAAGATGCACACAGAACTTTGCACCTCACAACATACAAATTTGCCGCAGTTTATTCCAAACGATTGGCTAAAACTTGAGAGCTGTGCAACAATGCTTAAGCCATTTGAAGAGGCCACCAAGACCATGAGTAGTTCCGAAGCCTGTATTTCATCCGTGATCCCTCTAATTCATGTCTTGACCTGCACATTGGAGAATCTATTGAGACAGAATATAAATAATACTGACCAAACTTGCGGAAATACTATTCAAAAATTGATAGAAGAAATTACCAATCGCTTTGGTGACCTTCATAATAATAAGATCTACACAATCGCTACTTATTTAGATCCAAAATATACAACTAAGTTTTTTAATGAAATCACTAAAGAAAGTATTGAGTCCGAACTGATTTCTTTATGTCAAGATAAAGAAGGCCATGGCGCACAACCACAACCACAAACACAGTCATTCGATCATGATGTTATTCAACACAATCAACACTTTCATCATACCGATAACGAGAGCCTACCATCAACGAGTTCTGGAGCTAACTTTTCTACAGGCAGATTTTTACAATCAATGTTATCTGATATGCTGGCCTCAGCTCCTAATAGTAACGATGAAGAAAATCCCATCGCACCCATCCGACAGATTTCTTATCCTGAAGTCAATAATAATTAATTATATTAAAGAGAAGAGAATAGGTCTTCAAGAAGACAGTCTTTTCTGGTGGAAAATGAACCCCAAATATTTTGAACTTTACAGACCTGTGCGCCAGTCTCTTTCAGCCCCTCCATCAAGTGTTCCCAGTGAGCACCTTTTCAGTGGCGCTGGATTAGTTTACGACGAATTACGAAACCATCTATCTGGAGAAACGGCTTCAAAGTTAATTTTCGTTAAATTCAACCTCCCTATTGTGAATTTTGACTATTAAATTGTCTTTTTTTCTTTCTAAATATTAAAGGGCCCATTCGCAATCTTACTTTTATTTAAAATTTCAATTCCAAATCACAGGTTCTATATTCCTCTTCCGCATCCTCTTCCTCATAACCACTTCCTCATTAACCCTAAATATAATTAACACTGACTTAATAATAGGTACTAAATAACTTAGAACATAAATGAAAAACTCATGACGAGCAAAGTGGCTCAGGACCATGCTTTGCGGCAGTCTGTGGAGGAGGATGTTCAGTAGTGGACTTGTGAACAGCTGTAATGATGATGATGATTCGAAATTTTGCACGATTAAATTATAAGAAATCGACGTTTTTTTATAGGATAGGGTGACAAACGAGCACACAGTTCACCTGATGGTAAGTTGTTGCTGTGGCCCACAGACATCTACATCTATCCTCGATTACGAATCAAAATGCAGATGCGTTGTCACCCGTGAGGAATAAGATGAAATGCCTCGTTTCCTTTAAATAGGGTCTCTGGTTCTCTACACTCACTATACGAAACACAGCATCATTAAGCTACTATTTTACGCTGATATTCTGTGAGAGCGTGGTCCTTCCCCGGTCGAGCCGACCTTCGTGCTGCAACTATACTTCTAATATAATTGCATGGTTCTACCACGTATAAACGACGTGCTTCATTTTTTTTCATTTTAAAATTGTTCTCGTAATAATCTGATTGTAAAAAAAACGTTAATTTTTTTTTTGATAAATAGCTTATTGATTAAAAAAAATGTTCAATAATAATTAAATCGTGCTAATTAAAGTAGTAGTAATATTTAAAGTTGAAATTGGCACTAAAAGGCTGGTAATTGGGGCATCCACCCTACAAAGCTTGAATATAAAATTTTAATCAGATGCGTGTAATCACTCTGGGAGCTTGTAGCAAACTAAACGCGCGGCCAACGTGTGGACGCGGCGACCAAACTCTGCCAACAATCCTTTGATCTTTTGTAAAAAACCGACACCACACGGATCTCGCACCAACTTGCGGGCCATCGTTCCATTACATACCAATGAAGCCCAAACACCCCGTCTACACGTTGGTCAATGCTATTGGCCACTACATTCGCCACTGTGTTGGCCAACGTGTAGAGGCGCCGTTATAAAGTGGCCCATTTTCAGAATATCGCTAATTTGGTCGATAAAACTTCATCTAAGGCGTCCCTTCCGACTCTGCCATTCACATCTGCAATCTAAATTTGATTTGTCGCTCTTTCCTCTTCATTCTTTCTACATGACCAAACCACCGAAGCATTTCTTTTTTAATCCTGGTCACGACATCATCTTAAACACCACTTCACCACTTTTCTCTTATCACACAATTTCTTACCCTTTCATTCAGATTCAGCCATAACATACTCCTTAAAGAACGCATTTCAACAGCATTTATTCTACTTTCATGCTTCTTCTGCCACACTCAACGTTCACTCCCATACATTATAGTAGAGATTAACACAGTATTATGAATTACCATACGTGTCTTTTTCGACACATTCTGACTTCATAATAGAGTGTAGAGCCCCATTTTCTCTATTTCTTCCATTCCCTCGACGTTCTATATCCTTATGATTTTTTCCGTCCCTGCTAAATACACCTTCCCAGTACACGAACTCATCCACTTGCTCAATCAACTCCCTTCTATTCTTATTTCACATAACGTTTTACTTTCTTCTCTTTCAAAAACCATTACTTTTGTCTTACTTGCGTTCACTTTCATTCCCCTTTCTTTTAATGCCCAGTTCACTAATGTAACCATCATTTGAAACTCGGCCGACGACGATACCAATATGACTTGATCATCGGCGTACAAAAGGCATTTGACGGTTAACTCGCCCATTCTCAACCCACATTTTTCACCTTTCAAAGTTTGCAAACAACTGTCTATAAATACGAGTAGGTTGAACAGCCACGGGGAAACTACACAACCCTGTCTGATGCAAAACCAGTCCAAGTAGACCCCGTGTTGTCAGGGTCATGACACAAGCAGATATAGTACCTATAAAGAGACCTTAATGCCCGTATCAAACTAGCGATCAACCCAAATGAGTTCAGTGTTTGCCATATCACAGTCCTGTCCACTCTGTCATAAGAATTTTTCAAGTCCATGAAAGTACAAAAAGCTTTCTGTTTTATATTAAAATAAAAATATATATTAAAATAAAAATTAAAACATTTAAATTAAAAGTAGTAGGAGCGGGGGGAGGGGGATGGGCGTAATTTTACCATTACCGAGACAGCTTATTAAAGTCTACTATCGAAAGTAGGCCTTCGATTCCATAATAACTGGTATTGGTTTGTCTTTTGATGAAGTTGAATTCTCTCTTTTAAGTATTAGTAGATAACAGAAAATTTAAGAGAGCTATTTAGTTACAGCTTTCGTTACCTGGTTCCAAGTTAACTTCTTAGTCAACTATTGTTAGTTACTATGAATAAAAAATCTCCGTGCTGTGTAATCACCACCATTACAATTTTCTGATTATGGGCGCCAAGGAACGCCACAGAACACGGTTCTGAGCCCCCTGCGTTCATCGATCTCTTGCATGTCTTTCCAGTTGGGGGGTTACCACTTGACGCTGCCACTTGAGAATCTTTCTTCCGCTTCGATTGCCATCCATTAGGCTAGGTCGCTTACTCAGGTTCTACTGCGGAAATCTTAATTACGAATTTTATCACGCAGATGAACTCCAAGCATAGCCCTTTCTATCCAGCTCACTGAATGATTATTTCCTCAATAGGCCAGCAGTTAAGACACACACCAATTTTAGACTCTCGTTTTTAAGTTTTGAAAAATGCGGAATAATAACATATTGCATTACGTTATTTTATCCCTAAAATTTTGCAAGAATAAAATAGATTTTCATGAATAAATGAATGAAAATGAGATGACGTGAATGTTTGTAGCTTGAGAATAAGTGAGAACATTTTGAACATTTAATTTGAGACTTTCAATTCTACTTATGTTAAATAAGAGTAAAATTTTTATTAATTTACATTGGAAAAAACGTTAAATATTAAAAACAAAGAGATTACTGTTAATCGTTAATAAAACGCTAGTATCCATTAAAGGCATTTTGGCAATGCCCTACTTTATTTCCCTATTAACTTGGATTCAATAGATACAATAATGTTTAATATGTATAGTTGTTAAGTTTTATTTTACTAACACAAGAGAAATAGATGAGTAAATCTAGGTGAAGATTTATTTTAGTTTCTATTTATACTAGTAAAATACGACCAATTTCAAGATAACAACTGGCATACTAAATCGTTAGCCTTAGTTTATTCTTAATTATTTATGCACCATGAGCCAACATCTTAATATCCAACGAGAATTATGTCCAACCTAAAATAATGTTTTGTTTAAATATTTGAAAATAAACAAACGGCGGCTTTGCAGTTATATTGTATTCTAAATTTGCTTTCCAGAGAAGCCGCCGGTTTCATATTTAATTAAGTTTAATATAGCATCGTTTAGTTACAATTTTTTATTATCTATCATGATGCGATGAAATATTAATAAGCGCTTACCTTTGGATGTGCTCTTCTCGGAAAGGCCACTTTAGGGTCAATCTGGAATAACAAAAAAAAAATTATAATTAATAACAATTAATAACAAAAAAAATATAATTAAATTAAACTGCGTAGGAATGACATTGATTATAATCAATTACAATAATTCGCAATATTTAAATTTGTAACATGATTATTGTTAACTTATTTATCATTTATGTTTTTTAACATAAAACAGTCACATGATCATATGGTAAATGCACACACCATCTATTTCTAGAACCTTGACTGAAAAATATATCAATTTTAAAATCTTGCACCATAATTATGTCCTACTCTCGTCTTTTTCGTGTAACTGAGCGCCATTATTTCATACGTGGCACTGTTTAAGCCCTCAGATTTTCTCTCGGCAACGAGCGGTCGCTTCGTCTTTTTGTTCACATCACGACGCGCCGCTGACCGTTATAAACACAAAATATAAACCCAAAGAAGATACCTTTGACTTTTCGGTGGTAAAACGTTTCATTTCCACTCGCGTTAGCCGTTTTGTCGTATGGAATAAAAATTGTATAGAGTTTATACGTTCTGCTAAAATTATCCACTTAAAGACAAAAGTTCCATTTCATTTGTTATCAAAACAACTACAATAACTCTTTTCCTAAAATTAAAACTTTTTATACAAGTTTTAGTTTGGATTTGAAAAAGTACAATGGGTTGAAGTATAATGAATGGAATTTAGATCACGAGCTCTTTTTTTTACAAATTAAGATTGATATTATATCAACAATAAGTTTTTAATAAGATGATTAAATTTTAGTCCCTAATAATTAGTCCGCTCACAACAAATATGCATTTCCTAAAAGCGTTATTCTTACTCGTTGATCAGTTAAGTTGGTGAAGACTTGAGTGTTTCGTGCTGGTAACGCTGCTATACAATTACTAGCCCTAAATATTAGGACAATTAGGCGTCAGAGAACACCACTAAGTAAGATTGACATTGGCTCGCATAAACCCTACATGTATAATAATATTGAGTTTACTTACTACCACTACCTAACTGGCAACTCAATGATTTCTTATATTTACGTGAACACCACGCATTGAGTATAACTACTTTTACCCCTTCACCACTTCGAAACTTCGGGTATAAAAAACATGTATTATAATTTGTTTTAAATAATACTATGAACTAGTTTTTAAATACCTTAAAATTTTTATGGTGTCTGCAACTCTAGCAAAAGAAACCCCATACTTTGCAGTGGTCCTTAATATTCATACAGTTCAGCGGCAATTTTTATATCTTAACAATTTGTTCCGTATAATTAACCATATTTATATTTTCAATATTGTGACAGGAAAGATGTTATACACTGTTCATAATTAAATAGAGAAAGCTGAAAAAAAATCTTTATTAGCAAGAAAATTTATCAATCCAACAACCTGTTATGTAATGAAATGGATACTGTTACACTGTTACTCGTCTTAACGTTTCCTGATCCAGTAATTTTATTAGGAAAAACGCTGAACGTTGGGAGTTATTAGAGTTGATTCTGCTATTACTAGAATAATTTAACTTACTAGAATAATTTAACCACCTAGGTAATTTAAAAGCAAAACTAACGAAACATGCTAAAAGCAAAAATAATTATTAAAAAGACTACAAATAGAAAAAAAATTACCAATATCATAAAATTTAATTTCATCCAGACTACGTAATTCATTTACTTTTTTTATATTTCATCTAGAATTCTAAATAAAGCAATCTGTTAATAATAAACTAAATTGAATTTCTATCGGAGTTGTGGGTTAAGCTATAATAAAATTACAAATTTCGTAATATATAAAAAAGTCCGCTAGGTATGAAAACGTAGGCGATAAATAATTAATAACGAGTTGTATGCCGCCCTATTTACGTTATCGTCAAATTGTCTTGCCTAAGCAATTTTTAAAACATTTTAAAATGACCACAAAAGTATACATAGCCAGCAGAAAAATCATAAAACCCCAGATGGTGGTGCTAAAGCGATTAAGCGGGTCGATGATAAATTTTAACGAGTTATTTTAATGGAAGCGATCGCAGTCAGTGGCCTGCCGACAGCCTGCCCCGATAGAAAAATAAAACGAAGCTCCAAAAGACGGTTTAATACTGTTTTATTTGAATCTTTTTATTTAAGGTATTTTCTTCGATACAAACAGTATTCATAAAATTAAATTATTTTATATTTTTAATCTATATAATATATTTTTCGCTATGTATTTTAATTTTTTGTTTGTATCCTTCAGTGGCGATAAATTATAGTTGTGTCATCAAAACTACTATTGGAATAAATATCAAGCGTTGATTGCCTGTGAACTGTTTGTATAAACTTAAAAAGAATATTAAAAAACAACAATGAAAACAAAGGAAATCTGAACCAGTCCTGCACAAAATTGACAACGAAACATCGATATCATACGAATGTGACATTTTGATATAGAGCCATTTGCGTGATTACAATCGACGCAGCGGCGCACCCTCCTTAGACGCCTGCGACTCCCCCTTCCTACAACTTCCCTAGCGATAAAGATTGACATCACTGCTTTCAAATTTCAGATTATCCTAAGTCGCAAGCTAAAAAACAAAGTAAAAAGCACCTTAATCCGCGATTATTTTGACCAAAATCCCACATGCGACTGATAAATTTAAGCGTGTCATCGCAAGAAAAGATTGTTGGAGAAAGCACATTAGTGGGATATCACTACTACTTGGAATAGAACATGTCGGTTTATGTACAGGGACTGATAGCATCGACGTTAAATCGATTACGTTAAATTGTATATAAAGCAAACAATAGATGTCTGGTTCTCGTGCAGCTCTATGAGACGTTGTGTGGTTGACATGCAACTGGACATTGAAAAAAAAGTAAGTGTCAAATTTATTTAACAAATTATAATATTTCTGTTAATAACATTATATTATAATTAAGTAAAAAGGTGCGATTATTTCTATGATATTGTAAGGTACAAAAGACATAGATAATAGGATCAGGCGTTTTTTACGGAAAGCCCTATAGTACACTAACATCTTTAAAAGACATGTGGCTAAAATTTTAATCAAAATTACAATTATTTCGTTATTAGTTATTTTTTAGATATTTATTTTTATTAATTTAACAACACACTGCTGGCTACTTTATTTACTAGGTTAGGCATTATCTATTTCTATTAAACAGAGCAATTTACCTACTGTTGTATTCCAGTTTGAAAGGTATGGAGACGATAAATTATTTTACCGACTTGCTTTATTGTATCAAAACATTAGCTTTTCTTTGAATAAAAATCATAATTATAATCTGCATATAATTTTTGTTAAAAATATTTTTAACAAGAATATACAAAATAATAAATTAATTAAATTTATTCGTGGATTATCAATTATTAAACAAATTTCTCTAAATTAACTAAATTTATTCTAAATGAGTCAAATTATTTAAGTTTTTTTAGTTTTTAATAATAGAGTACCTAAATATAGTATTTATTTACAAAATTTAGTAAGTTATAAAATTAATATAAATTTTAATTCAATAAAAATTTCACTTTATTATTTAATATTTAATTTAAAAATAACACTCATTTATTTACCGATAAAATTTAAATAAATTTTTTGTATAACCGCAACTGCTGGCACAAATTTTGTCAATAAATTAAAATATTCCTAAATCGTAATTCCTTAAATTTTTAATTTTAATCACTGCAAATATTATAATTATAACAATAATTAAAAATTTACACTAAAATTTACATGTAAAATAAATTTACATTAAATTTCCTACAGTAAGTATAAAGGGCCACTTTACTATCAGGTAGACTGTTAGACTGTTTTTCATTTAAATATACATATTATATTTTATGTAATGTGAAACACATAAAATCTAGATCTGATATAGGTAGCACTGCAGTCTAGATATTAATACTATTAATACTATAAAGTCCGGGGTAAATTTGTATTGAAACTCATTGCGCCACCGTTGGAAAAGGACGGAACAACTTCCGCCAAGCCAGTTATACAATATACTCTTTGCCAAATTTATTACTAAGGTGGCACTGAAAGTTTTTATAAATGGCAAAAGTGATAATGTCATTAACATTTTATAAATATTTGACACTGAACTCTTTGTCAACCCGACGATAAAAATTATGTTATGTCCCCTCGTGTTCACTCGTATGTTTTTTTTTTAATTGACAGTAACTTTAAGAGTTTATTGGTCCAACGAGTTTTCACATAGTCGTATTAATCTTTCTGATAATATGACACATTATTATAGAAATAATTTCTATACACATAAATAAAACTGAAATGGCTTTCTGTAATTTTGAAATAACTGGCTTATATTAAGCTCAGGGAATTATTTGCATGCTGTTAAGACATAATGTCTGTCCGACAGATAAACAGTCCTACAAAAATGTTATGGCGCTAAACTTCGGAACGGCTAAATCATTGTGGTGAAACTTATCGAAAGGATAGAGAGTTATGCTAGAAATGATCTCGGCTATAACTTTTCTACAAACTTGATTAAAAAAATGATAACACTATTGATAACATTAATTATCTTATATCTCAATAACACCACACTAATAGATTCTATCCAAGCGAAGCCGGGGCGCGTCTTTAGTATTATCTGAAACAGCGGGATCATTTATTCTGCAAAAGATCATTATTACCGTCGCCAAATAATCAGTGCGAGCGCTAATGTGTGTGTGTGTACACAACATTATTCGTAAACATGGTAGGGCCACGCTGCAGCTATATTATCGTTGTAGCACGAATGGGTCGGCTCGACCGGAAAAAGACTATGCTGTCACAGAACACCAGCGTAAAATAACAGCGTAATGCCGCTGTGTTTCGTATGATTAGTGTAGAGAACCGGAGATCCGTTATACTGGAATCGAGGCATTCCATCTTAGTCCTCATGGGTGACTTTGTCTTTGGCACCCTGGGTTGATTGTGTAGAAAATGCCACATAGCATTAAGAAAGCCCTATATACCCTTTACATTAAGGAGTTACATTTAAGTTTTTAAATAAATAAATCGTGTAAGAAATACGACTGTACATATAATTTCAGCTTCTTTGTAGTTACATTAAGTTTCAACTAGTTGGTGCGTTGTTAAAATCTCGATAATTAACAAGCGTCACACGACAGGGCGTAGCTACGGACAAGAAAGTTTAATGACGTGCACTCAGTGCAAACTGTAATTGAATTTATTTATGTTCAGACGACATGTAAGTGTCGGGCGGGGCTAAGTGGGGACTGCATCATTTGCTGTTCAGTCAGCAACGCGTACTCTAACTTCTCCTAATTGGAATGAATTTGGCTGCAGGTGCAATACTTGAGTTGGCTCAAGATTAGGGGCGAGCTATTGCGAGTATATTTCAGGCCATTTCCCCTGAAATATTTGCTGTGCAACGCGCGACTTGCGGCCCGCCGGTTGCTGCCTCTCTGCTTACGCCGTCATCCACATGCGCTTGCTAACTAGAATTAAATTAAGAACAATATGAACCCTCCCCAGCTGAGATATTATATGATTATGCTCATTAACGCCAAAGTTACTGTTCTGCAACGACTTATATAGTCACATTCTTAGTATAAGATTGTGAAGTGCTATTGTATACCGATAGAGAGTTAATTTTATCACAACTTTTACAAGTTTTGTAAACATCTAAATTATGTATACAGTATGGGTCTAGTAAGTTATATAATTGATCCATATTTCAGTCATTCAATAAAAAAATGCAAACAAGTTGCGAAGCGATTGGAAAACACTTGACATAGATTATTTATAGTTTGCTTTAACGCTCACAGAGCCGAGCAGTAATGATACCTCGTCAAGGAGAACGCTCAACAAACGTCATTACTGTGAAACGCATAAATATGCAAGGCAGGTAACGCACATTTTCATGCTACGTCGCAAGAATTTTATCACTAGATTAATTCTTACAGTAAAAATGGGTTTCTTGTCGGCGTAACATGAGCCACAGTTTAGCGTGGGAGCCAGCACACTACCCGTTTAGGCCTGTATTTCACACCTAACGGACGTAAATGTATTTCTACGCAGTTAGATATAATTTCCTCTTAAACACGAGTGTTAAAAGCGTGAACGGTAAAGGGGCAAATGTGAAACCATATCCAATACAGAAACCGTATTCGTTTGGTTGTAATATAGGTGTTTGAAATGGCTATACGAGCGTCTATTAATGAGTGTTTTATTCAACAGTCCTTACTTCGCTGTTACAGGTTCATTTAAATTTCTTTATAGCATAAAGATTTTGCCTCTTATTTCTTGTTTCTTTATGTAAATACTAAACAAACAGTGTTCATATTTGAGCCGGTTTATCTTTTCCTGCTTTATAAATGGGGGTTCATGAGATGTGTGGCGTGGTAAAATCCATCACCGCATTACGTCCTTGGATGTTGTTAGTGACAACTATAGGAAACACGAAAAAAATTGTATGGCGATCACTGATCTACCTTGTTTTCAAGCACAGCAATTAAAGGAAATTCTCTCTACAAGAGTCCATATTATCTAGCCTAAACTTTAACGGGCTGCTTATAAAAGGGGAATTAGTTTGCACACATGTAAGAAATCATTACGCCAATTATATTTTATACGTGGTAGAGCCAAGCTGCAGTTATATTAGTAGTATAGTTGTAGAAAGAATGGGTCGGCTCGACCGGGGAAGGACGACACGCTCTCACAGAATACCAGCGTGAAATAGTAGCTTAATGCTGCTGTATTTCGTATGGTGAGTGTAGAGAACCGGAGACCCTTTTTACTGGAAACGAAGCATTCCATCTCAGTCCTCACGGGTGACAACGCATCTGCATTTTGATTTTTAATGGAGGATAGATGTAGATGTCTATGGGCCGCAGCAACCACTTACCATCAGGTGGACTGTGTGCTCGTTTGTCACCCTATTATATAAAAAAAAAACTAAATTCTAACCTTACCGTGCGCGATGATTGAAGCTGTAGACAATTCCCACATACTGGCTATATACAGAGACGGTACCAGTACAATGATCTCCATTATCTACCAACCCAAATGACCAGTGTGCTGGGTCCCATACTCAAATATTTTAAGTACTGCATGCGTAGCACATTCTTGTAAAGGCGGATGTACAGCGGTGAACTTATTTACTGTGGGTATTTTTTTTTATTTATTCATTCGTTTAATAGTTATTGTAAGACGCCCAAAGTTTACGGTTAAAATGGCCAAACTAAATTCGCATAATTTAAAAAAATAACATAAATTGTATGGCATGAAACATTTTACAGTACGAATTAAAACTAGAATTTAAAGCCTATTAGGCGATTCCGGTACCACAAAAAATAGTAGATTTGGCGCGGCTCAATGTTTGGTGGTCTCGTGAGACGAAGATTACGTACAGTTTGCCTTCAATCGTCCTGATCACTTGCTTAGAAAAATGATAATACAAAACCGCATAAATTCTAGATAATAGATCAAAAAGGTTCTAACATAAGTTCACAAGGTAAAGGAGTTTCGTTCATCCTTTAAAATATAATTATTAAAAAAACCTCTATTTAGTACATGCATCTTATAATATTTAAATTAAATAATTAAAAATTTTGAACAACCGACTTCAATATAAATTATTAAGCATAACTCGAAAACTTTTGGTCAAACCTTAATTTATAGGGGACGACATGAGAAGCACCAGCTTTCAGATAAAAAAAGATTCAGAAAAATCGGTTCTCCTACAAAAAAGTTCTGAGGTAACACATAAAAAAGAACATATTATAGTTGAATGGAGTATCTCTTTTTTGAAGTCGTTAGAAAATTAGCAACGAATACAAAACATTCGACAGTAAAGAAAGATTGAGTTATGAATGCAAATTTTTAAATGCTTTATTCGTTTATAGCTTTATACTATATTAGCTTGTATTGTAACTGTCCAGACGTCTGAATAACCTAAAATTTTGTAGACGTAGGTATTAAGATACCATGATCGATGGACAATACAATAATTTTATGGCTCCAACCTAACATTCACTATAATCATTAGAGCTTACGATCAATGCGTGTTTTTTAAGAATTTTTAGCTCATAGGCTAAGCACTGACTAACTTTCAATACGCGAGAAACGAGGGTTCGACTCAACTGGCATCAATAAAATTGGTAATTGCAATTTCAAGTGCCAATTTACCACATGCATGTAAAAAAGCCTGCGTGTCTGAGAATTAAAATAAATATTTTGAAGACAAAATATTTATTTTAATTCTCATCGATTCGATAAGGTGCGAAGAATCTCCGGGAGAAAAACCGGCGACGAGGTTCGCCACCCGTCACGTTCTGTCTCCCGGAGGGGCGAAAAGTGGATTGCGGAAACCCGTCTGGCTACGCTGAATGTATGTGGAGGAATGAATGATAAGATGGATGAAGTATGCGAAATGATGAATGACAGAGGAATAGATGTGTTATGTGTGAATGAGACGAAACGAAAGGGAAAGGATGCCACTGCACATGGCACGTATACCGCGTATTGGTCTGGTGTAGGCGAGACCGAACGGGCGTGCCAGGGAGTCGGTTTCATCCTTTCAGAAAGAATGGGTCAATGTGTGAAAGAGTATGAATGTGTAAGCCCGAGACTGCTATGGATACGAATGAAAGTGGGCTTAAAGAAGCTGTTCCTGCTAGGGGTGTACGCCCCAGACATGTCTAAGCCCACTTACATCCGAGAGCAGTTTTGGGACATGGTAAGGATGGTGTTGACAAAATGTAAGGAAAATGAAAATATTATTATGTTAGGAGACTTTAATGGAAGGGTTGGGGTGAAGAGGTCTGGTTATGAAAGGATATTGGGAACGTTTGGTGATGAAAGTATAAATGAGAATGGTGAAGACCTCCTCACCGTATGTGCGGAAAAGAATCTTTTTGTGACGAATACTTTTTTTCGTCATAAGAAGATTCACATGTATACATGGGAAAGAGGTGATGATAGAAGCATGATAGATTTCGTAATTGTGGATGAAAGAATGAGGAGCGCAGTCGTAGATACAAGGGTTTACCGGGGGTCCAACGTAGGGACGGATCATTACTTGGTCTTATGTCGAATTAATGGTCTTTTCAAGCGTTGGCGGCATCGGACATCTGTATCTACCACTGCGTTACAGCGTATAAGAATAGAGAAGTTACAAGATGAAGATGTGATAGAGAAGTATAAATGTAGACTGAGAGAAAATATTAGATGTTTGAATGAGTTGTGTATGAATGATTTAGACTTGAATACTGTGTGGGATAATATTAAGAAAGGTTTGGTGGATACTGCCACCGAAGTATGCGGTGTAAGTAAGAGAACAAATGAAAGGAAAAGTAATACGTTATGGTGGGATGATGAGGTACGGGTGGAAGTTGAATCAAAGAAGAAAGCATGGTTAGATTTACTAGCAACCAAAGCTGATAATTCTTCTGGTATGAATGATGAGATTGAAAGAAAAAAGGCAGAATTTAGACGTCTAAATAAGAGAGTGAAAGAAGTTGTTGAAAGGAAAAAGAAAGAAAGAACGGATAAGAATGATAGAAGGATATCTGATAATTTCCAGGCTAACATAAAAATGTTCTGGAAACTCGTAAGAACTGCCAGGGGAAATACAAAACAGCCTATAATAAATGCTATAAGAGACGAGAATGGATGTATTCTGAATGATGAAGTTTCGAATTTAAACAGATGGAAGGAATACTTTGAAAGCGTGTTTATGAGTGAAGAGTCGTATGAATTAAATGAACTAGAAATTCCGAAAGAAGTGGAAAGGGCTATGGAGATAAGTGTAGATGAAATAATGAAAGCAATGAAAAGCATGAAAGCAGGTAAGGCAGCTGGATATGATAGAGTATCACTCGAGATGCTAAGGGCTGGAGAGGGAGTGGTGGCAGGCCTGCTGTACACCTTGTTTAATTTATGTTGGGAATTAAAACGGGTACCAGATGACTGGTGTAAAGCAGTTATAGTACCAATATATAAAGGAAAAGGGTCACAGCAGGACTGCAAAAACTACCGCGGTATCAGCTTGCTTAGTATTGTGGGTAAACTGTATGCTAAGGTGTTAATTGAAAGAGTTATGAAAGAAACTGATGGAAAAATTTGGATGTGCAAGCGGGTTTTAGAAAGGGGATGGGGTGTACAGATCAAGTCTTTTCCATGCGCATGATTGCGGAGAAGTTTTTGGCCAAAAACCAGAAAGTTTTTTGTGCGTTCATGGACTTGGAAAAGGCTTATGACAGAGTGGACAGGAATGTGTTATGGCAAACACTGAACTCATATGGGTTGAGCGCTGGTTTGATACAGGCATTAAGGTCTCTTTATAGGGACTCTAGTGCCTGTGTCAGGATCAATGGGGTCTACTCGGACTGGTTTGGCATCCAAAAAGGTGTCAGACAGGGCTGTGTGGCTTCCCCTTGGCTGTTCAACCTATTTATGGACCGGTGTTTGCAAACTTTGAAAGATGAAGAATGTGGGTTAAGAATGGGCGAGTTAACCGTCAAATGCCTTTTGTATGCCGATGATCAAGGTCATACTTGCGTCATCGGCGGCAGAGTTGCAAATGATGGTTACATTAATGAACTGGGAATTAAAAGAAAGGGGAATGAAATTGAACGCAAGTAAGACGAAAGTGATGGTTTTTGAAAGAGAAGAAAGCAAAACGGTATGTGAAATAAGAATAGAAGGAGAGTTGATTGAGCAAGTGGATGAGTTTGTGTATTTGGGATGTGTATTTAGCAGGGATGGTAGATATGATAGGGATATAGAACGACGAGTAAATGCAGGGAATAGAGTGAATGGGACACTACACTCTATTATGAAGAACCAGAATTTGTCAAAACAGGCACGTATGGTAATTCATAATGCTGTGTTAGTCCCTACTTTAATGTATGGTAGTGAAAGCTGGGTGTGGCAGAAGAAGCACGAAAGTAGAATAAATGCTGTAGAAATGCGGTCTTTAAGGAATATGCTAGGGTGTAATCTGAATGACAGGGTGAGAAATTGCGTGATAAGAGATAAATGTGGTATGCAAGATGATGTTGTGACCAGGATTAAGAAAGGAATGCTTCGGTGGTTTGGTCACGTAGAAAGAATGAATGAGGAAAGAGTGACAAAGCAAATTTATATGACAGATGTGAATGGCCGAGTCGGGAAGGGACGCCCTAGGAAAAAGTTTATCGACCAAATT
Organism: Parnassius apollo; assembly: GCA_907164705.1. Lineage (NCBI taxonomy): Eukaryota > Metazoa > Arthropoda > Insecta > Lepidoptera > Papilionidae > Parnassius > Parnassius apollo. The sequence goes on from CAJQZP010001037.1 coordinate 16,071,444, forward strand.
GGCGATATTTTGAAAATGGGCCACGTTAGAAGTACCCTTAACCGACGAGCATGTATGCGTAGATATATGGATGTAAAGGAGGCGAAAGAGGTATGTCAGGATCGTGCCAAATGGAAGTCCGTAGTCTCTGCCTACCCCTCTGGGTGACAGGCGTGAGTGTTTATATATATATTTTGAAGACATATGAAGTTAGCCAACACGCATTGGGCCAGCACGGTGGACATTTTCTTGCTCTAAAACCCCCTCAGAAATGAGAGGAGGTATTTGTGCCTTTTAGTGGGTCGTATGTAGGCTGTAACTTTACTTTTCCTACTTACTGCGACATTTTTAAATCAAAACAATTTTAACATTTTTCGTTTTGCAAAAATTGAAGTAACATCTGCAGGTCCTAATAAAGCAAAAAATGCAGCAAACGTAAATGGCTTTAAATATTCAAAGGCGTATCCAGTAAACAAAGATCACGATTCGCATCTAGAAGTACTAACAGACATCCGGCGCAGCTATTTGCAGTCAAAACAGACTTAGGACGCTTCGTACTGCACTCTGCGCATGTCACTCGACTTCTGTATTATTTATTAACTCCAACGAGCTTCCGATGTTGCTTTATTCCATTGTACAACTGTATATACGCCGGTTTCTGATGTCCGAGCCGGGGAAGTTTCCAACGAACTGACACAACTGGAAGAACTTTTCGTGCATGGAATGAATATGTCTGTCAGGCAAATGCAACCAACAAAGTACTATATTATTTGAGTTTCGTATATCCGCAGTATTTTTAGTTTTCGAAGTTGCAATTGATTGAAATAAATAATAATAGATATGCAAACAGTTATTTATTTCAAACGGTTGCTTATAAAGTATAGTTTTTTTTTAATATACTCAATTAAAAAAATATTTAAAATAAGTTTTTCGTTAACAAAACTTCAATAACATTAGAACTGAATAAATTTCAAAATCCTTTAGAAAATACAATTTAAAATTAGTTCTCCTACGTAGAATTAACCGCAAATAGAAACTTGTCTACGTTTGTAAAGTCGGCGGTATTATTGGGAGACCCTCTGCTTGTAAAGGACTCTATATTAAGCATTCCTGTACCCCAATCTCTTCAGGTGAGCGCGGGGCATATACTCAACTTCAACTTATTATTTCAGGGCTGCATGTGAAATGTTTGTTTTTCTTCTGCCTACTATAATACACCTATTCGTGTTTACCTACTTTAACCTTTTATTAAATTTCTTGAGCATTTTTCTTTATTAAATAACGTAATTTAATTTTATGATTCTTTATGAAAATTTGTTAGATAAATATAATTGATGTTTTTGTTTGTAATTTCAAAATAATAACTTTTACTTAATGCATATAAAAGTATATACGGTACTTATAACAAAATACAGTTATTAAATTTTTAATGTCTGTCTGTTTGTTACGGCTAATCTCTAAAATGGCTGGACCGATTTTGACGGTACTATCACTGGCAGATAGCTGATGTTATGAGGAGTAACTTAGGTTACTTTTATTAAAAAAAGGAATTAAAGATTCACGCGGGAAAAGTTTCATAAATTACAATTGTAATATATTCCACGCTGACGAAGTTGCGCTGAATATCTAGGGTCACCTGATACACTATATTGCTTGACATCTGATATACTTATATTGCTTTTCTATTTCATTCATTATATTAGCTTACTAGACCGCTTAGTTGCCGTTTGAATCTTTTATCGTTAATGAACTCATTTTAACATAAACTGTTCCCGCAATGGGCTAAACGTGGCATTAAAACGACATTAAAAATATACGTACACCATTTAAAGATTCCCGTTTCGCGGTACTCGCGTGCAGGCGATTTAGGAAAGCTACTGGCCTCGTGCCCGTTAAAGCAGAAAACGGTCGAAAAAAAATCAACAGCTCTTGGCATTATGAGTTAATTTCGGAAGAATAACGCGGGCGATGGTTAGCGTTTCCCTTTATTTGGTGTTTCGGCCGCTCGGTTTGTTTAAACGGGTAATCCAGCGCAAAAACAGTCAAGTCTACATAATGTAGCGGTACCACAAATGTGCGTTATTTGCAATGTAGTCCGGACGTAATTGTTGGACGATAAAAATCACTTAATGCTTTCATTATGGCCCTTAGAGGCTACCACTAACTACGGCCGCTGTGTAACATGCAGAGAAACAGATTGGCGTAATAACGGTAATGTGAGTGACTGTCAGCCCAAAGCGTGTATATTATCGACTCCTAGGCAAATAATAGGGTTAATAAAATGTTTAGATAACAATAATTGCTTAGATTTTGTACCTTTAAAAATTTTTATATAATTAAATTTGTATACCCGGCTATATCATTTCATCAAGTAGTCAGCACCTGCTTTCATTAATTAAAAAAAATAAAATAAAAACATCTCAACACTTTCATATATTGTTGTAAAATAAAATTAGAATATTACTTATTCTTTTTCTAACGCATTTAAGACCATCTTGTCAAGGTTATTTTTAACATTATATTTACTCATAATTTATACTGCTAATACGGTCTCATATAAATTCCAACCGAAACCAAAGGCAATTAAAGTAGTTTTTTAACTGAAACTGAAAAAATAGTAACATAATATGTGTAAGGATTGACATAATAGAACTTTCATTACAATAGTACTTTCATCGCACGAGAATATATTGTGTTATTTTGTACATTACTCTGAATAACCATATTCTCATACACGTAGTCATTTTAAAAATTCAAAGGAGAGCAAAGTAGTTTATTGATAGTCTCGATTTTAAGGTGTGATTTAAGAAGTCTTTCCAACTAAAGTAGCTCCTTAGCCGTGGCTCCATAGATTTCGCGAAAGTTGACTTTTGTTTTCAAAAATGATAATTTAGTTCGCTGATTTCCGCGGGACTTCTTTTGTGAAATAGACATAGATGGTGTATAAAACTGATACTAAATATAAATTAAAAATTTTTTATATTAAGATAATTAGAGTGCGTCTAATGTAATTTCAATTATTTTAAATGGAAATAAAACCTTACAAATTATTACTACTAATATATTGTATCTTATTAAAGGCATCCAAAAAGCATAAAAGCAAATACTACAATAAATAAATAAGACGAGATGTAAGTACAACGGATTAGTTTGGATCTATTACGAAACTGCCGTACAGATTGTCAAAACATTGATGACATGGTGAATCAGTTTACTGCTTTAACTCTTGTATGGTTGCCATGCGCCACTTAAACTTGTAAAAATAAAACATTGTTCTTCACCTTGGGTTACAAATGAGATAAAAAAGCAGAAGTAGATATTTACACTATATACATATATAGCCGTACCTAATGCAGACGTTTGTGTAGATGCTAAAATGCTCTACTTTTATGACTTACTTTCAAATTCATTTTTCGTGATTCAAGAAAAGCCTAGATATTTCTTAAAAGAATCTTGGTAAACATGCTGCTTTACAATTGGAAATCTTAATATAGATATTCTCAATCAATATTTTTGTCATGTACTTTTTTCAATAATTTTCTCAGTATGAATTTATATCAGTGACAGTAGAAGAAGTAAAGCGATCAGTGCTATCTATATTTTTCCCTTGTATTCCACAAGTTTTTACGTGGTAGAGCCACGTTGCAACTATATTATAGTTGTAGTACGAATGGGTAGACCACAACGCCGAGCTTTCACAGTATACCAGCGTAAAATAGCGGCGGAATGCTGCTGTTTCATAGGATAACCGTAGAGAACCGGATACCCATTTTACTGGAATCGAGGCATTCCATCGTAGCCTCAGGGGTGATAACGCATTTGCACTTTGATCCTTAATTGAAGATAAATTTGAATTACATTTTAAATTTTTCGCTATCTTTCTCCTTTTTACATATTTGTGGAAGTTAGGACACATTATTTCTATAGCTAAGGTTACTAAGTCTACCATGTGAGCCTTGCTCTTTGAAGTAATTGCACATATTGTTTATAGGTAATGCTCTTCTTATCTTAATTCCAACAAGAGTTTAAGTACTTTTAAAACGGGATCACTGATGACCGTCAAGCTATAGATTAAATACAATTAACAGTACTCGTTCTATTAGTCTTAGTTTTTATACTGTCACGATATGATATTCTTCTTATAACTCTGCAGACTTTCAATGTTTCATTTATAGACATCCTTTGGTTTGCTTCCTGACTTCAGGTATGCTCACAATATATCCGCACGAAACACAATTATTCCTTATTGCTACTGTTAAAATCTTAGTGCTTATATACCTAAGACGCCTCTCTTCTCTTAACTTTTCACTGTTTTTATTAATTGCATAATGAAAACAAAATACTCCAACTTCCATCTCTATGCACACGATTTGCAGCTTTATCGTTATGTAGTAACATCTGAGGCAAAATTGGCGATAGACGCACTAAATGACGATTTGTGTAGAATAATTCTTCGGTCCAAATCCCAAGGATTAACTTTTAAATCCAGTTTTTTTTTAGTATAAAGGTGACAACGAACACACAGTTCACCTGATGGTAAGTGGATCCTGTGGCCCATAGACTTCTACATCTATCCTCGATTACGAATGAAAATGCAGATGCGTTGTCACCTGTGAGGACTAAGATGGAATGCCTCATTTCCAGTATAAGGGGTCTTCCTTTCTCTGCACTCGCCATACGAAACACAACAGCAGTGCTATTTCGCGCTGGTATTCTGCACCTTTGCAACCATAATATAGCTGCAGCATAGCTCTGCCACTAAGTCTCAAGCGTTAATAGTAAGTATCGAGTATATACGTAGAGCAATTGATATATACACCCTGCCAGATGAGATTATCAATGGCACATCAATTTATTATTCAGATTCTGTAAAAACTTTGGTATAATTGTTAGCAGTAGGTCAACATGGGGTGCGCATATAACGGACTTAAGCAGAAAAGTTTATTACACCTTCCACTTTTTTAACCTTGTCAGCTAAAACCTCTCTAGTTTAAACACTCATTTTGCCAATCTTATATTACGCTGATGTTTGTTTTATGGATCCCACAGAGGAGTAATTAAGCAAACTTGAAATAATATTCGAATTTTAATTACGAAATAAGTTGTGTCATTTTACAGACTGTTTATAATTATGTGTCATCCTCTCCGTTATTTGAGTGTACATAAATTGTTAAATCAATAAATGACTTAATAAAAACATCACATATTTCTTTACGATATCAAGTTTCTTTATTACTATGGCTACAACATACAGAGTAATGCTGCGGGCGTTTCCGTTAGTATAAATACTTTACACAAAAATTCAACGAAAATGATTAAACCTTGTAAAAACTATGAAAGGAAAAAATGAAGGCATTACGTTGCGAGCGTCTGTACGTGTTTACAAGTTATACAATAATTCAAATAACGTACTACAGCAAATTTATGCAGCTGCACGGTAACATACTTCAATGGCTGCATTGAAAAGCATTTTATTTCCATGGACGACGGCGACTAGTACGTAGCTGAGTCGTATTTTCGAATTCAGGCACAGAGCGGTGAACGTGTTAGGTGGCAATATGAATTTATGATCATGGCGAATTAAATGCGTTAAAGTCGAACGTGATTCAGGAAAATACGCATTGGAATTTAATTAAGCGCTTTTTACGCTTGACTGCCCAATGCGGGTTTCGCCGCGTGGCTGAGTGTTTATGTTTTCCGGTGGCTGCCGCCGTCGCGCTGTGTACTTGTAAAATAAATTTTAATTATATAACATGCAACGACAACTTGTATTCCGATAATGAAGCGATTATGTCGTGATGCCATTTAATCTCCAAGCAGATTACGATGTTCGAAACAAGTTACGCTTTCGGATTTTATTCGTTATTCGTTATTCGTTGTCACCACAACGTTAGGTCTGACTAAACTCTATTAATGTAGTCTTTTCTAACAGGAAATGACATTTTTACGTATTAAATATTCATCAAGCTGTGAGAAATAAAAGGATTATCTTGTACCAAATGATGATGCAAATACATTAGGTGCTAGTTAGTTTGTGTTGTGTTTATCGTGGTCAATGGTAGAGTCTTATGATCGGCATTATGAATGTAAACTCACTCACTGAACCTATTAATTAAAAAGCATCATTACAGTTATTAAGAAATAAGCTTTGGCTGTAAATTTGAACGAAAACGCAAACGCAAGGAACCCGATATGAATCGGATCAACCGGTGAAGGCCCTTGCTCACAGAATACCAGCATAAAATGTCAGTTTAGTGCTTTTGTGTTTCGTATGTTGAGTTTAAGACCCATTTTACTGGTAAAGAGGTATTCCATCTTAAGGCTCATGAATTAAAACACGTTTGCATTTTCGTTTTTAATCAGGGATAGTTATTTTATAGAGAAATGGTGAAAAAGAGCAAACTGTACTTTTAATAGTAAGCAATAATGTAGCCCACATATACATACATATCTATCCACGATACATCACATCGTCATATAAGTTACATACATTTACATTTTTTTCATAGAATAAGGGTGACAAACGAGCACACAGTCCACCTGATGGTAAGTGGATGCTGTGGCCCATAGACATCTACATTTATTCTCGATTAAGAATCAAATAGCAGATGCGTTGTCACCCCTGAGGACTAAGATTGAATGCGTCGTAAAAAGGGGTCTCCAGATCTCGACACTCACCATACGAAACACAGCAGTATTAAGCTGCTTTCTTACTGTGGTATTCTGTGAGAGCGTGGTCTTTCCCCGGATGAGCCGACCCATTCGTGCTACAACCTTAATTTAGCTGCAACGTGGCTCTACCACGTATAAATATAATTGTTGGTGACTCCATCTATCCTCGATTAACAATGAAAATGCAGATGCGTTGTCACCCTCACGACTACGATGAAAGATGGTTTCGAGTAAAAACGGTCTGGTTCTCTACGCTTACCACACGAAAACCCGCAAGATTAAGCTGCTATTTTACGTAGGGATTCTGTGAGAGCGTAGTCATACCGCGGTTGATCCAACCCATTCGTGCTACAACAATAATTTAGTTGCATTGTGGCTCTACTACGAATAAATATAATTGTTGATGACTTTGAACCACATCGTCCTTTAATTAACGCCATATTCTCCACTAAAACGAAGAAACATACCACATTATGTGGTCTGTGTTTTTGTTTGTCACCCAATATAAAGAAGGTAATGAATAACTCTTTTTTCTTGCATTTATAATTAATTATTTCACTTTTACTTATAAATAAACAATGCGGTTACTCATACTGTCGTTCCAAAAGTTTTAAACTCTGAAACTTTTTACTGTCTTTGCGTAATACTTAACAAACATCAAAAGCTCTAAGAAATAATACCTCGCTCTGGTAAAAACAATTTTGTTTAATTTAATTAGTATATAATTTAAAACGAACTAAAACGAAAGAAAATCTAAGCAAATATGTTACACTTGTTAAAATATTGTTTAAAATTTTATTTTTGTCTCTGTCACTATCGGCAATACATTATACAGTCTGGAATATGAAAGTCCATCGGTTTCTTCCAATATAAACAACGCCCGTGTATAATTCAGCCTGCAAATTGAGAGACGGGGCTCTGGTGACCAACAATTGCTGGTACTGAATAACACACCCATGATAAATCACGCCCATCACCTCCTAGCCCTGCACTGCCCAACCAGCCATCCCCGCACAGAGTGTTGATGGTACGGGGAAGTCTTTCAGGAAATGATATTCTAAGAAATTTATTGTTAACCACAATTTAGATGAAACCAATCTTGTCAGCCTTGAGCACAGGCGCAGAGTAGCTAGCCACTCAGTATTGTTTAGGATGTATTTCGGAGAGTGTGTGGAGGAATAACATGCTTCAATTCCTCTCTCCCATTTTCACCACATGACAACCAAGTGGCGGCTGGGGCAGGTATTCACCACTTTGTTCTCGATATTCCATGCATTTAAACCAAACGGTTTGCTTCATTTTTAATAATACGTAAAGGAAGTAAAGGAGTGGGATAACTTGCAGGCGTCTATCTTTCTGCTTGATAACAATTTAGGTACCTTTAAGGCAAGATTGAGTATAGTGGCTTTGGTTATGCTAAGGCAGTGCGATTTACCTAGGGTTCTAGGGCTTCATCAACACTTACACAATCATATCAGATGGGATTGAAGTGAAGCACTGGCTTTTAGTAAGTAGATTATAAGGTCTGAAGGGGGCTGGTGATCTGTCATACAGGGAATCCTAGTACGGACACCAGTCTCTCACAAATTAATTGTAACATATTAATATTAAGTTATGTGTTTATATTTATTACTAAATTTGTAAGAGGAAAGAATAAACTTATTATTATTATTATTATTAAAAAACTGGCACTAATCTATACTCCATGTTCCTAAAAAAAACTGACACTAATCTATACTCCATCTTCCGTGCTTTAGTCTCAAATAAACTAACGTAAAAAATATATTATGCGTTATATATTCTTAAAAAGGCTTTTATTCAGCAGTGTATTCAAAAAACTTAGGTCGGGAAAGATTATACTTACACTGAAAGATAGCCAAGTTTTATTTCTATCGGTTGAATAGAGTCAAGGTTACGAAAAAATTATGTGGCTTTCAACATATGTGTCAAAGCTCCTCGCTTTCTTGCTTTAAAGTAAACATCCCAAGAAGACATTAAGTTTCATATTATTAAAAAGTTACGAAACAAACTGATACTAGGCTGCACCAAAAGTATCGGGAATGGAATATTTCCGCTGTTCCTGTCATATTTAAATCGTTTTAATTGAAAACTCCTTGGTTTTAAAAATCGAATACCATTTATTTATTTAAAAAAAGATTCTCAGTCTTGTCACAAGGTTTTGTCAAACTTGTTTAGTCGTTGAGAAAATGGAATTGACTCGAGAAAATTCAATATATAATATAATATATAAACACTCACGCCTGTCACCCAGAGGGGTAGGCAGAGATTACGGACTTCCATTTGGCACGATCCTGACATACCTCTTTCGCCTCCTTTACATCCATATATCTACGCATACATGCTCGTCGGTTAAGGGTACTTCTAACGTGGCCCATTTTCAAAATATCGCCAATTTGGTCGACAAACTTTTTTCTAGGGCGTCCCTTCCCGACTCGGCCGTTCACATCTGCCATATAAATTTGCTTTGTCTCTCTTTCATCATTCATTCTTTCTACGTGACCAAACCACCGAAGCATTCCTTTCTTAATCCTGGTCACAACATCATCTTGCATACCACATTTATCTCTTATCACGCAATTTCTCACCCTGTCATTCAGATTAAACCCTAGCATATTTCTTAAAGAACGCATTTCTACAGCATTTATTCTACTTTCGTGCTTCTTCTGCCACACCCAGCTTTCACTACCATACATTAAAGTAGGGACTAACACAGCATTATGAATTACCATACGTGCCTGTTTTGACAAATTCTGGTTCTTCATAATAGAGTGTAGTGCCCCATTCACTCTATTCCCTGCATTTACTCGTCGTTCTATATCCCTATCATATCTACCATCCCTGCTAAATACACATCCCAAATACACAAACTCATCCACTTGCTCAATCAACTCTCCTTCTATTCTTATTTCACATACCGTTTTGCTTTCTTCTCTTTCAAAAACCATCACTTTCGTCTTACTTGCGTTCACTTTCATTCCCCTTTATTTTAATTCTCAGTTCATTAATGTAACCATCATTTGCAACTCAGCCGCTGATGACGCAAATATGACTTGATCATCGGCATGCAAAAGGCATTTGACGGTTAACTCGCCCATTCTTAAACCACATTCTTCATCTTTCAAAGTTTGCAAACACCGGTCCATAAATAGGTTGAACAGCCAAGGGGAAGCTACACAGCCCTGTCTGACACCTTTTTGGATGCCAAACCAGTCCGAGTAGACCCCATTGATCCTGACACAAGCACTAGAGTCCCTATAAAGAGACCCTAATGCCTGTATCAAACCAGCGCTCAACCCATATGAGTTCAGTGTTTGCCATAACACATTCCTGTCCACTCTGTCATAAGCCTTTTCCAAGTCCATGAACGCACAAAAAACTTTCTGGTTTTTGGCCAAAAACTTCTCCGCAATCATGCGCATGGAAAAGACTTGATCTGTGCACCCCATTCCCTTTCTAAAACCCGCTTGCACATCCCAAATTTTTCCATCAGTTTCTTTCATAACTCTTTCAATTAACACCTTAGCATACAGTTTACCCACAATACTAAGCAAGCTGATACCGCGGTAGTTTTTGCAGTCCTGCTGTGACCCTTTTCCTTCAGAAAATTCAAGAGCGATGATTTATTATGACTTTCGAAGTGGTTTAACACAAAAACAGTGTGTTGACCGGATGATTTCTGCATTTGGTGAACCCCATCCAAAACCACAATTTATTGCTGGTTTGCTGAATTTCAACGTGGACGTGTCAAGCTCAGTGATAATCCCCGTCAAGGTCATCCAAAAACTGCAGTCACCCAAGAAAACGTTGATGCTGTGCGTAAGCTGATTGAGGAAGATCGATATGTGACATACCGCGAAATTTAGGCAACTTTAGACATTGGTATAAGTCAAATACAAATAATCTTGCATGAACAATTAGGTGTAAAAAAGTTGTTTTCCCGATGGATTTCTCCGCTTTTTCCGGATTTTTCCGCTCTGTGAAGAGCAAAAAGCGGCTCGCGTTACTTGGTGCGTCAGAACTCTCGAAAGATTCCACGCAGGATCCTCAAATGCTGTATACAGCATCGTATCAGGTGACGAATCCTGGATATACACGTACGAACCCGAAACAAAAAACCAGTCACGAGTTTGGGTGTTCGAAAATGAGTTAAAGCCAACAAAAATTGTTCGTTCACGGAGTATTGAAAAAAATGGTGGCCATGTTTGTCTCCAAAACCGGCCATGTTACGACTATTCCTCTTGAGATACAAAGAACGGTTAATGCAGAATGGTATGCTAGCATTTGTTTGCCACAGGTCGTTTCTGAACTCCGTAAAGAGAACTGCAACCGCCGCATCATCCTCCATCACGACAATGCGAGTTCTCACACCGCACACAGGATAAAAGAGGTTTTAGAGCAAGAAAACATAGAATTATTAGACCATCCGACGTACAGCCCCGACCTAAGCCCTAATGATTTTTATACTTTCCTAAAATAAAGAACGAATTGCGTGGACAGAGATTTTCATCACCTAAAGAAGCTGTGGACGCCTACAAAACGGCCATTTTGGAGACCCCAACTTCCGAATGGAATGGTTGCTTCAATGATTGGTTCCATTGTATGGAAAAATGTGTCAAATTTCGCGGAGAATACTTCGAAAAGCAATAAATATATTTTTAAATAGTAATGTTGTGTCACTTCCTTGATTCCCGAAATTTTCAGTGCCGCCCTTGTACAATCTTAATCCGAAGGAATATGTTAATTTAATATACAATATCCCCTTTGCAATCCACTGTTTTGACTGTACTTTTGTTTCAGGCGTATTATGGTGTATCCAAATTTCATCTACAGTAATTAATCGGCACCAAAACTAGAATTTATTGTTTGTTTATTTAATATTATAAATACGTCAACAGAGCGTTGGAAAAGTTTATTCGAATGCATTTTTGGTCTAACGTGAGCAAATGCGGCGCCCAACGCACTGACAGCTTTCTCATGCCTAAATCTTAATTTAATATGTGACAAACACGTTCTTTGGACATTTTGATAGCCTCTGCTATCTCTTTCAATTTAATTAGGCAGTCGTCTAGCACCATTTGGTGCACATAAAATCGCTAAAATTTTATCATCAGTAGTTGCAATTTTGTATGTCGCGAACGTTCATTGTCTACCAAGCTCTCACAGCCTCGTTTATATTCAGCTGCTCAAAACTTCACTGTGGTAGATGATTGTGCAGAATAAGTAATAAACACAGACTCCAACTCATCATTGATTTGCGTAGGCGTATTGCCTTTAGAAAACAAACATTTTATGAGAGCTCGATACTCAATTTTTTCCATTTTTACGCGACTCACTAAAATAACTGTCAAATAACAACCACGCGTTCAAAATGGCTGAAATTTTCGTGCTTAATTGTCAAAAGATGCACAACGATATTCATTATTGACGAGTAATGCAATCTTCACGTTGAGGGCGGTAACTTTTCAGATCACCCTAATATGTGGCTTAAATAATTTTTACTTACGTTACACAATTATATTATAAGAAATTGATACTAAAATTATTAGTTATTTTATTACTATATCTCTTCTTTTCGCTGGAGATTGTCGAGAACACTGCCTCGATTTCCTCGCTCGAAGACTATTCGTGATTCTGGGCGAGAAAAAAAGTGCTAAGCGGTAGTGATCTGTCGCTCATCCGTAGATTGTTTAAAAACTGTGCAAGGACTCTAATAACGTATTTAGTATAGACCTCATTAGCAAATTTATAAATTATGTTACGTATAAAATGCTAAATGCTTTCAATATATATTTACTGCGTCAGTGGTCAGATAGGTAGTAGGTTTTGATTCCTTGCCGCAGCATAAAATTCTAAATAAACAAAGACACAAATTTTTGGTTTTATGTACCAGATGCGTATGTGATTTTCCCTATGCCTCGGATATTGCATCCAATTCTACCTTCGACTCACGTCTTACATCATAGGTAAGCATACGATATGAACGGGTTAGGATAAATGAGAGTGATGTTTACTTGACTTATACGGTATTTAAATTTTAATTACTAATTTTAGTTCTCCTTTTAACGTTACAACATGCAACTTAATTCAACAAAATGCAATTTTTTTGAAAAATATGTGTGTCTTATAATTTGTAATGAATATTTTGCTGGCAAAATTAAACACAATTTATAAATTATTAATAAGTTGTAAAATCAAAGGTATCAAACATATTTTGATTACTGGTAACATTAATTCCTACCTTAAATTGCGGTTGTAAATAATGGACGCCTCTGATCATTGTAATTGTGACATATTAAATTTCCAAGTTATAAAACTAACTCTCCAAACTCCAAACTAACTTTTCAAAACTAACTTTCAAAGATTTTCATTCAGTGTCTAAGTACAATTTATGTTTCTTTTATAATAAAACAAAAATAACAGTCCACCTGATGGTAAGTGACGTAAGTAGTATTGGACACCTGTAACCAACTTTTAATAAAAAGCTACATGGGTATTAGTTATTTTTACCACAGAGAACTAAGATACGATGCTTCCCAACATGTAATTATACTGGATCTCAATGCCATTCAATCCAGAATACAGCAGTGAATGCACTGCCGCTTTACTATAGGAAAACGTAAAAGAGTCCGTACCTACACCGACGGACTATACAGAAAAATAATTCTGCTAATTAATATTTTAGTAAAGTATTAAACAAACACCTTATTTTTTTAAATACGTTTTTTATATTTTTTTAATAAAATATAGCATACATTTCTTAAAATATTTTAAGCATTGTGTTGTCTCGGAGGCTTACTAGATGAAATTTAAGAGTCATCTCAGAGAGGCTGCTTCACGCAAATCCGGCCGCGATAAAAGGGAGCTCTGGAGACCCGTGTTCAGCGGGAAAAGGAATTTTTAATTGGCCTCGAAATAAAAGCTCGTATAGCTTATGAAAAGACTTTTACAACAGTACTTATCACGGACTTAGATACCCTTAAGTATTAATATAATGCGTATCAGCCAACTCTAAAAAATTTATTTTCATATTATTATTCTCCGGTTTTTCATTTTAGATGAACTCGTTATTTAGGGATATTTCTTAAAGGTGATAACTCAAAAAAGATAAGATTTAAATCCTGCGCCGTTGGCTAGCCTCCGTTGAGGCAGGCCGCCGTGGCCAAAATTCGGTCTGGAGGACATTATTATATAGTACAAGAACTTAAACTTGATCCTCTATTGCTGACCGTATGTGGAAGCTTAGTCTCTCAGGTCACTCAGCGTGTGATGGAAAGGACAATGTTCAGAATTTATCTGCGGGATAAAATCCGTAATTATATTTACGCGAACACTACACATATAAGCAAAACTAGTTTTTACGGATTTTATCGCGTATATTAGTCCAGTTAGTCACCCCGTAACCATGGGTGCTGCAAAGTGCTCGAGACGTCGGAAATATAACACTTGTTTTATTTATATCTGTAATGAGGATATAACAAAAAGAAGGTAGAACGAGAGTAACTGACACGGTCAGTAAGCTGATAGGCAGTCCATGTCGTCCGAAGAAACAACAACCTATGGGGTTCGAGTGCAGTCACGTACTGAAAAGGGCAGTGTTAAGCGCCCCTCCACTAGCTGGAGTGACGACCTGGTGACCCGCAGGTCAGGTAGTTCAGAATTATATTTTTATATAATATTAGAGTCTGAAAAGTGTGGTGTTTCAGTATCTGCCTATCACCTTATCTGACCTGTCGACTTTACCTACAATAATGTTTGTATGTACACTTAGCAATTACATTTTTGCATTATGTGCGTAAGTAGCTACTTATAAATTGAAAAATCAGTATGGATATCATGGATAAACGTGGATATTTTAAAACTCTATATTATAACACACAATGAAGGTTTTAATAAACATATTTTAAAGATTTTAAAACAAGTTATAAATGTTAAAATGGATGTACTATTTTTCTTTTTACTCAAGCGAAGCGCTGTTCTTTCTTGTACAGTAAGTAAGGTATACTTTCTTAAATATTTCAAATCGATGAGCCTTGAAACAAAGTTGAATGAAGAACTTTCAATATTTCTTAATAAAATATAAATGAGTTAAGTTTAGCTATACGCGAAGTATGAAATTGCTTGTAAAGACATTCATAAATATTAGCAACATTAATAATTAATGAAATAAACTTTTATCCAGTATTTATTAAATATAGTTTATTTACATTTCTCCATGTTAACGATCTGGAGTTTTAAGTGCAAATTAGCGTCGATACTTTATTAGAAAACTTTCTTACTCATACTCAAGTACTCGTTGCTTAAACCTCATTAAAATTATTATTCATCCGCGTCGTACTTAGACACTTTAGGTCTAGTTTTACCGTATAAGCGGTATTGCTGCTACATCCTACCCGAAGATATTCCAATTTCCACACAATCAAATTTCACCCTTTTAACGGTAATATGGCGACTATTCTTTTTCTCAATTTCACGGTTGGACATGGATCTCTCCCATTGAAGGGAGAATTTGCCTTAATAGTCACGCTTGGAATTGAAGAACGCAGTGCCAGATGTCTTGCACCGTAGACGCTGCTTACATTACGCGGTAAGGGTATTTTACATATAACGTGAACAAGATAGTTATAACGCTATCTACTGAAAGACGCAGGATTTTTCAGGACTTTTCCCATTGTCGCCTCCTGCGGCAACCACAGGACGGAACACGGTTATGGATCCTCTTACGACGCCCTTGTACGTAACGTGTGACTATTGATTGAAGAAAATCAAAAGAAACCTGATAATTTTTGTGTGATTTTTTCCTCTGATGCCACAGAACGCTTGCTTGACTTGCTTGTCTTACCTACATAATTAACAAAAACTGTAATAATTCTCCTACACTCGCCATCGCAGTTTATAGTCAACCAAATCTAAGAAATACCTTTTGACGTTTCACATTAATCATTCCGCAATAACTTTGCACAAGCGTACTCACACGATTTAAAATCACCTTTTACATAAATCTGCAGAATTACGAAGTTATCTATTTTTCATTACAACGTGTATAGTTTTTTATCACTAATTTTAATTAAATTTTTTCAAGCAAAGCAAAATATTAAAAAATAACCAGTATTAACTTTTTTACTTGACGTTGTTTCAATGACATGTCGCTATGTATATTACCATAGTGTTTGGATGATTAAAATTCACTATTATGCGAATAATCGGCAAAATAATTAAATAATCGGTAAAAACATTCTAATAATCGAATCATTAATTTCTTAAAATTCCTTAAATTACATGAATCGTTAATAAAACAAGTTTATTTTTTTTTACTTTGTCAAAGTAATTTTTGTAGGTAAAATACTTGTACACAAGGCCGTGCTAAAATAACCACTACATAATTTCAATATCCCGCCATTTCGATACCAGTTACTCAACTCTACAGAATCAGTAATTCTTTTTTGAGGCGATGTATACGCTTTTATAACAAAATGCCAGAAAATATACAAAATTTGACATAAGTGCACATAGTTCAAAAACTTTATTCAACTCAGATTGTATAAAAAGGGTTATTTTAATATTAAGGAATTTATGGATGATAATAAGCCCGGCAAAGGGTGATCGCTACCAAGATATTTCTAATTTGTTTTGTGTTGTTAATTGTAACACGTATGATTGTAAGCTATTTTTTTAAACTAGTCCTAGTTGGGTTTCTTGCTGGTTCTTCCCTGGACAGAGGTATTTTTTTCGAACCAGTGAAATGAAAAGTGACTTTCCCTGGACAGAGGTATTTTTTTCGAACCAGTGGTAAATGAAAAGTGACTTTCAATAATTATTATTCATAATCTATATTGAATAAAAAAGTTTCTGTTTTGAGAGCTTAATGTGCGTAATTTTGTGATTTTGTGTTTGTCTTCTTATTTTGTGACTCGGCTTTAACTTTTTGGACTGTTTCTTCTATAATAACTTTTTTGTACGTAGTAGAGCCACGCTACATCTATATTATAGTTGTAGCACGAATGGATCGGCTCAACCAAGGCAAGACCACGCTCTCAAAGAATACCAACCTAAAATAGCAACGTAATGCTGATGTGTTTCATATGGTGAGCGTAGAGAACCAGAGACCCTTTTTACTGGAATCAAATCTTAGTCCTCGGGGGTGACAACGCATTTGTATTTTGATTCTTAATTGAGGTTAAATGTGTATGCGTATGGGCCATAGCATCCACTTACCGTCACTGTGTGCTCGTTTGTCACCCAATGCTATAAAAAAACTCGTTGAAGCATGTGCCATGTCACAAAGGATTATGGATAACTTTGAAAGATACATTAATTTTGACTGCATTATTGAAAATCTAATTATAATAATAATAATAATTAATATAAACAACGACATCCCTACTAGTTGTACTGAAAGTGATTGAATAAATTTATTTTGAATCTAGTTTCAATCTTAAATTTTTATACCTGTGTCTCTAGAAATAAGCAGTAACAACAAATACGAAGAAACTGATAAATCTTGTGTTTTAAATTATTCGTTTTTAATTTATTCTGATATTATTCAAACCAAACTGTAAATGATTACCAACTCTAAATAGTCGATATAGATTTTTTTAAGAATCGAATATTTTACGTTCATATTTTTTGATTGACATGCTTGGTGCAATAAGTCTGACAGCTGTCAAAATGTATTTCTTAGATTTGGTTGACTATAGTTTTTCCAAAATATAATTCATTAGTTAGTTAGTATACTTTTTTTGATTTTAAAGGTGATAGAGCCACGCTACAGTTATGATGCGGCATGAATGAGTAAGCTCGACCTGAGTAGGACCATGGTCCCACAGAATACCTGCGTAAAATCGGCTTAATGCTGCTGTATTTCATATAGTGAGTGTAGAAAATCGAAGACACTTTTTACCGGAAACGATACATTCCATTTTAGTCATCAGAAGTGACAACGAAATTGCATTTGATTCTTAATTGAGGATAAATGTGGATATGGGTACCGTCAGGTGACTGCTCATTTTTTACTCTTATTTTGTTGTGTGTTGGATGTATTTATTAATTGTGTGGTAAGGATAAATACGATTATGAAAACTTTTGTTGTAAATGCCAACTCCACTTGCATGCAACTTACTGCTACTTACAGATGAAGCTTTGGTGGCCTGGAAATTTCCGTTTAATTCATGTGTATTTTTATTATAGAAAAAAATAACAACCAACATTTTTCTTTCATAGGTGATACATAAGGTACTAAATACTAAACAGTTTATTAAGAATTTGGTTATTTCTTGCAGTAAAACGTATGCCATCTTGACGTCAAGATAGATTTTACAAAAGAAAAAAATTAATTTTCATCACACAGGCACATTCATTTTGCAGATATTTCATTGAAAAATCAAAATAAAAAAGTTAAAATAAACTTCCCATGTGAAACTTCCCAACTTTATTAATAATAAATTTTGTTCAAGACCCATTTTACTAATCTTTTATGTCAAAGAAAATATTATATATACAAATTTAGAAAAAATATGATGACCTGTACCAATTTGGGACAAAATATTTAATAGACCTCGATTATTCAATGGTTCAAGCCAAAATTGTTATCAACTAAAGTTTAGCTGAGCTCCTAGAAGAAAATTATTTATAAGACGACTCCATTGAGTCACCGTTTTGAGAGACCAGTTCGAGTAGATTTTGTAAACGTCAATATGGAAATAGGTAAAGCGCGATTTACCAGCATTACTGGAGCAACGGTTGAAACCATTTCCGCAATCAGTACCTTACGACTCCTTTTCTGTCTTAGAGTCCGTCTGGATAGTCCAATAACAACCCACCTATTTCTACCGCCAAAAAATTACTGTTGATACTGCTGTGTTTGGTCTGAAGGATATAGATAGCCTGTTCAGCTACAGGACAAAGATTTCATAACCATTACGCAGTTACTATCAGGTGGGCTGTAAGTTTGTTTTCACGTCAGTTTTATAAAAAGAATACTAGCATTTCACAGCACATTGTACTTATGGAATTATTAGATCTAGTTTTCGCCGGATCATTCGGTGCCAATATAAATACTTTGGACTTCCGTCTAACAAATGCGATCGTTGCTTTTGAAGTATGGTACGTCGATGACACAAATAGACTGAAATGGACTCGCATAAACTATTATACATTTTCCATATAGCGACAAGCGTTCCATTCACCGCAACGAAGTACGTTGCAGCAGACTTAAGCTTGTGCTCTGAGTAAAAATAAACATAATATAATCTCTCATGCCTGTTATTCACAAAAGTGAGCAGAGACTACGAACTTCTCAGATATCATGGTTAGGCACAGTCTTAAAATACTTCTCTCCCTTCTTTCATATCACAAAGAAAAAAACTGTGAAAATGTTTCAACAATTTTCACGCCTTAAAAAATAAAGTGGTTTTTGTCCATGACATACATTGTTTTATTTTACTCATAATTTTATGCAAATTTTATGATCTGAGCTGCCCAGAGCGTGCAACCACTGAAAAAAAAAAGGTATTGCAGACGCCCTACAAGACATATTAATTCAGTGAAAATAAAATAAACAACGAGTAACATATCCAAAAATTATTAAAATGTGGAATAACAAATAGTGGTAATGGCGGGGCAAGGGGTGTTAAGAATATCCGGTGGAGGTTCGATTGCCACCTATGGCAACTCGACCTGGCAACATACAACGTACGCACCCTGAGTACTGACGCAAAGATTCCGGAGCTGGAAGCAAAGATAGACAAGTTGCGCTGGAATATTATAGTACTATCCGAATTCTGAAGAGAGGTAGATAATACGTTGATCCTCGAATTTGGCAACATTTTAATCATCGGGAGGGTGGCCATCTGTCCCAAGGAGGTGTCGGATTTATCGTCCACATGTCCCTCAACAACGTTGTAACGTTGTAAAGATTGGAAGTGTGTTGCCGAGGGTTGCGTACCTTATACTTAGTAACACCTAATAGTATTCGCTAAAGGTCATACAGGTTTATGCACCGACCACGGCACATTCCGATGAGGAGTTCGAGGAAATGAATGAGGACATATCTAGAAAAAAAAGAAAGAGGGACTCTTTATGATGAACTTTTTCTTCCAGAAGCGGCCCCACAGAAAGTTTATCCGGTCAAGCCCCGACGGTTTGACAAAAATTGAGATTGACTTCATTAAGAAGACCAGACGAAAACTGTTCAGTGATGTCTCAGTGATCGCAAGAGTGAAAACTGGCAGCCGAATACACACTGAACCTAAACATTAAGTTGAAGAGGTCACGTCTAATGAAGTAAACGCTCCGTTCCCATCGTGCTCTAATCCAAAGTCTCGAAACCTTTTAGCTCGAGTTACATAACCGTTTTCAGTACCTATAAAACTGCAATAAAGTGGATGATTTGAATGATAAACTCGGGAAAACTGTGTATGCGGTTGGAGCCGAGTTCGGCAAGAACCGCCGCAGAAGAACATAAAAACTCTCTGATCACACTCTTAACCTCATGGCTGTTAGACGGGAAATGAAGCTGCAGTCTTCAACAGATTTGGCACCACACAGCTGACTGAACAGATCTCCAAATACATGCGGCGGGACTTACGCAACTTTAATACTGCTCGTATTGAAGAAGCAATCCAGCGAAACCAAGTCCCCAAAGTCTTTGCCAGAGCCAACTGTCAAAGCTAAAGACGGGGTGTGGCAGCATCGTTTCCGAGACACCTAAGATGAGAGATTGAGAGGTTCTATGCTACGCATGTGTAAGTAACGATCCAGGAGCTAGTCTTATCTGACACAATTCCGATGATATTCTGGAAGTTACTCCAAGCAAGACTAGAATGGCTATTAAGCACCTAAAAAAATGGCAAGACCCCAGGTGAGGGTGGAATTAAACCGTAGCTTCTGAAAGCGGGTGGAAAACTGGTACTTGAAATCCTTTAGAAGCTCTGGAATTCCGTCCACCATCGAGGAACTACTCCGAAGACGTGAAGCAGCAGTGCGGTAGTCTTTAAGGAACTATAGACCGATTTCCCTTCGGAGTCGCGTGTACGTGCTTTTTTCGAGAGACATTAAGAATTGCCTCACACGCAGGCTCGACTACTTCCAGCCTCCAGAACAAGCCGGTTTCAGAAAGGGCTTCAGTACCGTACCACATATATACTTTGCGGCAGATTGTACAGAAGATCGAAGAGTATAATCTGCCACTTTGCCTTGCGTGTGTAAACTATGAGAAAGCATTTGATTCCGTCGAAATTTGGGCTGAGCTACAGTCCCTTCAGTGGTGCCAAGTTGACTATAGGTACATCGAAGTGCTGAAGTGTTTGTACAGTATGGCTACGATGGCTACCCGAGTGTAGAACCAGAGTACGAAAACTATCCAACTGCAGAAAAGTGTAAGACAGTTGACAGTGGCAGTTATATCCTCGAAACTCTTTACCGCTGCTGACGTTTTCAAGCTACTGGCCTGGAAAGGATAAGGTATGAACATCAATCGCGAGTACATCACTCACCTACGATTTTCCGATGAAATAGTCCTTATGAAAAAATCGCTGGAGGACCTAAAAACTACGCTCTATTACCTCAATAGTGTCTCCAAACGGATAGGTCTTAAGATAAACATGGACAAAACAAAGATCATGTTTAATGTCCGTGTCACACCTATGCCGATAGTTATTGGAAGCACTAAACTCATAGTTGTTGACAAGTACGTTTACCAGGGACAAGTAGTCCGACTAGGTAAGTCCAACGTCGACCGAGAGGTTAATCGATGGATTCAACTCGGCTGGGCAGTGTTCGGGAAATTACAACACATCTTCTCGTAAGGTATACCTCAAAACCTGAAAACGAGCCAGTTCATGTTGCCAGTGATGACCTAAGGAACCGAGACGTGGTCCTTCACTGCTGGCCATATGAGGACGCTCAAAGTCGCTCAGTGAGCTATGGAGAGAGCTATGCTCGGGGTTTCTCTGCGTGATAAACTTAGAAATGAAGACATCCACATTAGAATCAGAATGACCGACATAGCCCAACGGATTAGTAAGCTGAAGTGGCAATGGCGCAGCCACATAACTCGAAGACGCGACAACCAACGGGGTGAAAAGGTTCTCGAGTGGCAGCCTCGGACCGGTCGGCAAAGTATAGGGCAACCCCCCTCTTGATATAGTGACGACCTGGTAAGATATGCAAGAAGTTGATGAATGCAGGTGGCTCAGGACCGTGCTTTGTGGCATTCATTGGGGGAGACCTATGTCCAGCAGTGGACATTTAAAGAGCTGTAATGATGATGATAATGATGATTGGATAAATTTAACACATACCTAAACAGTAAATAATCTTACAACAGAATATGTTACTGAAGGTTTAAGAATGTTTATGATATTTAGGGACACAGCTTACACACGAAAACAAAAGAGGAACATGTGCACAATTTTGTAGTCGAATCGTAAATCGTAAGCAAATCTATAAATATTGATGACGTAGAAAGCTATTATGTTCAGGCATACTCCCGAAAACGTTACTACTCCGATAATTTTATGACGTAAAGACATGCGATTAACCTTGCCGTTTAGAAACAGAAATGTAATAAAAAGCTCAATACATCACTATATTAAATTCATGCAAACCTTGTTTTCAATAGAAGAATAAAATATCATAAAGATATGTTTTAGAATCCTACGTTCCTAATAATTGTATTTACAATATCGATATCATCATAACTGGAATAATCATTATTTCATTATATATTAAAAAATGTGCCATGTTCACAAAATTACAAAAATGTATCTTACATATAATAAATTCTTGTCTGTAATTCTAATATTTTCTGGTGAAAACAAGTCGAAAGAAAGGATATCGAAGCCGAATTAATGGTTCTTATGGACGACATACACGGTCAGTTCAACTGATCAGTTCAAACTAGGACTGTTAATATATTTAAAATATGGGATTTTCGATATACTCGTATCTTTAAATAAACTTATATATAAAATTCCGATATTAATATATTAATAATTATCGATATATCGAAAGTCCGATATTTTAAACAATATCAACAGTCTAAACATTGAATAAAACTATTATTTACGGATTTTATCGCGTTTTAATTACAATTATAATTTATTTTTACTATCCCGACGTTTCGGGTGCTTTATAGCACCCATGGTCACGGGGGGGGACTGAGATGCTTGACGTCCCAATGTCATAGTTAGTCCGGCTACCTTCAGATTTTTGAATATTAATTTTTGGTCCGATTTACGCAAAACGAGCTGATAGTATCATGAAGTCTTGCAGTGGTATGCTTGGGTTTGGGTTTAATTTTGTTAATTATAGGATCCCAAGCAGATGGCAGCAACCCATCCATCTTCTCTATTGAAATTTGGATGTTTTTTTAATTTCAGTAGCCTCGCGTATCATCCTTGGTAGGAATCGGTGTTCTTTTGCGAGAATATGTGGTTTATCAAATCTAATGTAATGGTGGGGACGGTCTTGAACATGTTCGCAGACTGCAGACTTCCCGGAGCGTCGGTGCTTCACGTCAGTTATATTTACAGTTTCTTCACGCGGGTTTTTATAGATCTCTTTGTTTGACCTATGTAAGAGAGACCACATTCACAATCTAGTTTGTACACACTTGCATCTTGTAATAAAGAAATCTAACAAATCATAATATCAACAGTCCTAGTTTGATCTGATCAGTTGGAATGATCAGTTGAACTGACCGTCTGTGTCGTCCATTAGAATTTTTCTGTATGTATGTGTATTAACAATTCACGCAAAAACCACTGTACGGATTTCTATAAAATTTTGTTTGTAGATAATTAGTTAAGGACTGGGGCAATTTTTATATACACTCGACTTGTTGACGTTGAGGGAGAGGAGTGCTGTGCGCACTGAGCGTTGGGTAAACTGAACATCCTGCATGGAGCACTAACTCCGCGGGATGGTCGGCGGTGTGTTCTCCCCGTCATCAAGAGTCGAGTTGGATGCAAAAAGTAGTAACATTTATTAAAAATTATAAAATATAAGATAGTTTTAATTTTAATTTCAAATCTATGAATAAAGTGTCGTTGTCAGGTCGTAGAATCAATAATAATATCATAAGGTAGTTGCTCATAACACTATTTGTTGACCATATCATGACATGTCTAAAAAAAATCAATAGAGACCGTTTTACGACATAAGCAACTAAACACAACATTGCTATTTCATGATATTATTATGATCGTATCGTTTCGGATCAAGTAGTTTCACAATTCACCACTAATGGCGCTGAATACGAATTTTTACCGAAGCAGAATTTTTAACAGAATCTTTTTTTTTTTTCAAATTCATTTATATATTATATAAATGGTCGCGGCTTTGTTGCGCGATTGGGCCAACCCAGTCACACCGCAACTTACTGTCGATGATATTACTAGATGGTACTGTTTTGCCTTTCATAGATTTAACCTATTATTAGGCCATCTACTTACTGCTAAATAAGGTAATACCGAGTAACTGATAAAATTGAAAATAATTCTACTGAACTGATTTTTACACCATAGAAATTTAGAGTTGTAAAATATCCATGTCGGTGGCCAATAGCGGGATGATTTACCGTGATTTCCACGTTTAGCAAAATGATTAACTAAACTGGCATACTGTATTTAAACAAAACTGTGATCAAGTGAGAAACTCTTTACTTGAATTAGTATATTGGGTATCTATGGGCATAGCAATAATTTCGTTAATATAATTCGTTATCAAGTTTTCTAATATAAGTAATTCAAAATTAAGTGCATTCTGAAATTTTTATCTCTTTTTATTGGAATAGTTCATAGTAGGATCAGGACCGTGCTTCGTGACATTTCTAGGGGATGGCCTATATTCAGCAGTGGACTTGTGACTGCTGTAACGATGATGATGATATTGATCGTTGGATGATTGATTATAAGCTAGATATGGCACACAACCGTAAAGAAGTTTTTTTTAGTTTTTATGAATGTTATTTTAACAAAGACGAGAGCTGTGCAGCTCGCTGTAAGATAACATGGCACGGGAGCAAAATCTGTAGGATTCCCCCGATAACATTAACATAAATTTTATGTGCTGATTTGTCAGTAAAGTGGTGAAGAATAACTTAAAAGAAAAAAGGAAGCTAAGAAAGAAAAGTTTAGTTATAAATTAATGGACATGTGAAAACCGCTAATACGCTAAGCGTTGCGGCGAACTATTTCCTACCCACTAAACACTATGGCTAATGAGGAGCCCAGTGTAGAGACGTGAGACGTATGAAAGCTTCTATTTTACTACTTTTTTACTTTTAATGATATATATATAAAACAGTTTATCAGTTATTAAGATAGCTTTCATATTTTCAGACAGCTCTTGCGAAAAAGTATATTATCAAAGAAAAATAATTTTACCTTAATACATGTTTATTTTAATTTTAACTATGAGTAAAACTGCATTAATAGAATTTTGAAAGTCACTTGTTAAAGTCGGTAATCGAACCGATCCAAAATTTCATAAAATGTGATGAACCCAAATTCGATACCACTTATATCTTAATTGCAATTTGGAGTATCTATTTATCACGTTTTTAGCCGTGAAGGGAAGAAAACCCGCATATCTGAGAAGTTAATCCCAAAACCTCAGATGAAGTAAAAAAAGGTAGATATCACACCTAGAACAAGAAACTGTAACCAATTTTACAACTTTGTGTGAGTCAGAGAAGTGTTGCCACTTTTTTTTAAAGTCCCTGAAATTATACAATACTACAACTATAAGAGTAGTGTCCGATGCGAATGTGAAAGTATATCTGTCCGTTTTAATAAATTTCAACAATTGACAATTCAAAAAAAGATGAAGCACGTAGGAGGCGTCTGTAAATCATTAAAAAATCTTCTTGATAGATTGTCCAGTGAGCATGTAAGCATCGATAAAATATACAACATATGTAATGTTAAACATGTTTATTATAAAAAAAGAACTCATAAATATATATATAAATTTCCATGGAATTAAAAATATACTTTTCTAAATGAAAGAAAGTATATTTTAGTAAATGTAAAATAGTAAAAAATCGAGGAGGGCATAAACGAGTGTTCTAATTTGTACCCCGGGTAGAAAGATATAAAGTATAAGCCGGAGAGGACACCTGAGTCTCGGTTAAAAAGAGCAAGGCCGGCTTCGCCGTCTTCAGGTGGTAGTGGACAGCATTAAGATTGGAATGAAGTGTCCTGATGTTGCAAAAATTCACGGATAGCGTGACAGGGGTCGCCTTGGTCTTATTGCTCCGCTTGCCCCTTGCAGTTTTAGCCGCGAACAGAATCCCCCCCTTCCCCCAGAATACGCGTAGCAGCCTAAGCACCCACGCTCAGGAAGTGTAAAGTAGCTTAGTCGTGAATGCGAGGGATTCTCCGTCACCAGGATTGAGGGTACCCTCTTGGGGTAGGTTTTATTTGATTCCGCTATGATGTTAAGGGCGAGGCGGAATTGGGCCTCCAGCCCAAGTGAAACTCAGAGATAAACCTCTACTTCACGCAGGTATTCTGTGAGGTCATACGGTACCACCCCGGTTCGAGCTGGCCCATTCATGCAACATCAATAGCCGCTGCGTGGCTCTACCACTGTCAAGTCAAGAGGGTGGCTGCCATTTTGGTTCTCTTGAGCTCAGCAGCTCTCTGTTATAGCAGCTACCCTTCATTTTTTTAAAGGATAGGGCGATAAACGAGTATACAGTCCAACTGATGGTAAGTGGATTCTGTGGCCCATAGACATCTACATATATACTCGATTACAAATCAAAATGCATATGCATTGTCACCCGTGAAGACTAAGATGGAATGCCTCGTTTCCAGTAAAAAGGGTCTTTGGTTCTCCACACTCACCATACGAAACAGCAGTATTAAGCTACTATTTTACGCTGGTATTCTGTGAGTGTGTGGTCCTTCCCCGGTCGAGACAACCCATTCGTGCTATAACTATACTACTAATAGTATAACTGCAGCATGGCTCTACTACGTAAACAATTCATGTATTTCATACGTTGGTAGCCTAAATTAGTACTAGTTTATAGTAATAGTTTGTAAGTACGGTTTCGATCCCCATCCTCTTGTCTAAACTGGAGGCAATTGGCGTCAGAGGTGCCCAACTATCCCTCTTCCAGAGTTATTTTTCAAACCGAAACCAGGCTGTCACTATCAATGGAAAAGTGAGTTCCGAACTATCCATGAGTTACGGTGTTCCCCAGGGGAAGTATTCTTGGCCCGACGCTCTTCTTGGTCTATATCAATGACCTCTGCTCTCTCAAAATTCCTAGTTGTAAGATTGTCTCCTTTGCAGACGATACCGCCCTAATTTTCTCGGCCTGCTCCTGGAAAGATACCTTCCAACTTGCCCAATCTGGTTTGAACTTAGTCTCTCTCTGGCTCCGTACTAATCTACTCACTCTCAATTCCAAAAAAAACCCAGTATATCACCTTCTCCCTCCGCAGTATTCCACCCAAAGCATTAGAAAACTATCGATTAATTGATCATTCCCATTCTGACCACCCCCTCTCCCCATGTAACTGTGAACCTCTTACCTCGACCGATTCCACAAAATATTTAGGTACTATTATAGACAATAAACTGACCTTCCAGCCACACATCAACCTCACCGCTTGTAGACTCCGTAAACTTATGTTCGTCTTTAAAAATCTTCGCCAAGTCGCAGATCCTTGTCTAGTTAGATCAGTCTATTTAGCACTTTGTCAGTCACTTATAGTCTACTGTTTAACAACCTGGGGTGGTGCGAGTAAGTCAATACTAATTAAGCTGGAAAGAGCCCAAAGAGCGGTCCTCAAAGTCTGCACGTTCAAACCCCTGCTATCACCAACCTTCGATCTTTATCAGTATTGTGAGGTTCTTTCAGTTCGCCAACTCTTTATTTTATTAACTGTCCTCAAACAACATAGTAGTTGCAGCTATGATCCCTCTTTAATGTTTTCCCAGCGAAATCACCTTGTAGTACGTTCAACCCCGTTTAAAACTCTAACCTCACAACGCTTTTTCTGTTTCTTGGGCCCCTTCCTCTATAATAGACTACATCGTGTGCTCAACATCTTTCCTCTTACAAAACTGTCCTGCAAATCCAAAGTCTCTAGTTATTTGCAGACTATGAACTATGAGGAGACTGAATCTCTCCTCCATCCTATCAGGTAGGTAATAATATACTAACGCCCACACCCACTCTGACACACGCACTCACACACACACACACACACACACACACACACACACACACACACACACACACACACACACACACACACACACACATAAACACACACACACACACACACACACACACACACACACACACACACACACACACACACACACACACATACACACACACACACCATTTCTCTCTCTTTTCTCTCTTTTTTGATTACTTTGCAATCACCAACTGTACCTTAATGATCAACATCCTGTGAGGAGAGTGCTGGTGCTCTGAAACACAGGCTCTTAGCCTAGCTCGGACGCCAGTCTCTCACAATCTAAATATGTTTTTTCCCTGGTAAAAACCTCTGTTCATTACTATACTAATATCTTAGATTGTGGAGAAAATAAAGAATTTATTATTATTATTATTATTATTATTACTCAACAATTAAAACAGAAACATCAATGACTTAAAAAAATTATATTTATCTTGACTTCAATTTGATGTAACTTAGTAACAACTAATTGAAAAAAATATGCTGACTACATATATTTTTATAACTTAGCCGTAAATTAATTACCCAGATCTTGGACCATTAGAAGTAAGAAATACTGGCAACATTCTCCCGTTACGTAATCTCAAAGCATTGACATTCGTGCTTCGAATAACCTTCAAAATTGTGTTGGAATAACGAATTAAAATATAGTTAAATGAGTAAACAATACTAAAGAGAGACTTTTTGTTCACTTTAGTATTGTTTTTGCACATATTTAACTACATAGGACGGCATTTTGTAGGCAAATTTACTGCACGACGCCCCGGTAAGTACTGAAAGAAAATGAGCGTAGTTTGATGCATGCATGCGTGAACGCGTGTGCTTACATAAAGGAGCGGAGTTTTTTGGCTTCACCAATAACAAAGGCCGCGCTGTATCTACCTTTTTTTACTTCATCTGAGCCCAAAACTATCTGCGGCCTATGACCAGTAGCATTGGGATGTATGTAGGCTGCTACTTTTTTACTTTTAATTATGCAGTTTTCATTTCATTCATATTTTCGGAGATGTTTAATTATTGTTTTCACTTTACCGTTAATATTAGAGGTAGCGAAAACGAATAGAACTCATCATTATCATCATTACTGGTTATCAATAAATTAAAATAAGCTGTAAAATAGGCTTATATTTGCCGTAATTGCTTCGCTTGTAAGACGGGTTTGCAAATGCAGCTTTTTATTATTTTGAGCTGCTATCAGGAAGCCCTACTGCCCCCCCCCCCCCTGTTTCAGTTTCCCTGCTTAGCCTTGTACAACACCCACAAGACGATACATGGTAGCGGGTTCTCTCAACCGCCACTACAAGGCGCATATATTTCTACTCATGTTCATGAATTTTCTTTTTCTCACGTTCCCATAATATATAATCACTTTTTCCTGTAGCGTATTATATTACCTATGCTAAATTTCATTCACCTATGTCTAGTAGTATCTGAGAATTCAGAAAACATACCTGTGACAAACAAAGGTAAGCGACACAGACAACGAGGTGACACACAATATATATGAAATAGTTATACAAAAAATTGAGTAGAATATTTAGCCGTTGTCTAGTATCAACAAAAGGTATCCAAACAAATTCACTTGAATTTGTTTGGATACCTTCAATGATGTCAGGTTTTATAAATGTGTTTGGTTGTGCTGAAATATTTTATCATAAGGCTGTGATATCTATTTAAATGTACGGTTGTACAAAGAGAACAAATCCCATTCAACTGCAAAAGGGTGCACGATACGATGACGCTATATCGCTGAACTACTCTATAAAACTTCTTTTTTTTTTTCTTTCTTATAAAACTTTTTCTTTTCAAATCATAGAGGCCCCGGTCTTATATAAGTCTATAGGTGAGTCTTTCTACACTTCGCTGCATCCAGAATTCGAAGACCGGCATGATTTTCCCAATAACGCGTTTACATGCATACCACTCCTCGTAAATTCAAGTGCACTATATTGCTAGTGTTCTGCTTTTCATGTTGTTTAATTGGCTATAACGCCTCAACTCTAACTACTAACTACTAACTCAAAACTAACTCAGTACTACCAATAGCGAAGGGCGCGGGAGTATATTTACTTATTTAGAATAAAGTGCCAACTATTATAGGTAAATCAACTTGCTTCCAACAGGTCAATCGATGAATCTAATTCATCTAGGCCCTATTCGAGAAATTGTGATACATCTCGTCCGGTGGGTATATGAGTGTAGGGAATCTCAACAATGTGCAATCAGCGCGTTGCTAGTATAGACTTACGGAATCGAGACATAGTTTTTAACCGTCAGTCGTATTAATTTCATTAAAAATAACCTGAGAAACTGTTTCACATGACTACATTCGTAAAGATCAGCAACAGAACAGGAGTAAATGAAATAATTTAACGGTTATTAAGCTGTATAGTAGTAATAGATGGGTCATACTGAAGAGCTGACACTTTTCTTTTTATTTCTGTTAGACTTGACAATCAATTTGGAAGAAAGTTTTCGAGTGCAGCATATTCCAACTAGATGACATAATGACCTCATGAAACACGAAAGGTCGATTATTGCAAATATTTCGCGCCGTGCTTTGTGACAATTTAAGCCTTTTAGTTGAGCCCTATGTTCAGAAGTGGTCTTGTGTTGGGTTATTGTGATAAAGATTTAAGAGATATTATTTTATTTGAAAATTAAATTAAAAATATACATTGTTTTATTATTAGAAAAAATAACAAACAATTATCACGTTTAAAAATAACATTAGCACGCGTGCACAACTGAACTTGATTGCGTAATAACGTTATTACTTTAGCTTCTTATGAATTCCTAAATTATATTTAATAAATACAGTAATTGCACTAAAAAATATAAGAGACGCAATATAAGAGCATTGAATGTAAACACTATTGCGATCTTCCGCGTTCGTTTTATGTAAATTGAGAAAATGCTCTCTCTCTTCGCTCGATTTGCGAGGCTTGGGCTAATCTCCCGCCAGTAGACTACAATTTAATCAAAGTAAACAACAACCGGCGCTGTAATTTATCTAGATTATTTCGTGGCGAGCGATAGTAATCGACTTTTTCTCCGTCGATAAAGTGAGAATGAATGCCCGGAACGGGTGATCGTAATATGACTCGAAACACGAAATGTTTATAAAAATGATTGTATTATACATAAAAAGACTACACATAACAAAAATATATGTATTGCGGTACTTTGTGACAGTTGGTTCGTCGAAATAATACTTACTCTGTCATAAAACAGTTGCAGTAGTTGACCCGTTCGTTGGTTCTAGTGATAAATTTCAGAGCTAGATTAATAGACTTTTCAGAATGGATGCAATATAAAACGGCTAACAAGTGAAATAAAAAAGGTCAATTTATTTTCTCATATATTCTGCAGTTCCAAATTTAAGAATTGAAATACTTAAACATGACCTCACTGTCTACCTGTCATAGACGTTTTTTTTTTTCAGATTTTATTTAACATCGATGATTAAAATACGCACGCACATATTAAATGAGGCTAGAAATTCCAATTTTGAAATTGAATAGTTGGTTCGGAAAAATAAAATGGAATGTTGTTTTTTTAGTTCATCGTGTAAGCGTTTAGGTAAAAAAGCTCTTTATAGCATCATTATATAAACTTATATTATTTTTTGTCGAATTACTTTGTGAACAAAAGTATAACCTGCATTTTTAAAAAGTGCTTGAATAGTGGCAAATATTTTTTAACCAAGATTTTTAAATTAGTAACATGATTTTTATTCATAAACAAAAACATTCAGAAAAAATTATAGTAAAAGTAGGTACTTCTAAAAAAATCAGAAGCGACCGTGATTTAACACTTTATGGTGACTGCAAAGGCCATTTGCCCGGAGGACAACGAATTTATGTCACTTTGGAAGTGACAATAAACTTTTAGAAGAAATCAGAACTTAGTCTCTTGACAGATATAACGCTGAGTTTATAGATTCAACAAACACTCAAGAATATTATTTTGTAATATACAATAGGGTATTTTGAACCATGTAAAAAAATTTAAAAATACATAATTATGATAAGTTTTGAAAAAGTAGATACAGGAAATGTTGATTTCTATTTATAAAAAACCTTATAAATTCTATAATTCAATTTTAAGAATATATTATTAACCTATGCCTCAAATCTCGAAAACACTATCCACCATTATATGCAGTCGTGACGTCACTGATAAAGTAAACATACTAACGAGCTGTGTGTTATTTCTAAAATTTTCAAATTATTATCACGATTGTTGACTTTTATTCTGTATTTATTTAAATGGCATCATGGAAAACTGATCCGTAAAAGCAAAAAGTACTAATCTACCAAGGATAAATACATTGATGATGACATTTTTATTTGCATGCGATTCCGTTTTTTGTTCTGCCGAATTGAGAACGTAAAAACATAAATGTAAATACCTATGCATTAAAATCTTTAGTAAATACAATAACACAATTCCAGGTCAGAGTGTCTTTTATAAAATATAGTTATCTTTATCTATGGCTACAATCATTACTTATATCTAAGATAACTTTTAAATGACCCTAATTCTCCTTCTATTCATTGTATCTTAAAGATGACTTTTATTATCTGTATTATACTCACGATAGAGTTCTGCACTCCCAAAATAGCCATAACATTCGTATTTCACCACATTGGAGTTGTTTCTTTAATTCCTCTTTTACTGAGCAGTCCATACTTCTCTGGAATGTCTTGTATATTGATATCAAGAAAACTAGTAACAAGAATACTTTTAAAACACTAGTTCGAGAATTCTATAATAAGAATATTACCATCGGACTTATCCCACAATTGCTTTCTTTTCTCTTTCACTTTATAAGTTATATTTTGTATAATGTATTTTAATATGTATTGTGTTTTTTATTTTTGTGTTATATTATTTTATTTATTTATAGATTTCGTATAGAAGTACCATTTATATATTTATTACATGTTTAAAAGTAGACACTAAGAAACTATGTGTATTTTTTACAAACTATATTCTATTTATTTGCATTTTATTATATATCTTTAATATCTACTTATTTATTAAATATTTGAAGTGCTTTACATTTACACCTGCCACAGTTTCATCCAGGGTTGATTAGCAGAGAATGGTATAAGGCTTTAAGTCCGCCCTTTATATCCCTTATTATAAGAATTATAATAAAGGTTAAATAAATAAATAAAAATAAAAAATTGACTTGCAATACTCATAACTTCATGATATTTTGTCTGGTATAAGCGCTAGAACTTACATCAAAGTGATCTTCACAGAAATATAGTCTAGTTTTTGAAGACAATGTCTTCAGGTCTCTTCTTACCAGGTTTTATCAAGTATTTCTCATATTTAAGTTAGTTGGCACTCGAGTCCATAACTTTCCCGGTGTCCTTATGCTCGTATTTTTGCATTCAGGTACAACTACAAATGATAAAGATGATGATTCATTATTAAACATCCAAAAATATTTCAATGTTTTGCAAAATCGTCTTATTTACTAAAGCAGTGACGTCGCGAGATGTACAATATGGCGGCTAGCGTTTTCGCGTGAAAATCCAAAACAATAAATTCAAAATATATTTTAGGATACTATAAGGTTTTAAGAAATCTATATAAAATTATAGTGATTTATCATCACTCTCTAAGATTCATTTTATTTTTATTTCGACTACTTATTTAATAAAGAATTGAACTATATTTGATTTGAAGTAAAGAGATATTAAATTGAATACCTATATTTGGAAAAAACAAATTTTAAGTTGCAATTATTTTGAAATTGTCTTATTTTAAATTACGTTCCACTTTTTTTTAAAGAATAAGGGTGACAAACGAGCACACAGGCCACCTGTTTTGTTAATGGATACTGTGACCCATAGACATCTACATTTATGAACGAATAAGAATCAAAATTTAAATAAGTTGTCGCCCCTGAGGACTGAGAGGGTACTTCGTATCCAGTAAAAAAGGTTTCCAGTTCTCTACACTCACCATACGAAACACAGCAGCATTAAACTGTTATTTTGCGGTGTTATTCTGTGAGAGTGTGGTCCCTTCCCTGTCGAGCCGACTCATTCCTGCTACAACCATAATATAGTTGCAGCATGAGTTTACCACATAACCAACCATACTTTCAATTTTTGTATTATATAGACCATCGTTTAAAATATAATTGAACTATTAATATATAATTGTTCACAATTCGAGAAATGCCACGCAGAAGCACCACCTTCGGACCGAGTGCAATAATCGTAATAAATAATTTTTTATATTTTTATTACAATTCAGGAAGGACTTAAGTTAAAAATTATTTATTTTAAATATTATTAAAAGCTGATTAATGGCTTACCTTTTTTACCATCTAATTCATGTGTGCCTTGAGCTAAAACTTTGTCTACGCTAGCTGGATCAGCAAACGTGATGAAACCAAAGCCCCTGAAACAATACAAGCCAAAATGATTTCAAATTAAGCCACTTATCAGCTAGTAGGTGAAAACAGATTTAGAATATTTATACTTATAATTTAATTAAAGAAAAATATATTACATATATGTAAAAAAATTCACGCAGAATCTTATCATTTCACTCGATTCAAGTCCGTAAGGGAAACAAATAAGTAACGTTAAATAAAGTTGCTTCGACAAGGAGTTCTGATAAATAAAAAATAAAACATCATAATTTACGTACAAACAACAGAGCTTTCACTCACTATGATCATATCATAAACAATAAAATGCTGTTATTTTATATTCCTATACAAAAAAGCAAGTAATCTTGGCTTTGGTAGAAACATTCGGCGGCTCCGTGGTGCAGTGGCTTAACATTGAGTTACGGCGTTAAGGGCCGTGGGTTTGAATCCCGCGCGAAACAAGTTGTTGTATGGGCTACAGATAATTTTTCAAGGTCTAGATGTTTGTTCTTGTGCAATTTATGCTTGTAAACTGCCTCCACGATACAGAAAAAAATCGTAGTGTAGAGGATTTATAAATATATATAAACCTAGGAATTTTAAACTCAATATAGATTTTCATAACATTGAAATATATACCATATTAAACTACAGAACCACAATTTAAAAAAAAACGTTAATCATCTTACAGTCCTATTCTCCGCAGTATAGTACCAAGAAATCTGGCTGCGTTTCCTCGCTGAATATCTATACATAGCCTTTGAGCGAGAAAAGAACCAGCGCTCTTATCACCAGCAGCAACGGCTAGTTGCAGATGGAGTTTCTTTGAGAACTTCACCGCACGTGGACCGCACGGACCGAGAGTTTTTACAGCAAGTGGTTCAAATATGTCGTCATTTCTTAGACAGTCATATTTGTGCTACTTACTCAGTTCAGCTGCCTCTGATGTCCCCCCTGACTCTAAACGAAGTGGCCCAGAGATAATAGGTGGTCAAAGTGTCTACGCAAAAAGCTTGCAACAATTTACCCCTCTCCCAAGAGACAAAAGTCATACCATTGGGTCTCTTGCTATATATAATAACAATATATCGGTCACTCTGGTTCTACTGCGGATATCCTCATTTCAAGTTTATCACGCAGAGAAATATAGCCCCCGAGCATAGCCCTCTCCATAGCTCGCTGAGCGACCTTGAGCGTCCTCATGCGGCTAGCAGTGAAGGACCAGACAAATAAGTACAACCAGTGCAACATGTACGGTTGTACAATCTCGTTTTCAGATTTTGAGGTATACCTGACGAGAAGATGTGTCGTAATTTCCCGAACGCTGCCTAGCTGAGTTGAATCCGTTGATTGACCTCTCGATCGAAGTTGAACTTACCTAGTCGGAATATTAGTCCCACGTAAACGTACTCGTCAACAACTTCGAGCATAGTGCTCCCAACAACTACCGGCATAGGTGTGACATGGACGTTACACATGATCTTTGTTTTGTCAATGTTTATCTTAAGACCTATCCGTTGGGAGACACTATTGAGGTCATTGAGCTTCGGTCCTCGAGCGATACTGCCGTAAGGACTATATCGTCGGCAAATCGAAGGTGAGTGATGTACTCAACATTGATGTTAATACCGTATCCTTTCCAGTCCAGTAGTTTGAAAACGTCTTACAACGCAGCGATGAAAAGTTTCGGGGATATAACATAACCCTGTGTTACACCTCTCTGCAGTTGGATATTTATATATTATTATTGTTATTGGTTTATGGAAATAACCTATAATCGATTGCACATTTGCAATCGATTATACCGCTTCCTACAGGACAATAAGGGGTGCTGGATATTCTCACACCGCCAGTATACGGCGCATACTTTCACTACTATAGCCTTTATACTCGTACGTCAAACAGGTCTTTTTAAAGTTTTCTTATTTTTGAGAGCTTGTGAGGTAGGAATACCTCAACCACGCTGTATCAATTCATGTTAATCGACTTCAACTTATATTGATTCTCAGGCGTTTAAGTTTCGTCGCGAATATTTCAAATTTGTTACATTATTTTCTTCAGCACTTAAAATAATTACGATAAACAATTTCATTGGTTATAATCTGACTGATAACAAAAATAAAACCCTTGAACTTTTATTCACACAACTGTAATTTTTTATTCGTTTATATGTTGTATTTTATCCTATGAATTTTTCTATCTGAGGATTGAAAAATCGGCCCTTAGGACCGGTTTACAAATAAGACAGCGGATTCAAATCCACGAATTCGTGAACTTCGCAATTCGAATTTTTATTAGATTACTGTCGTTTTTATCCATATTTCAACAAGTGTATACAGATTTCTCTAATGTATTTTTGTTGTTTAATTAGTGGCCCTGTTTTATTATTTATTCGATAGTTATTTTAATGGTCTCAACAAAAATTCACATCAAAATAACAACTTACAGCTTCGTGCGAAATTTCTTCGACCAATCGTTCTATTGACCAGATACGAAAACACAATAAACGTTTCTCTAATGGAGAAAAAGTATTAAACGATGGGCGTTATAGTACTATAAAAGAACCACTAGCTTTCGTTCAGTTTATGTTCGAACACACTAACATTATTAGAGTATTTCGTTGAAATTGTAAATTTGACCTATATTAAGGTCAGAAATTATAAAACTATGTTCAAAAATTATTTTTCTTTATTATATTAACAGAATGCATAAACACTCACGCCTGTCACCCAGAGGGGTAGGCAGAGACTACAGATTTCCATTTTGCATGATCCTGACACACCTCTCTCGCCTACTTCACAACTATATACCTACGCATACATGCTCGTCGGTTAAGGGTACTCCTAATTTGGCCCGTTTTTAATAAATCGCTAATTTGGTCGATAAATTTACGCCTAGGGCCCTTTCCGACTCTGCCATTAACATCTGCAATATAAATTTTCTTTGTCATTCTTTCCTCATTCATTCTTTCCACACGACCTAAACCACCGAAGCATTCCTTTCTCAATCCTGGTCACAACATCATCTTGCAAACCACACTCTTCTCTTATCACACAATTTCACCCTGTCATTCAGATTCAGCCCTAACATACTCCTCAACGACCGCATTTCTACTGCATTTATTCCACTCTCGTGCTTCTTCTGCCATACCCAACTTTCACTACCATACGTTAAAGTAGGGGCCAACACAGCATTTTGAATTGCCGTACGTGCCTTTTTTGACACATTTTGACTCTTCACAATAGAGCAATAGAATACTAGCGTAAAATACTGCTGCGTATGGTGTGTGCAGAGAACTGAAAAACGTTTTTGCTATAACGCATAAGTACTATCTCAGTCCTCAGGGGTGACAACGCAAATGCATTTTAATTCTTAATCAATGACAGATTTTGAGGTAAATCTGTCGTTCTTACTTGTGTAAAACTAATTTAGCTCACCTTTTAAAAAAGTATTAAATAACGCACCACCATAGGAAGCGGGGTGTTGAACACAGTGACCATACATTCGCACTGACTTTTTGAAAGGGATAAACCACTATTTGAAACGGCAAAACCATGACAAAGGAATCTTTATTGTTTGTATAAAACTGAGTTAGTCCAAGCTTCCAACGATTATATGCTCATTACATCCCTTTAATATACATAAATTACATGCCGGCAAGCAATTAAATCCAAAATGATTACTCGTGAGTTATATGCAACTAGATTTGTGCGAGATTCGAACCCGCGGCCCGCAGGAAAAAGCTGAGCCAATGCGCTATCAAGAGGTCGAATATAAAAAGTAGCTTTACCCCAAAATCCTATAATATTGTGTACGTATTAAATTGCCTTGCTGACTTCTTATTGAATCTCTCTAGTCAATATCTTACAAATCGAACATATTTAATTGAGTTTGGAATTTTAATATTTATCATCAACATCAAAATTTACCATAGCTGTTCCAAGATTGAGACCAATAGAAAGAAAAACGGACAAAAAATTATAGGTTAATTTTATCCTGTTTTTTTTTAAGTGACAAATCTATAATCATTTTACGTAAGTTCATATAATTTTA
Source organism: Parnassius apollo (assembly GCA_907164705.1). Lineage (NCBI taxonomy): Eukaryota > Metazoa > Arthropoda > Insecta > Lepidoptera > Papilionidae > Parnassius > Parnassius apollo. The sequence continues at coordinate 16,109,796 of CAJQZP010001037.1, forward strand.
ATCCCAAAATTGAAATTCCATAATAACACTTCTTTTTCTTCTTACTTCACTTTCCTTATTTGCAGACTTTTAGATGCAAAAAATTCAGAATTTTAATTTATAATAAATTATATCAATTCAATGAAAATTTATTCTTATAAATAAGAATAAATTTTCATTGAATATGCGCTGCGTAATTTCAGTGAGCTGATCCGCAGCTTGAACACAATTATTAAAATTTCCATTGCATAAAATAATTTTATCAGATGTTATTTTAAAATAAAAAAACCTTTTAAAGCAATAAATGTATGTTGACATTATCTAATTCTAATAAAAGTTAGACAACAAAACTTATTACATCACTCATACAAGACAAAGGTTTTCCTAATTTTTTTTTTGAATATTTTCCCATATTCATCGCTATCAGTGCGATTGTGTATGGTGGTTTCATAATGACGTTTTTCATTTATTACGTAAATGTTTCAGGTTTTTAAATAAATATATTATTTAAGGTTACAAGATATTCATCATCATTACAGCCTTTTATGTAACGATGATGATGAATATCTTGTAATAAGTCTGTTGAAAATAGGTCTCAGACAAGTATCACACAGCACGGTAATCAGCAGGTAGCCACCAACGAATTGATTCCTGCATATCTTACAAAGATCATATATGAAAAAATAATGCCGTTGCGAAGAGATTCCCACCGGCAAACGATTTCCACCAGTGCTAGAAATCGAGCTTACTACATTATTCACACTACATTATAACATTAATATACTTGATGCTGTTCCTCGTTATTTGTGTGTGAAAATTTAGTTCAGTTACTTCTGGATAGATTTTTCCGATCACCTGAACCTCGTGTATCAATTACCAGGATGCATTGAATACAGGTGTGTTTGTGATTCCAGAAAAAGATAGCAATGTTCATCTAACAACAGTATTTTGTTTGAGACATATATTACTATTCTAAATAACGACGAAAAACGACGAGGAAAATTTTTTCGTACCAATAAGGGAGGTGTCGATGTTATGACAATATGAGGCAAGTAGGGAATGGTTGAACGCAGATAACTCAGAAGCAGCTCTGTGTCATTCGATGAGGAAGGCCTAATAAATAAAACTAGTTTTATTGATATATCTTCTCTATAACCATGCGTGATGCAAAACTCTCAAAATATCTAAAATATAAGAATATAAAATTAATGAGATTGAATAAAACCCGTAAAAGTAAGTTTTAGTAAATTAGCTTGCATAAGCATAATAAAGCATAACAAAAGACTATGGGGAGGTCTATACAGTGGTTTAATTAGATCAGTGTACTTGTGACAAACTGTGGTTATAAAAATTAACAATATTTTGTTACTTTACAACAGCAACCAAATTATACATATCTTCTTGTTATCCTGTGAATAAAACCTGTTGAACTTATTAAAGAGGTCTCTTTTTGGCTTTAATTTTAGACAATAAATACTTTAATACAATTGAAGTTTAAATAAAATTCAATTTAATTTTAAAATTGTAAAATATAAAATTAGGAATATCTTGTATGTGTATTGGAACGGTGCAAAAGGAGAGGACAGCTCGATAGGAGCTGCTTCACTGATTGCGAGACGTACCTCGTTCTCGCTGAGGCTGCCTCTCTAATGACGTTTGTATTTATTTTGCTCAACCTGAAAGTGTGTCTTGAAAGTTTTTCGAGTTGAAACGAAATAGATTGAGCAGTTTAAACAGAAATCCGTTGTTACTGCAGATTTATTATTCAGCAATTTCTTTTACAATTCACAATGTGTTTTTTATTCAAAACACTCGTAGATTTATTTTCAGTCTTATTTATTTTTAAAAAACACGTGGAAGAGTTTTATAAACACAAATTAAATATGAAAGACGCACAAAAAAGAAAGTTAATAATAATTACACTCTCGTGGCTTTACGTGGTAGAGCCACGCTGCAGCTATATTATGGTTGTAGCATGAATGGGTCGCCTCGACCGGGGAAGGAACACGCTCTCACAGAAAACTAGCGTAAAATAGCACCTTGATGCTGCTGTATTTCGTATGATGAGTGTAGAAAACTGGAGACCCTTTTTACTGGATTCGAGGCATTCCATCTTGGTCCTCGGGGGTGGCAACGCATTTCGATTCTTAATGGAATGTAGATGTCTATGGGCCACAGCATCTACTTGCCATCGGGTGGACTGTGTGCTCATTTGTCATCCTTATCCTATAAAAAAAAACATTAAGTAATAGCACATATATTTTGGAATTCAAAATTATTTATTAGTACCAGTGGAATGAGCACCTGTGAATAAAATGCAATTAATGTTAACTGTGTTTTAGATAAAATTGATCACAAGTTAATATGTTTAAATTTGTAGTATCAAATTGTTGCGTGAGCTAGACTATAATAGATCATAATATTTATTTTTCTCGTATAAAATGAAATAAAAATGGCCTACTTATCTTTGGGAAATAGATATCTCAAGGGCTTAGATAAATAAGACCGATCATAACTGTGCTTACAGCAGCCGAAACATAAAATACGTATTTTTGTTTAAAATGTACTAGGTTTAATATTTACAGACTTGCGTTCCTCGACGGAATAAATGCAACGTAGCTATCCTATTTATTTCTTATTCGCTACCTTCCTAGTTGTCATTTCTTTTTATTAATACAACGGAGTGGGACTTAAGTAAGCTTGAAGATTCGAAATTTTATTAAAATGTTGTCTGATTAATTTTGTATTCAATCAAATCTGTGAAATTCTTTTACGTGTGATGTGTTTTTAAATTAGAAATTGTCTTATTTAATTTGTACGTGGTAGAGCCACGCTGCAGTAGAAGCAGAAGTGCGGTGGTCTTGTTATTCAAGTAAGGTGACAACGTCCTCTTGAATAACTACAGACCGATATCCCTCCTGAGCCGCGTCTACGTCCTGTTTTCGAGAGTCATTACGAATCGTCTTGCACGCAGACTCGACGACTTCCAGCTCTCCGAACAAGCCGGTTTCCGAAAAGGCTTCAGTACCATAGACCACATACATACCCTTCGGCAAATTGTACAGAAGTCCGAAGAGTACAATCTGCCACTTTGCCTGGCGTATGTGGACTATGAGAAAGCCTTTCATTCCGTCGAAATTTGGGCGGTGCTACAGTCTCTTTAGCGGTGCCAAGTTAACTGTCGGTATATCGAAGTGCTGAAGTATACGATACGACGATATAGTCCTTATGGCAGAATCGCTGGAGGACTAAAGCACTATGCTCAATGACCTCAATAGTGCCTCCCAACGGATAGGTCTTAAGATAAACATGGACAAAACAAAGATCATGTTTAATGTCCATGTCACACATATGCCGGTAGTTGTTGGGAGCACTAAGCTCGAAGTTGTTGACGAGTAGGTTTACCTGGGACAAATAGTCCGACCAGGTAAGTCCAACGTCGACCGAGAGGTCAATCGACGGATTCAAATTGGCTGGGCAGCGTTCGGGAAATTACGACACATCTTCTCGTCAGGTATACCTCAAAACCTGAAAACTAAGTTGAACAATCAGTGCGTGTTACCAGTGATGACATATGGAACTGAGACGTGGACTACGTCTCAGTTCATTGCTGGCCATATGAGGACGCTCAAAGTCGCTCAGCGAGCTATGGAGAGGGCTATGCTCGGAGTTTCTCTGCGTGATAAACTTAGAAATGAGGATATCCGCAATAGAACCAGAGTGACCGACATAGCCCAACGGATTAGTTAGTTGAAGTGGCAATGGGCCGGCCATATAGCTCGAAGAACCGACAACCGATGGGGAAAAAGGTTCTCGAGTGGCAGCCTGGTACCGGTAGACGAAGTGTAGGGTGACCCCCCACTAATGGAGTGACGACCTGGTAAGACATGCAGGAAGTCGATGGATGCAGGTGGCTCAGGACCATGCTTTGTGGCATACCTTGGGGGAGGCCTATGTTCAGCAGTGAACTTGTGAAGGGCTGTAATGATGATGATGATGAAGAGCCACGCTGCAGCTATATTACGATTGTAGTACGAATGGGTTGGTTCGATAGGGTCCACACATCCCACCTGATCGTAAGTGGACGCAGTGGCCCATAGATACCTAAATCTATCCTAGATTAATAGTCAAAATGCATATGCATTGGCACCCTTGAGAACTAAGATGGAATGCTTTATATCCAGTAAAAAGGGTCTCCGGTTCTCTACACTCACCACACGAAACACAGCAGCTTTCAGCTGCTATTATGGGCTAGTATTCTGTGAGAGCGTGGTCTTACCCTGCTTGAGCCGACCCACTCGTGCTACAACCATAATATAGCTGCAGCATGATTCTACCACGTAAGTGAGTGAGTTTTAGTTTTTCTCCACGTACCTCAAACGACTTAGGGACGTTCAAGAAAAGAGCTTACTCCTTTCTAAAATGCCGGTAACGCACCTACAATTTCCCTGGTGTAGCAGTTGTTCCAGGACAGTGGTAGCAACTTACCATCAGGTGAGCCGCATGATCGTTTTCTATGGAAAAAATGTTGACAGCAGATAACCTTTTCAAAGTAAATAATTGAGGACTAAATTGAATAACAACACAGCGATTTTCAGTCAGTTGATATTCACCGCGAACGCGCGAGCTATAAATAATAAAAAGCCTGTTCCTCTTTAGGACTTGCAAAAAACACAATTTATAGAGCTTTTTAATTTCACTTAGCCAATCCATATTTTACATGTGGCGGCGCGCCCGAGCAGGCTACGGACTCGAATTAATACTAAATTGGAATTGTAAAAATGGAAATACAATTTTCTCGTTGTACTCTTCCACTTCACTTTACTGGTGTGCCAGGAATGTGTTATATTAGCATCACAATCCTATCTACTAAATTTTAACCGGGTATACTAAAATAAAATTTTAATAAAATTTAAAAGCGGGATTCTAAGAAGTAAAAGGAATAAAATAACTTCCACATGCTTAGCTTTTGAATTCGGTGCTAGGTTTATATACGTCAGAATAATTAACGCCCTTATTTCAAAATCTGTTATGTGGAAATAAATTAATTCATATTCATTCTTTAACTTTATTTATATCTTTATTTTATATTCGTGCGAATTAAAGGAATGTTACAAGATCTAGAAAGTTATCGAAATAGTTACAACAAAAAAATCACACCCCAATTTTCAGAACAAATTTTTCCAACCCCCCGGAATATAACCTATTTTAATAAAAAAAATGAAGTCCTCCTTTAATTTCTGGGAGTTTTAAGGAGCAACAAGTCTGCGACACTGCTCCAACGCCTGTTGGCGGACTTTACATATTTTTTTTATAGGAGAGGGAGTAAACGAGCATACCATTCACCTGATGGTATGTGTTTACCGCCGCCCATAAACAACTACAACACTAGGGGAATTGTAGATGCGTTGCCAGCCTTTTTGAAATCGCATTGGTCCGGAAAAATCTCTGGTGGTAGTCTATTCCACAAGAAAGTTGTGCGAGGAAGAAAACTTCTTTTAAATCGCACGGTGGTGGACCGCCAGTAAGTTTTGTTGTGATGTGCGATGGTGAAATTTTGCGGCTGGAATTAGTCTAAATAATTCCTCAGAGCACTCTACGTGGTAGATGCGATAAAATACGCAAAGAGATGCAACATCTCTTCGCAGTGCTAATGAGTCAAGCCGATCGGAAAAATTCGAGCCGTTATATTTATTATTCTCGAAATATTATATTTCTTTCATTAACGTGTAACAACGTATTTCTTCACCTACGAGCACTTGATAAATCAGCAAATAATTTTGCAATTAACAGTTACATTGGTGCCAGCGAAAATTATATCCAGGGTGATTATGACGAATCTTCCTCACTATTTCAAAATCTCATGTTCGCTAGTGGGGCAGGAAAATGATATAAATATATGTAAATATTAAGTTTTTCATAACGTAAATTCGCGCTCTTCCAAATATATTCATGCTTGCCTTAAAATAATAAATCAAACTTTCTGTAAGAATCATGACTTAATACACTCGCTTCACATACTCCAACTCTAAGACACTCATAAAGGGAGGAAGGGCGCTCGTGTATGGAAATTGAAAATAACGAGGGCCAACGTTCACACTGTGCATAGAACCGACTGTATACCTTGCCACCACTTACGATTGACCTATGTGAAACCTTTCAATTCCCTTATCTCATCTGATATTACTTCAGAAATAAGAGGCGCGGAAGCTCTTATAATCTTGGTAGCTCTACGCTTGCTATGACTAGAGAGGTCCTTTGCCGAATGGAGTTACGTCCTACTTATCTTTAAGGAGACGATGCCTTATTTTCTTCCTACAAAAGGGGAACAACTTACTATTCTTTTAGAAAATGAGGCAATAAACTTATGAATGTTACACTTGCTTACGTTGTAAAAGTACGTAGGTTATTACGTTAGTCTATTGCCTTTTCCTCGTAAACGCATAACGCTACATGAAGTATTGCCTTTATGCATTCACTTTTCAAGCAATGTGAAGCTTTATGTTTATATTATTTCTCTTGGAAAATTATATTACTTTTCACTTGCTTATTTTTGCTCTAGGTCTTAATAATATTAGTGATCTATGGATTACGGTATCTCTACTTTAAGATTTATATATTTAACAGAGCCTTTCAATGAGGTTATTCTATTCTCAGGTTATTTTCTGCGTGAAGCCAAGTTCCCCTTCTTTATTATCCCGTTAAAGTCGTGGACTGGTTTTCTTCTTGGAAAATTTGCCTTAATCGTTACTCATTGCTGGCATATTGGAAATAGTACTACTAGACGTCACGCATTTTGACGTTGCTGCCCGTCTTACAACCGAATTTTTGACGTTGAAGAGATGGTTATATCGCCATATATCAAATGTCAGATTATAGGTGGCAAAAATAAATTAACTAGAACGCGTTATTTTTACTTTTTTTTACTTTTTTTTTATTCCCCCCATGGGTCCGCCGAAACTTAAAATAAAAACCTAAATCCATATTTAATCATGTAAGTTTCCTAAATATAAGAAATCATTGTAAATTAACTAGTTGCCATACAAATACTTGTTCTGTGCGGGATTCGAACCATCAACCATCAGCGCAACAATTCAATGCTTAGCCACTGCGCAACGATGCCGTCAAGCCATAGCTAGCAAAACTGCAATTTCAGTAGCGCCAGTGGGAATAGAACTTGGGTTGCTCGCGTATTATGAAATTTTCATTAATTTTTTATAAATTGAAAAGGCTCCGCACAGAGTTTAGGTTACGTACATAGTTTCAATATAGGAACGAGGATTTCGGTTTCGTAATGGATTCATAACGTTCAGCGATACGTTAGTGCTTATTTAGCTATAGCTATGCAGTGGGATTCTGTCCTTTCTCATTTGTACACAATGGTGCTTACACAGCTAAATCCCTGTTATATATCCCCCACGTTCCCGGTGTAACCACGTGTTTTTAATATTTTGATGTTTTGATTTTGCATCTCTGTTATTTATCTATTTACAGTTAAGAGACTATTCTTGTAAAATGATAACTTTATGTTGGGGAACAATTCCATTTCCTTTGGGCCATCAACAATTGGAGAACTTTTGTAAATATACGCATGGAGTATTAGCCAAAAATTTATTTAATATTAAATATGCAGCTAGTTTAAGTGGGAAAATGCAAACTTTCCATCAAAAGCCGACTTTTTCTGCAAACCATGATGACCTATGCTAAAATGACAGAAAATCCAAGCCAAACACTACATCGAGCACAGCTGTATTCCATTTACAAAGGGTTGTACTTCATAGCGCAACTTTGTCTTCAGACGCAACAACGCATCCGTCTTTTTTAATTCGAAATTACTTACAGGCGTCCAGGGGCTTCTGTAGCCCCTTACCATTTAGAGGAATAAAAGTCTTTTTCTTACTTCATCTCAATTTTATAAAAAAAATGACCAATAGGATGAATGTGGGTAGTTCTTGCAATAAATGCATGTTCGCAAAAAAGAAGCGGACCATTGCCAACGGTAAAGGACCATACCGAGAACTGGAAACCCTTTTTAATAGTAACAGACACTCTATTTTAATATTCAGGGGTGATATATAATATATCTGCATTTGATTCTTAATTGAGGATATATGTAGCTGTCTATGGGCCACAGTATTCACTTGCCACTCTACTTCTTATAAAAAAGCATGTATTTTCTTAAAAAAAAATTATAATCTATATCCCGCAATGGAACAAAGAAACAGAGTCTGGTTTCATGTCCTGATAATCACTGTTATTTAGGTTCTCGATAGAAGAAAAATATAGTTTGTAATCTTGGGTGTTAAGAAATCTAATGAAATTCTTAATACATGTTTAATCTCACAGAAAAGTTGAAGGCATTGTTTTTTGTAATATTTTAAAAAATATTGAAAAATTTAGTAGCAACAGACTTATACCCTTTTTTATAGGAGAGGGGGCAACGAGTACATGGCTCACAGGATGTTAAGTGATTACGGCCGTCTATGAAAAACTGCCAGGGGAATTGTAGTTGCGTTGCCGGCCTGTTAAAAAGGAGTTGGCTCTTTTAGTGAATGTCTCTTAGTCGTATCGGTCCAGAAAAATCTCTGGTGGTAGTCGATTCCACAAGAAACTTGCACGGAGAAGAAAACTTCTTTTAAATCACGCAGTGGTGGACCGCCAGTCACCCAGATGTTAGGGATCGTATCGCGAGTTTTGTCGCGATGTGCGGTGGTAAAATTGTGCGATGGTAAAAATAATTAGAATGAGACCAAACAATTCCCCCAGAACACTCCCTTGGTAATTGCGATAAAACACGCAAAGAGATGCAACATCTCTTCACAGCGCCTGTGAGTCAAGCCGATTGTAAAGAGCTCAGTCACTGACGAATCAAACGGTTCTGCCCTGGATGCGACCAAATGGAAAGAGCTGGCACTGGGGAGCACCAGCCCAGAGATGGGAACAGTATTCCATGTGCGGTCGAACCTGGGCCTTGTAAAGTCGCAGCGGTGGGCCGGCATGAAATACTGTCTCGCTCTACTGAGTACGCAAAGCTTTTTAGAGGCCAATTTGGCCTTCTCTTCCAAGTGACTACGAAACTGCACGTCACTCGATATGTCGACGCCAAGGATTCTGATACTGGCTAAGACAACAAGGGAAGTGCCTTAAAGCTAAAAAGATACGACGTAAAGTTTCCTTTTATCGGTAAACACGCAAACTCGTGTCTCTACCCATCTATGAGTTAGGTAATTCAGAAGATCACCAGCCGATCGACCCCGATGGAAACCATACTGGCGCCACTAATCTGTTGGAGATCCTCAAGGTACCTCATGAGCTGGCAGTTTAAAATGGATACCGTTATTTTGGAGAACAAGCAGGTGATAGCGATAGTCCTGTAGTTAGATGGATCTGAGCGGTCGCCTTCTTTAGGGATCGGGTCACTCAGTGAGTCGTCCTCAGGGAGGACGACTCACTGAGTGACTGTGGAGATGGGGGAGATGGTTGACAGAAGTTTCCTTGGACGGGCTTGGCGAAAGACTTCTGGTGGCACGTGTTCCCAAAGGAAGTCGAACTAGTTTCTCGCCAATTCTGCCGATGTGCTCTGACTTTGACTCGACAATGACACTTTTGAAGGATTTGGAGGCGGAATTATACTTATTTTTAAGTGCGCTAGTATTTGCATTCCGAGACATCTATGTGTTAGCCTGGTAGCACTCCTGCTGATAGCGTAATGCAATTTAGCAGGAGCGATCATACTATAGCTGAGTACTTGCTCCGATAGGTATCACAGATGATGGAATAAAAATTTCCACCATCACCACATCAGTGACAGAATCATCAACATTGCTGGGATCATCCGGCGAGAAGCAAACCCGCCCTTTATTTTATTCCGCCCTATTTTATTCTATTAGTTATTATATCGTCCAAAAGTAGTTTTGTTTTAAATAAACCTAATGTTTTTCTTTATCCTAGATCTGAACTATCGCAACAAAGCCGATTATCCGCTCGTCTATTGTGTTTGAATGGAACTCGAAGAAAATAAATATAGGACAGGACCGAGGTAAAACCCTAAACCGCAACGTCAGAAACAAATAGCAGTAACTCCCGTATTCATGGCTCATGGCTGCTGCCTCGGGTGGAAACCGATAGCAATTACTGACGGAATTAATATCACGCCCCAAATGTTGCTCGCACATTTATATGTATCGAGTGCAATATTGTCTCCTTTATTAGTTACCGGAACAAATGATACCGCTGTCGTAATTCCAACCTCATTTCATTCTTCGATTGCTGCCTTTCTTGTTTAATCTTGACGATAATTAATATTTCTTATGGTCGTTACCTGTTACATTCCGGCTAACATGAAATTTTTTGAACCTTTCAAGCAGCCGTTTTTCATATAAGTGAATCATATATGACTGTTACATGTTATAATTTTACTAGTAATAAGTAAAAAGACGGAACATAATCTTGTAATAAATTTCAATTACTTATGAAACATTTACATAGTATGTGATAGGTGTAAATTATGACCAGAGCTCTGAACAGCGCACTCGTAAATAATCTGCAGAGAATTAAGTAATCCAATAATTAATCTAAATAGACCGTACAGCCGAATGGTTCAAAACAATCAGCCCCGCCGCAAAATACGTGCATTAAATGAAGTGAATGGCCGCCTCCGGGGATCCCTGATAAATTAAATTGATTAGAATCCCGTTCGATGCCGGCCGTCGATGTAGCTTCGCGTAAAAATAAAGTCAAGTGAAAAATAATGTGTATGACGGCGAAAGATTATTGTGCGACAAATACATATTTCTTATTTATTGATTTCATTTAAAAGAACCAAGTATTCAGCTACCTACAAATATGTATAATATGGTATTAATATCAGTATCTAAAACCGTATTATAAATTATACTGTCAAATTATAAACTGCACACAAAGCTGTACCATTTTTATCTATTTTTGTTAAATCTCTAACTTAATTCGCAATCTAGTGTACATCTAAGAAACTGTTGCCAAAATGTCCTTTATAAAGGAGCTTTTCGGAGCTTTCGTCCGGGTAAGTTTTAGCTGGCGATTAAAATTTAAGCCCGAATTTAGACGACCTAATCTCATCGTTGCGCTACTCCACTGCACTATGCGACCTGACACAAATTAAGGACAATAGAGTTTCAGTAATTTTATACAATGGTGTCTGCCGGTGTAGTCTATCGTAGTTTACCGAGATGGAGAGAGACAGGAGTTGACGTACCCGTTTGTTAGGGGCCGTATGTCGCTCCGTCTGTAAGCTTATCGGCTGCAACACACGCCTATTTATTTACTACCAACCCGCTAGCCTAGCGTAGAAACCTCGAACCTCGCGCTTGTGTTAGCTGAAGTTTGGCACAATTGTTCGAGATATGTCGGTAGACGACGAGCGGCGTATTATTAGGAGTACCCGAGGGTTAACAATACATGTTAAACTTTATTTGAACAGCCCTTTCTGACATTTGCAATCTGCAGAGTAATTATGTATTGTGTGATAAGATTTAGAGCTAATCATGCTTACGTATATACAATTGTTAGCGTAACAAGCTCAATAATTCATCGAATATTATTTGTTTACATTCTGCACCGGGCATTGTTTACCGAATGACTACAAGGATACCGCGATAGAGACCAATGTGTACTTAGTTAATAATTACATAAGCCGTCGATATTCGACGTCGTCTATTGATTGATAATGCCATTTAGTATTTACAGTCTCATTACTAATTTTAAAACGTGAAAACCAACGTTTTCAAATTAGTAATTGACCGTAGACTAGTTTAAATGTTTGGTATGAACAAATTTAAATATTATGAAAAAAAAATGTTTTAATAGACTGATTTAAAACTAAACTCGTAAATATTGTTTACTATAAATAACCAGCGATCCGCTCCGACTTCGCATGGGTATTTCCGGATCTCGACAACAGCGCCACCTACAGGGTCTAAATTTAAATTTATTCATCATTATCGATCTAGATGTTTTAGATTTTTTTACGAGACTAACGGATATATTGCTTTTTATATACAGATAGCAGATACTAAAACATATCTAATATAAATCTTGCAAATTTTGATTACCAATTTTTTTCATGCGAAGATAAACATTAACCTTTATTAAACTAACCAATCTATATCCTCTTTATAATACACGATATTGGTCTGATTGCATGTGTTATAAATTATCAATGTGATTAAAATTTGAAAATGGTTTTACATATTTTGAACAAATCAATCACTATCTTATTATTTTCGAATAAATCTCTACTATAAGACCTTTAAAGGACTTTCCAAAGCTATTTTAGGTAAACATTCGATTTTAATAACCGTGTAGTGGCGGTGTAAGAATATATACTACCCCACATACTCGTAGTTCCGAGGGTGTCTGTCCGTATCTTTCGAATAACAACCTATAAATATAAAAAACTGCGGTTGGGAACTATGGCTTTTCGAAAAATAACATTTGTAATCACGTAAAATTCACGCTCTTATGGTGCTTGACATGGGTACATAGTATAAACGTAAACAACGGCTCTTTTTATTTAATGTACCTGTAACACAGCATATTATACATAAATTTTAACTTTTTGCACTTCTTTTCCTCCGTATAATCTTTAACTATGCCAAATGTCACTTCTCCTCCGTGTGCACAATATGCGTAAAAATGGGTACACAGTTTTTTCCACATATTAATGTGTAGATGTTAGACTGCGCAATTATTTTATGTCGCATTACAATTACTATTAGAATATTGCCCTTTAACTTTATTTAGCATTACTAACAAATATTAATATGAGTGACTAAAATGTCAATCTTACTATGGATACTTTTTAATTTGCTTTTAACTTAATATGAAAATAGGGAAAATGACTTTCTAGTGTCATTTTGGTAGGTTGTTAAAATATTAAAGAACACACAAATAGCAATAGCAACAGACCAAACAATTTTGTTTGTGTATACAGATGTTTCTGGGCTATTATACTCGTATTATAATTAATTTGTGGTCGGTACCGGAAAGCTCTCAGCTTTAGATTTATGTATTAAATACTACCAAACGATGCAGATATATGTTTGTAATAGGAATTAGCTGATGAATAGCGTGTAAATAGCGCAGCGAAAATACTTAACAAAATATTTGTAGTCGTAATATTTTAATATCTGTAAACAAATATATGAGACAAACATATAGACGATCAAGCTAAATAAAAATAACTATTTGTAGGTAATTATTTTACAATTAATTGTAACGAGACTGATAATGTCTTCAAACGTTTCCTGGTAAGAACGCTATCGCTTATAAATACTATGATGATGCCAGTAAATACAGTAGTAACAATAAATTAAATATTTGTTGTATTTTCACGTTATTTGTATCAAAATAATAGTAACCTTATTAGTATTATTGACGTACATGTGTAACATTTGGATAGCGCAACACATTTTTTTAAAGATAATAATAATAATATTTTTATTTGATTTTTAAACACATGTTTACATAGAGGAACAAATATGATTACAATCAAAGAAAGTAACTATAAGCCTTATAAAAATAACATGCAATAATAAAAATTAAAACTATGTGTAGCTTAATAATATAGAATCTACAAAACAAAAATTGAAAACTTAAGTTTATAACATTAGCTACCTGTCCGAACTAGGTGGAGTACCTGTGTTTCAGACCATCACTTACACTATGGGTTTTAATATAGGACACAAGATAATTTAAATTATTAAGCTGTATTAAAAAAAACCTACATTTATACAAATAATTTAAATAATTAAGCTGTATTATATAATAAACAAAATAACTATATAACAATATACTTATTTAATTATTTTTACTATATGACACGTCCGTACACAACGAAAGACCAAAACTTCAGTCCATTAACTTAGAAATAAACTACTGTAAAATAAAAAACAAGTAAACCATTATGAAAATCTAGTAAGCTTAACAAAAATAAAAAACCCCCATTATTCCATGTTAATCTCGCAAATACACAGGAAAATTATGAGTAAATGTAATTCCAATTTCATTGTGCGCACTCTATCTCGTTTACAACACGTAAATACAAGTTCGCGTGGCAATAGGGCAGTCGACTCACAACAGAACAATATTTATTACGTAGTAACCGGGAATTTGCAGTACAAACTCTCATTATTTACATTCAAAAATGATTTATTTCTTCAATGTAAAATGATGAGATTTGACATAAGATTAAACAAAATATTAATACACGTGGTAAAGCAATGCTACAGCTATATTATGGTTGTAGCAAGGGTGGGTCCGCTCGACCGGGGAAGGGTCACGCTCTCACAGAATACCAGCGTATAATAGTAGCTCAGTGCTGCTGTGCTTCGTATGGTGAGATAGGTTGAGAATCAGAGACATTTTTTGACTTCAGAGATGGCAAGGCATCTGCATTTCGATTCTTCAAAGACAGAAGTAGTTTTCAATGGGCCGTAGCATATTCTTACTATGAGATGAACTGAGTGCTCGTTTGTCCAAAAAAAAAATATTTTTCCACAATTAGTAATAGAGATAGAGGATGATAATAAGACATGATTAGAAGTATCGAATTTAAATAACTTCAATATTGATGTAAATAATACCTATATATATATATATGGTGCGAAACTATCGTGTGGTATATTTAGCGCCGCTACCACACGGCCACACGGCCTAGGATTAGGTGGTTGAAGCCTACGGACGCGAGCGATAGGATAGTGCCAAATGTCTCTAGTCTCTGCCTACCCTTCTGGGTGACGGGCGTGAGTGTTTATGTATGTATACAAAACAGATAAAATTGTGCAAAACATGAGGTGACTTTTAAAAAAGAATTGTATTTTCGACACGATATTCTAATTAAATGAAATCAAGTTAATATTATATTATACTAGCTGGCCAGGCAGACGTTGTTCTGCCCTGTCCGACGACCATTCTTATAAAAAAAATCCTTAAATTCGCAATAAAAAAGTATTGAGGGTCACTTATCGGGATAAAAACTATCCTGTCTCTCAAATTGGACCAAACTGCACAAAGTGTACAAAACTTCATTGAAATCACTTCAGTAGTTTAGGAGTTGATCACGGACAAACAACGTGACACGTAATTTTTATATATAAAGATATTAAATTATATTAAGACTGTCAATAATAATGCGAGATCAAGTTTACATTCGACATAATATGTATATTATCTTTTTCTAGACATTATCAATGTCATTGTTATGCTAGCTTAGTTTTCTTTTAACTTCAGAAGTTGTTAAGTTTAGCTAAGTTTATTTATTGAAGTAAAAATATATTTTATAAAATTTAAGGCCTTGAAAATGAAATAACTTTAATTCAATATGTTCATAGCTAAATAGAGTATGGGTAACTTACGGTATTCTCGAATACAGTAAGCGCTATCTAAATCGCAACGTCCGCCAACGACGGGAGCAGCCCCGGCAACATTATGTCCATTTAACTAAAATACATTAGGCAATAGTTAGCCATTAGGACGGTATTATTTGACCAGGCAAAGGTGGCGTGCTGCGCGGCCGTTTTGCTTCAACAAAATTTACACTGGCAGATACATACTGGGTAAGCAGACGGTCCGGTATTAAAACGTCTGCAGCTTTTGTGCAGGAAACTAACTGGAACCGTTTAGAACGAGAGCCTCGACGTTCGCAGAAAAGATAAAAGTTTATGACATACATAAAACGATTTTCAAATCATATTTATGAATGTGGTCCGAACATCTGCAATGGCTAGTTCACGAGGAAATTGAAACCGTCGGGTGCATAACGCTCTTACGAACAATTTAAGTTTGTATTGTACTCAAGACGCCTCAAACGATGCGCTTTTTGCAGTTGTCAGCAAATACAAGCGACTTTATTGTGGGTGCTATCCTTTGGTGTATTTTGTCAACTTGTCAAAAGTGATACGTTTTGTAGCTAAAATCTACCTACTTGTGTTAAAATATTCAAATGACCGATCGGATTTACACAATGTAAAAAATATCTTAATTCTGTAAATATAATTATTTTACGTGTCATAACAAAATAATATTCAAAACAATATAAATACTCCGTCAAAAGAATCATAACAAAAATAACTGAAAGTCCAAGAACACTTCTCATTTCGTGGTTAAAAGTAATAGACATATTTTTATACAAATAATGTTCTTGAATTAAATTTATGTAAAAGTTTACGAATGCTTTTGGAGTTTTGCTAATGAAGTCGAATTTAGTAAAAATGCTTAAAAAATGGGAGAGCTTTCTAATTTTTTAAAACTTTAAGTACAATTAAATTGTTAAACGTAAAAACTAGCTAACGTGTATTAGGTACATAAAGGGTTTACCCAGACACAATATTATAGGTAAGAAGGTTGTTCATCCCTGAGTGAAGGTTGTTCATCCAGGAGTGCCGGTCCTGCACTACCAAAGCAAAACACTTGGGTTCATGTTATGATAATGGTTTAAAGAGCCAGAGCCTGATTCGTTTGTCATCGAGGTGCGCCGTGTTAGCACTAATGTGGAAGAAGCGATATGAATACATAAAATACATGACTAATGAAGATATTTTATGGTATACATCTGACATATACGAGATAGTTACACCATCATCCATCTGAATCCACTAGATGTTGGCTTTCCCTATTGTCGCCTCGCCTACGGGGCGAGATCGAGTGATAGATTCATTATAGTGCCCCTATACAGCAATTTTAATTAACTGTAGCACCCCTTTTAAGTTAAGAAATAACTTTTCTTGGGAGGCTTTGTTAAGTTAATATTAGTTTAAGAAAAAGTATGTAGAAAAACGAAAGATGAAGTTGCATTTACGGAAAGTCCGTTGTAGAATGTTCTATTTTGGTGGCGTCAAATGTGACGAGCTGCGAGTTATTCCACAGTGTGGCCAAGTCAGCGAAACTTGAGTGTAATATAATTTGCATTTGGGCTAAAACATAGTCGTAAGCGGGAAAGTAAGTCAATATGTTGATTGTATAAAGTTGTTCAAAATAATCGTAAAAATTTAAATAATTTAAATTTATAGTTTTATATCTACATTGAGGCAGCTTTACACTTAATTAAACCATAGCATAAATTACTCCATATTATGATATAAAGTAATTTTGTTTTAAAAATAAAAATATAAAGATACTTTTTATACACACATATTTATCATACGCAATCCTTTATATGGCATGACTGGAGGAAAGACAGTGAATTGTTTCCTGCTCGTATTATGGAAAAATTAAATTATTTAAAATGCTCTATTAAACCTTAGACATATTGGTGTTCTTAATTTAACGTGAATGTGAAAACAAAATCTCTCTCTATTCCCATACTCTCAAAAGCCGATGATACGTCGATCGGACCCAGCTTTGCTCTGTGGACACAACGGTCAAGTGATCATACGCAGAATCACCGGCTTAACGTGATTTTCGAGGCACGGAGGGTGCAACAACTACTCTACAAAATTTCTTGGCAGTAAATCATTATAACTGAGTTTTCTGCCTGAACTGGGATTTAAACTGGAGACTATACGATCAGTTGTTGTGACCGTATACGGCGCGTTTACGACCAGTATAAACCAACGAAGTAGTGAATGCAGATATTAGTTAGGTTATACGATTATAGGTTCAAAAGTTGATAGCCAAAAAATCTGAATTATTAATTTTGGCTGCTGAATTTTAATTACAGCGAGAATGAGTTAGGTAGTTTCAAGGAGGATTATGCTGTCACAGAATTCTCGCTGAAAATAGCAGCATAATTTTATGCAGCAGTTTAGCAGCATATGTATCCTAATATTGCCAAATAGCAGTGCTAGGTGTGTTCCCGTCTGAAAGGTATAGAGAGCCAGTATAATTACAGGCTTGGGGGAATTAATTTTTTATTTAATTTATTTTAATTAAAAAACGTTACTTCCGCTCTAGGATTTTCTCCTGTATTGAACAATTATTTGAACCATACAAATACTTGTTCCGTGCAGGATTCGAACCCGCTGCCCTTAGCACTGCAACCAAAGCCAAGCTACTGCACCACTTAGCCGTCAAAGCAAACCATCACTGTATATTATTAGACTGTGCTAATATGTCACCTATATAGGTATAATATTTGCATAAAAACTGGACTAATCGCTTTATCTATTTTTATACTCGTAGAATAAGAGTGACTATTAAGCATATAGTTTGCAAAAATATTTTATCGTCAAGTAACTTAGTTAATAATAAACAGTACATAACAAAACAATTAACAAATACAATAACATAGTGATAAATAATACAAACGTCGTTCAACAAACCTATTGACGATATATCTATTTTGTTGGTAGCAGTAATTTAAAGATTTCTAAGCAGCGCTCTTTCTCGTTATTTCCCATTATTTTGATTCTCATCGGATGATTCTTGAAGCGATTTATTTTTAATTGCTCAGCACTACTTCAGGCAAGTTTTATCCGTCTTTTAGGGCTCTACGACTTTTATGCTATAAACCGCTGAACGGTCGCTATTATATTTCGGCGTTGGAAGCGTATTCCAAGATTTTTTCCATTTTCATACAAAGTGCTTATACGAGTAAAATAATTAATAATTTCTCTGAAAATGAATAATAGAGCTAAAATCTTATATATCGCCCCTTCAATTTAAGACACGGGTTTTTTGGCAATTTCTAATCATTTCAAAATCATCAATTCATCTTTCTCGTTTGGCAGCCTCGTACCGGTAGGCGAAGTGTAGGGCGACCCCCATTATATATAGCGATGATTTGGTAAGACATGCAGGAAGTCTATGGATGCTCGTGGCTCAGGATCGTACTTTGTGGTATTCCTTGGGGGAGACCTATGTTCAGCAGTGGACTTGTGAAAGACTGTAATGTTGATGAAGATGACTAATTGATTTTTATAACCTAAGTCAAATAGTATAAGTGTTATATTACCGACCAAAAACTTCAAAGTGAAATTTCACACATAAAAGTGCTATATTTTTGTTTCGCAAACTGTTAAAAAGTTCTCAAATTAATTTCAACTACTTGAAGCTCCAAACGACAAAATGTATTTACACAAGCAAGGCGTTAACAAGAATTTCTATTAAGAAGCAACTTAACAACACAGACGATGTAAGATACACACTCGCCTATTACACCTTAATAAGTCTATTTAATTAAATAAACGGGCGAGTAAATACATTCACAACTCCGCGGTGAGCGATACAAGCGCAATCAAACTAATTTTAATCTTAAATTGTCATTGCCGAAAATGAGAAGCTCTTTTAATTTTCTTCAAATACCCAAGCTCGATCTGCGTTTCAATTCTACAAGGAAAGACAGTAATCAAAAGAACTAACAGAGGCTCCAACGAGGTATTTCCATATGCGAGGGGCATTTCAAACGGCACGGTATTAGTTCGCAACTGATTACATTCCTCGCCTCCGCTGCGAAGCACGCGCAATGAAGTAACGACGAATAAACTTCATTATGGCGAGTTAAGCATGGAAAATTATACGTAGAAATTATCTCCGAACGTCGGCGGTGGCACGTACTAATACATACGCGAACATTTCGCGATTATGGCCCAAGGCTCTTGGAGGACGATAGCACCGCCTTGCACGGTAATTACAAACGTCGGCATCGCTGGTTAAACGTAGTTAAGCGTGGTTCAATGAAGATCCTTATTTATTACAATTGAATATTGATTAAAATTTCATAAATGGTTTAGCAGCTTCACATAACAAAAAAACTCATAATCATGGTTTACTATTATAAATAGCAAGTGAAACATTGCTTAGTCTTACAAAGTTCAACAGATTTTCTGTTATGCCAGATTTTCGTTATTCGGTTTGATCCAGAATTTTCCTCATAGAGTATTTTTAAGTAAAGAAAATAGTGGTCTAGTAAGGGATTCGCCTGGCGTGTCTGGCGTTAAACGGTATTCTTTTGAAAGATTTTGCATCTTTGCCGAATTTGAAACACGAATTGTTCTGAAACTTAAATTGAAAAGTGAATGTTAAGCAAGATTTATGAATTTTTATACGTGGTAGAGCAATGCTGCAGTTATATTAGATGTATAGTTGTAGCACGAATAGGTCGGCTCGAATAGTGAAAGACCACGCTCTCACAGAATACCAGCGTAAAATAGTAGCTTAATGCTGTGTTTCGTCTGGAGAGTATAGAGAACCGGAGACCCTTTTTACTGGAAACTAGATATTCCATCTTAGTCCTCACAGGTGACAACGCATCTGCATTTTGATTCGTAATCGAGGATAGATGTAGATGTCTATGGGCCACAGCAACCACTTACCATCAGGTAGACTGTGTGCTCCTTTGTTACCATATCCTATAAAAAAAGAGTAAAGCGTAAAAAAGTATTAAAAGCATATTTTAAAACACATCATTTCATTGGATTTTGTTGTTATTAATCAAACTAATCTAATCTTTAGGTGTGCAATATAAACTGTAAGTAAGTTAAAGTTGTTCTGAATTAAGCACACGAAACGCCTGTTTGCTAACAAAGGCACCAAACAGTGATCGTGTTTACTGCGACGAAATAAGTTTTAATTAATGGATTGGCACCGGGAGCCATGCGTACCTATTGGGAATAGAGTTCTGTAACAAATAATACGTCAAGCTTCCCGACGCCTTTATTAAGTGGTAAGTAATTACGCAGTATAAATGAAAACGTATGTGTTTGCACACGCCTCGTAACATTATATGAAAAAATCAAGCGAATTTCTTTATCTATCAGTGCAAGTTTCTCCACCACCATCTTCTAAATACTTTTTTATGAAAACTTTAGAATCGTTTTGATTTGAAACGAAAACGCGTCATTTAGCCTGCATGAGAATGAGATAGTATACAGTACACAATATTTCCTATTATGTTATATGAAGGATATGCAGTCTATAAGCAGTAAGGATTAAGGACTAAAATAAAATGATTTTTTGTTTTCTCACCTAGTTTGAGGAATTTTTTAATTTTATATTATAATTAATAACCCTACAAAACTCCTGATACACTGCATTCGTCTCATTCTCTGAAAGTTTAGTACTCTAAAGGTTTCACTGGTATCGCGATTTCAATAGGTTTCACTTCAACTGCACTCTTGTTTTACTTTTAATTACAACGCCAGTCGTAATTAATTAAGTAAATATTACAAAATATAGTGCAAATGTGAATTTATAAACTTAGAGACGAACAAAAGCGTAAGAAAAACAATTTGCCGACATAACTAATAACAGGAAGTCACCTCGTTATTCACAAGTGAATGGTACGTCGACAATCTCACAAGCGCTCCCTCCACTTCTCGACTTAATGAATGAGAATAATTTTGCCAAAATACTTTGGAGAGACGGGACACACGCCCCGGGAATTTTTCAATTTGCAACTGACATAATGTAATAAGAGTTACACCGTAAGGATGCCGACGCTGCGTAATTAATAACCTGTAAAATATTACCTGTTACAATGAATTTAGAGGATACAAGTTGAGTGATAAATTTAAATAACAAGCAGACAGTATATACTCGGCTCGAGTCGCCGAAATACTTGAGAATAGTTGTGGGGGTGATAAGTAGATGTGTCATGTCCGGACAGGAATCGCAAGTTTGTTCGTTCGCGTGCCTAATGAACGCGTGAACGTGGAATAACTTCGCGAAAGCTTGAATAATGTATATTTTAACGAGATGTTTTCTTGAACGAATCTCATTAACCCACTTTCTGATTATGTGAATGTTAAGCAAGGTAACATTATATTACTTACAAGAGGTTTTTTTTAAATATTTATTTAAACTTATTGAATAATTCTTAAAAGTTAATTCTTACCTAAAATATTTATGTAGATAGTTGGGGTATTTTATATAACGAAAATTATTTTTAATAACAATGAAATTTAATAATGATAGTATAACAATATAAATTAATTAAAATTTATTGACAAGTTGTACATTGCACATAATATTATGCAGCTCATAACTACTGCACAAAAGTTGTACATAATATTATGCAGCTCATAACTACTGCACAAAATAATTAAATTTTATTTTCAAGCAATTGTTTTAAATTTTTCTTCATGAGGTTTAGAAATATAATCTTAAATATTGCTTAGGACAGATTTACGGATTTTGACTAATCTCATCTTCATCATTCATCACTAAAGTATTTAAATTTAAATTATTATGATCGATATTGTATGATACATGATCCTCTCAAAAACGAACAGAAAAAGTACAGAATGGGGTCAGTATATTAGTTTTTATTGTTTTTGTTGTTATTACATATATACTATATAGTATAGTATATATAAGTATTTATCTTTTAACTTTAGTAGTAGTAGATTTAAAGATTTCATAAGTGGCGTGGATTTAATTATAAACTCAAGATTGAAAAGACCCAAACGAAATACATAATTTTTTTTCTATACTAACAACAAAACTGTTTACAGTTAACTAAAGAACTTTATTGATAATAAGGTTGGAATTTTATAGATAAGAATTTTATCCTATTCATCCGTGATTTATTCTCTGCAAAATGAACAATTTCGGCCGTATCTAGTGCTGTATGCTGTAGATTGTTAATATAAATTTAAAGTAAAAAAATTGAACAAGGATGGACCCCTATATGGCAGGGCACCCATCTGCACCAATGACGTCGAAGACAATGCGCTGTTTAGGATAAACTTATGTTTACAATTAAAAAATAATATAGTCTAAAACGTGATTTTTAATGCCATAGCACTTCAAATTAAACACTAATATTTAGTATTTCACTCAGTCTTATAGAAATTACGAAGACTGCATCCTAAAAATACTTCTAAAATTGTAGAATCTGAACATGGTATTGGATTTTTCTTTCATTTATCGGAATTGTTTATAGTATGTTCACATATACTACACGATAATATAAGAGTGAAAAATTAGCACGCGGTCCACCTGATCCAATTGCTGATTAAGAATAAAAACGCAGATGTCTCGTCATCCCTTAAGGCCTAAGATGAAATGCCTCGTTTCCAGTAAAAAAGGTCTCCGATTCTCGTACCTCACCATGTGAAAAAAATCAGCATTACGCTGCTATTTTACGTTCGTATTCCGTGAAAGTGGTCTCTTTCTGATAGAGCAAATAGCAAGAAATATATATATATATATATATATAAAATAAAAAAATAATATATATATAATAAATATATAAACGCTAAAACTAACACTTAGATAATTGACAGTAGAATACTCATTATTCTGCTGTCAATTATCTAAGAGTTAGTTTCATACAAATTAGCATTTATCCACCCGAACACCTTAGATTTGAATGATTGTCAAATCATTACATTTACTTTATACTAAAATGCATTTATATTCATGATTTTACGATATTATTATAAAATTTATAGATTTGAAGAAAATTCGCTTTACCAAATTTAAATTTGAAATCTGCAAAATGAATATTCAGCTCATCCAATATAAACCATTTCAGCTATCTAAAAACGATAAATACCGTATTAATTTTACTTCCCCTATTACACTGTATTACTATTTTGAGTTTAAATTTAACAAACCTTTATAGTCCATTCTTATTTTAACCGGCATTACCGGCGTAATCACATACAGATGACTGGCTAAAATCGAATTCCCTTTATTACATCCATAAAACTTACCGATATTATCTCAAACGGACCAACTAGGCTATAAAAGTAATCCTTCTATTTTAATGGTCTTCTAACCTGCGGGATGCAACTATGTGTGTTCGATTTCCTCACCCAACAATTCCGCGACCACTGCCGCCACAATGGGGGCCTTTGGAAATTACATATATATATCTGAGATACATATCTGATCACATACAATATAAGGTTTATAAAAATGGTATAGTGTATCTTTATTCAATTTAATATTATTATATATACTGGGTCATCATTTGTGCGGAAATAAAAGTTGGTAAATATTATGTAGGGTTTGCCCCATGTCCATATCAGACAATTAATTCTAGTCTAACTTCTCAATTTACTAAGACAGGAAAGTGCCTTTATGCACGTACAATTGCCGCACTGTAATATCTCGTACGCAATCGAGAATGCTCGAAAGTATTCGATAGCTGTTGATTGGAAACAAGGCATAAAAAGATCCTGATCCTGAAGTTTTCCCTAATCGAAAATTATATTTTTTTCAAAATTGGTTTTAACAAAGTACGTTTTGAAAGACAAAAAGAAGCTATGATTTCAACAAGTCCCTACCACGGGAGACTCTGTAAGAAACAGCTCACAGAAGTCTATTTTGGTCTTAACAGTTATAATTTAACCTTATGAAATATATAAACACAAATCAAGAAAATCTAAGAAAAGTCATTTTGTCCAAGCATACTTATCTCTCAACCCTTAATACACTCGCTATTTGCGATTTCGTAAGGTTGGACTGGACTCGAAAAACAAACGCCACCGGAAACCTGTAAATGTTTTCGTTTTTCTTAAGGAAGTTATAAAAAAATCTTGTAAATAATCAATCAAATTATTAAAACAACTAGAAGTATAGACATCACTTTCTAACTATCATCACAATTGTGACACACTAAAAGTAAATAATACAATTACTTTCAAACACCACAGTTAAGACACTGTTTTATCAATCTGATTTTATTTGCTCACGTATTTTGTATTTTGATCGAGCAAGTAGATGAGTTTGTATATTTGGGCTGCGTATTTAGCAGGGATGGGAGATATGATAAGGATATAGAATGACGAGTGAACGCAGGAAATTTAGTAAATGGGGCCCTACACTATTGTGAAGAGTTATAATGTGTCAAAAAAGCAAGTATGGCAATATGGCGTATGGTAGTGAAAGTTGGATGCAGCAGAAGAAGCACGAGAGTAGAATAAACGCAGTAGAAATGCAGTCGTTAAGGAGTATGTTAGGGCTGAATCTGAATGACAGGGTAAGAAATTGTGTAATAAGAGAAGAGTGTGGTTTGCAAGATGATGTTGTGACCAGGATTAAGAAAGGAATGCTTCGGTGGTTTGGTCATGTGGAAAGAATGAATGAGGAAAGAGTGACAAAGAAAATTTATGGTGCAGAAGTGAATGGCAGAGTCGGAAAGGGAAGTCCTAGGTGAAAATTTATCGACCAAATTGGCGATTTATTGAAAACTGGCCAAATTAGGAGTACCCTTAACCGACGAGCATGTATGCGTAGGTGTATGGATGTGAAGGAGGCAAGAGAGGTGTGTCAGGATCGTGCCAAATGGAAGTGTGTAGTCAGCCTACCCCTCTGGGTGACAGGCGTAAGTATATGTATTTTTTACATTTACTAAACTTTCCTCCACTCCCCAACCCTCATATCGTCTCGTGGGTGTCGTAAACTGAAACATGAGATTAGCAGTACTATTTTCCTGATAATAACTCAAAATAAAAAATGCACTTGGCAACATGAATGCCAAGCTTGACAACTATAGCAAACTCGCCCCTATTAGACAACCTGTGGAAGGGGCCTGAGTTCAGCGGTGGACTTTATTGACTGTAACGGATAGATAAAATGTTTTGGTGGTTTTGTGCCTTACGACGTTTTCTTTTCATTAGGTTTAGCTGATACATATTATGGTTACGTTTTCCACCAAATAACAACGCGAATACGCTGTGTCATGCCGTGCATACAAATTTACAATACAAAGTATCATTACATTTTAAAGATTTCTCTCGAATAGATAAAATCGGACTGCAGCACCATTTACGGTCGGTATTAGTTTCTTATACAGACCTTAATATTTAATTTCACTTAACATCAAAACTAGCGCCAAACGTTAGCTATTACTGTTAGTTATTTTTGTTATTTTTCTTATTACGCGCTTTATGTAAGCTTCTCATACGCTTGATATTAGCTTGGCCTATGTCTATCGATATAATATATATATGAATTTAATACACTTTTTAAATTAGTTTTCAACAACACTGAATCTCTGATCCATCCAATCCAATCACAAATTACGCACCGTATAAATTAGGAATTTTTAATTTTATACAGTAAAATCTTTTAAAAGGCAAAATTTTCTTGGGTATACATTTTATTTTAAAATACTTAAACTAAAAACGAGAAAATCGTTTACATAATTTAATTGCTTGTGATTAAAAATAAATGTAGATTCTGCTTACCGTTACACTATGTGCACGTCATACTTCTGTTGTAGTTATGTCAAAATGTTATCCTCAACTGTGCTAAAGAATCTTCAAAAAAGTGTGAAATGTATACTTCTTATTTGCCAAATTGTTTTGTAATAAATCATATTACGAACAATGGCGTTACGTCTTTGCAACATTACAATCGATATAGCATTTTAAAAATTCAAATAAAAATTTTCCCCTCGCGTTGTTTAATCGACGCGTTAAATTCGAGAGAAGTCGAGAACATATCAAATATTAATCCAGAAAGAGCATTGTTATACGGAAAATTGGATAATATCGCAGTCGTGCGTCTAATTCTAAATACATTCGAGTACAGAAACAACTTCACCTTAAAAAAATATCGGGGACTAAATTGGAAACCATTGAAGGTATGATTGAATGAAATCATTTCTTATAATAAAATCCTAAGAATCGCCATTAATCAAGTTAGTGTAGCGTCACGGTGCCTCCAAAAACTAATTTCACAAACAAAGACCGTCTACCTTTATCATTCACAACTGTTTGTAAAATCTATTCCGTTAGTTCGCTCTGCAGAGACACGCCATGGAGACAATTGGAAAAATGTATCACGAATAAAAAGTCGTATCTGAACGTAATATCGAGAGAACGCGGCACGGAATATTCTTGTCAAGTGAAAATAAAGGGTCGGGAAATACAGTGACAGGTTGTGAGTGGACAGTGGTCATCCGGAACGAGCGCAAGTTTCGAATAAATAAACCCGAGCCAAATAACATCACCTTCACGTGCGCCATTGGCAGTTGCCGAAAAAAATCGTTTCAATTTACTCGTGACATATTTAGAAAAAAAAAACAAAAGATGGGACGGAAGTATTAAAGTTTATTATATTTTCTTTGCCTCTTTAAAAATATTTTAAAAAAAGGTTATATTTTCATTTGTTAGACACGGAAAAGCATCGCAAAATTCACGTCGTTTTATGCGCTTTATGCGTTATATTTTGGAAAGTGTGTATATGCTTTAAATTAGGGACTTTAAGTAATCAAACAGATAATCACTAATACTACCGTCCATCAGAATATTGTGCCATTCTATGAAACTGCTGACCTTCACCAGGCTCTAAAGATTGGCACAAATTATCGTCATCGACAGACATGCTGGTAATGTCTCAACAGAAGAAGTATCAGCAGGTAGGCCAGCCGTGAAATACCACGTTTCGGTTCCGTAGGTTACCACTGGCAACACGCACTAGTTGTACATTTTATTCTTAAGTATCTCAGAAATACCGAAAATAAGATGATTTGCTGCATTTTTCCAACCACTGCCCAGCCAAGTTAAATTCATTGGTTAACCCCTTCGTCGAAGTATACACACAGTAACATCCTCGTTAATCACTTCGAGTGCAGTGTTTCCAAGAAATACCCGTATATGTCACATAGACGTAGACATGATTTCCATATCCTATTCATCTTAAGACCTATGCGTAGGGAAACACTATTGCGTTCGATTAGCATAATGTAAAGGTCCTACAAGGATTTTACCATATACTAACTATGTAGTAGACAAATTAAATGTGAGTGTAAGTATTCGTCGTTTATGTTAATAAAGCATAATTTCCAGTCCAGTAGCATACTCGTAAAATTGAGTTCCAACATCACCCTGTCTTACCACTTTTTAGATGGATAGTTTGCTTACTTGAATATCTATCTTATATTACTGTACTTCACCACTTCTATACATACCAACAGTCAACCTAATGTCGCAAAACTTTAGATCAAACCGAATATGCAACCAAATTTTTTGACCTTTTTTTTGAACTTACAACTCCAACTTCATAAAATACAATCCAGAAAATATAAAAGAACTACCCACCGTTTCCGCATTTCAATCACATTTGACTAGGCAAACATTTCAACCCTCACTATCTTTTACCACTGACTTAAATTCATTGACTCCTCACACAGAGAAAAAAGCAATTTCGCCTTTCCCTCTACCAAGACGGTTTGAACGTAAAGTAATCAATATTATGTGAATTATGAAGTAAGTGCATGTTACTCGTATGTTACTAATGTTCTTTATATTACTAAATTAATAACAAAATATGAAAATATGCTTACTCATAACAAGCCTAATAAATAAAAAGACAAATGTATGTCACTTTTTCACTCCTTAAAATTCATTATAATCAAAATAAATTATTAAATATGAAAAAATTTTTCGTTTGAAACAAGTCTTTAATAGAAAACAGACAAATGTGCATCACTTTTTCATTCCTGTAAATTATATCAAATTTTCATAATTAAAATAAATTGTTAATCATCTCCATTACAGCCCATTAGCCCTAGCCGTAACCTGCCCTAAAGCACAGTCGTAACTCAGCTGAATATTTCGGCTTCCTGAATGTTCATCAGGTCGTAACTCCATTTAGTAGGGGATCACTAGTAATCAATGGCATGATATTATATTATATATGAAGAACAAATTTTGTAACACGGATTTAAGGTACAAAGCTGAGGAAGCAATATTATGCAAATCCAAGCATGGCTGCCTCAAATATAAAAAGCTCTCGTTCACCTCACACTTTGCATCTCAAGGCTATGCAACTGACTGATACCGAGATCCCACCGGAGCAAAAAATAAAAAGGCTATTTGTAATTCTATACCATTTATGAGGAGCCGTATTAGCAATGGTACAACTATAGGTTTTTATATTTCTGCATAATATTCTGGGAGTTCTTTCCATCCGACGGCTCCTGTGGCTATGAGTTTGCTTGCAGTGCTGCGGGTACACAGGTTTGAATCTCGCAATTAGCAAATACACTACTATGATACATACTAAAATAAGCAAATACACACTAAAATACATTTTGAGGATAACGCTTATCTTATTGATATATGAAATAATAGATATTATTTGAGTATGTACATAGATATTATTTGAGTATGTACATCTTATATATGCATAAGTTTGATTCTGAAATACAGCTTGTTTTAAAATATAAAAACAATTGCTTTATTAGGATCACGATAGGTCATATTTCGATACTGCCGATAAAATGGACGAAGAGTAAATAACTCAGTCGAAATCGACCTCAAAGATATATTGGTGTTATAATTGTGCAATTTTTATTCTACCGTTTCCCGAATATTAGTTTCTGTCTTATGTTAATAAATAAATGGTTGATCTACAATCTTTACCAGAAGAAAAATGTTATAGTAACAAGAACAGAATTTAAGGGAGGAGTTGAGTGGATCCATAGGTCGTGATAGAAACAGCCGATGTCGGTCGTCAACGTCGCTTTGTCTTGTATACTAAAGCTGGCAAACCGAACCACGAGTATTTGCATAACAATGCTTCGAATTTCATTCATACCAACCCACACAAAGTAGAAATCTCCGCTTAATCTGAACATAGGCGACAGGAGCAGATTGATAGAGAATCAGTGTATTTACCTGTAATTTAAATTAGATACTCGACTCGATTTATGTAAAATAGGATCGTAGTGGCTACGTACAAATATTTCAGCATTAAAATGTTATTTTTGTTTGTTTAATTATTTTTAACATGGTTTTAATATAAGTAGAAATATCCGTATAATCTGAACTTTGGTGACAGGAGTAGATTGATATATGATCATTATTGGCTATATATAGGATCGTATTGGCTATATACAAATATTTCAGCATTCAAACGTTAATATTGTTAACATGAATTTAACATCAGTAGAAGTATCCGCATAATCTTAATGTAGGTGACAAGAGTAGATGGGTAAATAATCATTGTATTTACCTGTAATTTAAATTATGTACTCGACTTACATAAATAGGATCGTAGTGGGTATGCACAAATATTTCAGCATTCAGCATACAGTTTGTTTTAATTATTTTTAACATGGATTTAATATTAAAGAAAAGTGCTAACTTTTTAGAATATTTATCTACGTACTTTTAGAAATTAGCGTAGTTCTCGTGTGAAGTAAGCGTGCCTGCCACAATGGCTCGAAAAATCTACAGTCGATAGGAAAGAAAGGTCTCCCATGGTGTACAAGTATTGTTACTTTTTGATTTGTAGACTTGTTGTAATTTGATAAGAAAATAAATATTTCTTATTAAATACTACGTATATACGTACGTACGCACTGCGTTGCAGCCGCAGAGGAAATAATAGCGAAAAAATGTCGTTTTTAATTTTTGGAAGGATGTTATTGTTTGATTGGGAATGATAATACATTGAAGTGGAATGATATACAACTTTCAAATAAATTAGTCGGCACGATACGCGTGCCACCTATTAAATATAATTAATTAATTGTACTATGCCTTAACGGAATCCTTAACCTTCGCGGAAGTGCATGCAATATGTTGACAAAGTTAGCACTAGTATTAGCATAATCTAATGAACGTATGGCAATATAAAAAACGAACAAACAAATATTAATTTTTATATATTAGAAAACCAAAGAAAATGACATAAATTAAACTTCTGAGTAATAAAAGAAACATTGGTCTATGTCGCTTTAATACCGCATAAAAAGTTAAATCAAATGAATTACTTTGTAGTTACATTTACCGCCAGTAATCTACTAGACCAGCAGGAAATCCTCAGCTTTCATTCCTTTCTTAATTAGTAGAATATTTCTGGGAAAAAAGTGGAGAACAGAAAACGCTTTAGAAAAAAAAGATGCAACTCGTGACTGTTAGCAGTTGTAATGGTCGTTGTTTAATATTGTTTTAAGTATTAAATTTGAAATTGCTAGTATTTATGAAAAATATAATAACTGGAATATTTATATTGAATGTTTATAAATTGGCGTTGTTTATGTCAAATTAATACCGCTTAAATTAACAGACTTAAATTTCATCCTGTGTCGATAAAATTATTATGTTATTACTACTTTAAATCACCAATGCCGCAATGACGGCAATTATGTGTACCGTGAATGAACTAACGGTGCGTTTTATATTTAAAAAAAATGTCTCGTATTTTTTTATAACAGTGGCGAACAAGCACACAGTCCACCTGATGGTAAGTGGATGCTGTGGAACATAGAAATCCAAATTTATCCTCAATTAAGAATCAAAATGCAAATTTCTGAGGACAAAGATGAAATGCCTTGATTCCAATAAAAAGGGTCTCCAGTTGTCTACACTCACCATACGAAACATAGCAGGATTATACGCTGGTATTCTGGCACTGGTGCTATTTTACGCTAGTATTCTGTGAGAGCGCGGTCCTGCCCCGCTCGAGCTGACCCATTCGTGCTACAACTATCATATAGCTGCAGCGTGGCTCTACCATTTAAAAAAATAAACAAACTGAAACCTAAATGTCCCTTACGCTGGCTGGTCTCGACTAGTCATCTTAGCAGGACAGGACTATAGCGCATAAATGAGTGCACAAGCACAAGTGAACGCCCATTGTCCGTTGGTATGGCAATACAACAAGACCGAAGAGTTAAAGCGCGGAACCAACGGTTACATTACGTGCTTGCCAAGGCACTAGAGTTAAACGTTACTGCGAATATCCTGACTTTCCAAAAAGCATTCATTGGGTTTTCTACCCAATGACTGCTTTTTGGCCTGACCCGGGATTTTAACCCGGAACTACAAAACCCACCAGCATATAAAAAGGGGATTATTAATTGGATTATCACTTAAGACCTTGAGACAATAAGTTTTGTGGCTTATAATGACATTGAGAAAGATTTTGAGACTTCCTATATGTATCATCAGGCGCTAGTCGAATAGATTGTGTATTATCCTGCTGGAAACCGAATACAAACTATTTTTCTAAGAATTTTATTACGCAGAATACCCGTAGCTCGAGCGTAGATTGTGTATGTGTGCGTGTACGTGCGTGCGTGTGCGTGTGTGTATGTGTGTGTATGTGTGTGTGTGTGTGTGTGTGTGTGTGTGTGTGTGTGTGTGTGTGTGTGTGTGTGTGTGTGTGTATGTGTGTGTGTGTGTGTGTGTGTGTGTGTGTGTGTGTGTACGTGCGTGCGTGCGTGCATGCGTGCGTGCATGCGTGCGTGCGTGCGTGCGTGCGTGCGTGCGTGCGTGCGTGCGTGTGTGTGTGTGTGTGTGTGTGTGTGTGATATCTTTAAAAAATGAAATTTTATAATAAAAATTGTTAATATTCATACTAATTTAAGCCTTTAAACTAAAGTGAGGAAGCAAAACGTTGATAATTTAAACGATAATCTAAGTCCAAAATCCGAATACATTATGCTTGAATCTACAGCGAAAACATAAAAGCAAAACCTATTTGATTTGCAACTTAAGTACTGTGCTTTAACATTTAAGTCACCCGTAAAGGTATCAAATAAAGTATAGGTCACAAGGGACAGATAAAGATACACATATTTCCTTATCTTTATATTTTAGTTATTTAGGTAGTTGTATATTGTCTCCTTGATTTTTGACTCTCGAGTGTTTCTTTACAGTTTTGGACAGTAAATATAAATTGATCGCCTTGAAAAACAAACAGCGACAAATTTATTATTTATTTGCTTAAAAATTAAACCAAGGTATTAATTAAACGCGATTTTGTTAATTTAATATGAGTATGATGAATTTCTGCCACTAGTCCACTGCAAAGCTTATGTGTTGTTGACTTCGCGACAGATTGCTTACAAGCACAATCCTGAACCACCTACATTCATCGATACGCTGCATGTGTTATCAGACTATTACTCCATGTAATAGAGTTACCTAATATTTCTATCAGATATTATCTGAGTCAACTTATGGAAATACAATTACAAAAACACAAACAATTACAAAAGTAGCAAGCCCGGGTAAAATTGTATTTTCAAAACTCTTCACTGTTGCATTAACTTTATAATAATTCTTCTATAAAAGATTACATGAAAGTGATTAATTAAAACTTTTACGTGCAGTCACAAGCAATGCGATCTTCTTCTTTCTTTATCAGCACGTAAAAGTAGACATGGACCTCTTCCGTTATAGAGAGAATTTGCTTTGAACGTCACGCTTAGCGGGTTGTTTGACGATCGCAGTGACCGGCGTCTTGCGCCTTTGAGGTACCGCATACCGCTTGATACTGGTTTGGGTATTTTACATGTGACGTTAATGAGATGGTAATTTTTGTCGATATAAATGTACAACGCACTAAATTTCGCATTCCGAACATTCACTATGTTCAACTGAATTGTACTGCAATCCGTACACTCATGCAGTGCGGAGCGGCGCTAATAATAATTTTATATTAAATTATCACACATGGAAAATAAATGAAAATTAAAGAAAAATGTACTCGATCACAAAACAATACAATCTAAATAAACAACTATTTGTTATGACAATTTTCCCGTGTTTATATCAACTGCGCATGCGCGACTCTACTGTCTCCCGCGCACGCGCGTTTTGTTTGGAATAGCTTCTCTAGTACGTAGTATATAGTGCTCAATGGTAATATTACAATCTATCGGAAGTCATACATTTTTTTTTGGAATTCCCTTGTTCGCCTCTTGCTACATCCACGGGATGAAATCATCATCATCATCATCATTACAGCCCTTCACAAGTCCACTGCTGAACATAGGCCTCCCCCAAGTAATGCCACAAAGCACGGTCCTGAGCCACCTGCATCCATCGACTTCCTGCATATCTTACCAGGTCGTCACTCCATCTAGTGGGGGGTCGCCCTACACTACGCCTACCGGTACGAGGCTGCCACTCGAGAACCTTTCTTCCCCATCGGTTATCGGTTCTTCGAGCTATATGGCCGGCCCATTGCCACTTCAGCTTACTAATCCGTTGGGCTATGTCGGTCACTCTGGTTTTACTGCGGATATCCTCATTTCTGAGTCTATCACACAGAGAAACTCCGAGCATAGCCCTCTCCATAGCTCGCTGAGCGACCTTGAGCGTCCTCATACGGCCAGCAGTGAAGGACCACGTCTCTGATCCGTAAGTCATCACTGGCAACACGCACTGGTTGTACACTTTAGTTTTCAGAGATTGAGGTATACATGACGAGAAGATGTGTCGTAATTTCCCGAACGCTGCCCAGCCGAGTTGAATCCGTCGATTGACCTCTCGGTCGAAGTTGGACTTACCTAGTCGGACTATTTGTCCCAGGTAAACGTACTCGTCAACAACTTCGAGCATAGTGCTCCCATCAACTACCGGCATAGGTGTGACATGGACATTAAACATGATCTTTGTTTTGTCCATGTTCATCTTAAGACCTATCCGTTGGGAGACACTATTGAGGTCATTGAGCATAGTGCTTAAGTCCTCCAGCGATTCTGCCATAAGGACTATATCGTCGGCAAATCGAAGGTGAGTGATGTACTCGCCATTGATGTTAATACCGTATCCTTTCCAGTCCAGTAGCTTGAAAACGTCTTCCAAAGCAGCGGTGAAAAGTTTCGGGGATATAACGTCACCCTGTCTTACACCTTTCTGCAGTTGGATAGGTTTCGAGCTCTGGTTCTGTACTCGGATAGCCATCGTAGCCCTACTGTACAAACACTTCAGCACTTCGATATACCGACAGTCAACTTGGCACCGCTGAAGGGACTGCAGCACCGCCCAACCGGGATGAAATGCAGTGGTGGATTCTACCTCGCCATTGCCACACGGATTATTAATTTAAAAATGGTAAATATAAAATTCTAGTGATCCGCGCCTGCTTCACACCGGTAAGTTCTGGATTTCAAAAACAGCCTCACCTACCGGATCGAATTGTCAATTTAAACTATCCAGGGACCTACTTATACACACACAAAACATTTCGAGTTTTAGCGAGTCTAAAGGACAGCAATTGATATTTATATGTAAACGACATCTAACGAAAACCCTGTGGTTCCCGTTAACTGCGTTATCAGAATCAGTATCCAAGCATATAGATGTTTTTTTCAAAAAACACACTTAAAAAAATAATTTCAGGAATTTATTTAATTTAAAAAATTAATTTGCAAATTGTATGTGGTTTTATATCTCTGCATTGGCCGAGGTGTAAGAGGATTTTCAAAGACCCCGCATTACCGATACTCGTGTGAGTTAGAGGAAATAAAACCACAGACAATTTGCAAATTATTTTTTTTTCATTAAAATTAATTTTTTTTAAATGTTTTTTTTTTTGAAAAAAAAAATAATACTTCTTTACGCTTGGATACTGATTCTGATAACATACTTAACGGAAACCACAGGGTTTTTGTTACATATTGTATAGAAATTAAAGTTGAAACTTTACTTAATAATTTAAAGAACTCTAACAGTCACATTAATATTTTTAATTCGCACAGTATCCTACTAACAAGCTATAAGACAGTTTTACAATAAATTGTCTTGTCTTTTTAACCAATAATTAAAATCACTTAACAGTCTAATTAAGACACTATTACACCAGACTGCGTTTCAAATGTCAGGATTCTGACAGACGTCTGAACTTCATCCTCGAAATGAGTATCGGAAATTTACATCAGCTCGTAATACTGTGCCGGCTGAGCCTTTATTGTAAACGGCGTAATTTGAATTTCGTCTTTGATATTCAAATGAACCTCTACTTAAGACACTGCCTTAGTTATTTGAGTTTTTGTAAAGCAATCAAGTTTGTTTATAGGAGCCCGTGTAATTGTAAATCTCGCTCTGTGATCCTAATTAATGCA
Source organism: Parnassius apollo (assembly GCA_907164705.1). Classification (NCBI taxonomy): domain Eukaryota; kingdom Metazoa; phylum Arthropoda; class Insecta; order Lepidoptera; family Papilionidae; genus Parnassius; species Parnassius apollo. The sequence continues at coordinate 16,145,512 of CAJQZP010001037.1, forward strand.
TAAAATCACTTTCAAACTCGAACAACGATTTTCTGGCCCACAAAAGAAAATGTTGATCTAACTTTCTCGTCCTTACGATATTGATTGTGATAATATTTTATATAATTATCTCATAAAGTCTTACTAAATAAAAACCCTACAAATAATATTATCAAAAATTTGACGGGTCATATATACAACTCTATTCATCGTCGTTGGAGCCACATGAAATTGATTGATTGTTTGGTTATGGATTTATTGATGATGTAATTGTGAGGGACAACCCTGGAGCAAATATCATCCAAAACTGTTCCGGTGATAACCTAGAAGTCAGTCTGAGATAATATTAGACTGGATCTTCAGTACCTTAAAAGTGCCAGGCCCCGGGAGATGATTAAATAATAATTAAAGTAGGTACCTGATTCAAAAACTGTTCAATTCCGTCCTCTAGAGAGGTGCTATTGCCTGGGGCATCAGAGGTATCAGAAATGTGATAATATTATTCTTTAGAAACTTGAAAATGCTCTATATAAGAACTACAGACTAAATTACCTAGTAACTCGCGCCTACGTGATGTTTCCAAGAGTTATTACGAACCATCTCACACGCATACTTAACGACTTCCAACTTCGCGAACAAGCAGGTTTCTGGAAAGGCTTTATTAAAATCTGCTACTTTGTCTTGCTTATGTACATGACGAGAGAGATTTTTTTGTTTGTGATTTTTTTAATGCTGAAAAAATTGTACAGTAAGGCTACAATGGCTGTCCGAGTACAAGACCAATAGTACAAAACCTAACAAATTGCAGAGAGGTGCAAGACAAGCTGTTATATACCCCACTAAGGGAACACTAAACTCGAAGATGTTGAAAAACGCTTGATACTTGCCTAAGACAAATAGACTAAATAGGTAGGTCCGACTTTGACCAACGGATCAATCGGCAGATCCAGTTCGCCTTGGCAGCATTCGGGAGATAACAGCACATCTTCTCGTCATCTATTCCTAAAAACTTATGAACAAGAATGTACAATAATTGCGTGTTGTGAGTGATGGAATATGGATATAAGACGTAGTTCTTCACTAGTAGACATCGGTTGATGTTAAAGTTGATTAGCTAGCTTTGAAGAAGACTATTGTTGGAGTTTTTCCGCGTGATAAAATGCGTAAAGATGATTTTCGCTGTAGAGTCAGAGTAAACGCCCAACGGATTAGAAAGCTGAAGTGGCAATAGGCCGGGCATATAGTTTGGAGAACTGATAACCGATGTGTTTACAAAGGATCTCAAATGGCAGCCTCATGAAGTTTATGTATGATGATGATGTAGATGTAGTGACGATCTTGTAAAATATGTAGAAAGTCGAGTGACAAAAGTGACATAGACTGAGTGATGAGGCGTTCCCTAAGGGAAATCCTATGTTAAGAAGTGAACTTATGATGATAATTATAAATAAAAATACTCTAAAACTTTATAAAACACAATCATTTATAACAACTTTAAATGTATTTGGCGTAGCATATACTTTGTCCAGGGCTAGCTTTAACTCTCTTACGTATACATTATGAGTATGTAACATTTCTTGTAATTTCCTTACCAAACCAGGTTATTCTTCACACGAAATATAGTTAAAAATATTCTAATGCATGCCACATTTATGATGCACAACGTTTACTATATCTAATAGTCTATAATGACCCAAAATAACTCAAAATTTGCCAAAATTATATGAAGCACCAAATTTCATTGCAGGTTAGATTGCGTGCGTTCGTTGCTTTTCCGCGTTGTAAACTTTTCAGTCGGCCGTCTGTCTCGAGATCGAATCGATATTGAAGCAGAATTGACAAGTCACGAACTGAGCTCGAACGTACCTAAATGCCTACCTGTAATTTAGGTGAAAATGTCCAATAACGTAACGGACAATTATTATGCGTAAAACGTTTCGTTAACTTTAATAACATTTTGTAGCGTGACAAGGCGCTTGACACCCAGTCGTGTGCGCGAATGTAAACAGCCGCTCAACTAAATGTGTTATGGTAGCCATCGCTATTAACGCCTCACCAACTTTGATATTTTAAAACATTTTACAAATTGGAAAAGCTTCGAAATTTATAACCAAATGTAAGATTTTTAAATTTTGTTTTAAATATTTTTATTTATTTATTATTCTCAGTATTTCTTATTTTTGAAGCCGTAACAGGCCACTAACATGTACATTTCCAATATTAGTAGAAATTTGCCGTGATTTTCACTGGTATCGTTTATACGTTGTCTATATCTTTTTTAATTGTTTATTTATTTTACACGTTAAATTTCTACCAAAACACTCACATGCACAATTACATCCTTTACTTACATTTTCTGAAATACCTATTAAACATCTCTGCCACAAACAGTGTTTGAAATCGTCCATTTCAAGGCGCCATCGCACGTGTTTGTCACAGTTTTAGCCTTCGCGAACACATAGCTGTGATTATACCGCTTTTCATTTTCTTACCACATTTTTTCCGCTGCTAACTTCCATACAAGGTTTTTTAAACAACTTAATTTTTATAAACTTGAACCTTTAATTATTATATTGCGCCCAAACAATTGGACGAAGTAACACCACGTTTTTTTAACCGCAAGACTATAAATTTTAATTTTAGATTAGATTACAAACGTGTAGTGGCGGTGTATAAATATCCACTACACCATATCGTTTCGTGGGTGTCGTATGAGGCGACAATGGGTGCGTTTGGCAGAAAAAAGCGCTAGCAAGCGCTTGTAAGCGCTGAAATAGTTTTCGGCCAGGACACGATTGCTACTTCAGTAGCACTGACACAATCCGCCATTTTGCTTATTTAATTTGTTTGTTTTGAAGTAGAGTTTATAAATTGTTGTGCAATATTAGTTTTAAGTAATATAATGACATGAATAAACATATATATGTTATTAAAAATTCATGATTGGTAAGTTTTTAATATGAATACTTTACAAACATATATTTAAATTAGGTTAGGTTCTCCGGTTAAAACTAACATCGTGTCCTGGAGGAAAATAGCTACTTACGATTTGACAGCGCTTACCGCTTACGATCGCCATTTTGCTTACAAGCGCTTGCTAGCGCTTTTTTCTGCCAAACGCACCCAATGGGTAACTGTAACTGAAATAAGATGTTGGCCGCAGCATCTTCCTGATGTCAATTCAAAATAATAAAATACTGTGGTTACCAACCCACCTGTTAAGCATGGTAACTATGACAAAATCCTAGGGGATTTTTGTGGGAGGGGATGATTTAGGAACAAGGCAATCTATATGAAGGCATAAGGTAGACTTTTACAAACTGTAATGGATTGATGGATTAGATTTCAGCGCTCCACAGATTGTACGTTAGTTCTAGGTTTTATTATATTTAACATATATATAACTAACTATCATTAACTATATTTATGATATATACAAACATCACCCATTAAATAAAACAGCGATGTAGCATACTGTTTATTTATTTTTTTGCAATAAACATATATTTAAAATTATTTTCTATCAAATGAAGCGAAAATAGTTTACGTAATGGCATTAGTCCCTACTCTACTGTAGCTAAGTAAACTGCGCTTTTAATTGTGAAAGCTGTTAATCGTTGTGAACATGTTTTTTTTAAAAAAAATCCGCAACAGTAATTACTGGCGATGCGAAAATATTGCGAGCACGGCGTGTCGACAGGACGTCGCGTTACCACGTTAGCGTGCATTCTTTCCCTGCGTTCATTACCATAACAAGTAGTTTCGTTAATCAAATGTACGAAATTAATAGCGCAGTTTAGAGTCGACGTTCCACCCGGCAATCACACGGCCATTACAAATTGCCAGCAATTACCGCGACACCGCCCGCCCCTCGCCTTCGTAAGGCATTTTTTTCGTCCTCTACGTAATTTTTACAATAATGTGAAATTCTACAAACTTTACGTTTGCTTAATTATATATATATATATATATATATATATATATATATATATATATATGTGTATATATATATATGTGAGTGTGTGTGTGTTTTATTAATTTTATGCATATACTTATATTTAATTAAGCTCATCTGCACCAGCCACCAGCCTCCTTCTTGGGCCGGTCTCAGTTGAACTTAACTCTTGTACGTAGTAGAGCCTTGTCGCAGCAAAATTATGGTTGTATCACGAAAGAGTCGAGTCGACCGGAGAAGGACCACGCTATCACAAAATACCAGCGTGAAATAGCAGCTTAATGCTGCTGTGTTCCTTGAGTGTAGAGAACCGGAGACCTTTTTACTGGTCACGAAGTATTTTATTCCTCTGCATTTTGGTCACCCTTATCCCATAAAAATGCATCTTTGTCGTTAAGTGTTACATCGCATCTGCATTTTGATTCATAATCGGGAAAATATGTAAGTATATGTTGACCAATACATCCACATACCATCAGTTTTGTATAAAGCCTTTCGCTTGGGGTCCTTAGTTAAAGAAAGCTCTCGTAAAGTGTTCGTTCCCAAAAATGAAAAATGCATGCAGATTTGTTTATAGACTTTGCTGGACTTGTATTTTCAGGAAATATTAAAAGTTTAAAATACAATTTTAAAACGGATTCCACAGATTTATTACGTTATCATCATCATTACATCATTTCACAAGCCACAGCTGAACATCGACTTCTTGCATGTTTCACCAGGTCCTCACTTCATCCAGTGGAGTGCCGCCCTACATTCGTTTACCGGTACGAGGCTACCAGTCGAGATTCTCTATCGATTGTCGATTATATAAGCTATGTGGCCAGCCCATTACAAATATAACTCAAATTTTTAAATAATTTTATTCATAAAAATATTTCGTTTGCTAAACTAAACTGATAATCGATATATAAAACGAACGCGTTTAATTTTAACATTAACCGTGCAGACGCGGTTTAAGAATATCGACTACCCCATATCTTCCCGTGTTGTCGTAAGAGGCGACATAGGGAAACTGCAACAAATTTACAGCAGAATCTTTCAGATGACAATTCAAAATTATAAAAACTGCGTTTGCCAACGCGCCTGGTTACCGAGGCAACTCATATCATATCATCATCATATCATCATAAAATCTCCTCTAGGAGGCAATCTCTGGCCCTTTGTTCAGCATCGGACTTTAATAGGCAGTACTGGATGGTGGATGGAGCTTTAAATTAGCTATTCAAATTCATTGTAGTGCTCGCGTAAATATCATCGTAAAAATCATTATTATATAAAAAATTACAGCTATTAGTTTTTAAGGATTAACTACTTTTGTTAATGGTATTTATTTCCTTTTATGTAATACTTTTCTATTATGAAATATTTACATATTTTCATTATAATTTATGTATTTTTGAAAATTCTTCCATACTACTCCATTCTGATAAACTTACCTAAACCATACATTTGGCTTTTAAAACAAAAGTGATCCGTGGCGAAAGACAAAGATCTAACTCTCAGATACGGTCTAGAATACTTAAACCGACGGAAAATATTAGCTCAATGTACGTATTCCAACGTTTGCGTACTAAAAACTCCGAAAATCTTTTGAGTTTTTCTTTTGACTCTTTGCATCTACAAATATTTATGGGAAACCTTGTCAAACACTGTGCTGCAACAAAGCTCAACAACAAATACTGACTACGGAGCGAACTTTCTTTACTAATGTAAAAAGTGCTAGTCTTCAGTTGATCATTATGTAACTTTAATACAAAGCTGTGTTACGCAGTTGCCTCTGGCTTTAATATCACAACACTGAGAGTTAAATAACAAAAATTGAAGATGTTTTTTTTATTTACATCATCATCGTAAATAATACTACTCGTATTATTTTTTCTTTTCGAATTGGTTATCCGTGGCTCAAGATGATAAAAGTTTTATTACAAAACGAAGTTTCATAAACCTGCTTAGTTAAAATGGAAATACCATAATGCTTGAATAATATAATACAATGACAAGCGTGGAGTTAATGTTTAATATATATAGACGTAAAACCAACTGTAAATAGTTCACAACCGTGATGACGTCATCACGGTTGTGTACTGAACTGTGATGATTAAAGATATATTTGGTTTATTGAATAAGGGTGAGAAATGAGCACACTGTCTACCTGATGTGAATGCTTTGGCCCATAGACATTATCCTCAATTAAGAATCAAAATTAAGATGCCTTTTTACCCCTAAGACTAAGATGGAATACCTCATTTCCAGTAAAAAGTGTCTTCGGTTCTCTGCACTCACCATACGAAAAACAGCACCATTAAGCTGCTATTTTACGCTGGTAATCTGTAAGAGCGCGGTTCTTCCCCGGTCGAGCCGACCAATTCGTGCTATAACCATAATAACATAGCTGCAACGTGGCTCTACCACCATTATCCACTGTCTTTACTAATGGTGTAACCAATAAATAAGCTTTTATTTGGTAATCACATCTGCTAAATGAGAATTGTCTCCTACAAATGTTTAAAGGAATCTCCATAAGTCCTTTAGTGCGTTTGTAACTCAGATCGGAATCATATGCGGGTGCAAATTTCCTCGAAACTATATTATGTTTATTCATTTATAATATATTGTAACTTAAACGACAAAAGTCATAGGAAAGCCAACCACGGTTACCGACAAAGTCACACAATCGCATTGCTGGTCAGTAGATTGCCTTACCGTTAAATGCACTGTACAGATAAGAAAATATTTATTTTACTCCCACAAAGGTGTACAAAACTCACAACTCCTTATCCTTTGAATGATTTTATCGCGTTTCTAGTGTTTCACTCCTTTTATCTAAATTTGCGTTGGCATATTACCTTTTCCTGGTGGTGCTTTAAAACTTATTTGTTCGTATCTCTTGATATATTTTATAATTAGAACATCAGACGTATTTACGTATGTTTTGAGGATTAGATTCTAACTTTATTGTTATTTAAAATAATATTAGTGTGTGTGCGTGTGTATGTTCATACGTTAGTCTCGTATATTGTATCCAAACTGATTGTAATGGACAATTAACAATGAATATCCATTGAAATAAATAAAATCTTTTTTAAATCGAATCTGTACATATTTTATATCCAAAAATAATTTCTTTGATGAGAAGGTGGTGGTGAAGGCAGACTGAATAACGCTTACATCCATATTTTTAAAGTAACGAATTCTTAGCTTAGTATAGGACATATTATACTCTATTGTTACACAAACGTTTGCAAGTTTTAATATTTTAGCAATAAAATAACATACATATTATTAAAATATATCGTGAAAGCTTTTACGTAACAGAGACAACGAAATTCCTAACGTGATAGTTAAAATAAAATTTTCTAAGAATTTTAATGTTATAATGCTGATAGTATAAATTTATTCACGCTTCAAGTTTTAAGAAGGCGCTCAAGCTGGGATAAAAATTATCAAGATATCGTCGCATTGAAAATGATAAAAAAGACAAATTTAATTAAACTTTTCTTAATCATTATCAGATAACAATATTCATTAATTTTTAATGTCTCTTAAGTCGCGTCGATGCCTGATAATTTTTGCAGAGACTCTCGAGGCAGGAAATAACGTAAAATTTATCTCTAAACCTTCGAAATTACTTTGTAGCAAGTTGGCAAAGATATGAAAATCTGGGTAGGTTTATAACTTTGGAGAAAATTGTTTTTCCAAATTGAAATTAAATTATCATCGTTCTCTTTTTAATTTTTATTAAGAAATTTGACTTATTTCTTGAACTCAAAATAGTAAACATTTTTTATATGCAATGCTATAAACGTATTTTTTTCATTAATAATGGCTTAGGAAGTGTCACAGAGCTATTTGCGCTACGGAGTATTTATTGAAGGGACGGTCCGCTATAACCCGAAAGGAATATAACGCATTCAAATATCAACGGAATTTATCAACCTCCGAGCATTGGGTCCAATACGCTTGGGTTGGTTATGGCATATTACAGACGAAGACTCGTCAGCTCTCCGCCGGAAAAGTCAATTTGACGCAGATTACGAAGCGACTGAGGAAATCATCCTAAAATACAAATGTTTGTAGACATTTCCGTAGGTATAAATAAAAAAACAATTGAATTACTTATATCGAATTCTTGTTATATTGTTTTTACTTACATAAAATGACAGTAAATATTCTATCATATCATCCGGTATAATTCTAACATATATTTCAACCATCCATCAGATACCTACATTCAAAAAAAAAACTGCTGTGTTCTTTTGGATTTGCCGCAGTCGAATAAAAAAGTCTTTCCAGTCCACGGTCACGAATAAATTAAGCTCGAATAGTGAGTTTAAGAAAAGTATTATAGTTGTAAAGCTTTCATTTAATAAAATTTTAAAATTTAGTTAAATGAGAACCAAGAATTTAAAATCATTCTCATTAGCATATTTCTTTTTGGCATTACAAATGTAACAAAAAAGATACAACCAGAATGTTTTAAGAGCACGTGACGTGGTAAATAAGCTCTTAAAATTGTAATTAACAATATCATTGGTGCCGTTGGGATCAAACCCATATTGCTGGCGTAACGTGAAATTTACGGCTAGCGTTTCGACCCTAATCTAAAACGTCTCTGATTTTTTCTTCCTTTTTGTACTTTTATTAAATTAAAATTATAGTACGTGAGGATAATATGCCCATCCAGTTAATATGGTCACTTTAACTCAAAAACTACAGCCTTGATTGCATAGATGACTCTGTGATACGATAGCTTTTCATCAGTCAATTAAATATATAAATATAATTTTTTTAAATAATAATTATAGTATACGACTTTTTGTTTTTGTCTCTATCCTCCTCCTAGTTTTGGTTTTATAAGGCGGCAAAGCTTAAGACTTAAAACCATATTACCCTCACGTACCTTATATTTATAAAAATTATACTAACATATACTCATTCTAACTTGTTTTTTAACAACATACTACGTGGTAATATTTATTTTCTGCACAGGTCGTACTATCGCCACATAACAATACTTGCACTGTTTGAAACATGAATACTAGTATTTCAACATTTAGACCTCTTGATTTAAACTAAATTCAAGTAAAATTTTAAAAAAGATTGCATAATTATATTCGAAAAACCTACAAAATGATCATTATATTTAACAAATTCAATTACTGAGAGTTCTGTATGTTCTTCAAAGAAATGCTTGATTTACTTGAAACAATAAATAACTTTAGTTTTATATGTATCATATTCACAAAAATTTTGTTACATATTTCGTAAAATTAAATATATTTTCAGATTAATTATGAAGGATACGCAGTTGAAACGAAACAATGTGATATATGAGGCGTACCTAAGCGCCCACTGAATGGGTAGTGTAACTCCATGGGTGCGCTTCGCGACGCTGTTCTATTACAAAAGGGAATTGGATCTTGATTCATTGGTTCGGAAAATCGGCAGCGTACCTTGATAATTTCATTTCTGTACAATTTGACCGCGTCTGTGGTCAGACGATTCTTGGGGCCCCCACGGACCCGAACACAATACAGGGACTTCCCCGCGATTCTAACATACAATACCAAGCTTTTATTGCCTCCTTTTACAATCTTCGATTACCTCCGAGGCACGAGCACTACTGGGAATCAGTTTCGTTACAGTTTTTTTCCTCTTGAAAGACTTTTGTGACTAGTAACTGTAGCCACAAATTATATTTTATATTGTTATTCTGTATCACATTCATGTTCAGTGCTTGTTGTTATAATATTAAACCATTTTAAACATATTAAATATTTGAGGCCAAAATATTAAATCTTTTATCTGCGTTTATAGTGATGAAACTCCCGTCCAGCTTTTACACAGATTGTATTGGTGCAAATACGACGCGGCAAATCTGTAAATACACTTTGTTCCGACACAAATTGAAAAATTTGTAAAATTCATGAATATGAATATGTGTTCCGCTGCTGTGAATGAGATATCAATTATGCAAAATGTACTCGTATTGCATTGATCGTGCTACTGCGGCACGGCGTGTCGCAAGATCGAACTGATGCGAGCACTAAATCGATATTGCCGTCTACTTATGAACTGCATGATGTTGATGATGACTGGCAACAAAATCATGAATCTAGAAACAATTCAGCCATTCCTTTATCCATCATTAACTCATATGAAATAATAGAATGTTATTGTACTTTAACATCATTTTAATCATCAATACAACCCCTCGCAATTCCACAACTAAACTTAACCTATGCACCCCCGAGGAATGCCACAAAACACTCATGAAACTCCAGCATCCATCGACCTCCTGCATATCTAAACTAATCATCACTCCACCTAGTGGGGAACCACCGGGAAAGTATAGAACTTCTTGCTAACTTTGCAAAGCTGCTACTGCATTTTCGAGCCATATAGACGGTCTATTGCCACTTCAGTGATTTATCATTAAAATTTTACATTACAAATGTATTTATTTTATCATCTCATGGGTTAATGAAGATAACTAGTAATATCTTCATTATAACTACTCAGAACAATAAAATGCTTCGGTAGACAACCCCCGTAGCAAGCGTGGCAGCTATGGCTAATATACCCCCTATGAGGCAATATACGGGATACGGGATGCATATGTTCAGCAGTAAACTTTAATAGGCTATTATGATGATGATGATCATGATTGAAGACCCCCGTATAGTAGCGACATTAAATAATCTATTTCCTCATCTTTAATCCTAGTTTTTATTAAATTTGACTTAGAAAAGGCCTAAAGAACTTTTGACCTCTCATAGAATATCGGTATTGATTCCAGTTTTGAAATATCCAGCTCGGCGACGAGCAGCGTATAACTTACGATGTAAGAACTTCCAGGACACGATTACTAATCTACCAGTCAACTGTGATTATAACAAATCTTTCCTACTATAGAAGATATCCATGGCTGTCAGTACATCCGTTGAAATTATAATATTTATGATTAGTTTAGTTACTAGTTAAATTAAACGCGATAAAATCCGTAAAATTCGTTTTATTTAATATCTGTTATTCGTGTACTATAAGAAATCATTACATGAATCAGTACCCAATGACTGTAAAAAAACAAGAGTTAAATTAAACGTGAAAAAAATTAGTTTTATTCTATAGTTTATTAAGTTTTTCCAATGGAATTTTTTAATCTTAAAATTTAAGTTTTTAAATTTTTTTTTCATTTATATATCTTGAAGAACTAACAACTAATAGAGAAGAAATGATCTTTCTTACAGCAGCATCGTACTGGCAAGCGTACAATGCGACTCTATACTAGTAGTGACGATCTGATGAAACATGCAGGCAGTGAAAGGATGCAATTAGCTTAGAATATTGCATTGTGAAATTCAAGGGGAATACATATGTTTAGCTCTACAATGTCGATTTATATATAATAACTAAGTGTTAGTATGCAAGCTTTTAATAAAAAGTAAAACCGAATCCAAAAACTACAAAAATAATTACCACATAATAATTTATGATGTCGGTGCTAAAATATAGTGTAGTGAAGAATTAGGAGTTAAGCTAAAAACTGCAAACACTAGAGTAGTGTACTTATAAATGTATAAGTTAAAATTATTATACATAGTTGTTAGATTTTGAATTTGAGCTTACTTTTTATGAAAAGTTTTTACCCTTTTGATTAATCTTAGGAATATCACAAGTTGAAAATAACAAACTGTAATGTCCTTTAAATGGATACAATATAATATTTATCCCCCATTTATTACCCTTAGATATACCATCTTTCTTTAAATTTCTTTAACAGCACCCCTAAAGTAAAACCTATTTTATAAAAAAAAAATTGAATCGCTTCAGCCGAAATAAACATAATAAAACATACATGTCGAATATAGAACCTTCTTGTTTTACCGAATTCTGTTAAAAATAGAATTTTTTCGAAAACTTTGCTGTTAATAAAATGAAAACACAGAGAAATCACTACGCTTGTAAAACTTTAAGCAAGGAAACCTGTATTCAATAAAGGCCAAAAAGTTCCAAATGGAAACGTGCGTCATAAACGTGTTCGAAAACTGCTTTTTACATTTAAATCTTAGAAAGAAGTTCGCAACAAAAATTCCGCGGGCACTATTTCCGATAGCATCCAACTAAAGTCCTGACGCAACGTTCGGAGCGGGCGTTGTCAACTTGAAATTACAGGGCACGGAAATCGGGAGCCCGTGCATTTGGGCCCGTACTCCTTCCGTTCAAAGCTTTGTGAGGCTGCGGGCTGTTTTTCAGCTTAACTTGCACTCTTTGTTCGTGCTAGAATTGAAATGGGATAAAAACTAGCAATCGCAAGTGCTACGATGAATACAATAAAAATATATTGATATCCTCTTATAGTTTATTTTGCGATGCGATACCTGAAATTGTTCGAAAACTGACTAAATATTTATAAAATATTCAAAAACATAAACTTTTCTAAAAAAATCATTGCAAAATAAAGCACTATATTTTATAAATATTCAAAAATATTTATATTCACAAAATGTATATTGTATGGCAATACATGTTTACAACAAATTGCCTGTTTGTTTCAAAAAAATTAATATAGGAATCTTTAAAATTAAATTGTTTCAATTTCTTTTAAATAAATGTTATTACTCAATAAATGACTTCTTAAATGATAAATTTGACTCGAATTGTATTTATTGAATTGCTGAATTTAATTTTTTGAAATGTTTTAACTAAAAATATTATGAATTGATTGATGGTTGTTTTATACAGATTTAATTTCCATAGGTATTGCTGCAAGTATCTTATATTATATAATAATTAATGTCTTAGTTTTCTACTTTATTCGAAAAAATATCTATCTGAAAATATTTGTACGCCGGTAACGGCAGAATATTTAGGATCGAAATTCTTTTGTAGCAACAGTAATGTACATATTCTGAAAAATAAATTATCTTATCTTATCTTAAAATAGAAAAACATTATTTCTTAAAAAAGGATATGGTTATTTATAATAATTTTTTCTTGTAAAAAATATATTTACGACTTTTGGTAGAAAAATAAAGAAAATATTTTTGTGCACCATAATCGACACACATTGCTACAATTATTATGATCAAAATGAGGTTATCAGTATCTTCTTATGGGATAAGGATCCAGGTTTTACGAAGACGGATTAAAATTCCACTTCCTGTCCTGTCACTAGATTTGCTGCAAAATTTCATCAAACCTTTTGTTAAAGCATAGCTAGCCTATGCATGTTTAATCGGAATTACATCCGGAAGACGGGTAATTCAGTCCGGGTTTGCCACATTACATTGTGCTGCAGGGGTACCCCTCAAGTTATATGTGGGCGGACATTTTCACGCAAAAGTGTAAAATCTGGATCGACTTGCAACTGGTGTGATCAGACTTACATTACATACATAAAAACGTACTCGTATGAAAGAGGGCACTTCTCCCGCCAAGATGTACTGCCACATTTACCATGATAGTTCCATCTTGATATGAATGTTCTTCTCGAGGATTGTGCTGACAACATTCGCGTATTTTCAGGTGTTTTTCGTGAAGCTGGGTGAAGGCTAAATCGAGATTCAGTCGAGAATAACAGTTTGAGAACATTGGCGACCGTTCCAAGCCCAATGTTCATTTGCTTATTGCAAATTTGTGTACACCATTGCCTCGTAGTAATCTGAATCCAAAGTGGTATTTGAGCATGGAAGTTGACTTCGTAGTATATCCTCTTCATAATATGATCGCTCACCGTCTTCAAAGTCGTAAAATTTGGTTTTCTCCTCGCCGTCATTTTTAAAAATCGGTTATGTCTTGGGATGGTTACTCGACTATTCCCAAAGTGCTACCCAGTCATCATGCCAGTATTGTGGTAGCGAGACCACAATCTTGATGTAACGCTTTGTTTAGTGCCTAGTATTGTCAACATTTCACTAGAACGCTTGCTTAAAAGGTAAAAATTAAAGTCGTGTAATATAATAAAGTTAATTTAATATCACCAAGTATACAGAAAAAAGTGTGCGGAGATTTAATTGATATTTAAATACTTTTTAATGGCCATAAGACCAGAATTTTATAGTTATTCTAATAAACCTGAAATATTCTAAGGCAGTGTTAATATGTGTACCTACTTCATTAAGGTATCATCTTATTTGTTATCAACTATGGGAATTAACTTGTCTCTCTTATAATAATATTTAAAATATATATCATGTGTATTATAATAAACGTTTTGTATAATAAATATAATAAAAATAAAGAGATCGTAATTATTCAAAAAGGTGCTATTTCTATCGATCCCAGTTCTATAAAATACATTGTTCGATTTATTGCTATTTTCGATTAAACTGTTTAATATGCGCGGCGGCATAAGATGATCCTATTCATCCCGTGGATATCGTAAGAGGCGACAGAGGGAAACTGAATCGGGAGATGGACAGCAGAATCTTCCTGATAACAACTTCAATAATAAAAAACTGCCGCTGCCATCCCACCAGCCAATGTTCAGCCATGGGCTTGTGAAGGCATGTAATAATGATGATGATGAGGAAGTTACACGCTATATTTATGAAAATTTTAATTAATTGGAAAATTGGCATTATTTCTGTACAATTACCACACATTCTGTGTTGCTATATTTAAGCAATGACAAAATGGCATAATCATTAATGGAAAAAATAATTGTTGGGATCCAAAGTAATATTTCGAGCTTTCATTTGATTAAAAAAATGGATTAGCATATTAAGTAAAGATCTTACCTATTAAATCTTTAAAACAAATAAATGAATTAAATTGTTTATTTTAAAGCGGCAGTAACCAGCGTTGTTTGAGCATTCACTTCATGGCTGCATAACTCACAAAAATGTATGTAAGTGACGCGTGCAATCCTCTAATGAACGCTACTCTACAATATGGCTCGCTAACAAACGCCTGAAATAATTTAGTGTAAAGGTTTGCTGCATTTGCATAAATATTAGGCAGCGATAGACGCTAACATAAACATTCACACGATAAGTGAAATTTATGGAAATTTCATGTAGGTATTTCAATTTCATAATTTAAAAACGAAAATACTGTTATTACGTATTAGAGGGTTCACGTAAACGGCCGCTGTCGTGCCCCGTCGCATTTCTACATTGAATCCATCTAAATTTACATACTATATTTCTTGCTATGGCATGTTTTGAAACCCATTAACGCAAGAGTTATTAAATGTATGTATATATTATAAATACATACATTTAAAAAAAAAAAATATATATATATATATATATATATATATATATATATATATATATATATATACAAAACACATGAAACATTAACAACAACACAATAACAAACGTATATGGTTAAATATGTTTGCCAATTACAGGTATGTTTGCACCGCGCCAGCACCAATGAAGTGACACTAAGCAATCTAATTTAATATAATATGTGTTACCCACCATACGTCTAATGATCTCCATAAAATTAACTTTTACCTTTTATTAAACGTTTTATTGCAAAGTTTTAATGATTTTCATAATTGCACGAATGGGTCGGCACACGCTGTCACATAATATATATATATATATATATATATATATATATATATATATATATATATATATATATATAATGTAATATAGGGATTCATAATAACGTCTTTTGATGTTATAAAATCGATAAGTTTGGTGTTTATTTTTGGTCAAAATAGAATAAAGACATAAATATTTCTGATTTATATATAAAACTTAATATCAATTTAAAACAGCCAATCGACTGCTGGGCTAATAAATAAATAAAACTGAGACCACAAAAAGTTTATCACACTATTCCAAAGTAAGCTTGCAAAATTTAAAAATCCAACTAATATTTTTACCACTCAAATGCTTATTTTTTTAAACATAACAATCATAATATAATAACATAACACATTCACTAATATATATAGCGGACCGAACAATTAAAAGGGACCAATACGTTGGCCCTAAAATTACAGTTTAGGGCCAACGCGAATCGGTCGACAGTAGTTCGCGCGCAGGACAGATTTGCATGTCACAAATATGTCTAGTTGCGTGGTAAAAGAATGCAAAACTTACGATACAAAGATAAAAGAAACATGGGATATCGTATCATCGGTAAATAACCTTATATTAATTTTGTTACAATTAAATTATTATACAAACAAATTTATAAAGTTTAATTTTACAGTTAGTTTAGTAACGATACCACGATTAGGCCGGGGTTGGATTCAAACACTCAAAAATATTGTACATGGAAAATAAAATTATACAGTTTAAAAAAAATATATCATGTTTGACGTTTCATGTTTCTCTTTCCCCATGTGCCAAGATTTTGAAGTCACGCATTTTTATTCCTGTTTAAATTTTGTCTAAAGAACTTAGTGTAAGTTAAATTCTGAATATGTTATGAGTAAAATATTTAGATGGGCCTATCCTTCCTTTTGAAATAATTGACATAACATCATGACAATTCGACGTAAATTGCTGGCTATATTTACATTTATTACATAGATGATAGCTATTCCCGTAACGACGTAGTACGCCATGCTGCAGATATAAAAAGGGTGTAGCACAAATGGGTTGGCTCAACCGAGGAAAGACCATGCTCCCGCAGAATACGAGCATTAAATAGCAGCTTAATGTTGCTGTGTTTCGTATGAAAAATGTGTAGAGAACCGGAGACCGTTTTTACTGAATATGAGGCATCCCATCTTAGTCCTTACGGGCGGCAACTCATATGAATTTTGATTCTTAATCAAAGACAGGTGCAGATATCTGCGTATCTACTCACCATCAGTTGAAATGTGTGCTCGTTTGTCAGCTTTATTCTAAAATAAAGGAAGAAAAAAACAGGTTTTTCAGATTTTGCAGCGTTTTTCGAAATATTATAATAAACTAACTACGTTTTTTTGTTTATAAAACACAGTTCTCATGGGTTTAATTCAATTTTATTCCATATTCCTATCGGATACACTACGAAGAGCGCATGATTTATCATGTGTCCCTAATTAATTAAACCTACGCCGAGAAATATACTTCGCAAAGATTTTTATTCTGACAAACGTAAAAGCTAATACGTTTATCTTTAGACCTCGTTTCGTCGCTGGAATTTTAATTCTCTTAAAGCTTTTCGCGAATTAAATTTACGACGAACAATATAATTTTATAGCCTCTAAAAAGTATTCTTTTAAAATGAGAGACTTAAATAAATTACGAGTTTGAACTAAATATTTAAAATATATTAAAAGCAATTGAATCGAAACAAATCTATACGAAGAGGCTTTACGGTGATATCGGCCCATTTTACTAGAAACAACTCAATCCCGGCACGTTCTATCAATAATTTTCTTATAACATCAAAGATCTCAATCGAGAACAAATCGTAGAACGAATCGTGTAGTAAACATCAAATAAAGCAGCTTGTCTATAAAATATTATTCCTAGCTCTTAGGTTTTCGTTTTTCTATCAGATTCCGTTCCACAAGTGGGCAATAATTGAAAACGAAACTCTATTGCGCGTAGGCGGGTACGCGGGACTTAACATAAACGCGCTCAAAATAGATTGAACATATAAAAATTTCAGTCGAAATTCACATAAACCGCCGTCACGGGAGGTGCTCTGTATCTTACTTTGTGACCTTACTTTTTATTCCATTAACGGGTGTGTGCCCCCTACAGCCAAATTTGTTAGAATAATAAAAGATGCTTAGTAACGATAATGCGTAAGGGAGTTCCTCCTACACTAACTATCCTAACCAAATTGAACTGTATGTATGGTGTGTATGTGTTAAATTATTTATCATATCAATTATAGATTTAATAGACATTCATATCTTTACATTTCTCGAAAATTTAATTAAAAATACCGAATCTCTATCACTCAGGAGAGGGATGGGCAAGTGGTTTATCTTCTGCAAGGTATTAGTACTATTTGACGCATTCCCTATTTAATAAAAGTAGAGGAGGAAGAAGACTAAAGTAAAAATTTTAAAATTTTAAATTACTATTTCGTGCAAAAGTACGTCACAGTATAAGATCGGCAAAATCCAGAAGCGCTTTAAATTGTAATCTCTCTTTGAAGCTTTCTCTTAGCTTTATATGCGCAATGTACAACGCTATTGCTCTAACACGAAACTTTTTATTTCCGCTTATATCGAGTCAATCGTCCGCGAACATTTTTCAGGCAAAGTTTAACAGTGGAGGCAATCGCTCCTGAAATTCGAAAATGAAATCGTTCCGAGCGTCGCCAAGATTTATTGATGGATGTTTGAATTTACTTTTAAAGTTTCGGGACATAAAACTTATGACACGTAATCGTATATTCCAGTAAAGACTTCTTCTGCGGTAGCAAATCGTCCCAAGAATTCTGTCTTTATCCACGAAAGCAAAAACTGGCAAATCAAAATGACTTATCAACAAAATCTTATTTCTTTTTCTAAAGACTAAGGCTCTAAGCAATCTAAAGTGCAGCTCTAAAGGTTGATAAATAGTTTACTGCTGGAATTGGGCCCTACTGGTACATACTAGAAAAGGTTTTTTTAGAAGAGAGGGGGCAAAAGAGCATACGGCTCACCTGATGGTAAGTTTTTACCGCCGCCCACGAAAAACTGCAACACCGGGGGAATGCGTTGCCGGCCTTTTAAAAAGGAGTAGGCTCTTTTCTTGAAGGTCCCTCAGTCGTATCGGACCAGGAAAAATTGCTGGTGGTAATGGAACAAGGAAGTAATGCAGGAAAGAAAATTTTTACATTGTGCTACTGAATTCCTCAGAGCACACGCCGTGATAAATGCGACAAAATACGCAAAGAGATACAACATCTTTTCGCAGTGCCAGTGAGTCAAGTCAATCGGAATGAGCTCAGTCGATGACGATTCGAACGGCTCTGAGCTGAATGCGATCAAATAGAAGGAGCTGTCGCTAGGAAGCCCCAGCATAGAGATGGAAACAGTATTCCATGTTTGGCCGAACGGCGGTGTGAAAAGGCGGAGTGCCGACTTAAAATACTATCCACACTCATACACTCTACTGAGCTCGTCAAGCTTTAAAGAGTTCAATTTGGCCTTCTCTTCCAAGTGACCACAAAACTGCATATCACTCGATATGTCGACGCCGAGGATTCCTATACTGGTTAAGGTAACAAGGGGAATGCCTCGAAACTGAGGAGATAAGACAAAGGGGTTGATTTAGCGGTAAAAAAAATTTGTGCCTTACTTGTGTCAACTTATCATTGATGTGCAGAAGAAACAGCGTTTGTAATAGCACGCAGTCTTGTGAAACACTTCCGCTAATGGGCTTATAATCGGAGCATGCATCGTCTACTACGGCCTAGATGCTCCGATCTGCAAGAAAACTAGTAATCCAATTGCAGAATTTTTCGAGAAGCCCAAAAAAGATCACATTCCGTTCCAATCGGCTGACTTATAATGCCAACCACGACGACAACCTGCAGAACCGACGATTCAGACAATGGTCTGAAGAACTAAGATATTGATGGAGACCTGATATCCGTCCGGATGAGAGGTCAGTAGAATGTTCAACAGGAGGTACATGATCTTCCACATCTGAGATCTGCGTAGGCGAAGTAGCCAGTTGGGTCAGACCATATGTCAAAGCGAAGTAGTACACATTTAATTCGCTTTGACATATGTATGACATATGTCATATAAATGGGAACCGAGGTATTAAGCGTAGTGGACGTCAAAATCAGCAAGTATCACAATCTATGCGGATGGGGCCTGTTGTAGCAAGGAGTCTGCAACCATTTGGACGTAGTTGATGAGTCGGTCTGTGTCGGCATTACCGCTATGGGACCTATAGAGGCACCCGTAGACGAAGGGATGATCATCTCTGTCTATACGCAGCCATAGGATAGATACATCCGTACCTTCAAGCTGCCGAGGCGTCGAAAACAGATTTCCTCTCTGACGTACACGCAAACTCCAACCCGTGCACAAACGAGTGTTCTAAATTGTACCCCGGGTAGGATAGATACGAAGTATCAGCCGGGGTGGACACCTGTGTCTCGGTTGGAAAGAGTAAGGCCGGCTTCGCCGTGTCCAGATGGTACTGGACGGTGTTAAGGTTTGAATGAAGTCTTCTAATGATGCAGAAATTCACAGATAGCGTGGCAAGGAGCGCCCTTTTCTTGCTCCATTTGCCCCGAGCAGGTTAGTCTCGAGCAGATTTCACCCCCCTCCCCCCTCAGAATACTTGGGACAGCCTAAGCACCCACGCTGATCTCCTCGGCTTCGCACGAGTGATTTCTGGATCTCAACAATAGCGCCTCCTATCGGGTCGAATTGTTAATCTAAACCATCCAGAGACCCATTCCTCCGTGGATGGATGGTTCCACACAAAAAATTTCATTAAAATCGAGCTTTTGCAACACTATCGAACAGCAGTTTTTATATATAGAGATTATTATTACAACAATTAGATTAGCGACCTCAATGTATACTGATGCCATCAATTGTTAATCATTCATACTTTATAATAAATGCTAGATTATTCGAGAAACATACAGCAAAATGAACGTTGAAAGACCGTCTAGTACAGTTTTATGGGACTAATAGCGGAATAGCTCGGCGACGCAAGGTGAGCATACACGTACCAACGCGGTGACAGCGAGTGATATATTTATGGCAATCTACCGCTCGCAGTTTTAAGAAATATCTTCAACCTTCAAGAAGAGAAATTATGTAGTCTTCGTAAAATTTATAATCCTATACGTTAAATTTGAAATATGATTGACTTTGTTATTTATAATTTTTAAAGACAAATACGCTTGCAGACCATCTAATGAGGTAAGAGTAAGTCGTTATTGCATTTAATGGACACCTCCAACCAACTATTACCTAAGAAGGCAACAGTTACGTTATTACTACTGTTTAGGGGTTATAATGATCAGTTAAAGAACAACAACTTTTCTATTCGTCTAATATTCTTAAAACCCTAAGTGTACAACTATAGTATCTGCAATTGCTAGACATGACTTATGGAACCTTAAACGTGGTCCTCCTTCGCTGGTCGTGTTAACCCAAAATTGCTCAGCAAGCTTTGGAGAAGGCTATGTTAAGAGTTTTTCTTCTTGATAAAATCTGTAACTGAACTGTATTCGCAACTGAACCAACGTCACAATTTGTGCCCAACGTCTGAAAAGGTAATGTGACAATGGGCTATTCATAATAGAGCCTAAATAATGAACAACCCATGAGGGAAAATATTCTCGAGTTACAGCCTCGTACTGGTTACTCTCCACTCTCTCTAATCGTTCGGAGAATCAATAAAGGCAGATCTTTGTAACATCTACGAAGTTACACAATGGCTCGTGGCACAAAGGATCAGTGTTTGATAGCGTTGCTGTGAATCACGTGTTCGATTTCCGCAAGTTTTTGTACAACCAACAAGTAATTGTTTAAGATAACGAGTATGGGTGTGTATCCAAGTGAAATTTTTGTATATAAAACCTTCACGATACGAAGAATTTCCTATTAAAAAGATAAAGTAATTTAAAATTATAAAAGTTGTAGAGAAAGAGAGATGATGATTATCATTGACATCAAGAAATATTTTGAAACGGGTTTTTATACAGTTGATATTGCATACCATCTAATTTAAACCTCGTCTAGACTTCTAATGGCAGGATTGCTTATAATAGGTATTTTTTTAAATAATACATGAGTTGAAAATATGAGTTGAAGCTTTCGTTTTGTACGAGCCACTTGTGAAATTAACAAGTTTTTATTGGCATTTATCCCATACTCAATCGCGTTCAATTGAAGTAACTGAAACGTTCGAAACTATCTAAACATCATAGATAACAAATAAGACAACTATTGACAGTATGTTCAAATTTACTAGATATTGCTCTACAAAAATAAATAAAATTTGTAAAAGTAAAGTGTTTGTTTTATATGTCAAATAACAGCTTTTTAATAAATGCATATGAAAGTATATATGGTATTTATAACAAAAACAAAATGTTGTCTGTCTGGTTGTTCGGGATAATCTCCAAAATGGATGTACTGATTTTGACCGGACTTTCACTGGTAGATAGCTAATGTTATAAGAAATAACTTAGATTACATTTTTTAGAAAAAGTATTAAGGTACCGCGTAAAAAATAAAACGTAAATAAATTCCACGCAGACGAAGTCGCCTGGAATAGTGTGTAGAGTAGTGTCATCATAGAAATTTTATTGTTATAAGTGAAATGAACTTAATAAAGTCGTATTACATCTAAACAACAACCAGTATATTACGCGTCTCGAAATAGTTCTTTATAGTTCTTTATAAGATCATTACTAACCACTCTTGGACTGCGTTCAATTTTTTATTTATTATTTCATAATATCGTATAACAAGACGTTATATATTCGAAACACTCAACAAGATTAACCCTTATTACTAGATTATGAGATGTTCATAATCTCTTACTTCTGAAAAGAAAATAGTTGACTACAATAGATAGCTACTTACCACTTAAAAGTAATGTAGTTCTTTGTTGACACAAGAATCAGTCATTCGTTGATATTTAATGATGTCTATTTGTTAGTGCCCAGAATTGCATCTCTTAATCCTTGGCACATCGCGAACGGCATGTCCGTATTATGTAATTCATCTGATCGATTTCAAGCTAAGAATGCACACACACGGCCAGCGCATAACTTAAACTCAATAAAACTTTTCTATTGCTTTCATTGTTTTAATATTTTATAAAAGGCTTACTAAGTATTTTACTGAAATTAAAACGTCTTTAAAAATATTTATAGACGTTCATTCACGTATTATTTTTTACCATAAAAATATTATTTTAGAAATCATCACACCTGTCGCTTTATTTTTACAACTTGCCAAATTTATACAATTGTTCTGTTCTTTGCGACCTTTCGTAGGGCTTTTTACTTCAGATTTCATTTACCTTTTCTTATACTGTAAGCCGTAAACTCACTACGTAACTTCAAATGATTGTTCTCTAACAATAAGGCAAGAATAAGCATTATACGAAAAGTTTCTTAGAAACTACGTAGTGAAGTCATTCGTAAGATTTTGATTATAGAAACACACCCGTTTTTTTCTGACTTCTTTTTTGTTATTTTACTTTTTAATTAAACGAAACGTGTCGAAATGAAGAAGTGGCTTATAGCTTGTACATAGGAATGACTCTCATTTATCTAGTTAGAACAATGCGTAATGATTATGGCACGGAATTTTATGAATTATATATATATATATATATATATATATATATATATATATATATATATATATATATTGTATGAATAGGTCTCCATTTATGGAACGAGATTCACTGGTAAATTTAACCAAATGGGCTATAAGAGTGAGTGGTGGACTGCATCGAATACAACAGTACACGGGTGGTCTTGTTAGATCGACCCAATCTGGTACGGCTCAACGCGGCCATAAACTCTCGCGTACATTGCGACTATCACTGTACAAAGACCGCTACCGCAACGGCTAAATCTACCTAGGAGCTATGTACTGCCGTGAATACTGTATTATTATTTTTCATTTTGAATTTAGTAGGGTATTTTAAAAAAATAGTCACGTTTTCTTGTAAATGTTCGCCGCCGAGAGTGTATTATTTATTATTAAACCTACTTATGTAAAATATAAATAAGAATTATTGTCTGTTCGTATTTTATGCGCTGCAAAACCGTTCATCAGATTGCGGTAAAACTTTGTCAACTGATTGCTTGCCCTTGCGCGAAGGTTATAATAGGCATAGTACAATTAACTTACAGTAGGTATCGCAAGCGTATCGTACCGACAAAGGAGAATGACCAAAAGTGGTACCAAAAAGTCTCGCGCATCAAGACTAAATTTTAATAGTAATTAGTGTCCTAATTTTTTTATGGCATTACGCGTCCGGGGATTTTATTTTTGAACAGGGAATTTTTTTTTCGAGTTTAAAAGTATGCATATTGATATTGCATTATTTTTTATGTTTATTTAACTGGTTTTACGGCTCCGGAGTCTAGCCCTTCTGAGCATATCACATCTTTCGGAATCTTCATTTTTATATATTTTTTCTTCACAATATGCTGATGCGTCACATTGCGAAGTTCTTAGGAGATTTTGACGACAGCTCAACCGCTTTATGCTCCATTTAAAACAATATACATACGGCTTTAAAAAAATATATAAAATTGAAGTTTCCGAAAGGCTAGAACCCAGAACCGTAAAACCAGTTAAATAAAAAATCTTATAAATTTGAAAGTTACATATCATTCAACTTCAATGAATGTATTATCATTCCTAATTAAACAACATAACATAATTAGGAATGATAGCATTACAAATTTAAAACGATACTTCCACATTTATTTCTTCTGTGACAGCAACGCGCCGGTTACCAGCTACTATAAAATAAAAGAAGGATGATATGTCGTAAAGAAGTTTCACTTAGTAAATGTATACACAATTAAATTTAATTGCATTTAAAACTTAATCATTATAAATTTGTATATATTAGTACTAGTATTGCTAATTAATAAATATTTTAATTGTATATGATATTTGAATATTTGTAGTTAGCAGCTCCTACATCTCGTGAACACTTGCCACCAACATGGTAAATCTGTAATGATAATTTTATATTTACGTGAAAACTATTTACTCCTAAAATACGAATACTCGTCACGTTGACCACGGGCAACCTCCCTCCCCCCATCTTAACCATAGGTGCCGTAAAGTTATAATTTAACGCTTTAAATTCGTAAAAATACTACTTACTTTTATTTATTATATATTATATTCTTTTATTCCATAGTAAAGCAGGCCAAAGATGCGTTATCACGGAAGGCTAAGCTAGAATGAATGCCTGCTTGTATTAGAACTGGTTATCTTCCTTACAGTAAGTGTTAATTTCTGCGTTCTTAACGGTAAAGAATTTTTAAATAGTTTTCCCACTTGGCGAGTATTTTTCTTAATAAAGCATATAATAGACAGTTTTGTATTCTTATTTTTTAACATCGAATTTTTGCCATACTATTGAAAAATCTTCTCTTTAATTAATTTAAATATCAATAAAGATATTTAACTCAAACAATAATGACATTAATAGTAATATTTTCATATTTTATTAGTAACGTATTCCACTGAAGTAGTAAAAGCAATAATAGAGAGATAGAGACAGTGTTCTAGCGAGTTAATTCGGATAGGCGTTGTGACGTTTAACTAGAGCTGGAAGGCCGGCAGCTCACACTGATCACTGTAACAGCTTTAGAACTCATGAAGATTAGTTTGATAGAACGTATTAGTTCAATCTTTCCACCACTGCAGATGTAGTTCAGTTTATTTCAAGATGTATTTGACTTACCTTAATGCAGTTAACGTTAACGGTGTGAGTATTTATGTGTTAACGAAAGCAAAATAGTTCCACCATAGTAGTAAATGTCGTTACCGTCACAGCTTATTAAAGTCTACTGCTAAACATAGGCCTACGCCATAGATTGCTTCATAGGGGGGGGGTATTTGACATAGTTACCACGCTTGGCAATCGGGTTGGCAACAGCAGTTCATTTTAGTCGTTACTACGAAGACGCTGCTGCTTCATCTCCTGATTTGTTTCACTCTGTGTCGCCTCTTACGATAGCCACGGGATGATATGGAGTAGTCGATATTTTTAATTAAGGTCTAAATAAAGCAAAGTCGAAATAGAAAATATTAAGTTATAGTAATAATGAAAATAACGTGTAACAATTTCATTATCATTGTCCACCCCAAAAAAAAAAAAAAAGAATTTAAAAAAAGCAAAAACCCAATGCAAAAATATAGTATTTTAATCTAATATGGGTATATTATCCGGTCTAATATAGCCAGATCCGTTTACTTTATATATGTCTTACCAGCTCGCTACGCCATCTATTGGTGAGCCGCCATTATACCAACGTGGCAGATTTTTTTAAACAAAGTAGCATTAGCAAATTAACCCTAAAAATTACGAGTACAAAGTGTAACACCGTAACTGCCATGTTATAAGAGTAGCAGTAAGAGTTTGGATGTACCAGCCTACAGTCATATCATAATAACCTCGGATAGCTTCATACGATGGCCGATTAATGAAGCCGGCGTAGTGCTCTGCAGAACGTTGCCGTAATAGTTTTACGACTAACCCCTCACCCCTCATCCCTCTATATCGAGGACCCGCCCCACGGCCCGTAGACTCGACTACTTGATTATGCATCGCACACTTCGAACCGATTATCGAACTAGTAATGAACGTTACCGAACACAAAATTTAGTAACTATTAAAATGTTCTATCTTTCACTAATTATATTCAGAGAAGTTTAATACGGTACCTTCATCGTAGGTAATGTAGGTAGATAGATACGTGCAACATTTAACAGGGTTTTGCTATAATCCTTTTTAGGGTTTCGCTGCATACAAGAAACCGTTATTCTGTCTTCTGCCTCAATATATTTTCATACTTTCCTCTAATTTAATGTGCCACATTACATAACTTCTAGCTTTTAATGAATAACATACAAATTTAGAACATAATTAAACGATATAATTTTATTATATCTATTTAATAGCAACAAGCGAGCACACATGCCACCTGTTGGTAAGCGAATGCTGTGGTCTTTAAACTCCTACATCTAATTTCGATTAAGAATCTAAATTCAGATGCGTTGTCATCACTGAGGAGTAATATGTCATGCCACGTTACGAAAAAAAAAGGTTTTCACCTCTAGCTTGTTCTCGTATTAGAATATGAATCGAACAAACGTTATAAAAACGTACAAAATATTATAAAAACATATTCAGGAATTACAAATATTAGTAGATTTCTGAGTAACAGTGTCTGCTTTCTCGTTGGTTTTCTCTTTGGTCCAGTGGTTGTTGGTTTCGGTTCAGATCCCGGGTCAAGCCAAATTCAGCTATTGGTTTTTTTTCTCAAAATTCTCATTATCAACTTAGAGTAAGAAAGTTAGTGGTGTTTCACCCCGTGCCTCAGAGAACGGGCCCGCGCCTGATGTCAGATTACGTGAATTATTATGATATTATAATATATACGTTAATATAATTAAGGTTACTCAAAACTTTCCGTTTATTTTTTTAAATTTATTAAGTAAATATTCGTAGCCATCATAATACGTCTGCAGCGCCATCAGTGTTGCAATACAACTGTGCAATCAGTCGGAATAATACGGCACTGACCCATCGACGTATTCGTAGTTATTACGCTATGCTCTCGGATGAGAAATTTGAAACGATCAAAATCCAAAACATGCCGGTAATTAATCAAAATTTGAAAAATACTGTTCCGTATAGGTTATTTGTATATACCACTATAAAGTTATTTAAGAATTAAGTTGAAAATAAATTTATAGAATTAAAGTATCCACCAAACTCAAAAGCTTATTTCAAGGTCATTTAATTGTTTGCAGATGCTAATAACAATACAATCAAATGAAATAACTTTACTTTTACATGAAAGAAATTCAAATTATTATAGTCGAATGTCATTTAGTCAACAAACTTTTAAAAAAAAAGTTTCTTCTAACCGGAGAAAAAACCGCGAAAAAATCTCCGCAGGTATTTTTAACTTCCCGCTACGAATATCAATGATTTTCAAAAAATCGGGAAGATATTAGTTCCACCCGTTTTTCTCAAATCGAGATTTCGTCAGAACCCGACGTTTTGAGGTCATAGGAAGCTATTCTGACTATTTCTACAAGGGTGTCACTATGTGACTTGAAAATCATTGATTTTCATAGCGGGAAGTTAAAAATACCTGCGAAGTTTCTTTCGCCGTTCCTTCTCCGGTTAGAGGAAACTCATTTTTGAACGCTTGTGTGTATATGTAAATCTCTCATAACTTTTGAACGGCTTGACTGATTTGGAAGAACTTGGTGTCGCTCGAAACAGTTTTACCAAACTTTGATATTCAATATTATATCAGCTGATTTGGACCGACAGATTTTGAGAAATCTCAACAATAAAATTAAAAAAATGTTTTTTGGAATAACTTTTAAACAGATGTAACGATCATTTCAAAATTTAATCAGTTCATAAGCATGGAAAACGACATCGATTGCTTCGTACCGCTTTAAAATCGATTAATGAGTTGAAAAGAAATCGATGACGAAAAACTTCGAAGTGTTTTTTTCCACATAACTTTTGAATTTATAGTCTAATCATTTTTATAATAGATTTATTTTTCTTAAAATTAAAATCTATTGATCCGTTCGAAAGTTATCGTTATCAAAAATTAAAAAAAATGTTTTTGATGTATTGAATTAACTATTAGCTAAGCGCACGACAAATGTCGAACAAAAGATGTTTTATAAGGAAAGTAATAAAAATTGCAGGCCCATTAGTAACTGAAGCATACAAGCTATATCATGATAACAATTGTGCATGTAAGTTTTGGTACTTATCGAATAGGAAACACAAAAAGATAGAGTTAGTACTACTACTGTTTAACAAAAATTAAAAGGTATTTATATTGTAAGAATACAAAAACATTTTCAAACTACTAGTAACCCCATACGAATAATAAATAAATATGTTATATTAAACGTAAATACATTAAATGCAAGTAAATATCGATGTCTAAAATAAATATTCAAATTATTAAAGTGTAATAGTGGTGTTATTATATCGTTCATATTATAAATAAATGAGATAATGATCTCACTGAAAAATTCAAAAATGAAAGAAGCACAACTCCAATTTAACTACTGCTTAATGATTCGTACACTCAAGAACGATTAAATACCATAGCGACTTGCCACTTGCGAATCTGTTAAGATACGACGTCGCGAACGACGAAGGCGGAAAGGGGGCGTCTGCCCAAGGGGAGCAGAGGGAGTCTCGCAATCCCTCTCATTTAACACCACTCCATTCCTCTGTAGGTGTTTGCCGAAGCGATTTGGAAGAAGGATCCTCCTTTTATGGTGCTACTTACAGTCTCATAGTGATACGCGGTTTTATTTCGGACGGCTCGTGTAATGGGGCGAACATTTTTCATGCTACGCGGAAAGCGAACCCAGTAATCTTCGTATTTATGCCGTGATCCTTTATTGATTTTAGATTTTTAGTGGAAAGCGAAACGAATGAAACGAGCTTGAATGGAGACGCGCTCTGTGAAAGCCGATGTAAGCCCCGGCGATGATATAAACTTCCATTGAAACGACCATATATCTGTAACCGTAAGTTACAAATAATTCACAACGAATGTCGACTAGGTTCAAAATTCATGAATGTATAAATCATCGGCTAGTAAAGATTAATTTCAACTAAAACACGACTTCTAAATCACATCATCTGCTCTACCCTCTTACAGGAAATGGGCGTATTTAGTTTGGAAACTTACTCCATAAAATTATGATAAAGGGTTCTGTTTTTACGAATTAAATTATTTACCGCCAGTCACGTTTAGACATTTACTGCTTGGAAAATTATAAATTTGGGAGGTGAGAAAACAATTTTAAAATGTTAAATCTTTAAATTTCATTAAAAGTTACATTCATTTTAATGTCAGAAGCAAATCTGATTTTTCTCCCTTTTGCTAGAAAAGAATTTTCAATATCAATATTAATAGCCGGTTTTAACACGTATTTTTCGGCAAACGGCCCTCATTTCCTTTAAGCTTTACACATAAAAACAAAAGAAAGGAAACCTGCCATTAAAATAAATAAAAGAAAATAAAGCACCGACCGCAAATTATTTCACTTACCTACTTCTTTTTATAAAAATGCGAACGACGCATTAAATTTTAGGGAGAAAGGAAATTCCCTTGTAAGCAATATCGAGCAGGCAAATTTTTCAGATATTGCCTTCAGGTAGCGCACATTTATTATGTACCCGAATATATTACTCTTGATTCATTGACTTTCAATATTGATTTACTTTGCTAGCATCAGCTATAGTTGGGGCATATCCGCGACGAGCCAACTAACAACATTTGACAGTTTGACTTGAAGATTCAGGGTGCTGGACATGTGAAGGATAATGACTGCTAGCATGTCCAATACGACTAATATTATACTAAATATTTTCTCACGACTCTTATCAATTACTCGTACAATATGTTGTTCTATTCTTTTTGTCTATTTTAGTAATTATTTATTTTCTCTCTATTTTAATTTATATGTTGGTTTTATAATTATTCGAAATTAGCTCAATAATATAAAAAAACACTAGTCGCTCTTTTAATATTGTTGTTTACCGCAGAAACTTAAACTGTTATCACTTTTGGGACACGGGCCGACGCCGGTACATCTCGGCCTTTGCCGATGTCCACTTGATTTACGGTTACGATAAGGTGTCGACCTAAAAAGTTTCGTGCTTCCCCTGAATGGGGAACACTGTCGCTGAAGATTTAAAAGCAAAAAAATTGTACGAAATATTGCCGTCCCTCCCATTTACGTTAAACTTAGAAGCGTATTCCTTAGGTTCTCAAATTATTATCGCAAAGATGATGGGTAAACTTTTCCACATAATTCAATACTTTCGTCTCATAAAATATTGAGTAGTTTTATTGAATTAAACACTGAATTTCGAGATGTAAATCCTGTACTGATATGGCAGCAAACATAAACAAAAGACGTTTATGTTACATTTGGCTGAGGAGCAAAGCACATAATGGCTGGCAGACTGCATTTAGATTCCCAGTTGAGTGGCTCGAATATCGGTCCTGGGATATTATTTCAGGGCGCAGGGACGCGGGGCAATATTGAGTTGTGAAACCGACGATTTACCTAAGAGGAGACGCTGTTAACAGAGGAACTTTAGCTCGACACTTTGACAACTTATTTCTTGTCACGGAACTCGCTAAGCTACTCAGTTTGTGTAACTATACACATCAGCTTGATTGTTGTTCACTTCGATATTAATTCGAGTGATTGTAATAACCTGAGGAGGTTTGATCAAGCTTATGTTCTTAATAACAACAAATCCATAATTTTATCAATTACGTAGTTTTGTATAACACCGTTGTAATTTTTTTGTTTTTTGATATTCCACAGCAAATATTGATGATAGAACTAGAACGTAACTTGGTCTTATAATAACAGTGACTGTGCAAGCAACAAAGAATGAATTATCAGCTTCGAGTCCTAGACTTAAAATGAGAAAGTAATAGGTTCTTACACATGAAATCGGCGTTTTATACGGGAGGAATATAAAGTCAATTTTTTTGTAAAATATATTTAACAGACCAAATTATGCACCGTTGTTATCTTTGCATTTTTGCCATCTCATAAGTATTTCATTTATCTCTTTACTAAAAAAACCATGGGGGCGAGAATCAATAAACTCTTTGAAGGCGGTTTGGACTGCCGCATCGGAGTTGAATTTTTTTCCTTGTAAGAAGTTGTCCAAATTCCGGAAAAATGGTAATCTGTTGAAGCAAGGTCCGGGGAGTACGGTGGATGTCTCAGACATTCCTATTGCAGCTCATCTAACTTAGTGGTTGTTTGTTGTGCAGTGTGTGGTCTTGCGTTGTCGTGAAGCAGCAGTAGCCTAGAGCGATTGACCAATCTCGGTTGTTTAGCAGCTAGTTCTTCCTTCATGGTTTGCAGTTGCTGACAATAGATATCTGCCGTAATCGTTTGGCCAGATTTTAGAAAGCTTTAGTGAACGACATCAGCGCTAGTCCACCAAATACTCACAAGTAACTTTTTCTGAGTCAATTTTCGTTTAGGGCAGAATTTGGCTAGGTCTCCAGAGCTTCGCCATTGCGAATATCGTACAGTAACCACTTTTCATCACAAGTAATGAGTCGATTTAACATCCCTTCATTTTTGTGTCGGTTGAGCAAAGTAACACAGCAGTCGACGCGTGTTTGCAAGTTCGATTCACTCAATTCATGAGGTACCCATCGTTAAGTTTTTTTAATTTTCCGATTTGCTTCGTGATGGATCCGCTTCCACAATAGTCTTTAATTCTTCAATTTCCACTTTGATCTCCCACCGTCCACGGGGTTAGTTCTGAAGGTCGAAATTTGCAAAACGAAAACGTTGACACCAAAAACGTACCGTGCTTTATTTTGCGACACATCACTAATCCTTCGAGCTGTTTCTGCAGCACTGGTGCCACGTTAGAACTCCTACTCGTAAATATACCGATATTTCATGTTTTCCATTGTTCGGTAATAAGCGACGCCAAAGACAAAATAATGAGGGAAAAAACAAATGAATGACTGTTCCGAAACTCAAATGTCCCAGCTAAATGAATTTATAAATTTCAATTTGGAATTCTTAACTAAAGAAGAGATATTTCAGATCAAATTGGTCAGTAAGACAAAGCGCTAATTTCATAATATGTAAGGACCCAATATTACTTCAAAAACGCATAATGTTTAGTTTCAAGTCCACTGCTGTGCAAAGACCTCAACCAAAAGAAACCACTAACCAAACGATGCCGACCGATGCGAGAACCAAAGAATTCCAATAATCTATCTTGTAGTAGCTAAACTTAGTTACCACTTGAGAATCTTTCTTCCTTATCAGTTGGGTTCTTCGACCTATATTGCCAGCCCTTTGCCACTTAAGCTAACTGATCTGTTGGGTTATGTGGGTTAACATATACGCAAATAAATGTGTATAATAATAACGTTAAATAATCAAGCTATAACTTAGAACTTGGGTAGGCTTACAGCTAAGCCATCTGATTCTGCAAATCGTGTCAAATAACAGACTAATAAAAGGAATTTAGTTTAGCACGATATACAATGGACGCTGAAATCCTTACCTAATTCAACCCTTCCAAACGCTTAATTCAGATGGAATAATTTTGAGTTCCATTGTTAAGTTCTAAAATTTGA
This sequence comes from Parnassius apollo, assembly GCA_907164705.1. Taxonomy (NCBI): domain Eukaryota; kingdom Metazoa; phylum Arthropoda; class Insecta; order Lepidoptera; family Papilionidae; genus Parnassius; species Parnassius apollo. The sequence goes on from CAJQZP010001037.1 coordinate 16,178,240, forward strand.
AGTCCAACATTTAAATGCTTACAATTCAAAGGTAACCACAAATTTTGGTACGAGTATGCTGCTCTATAGAATGAAACTTATTTGCAAACCGATAACTTTTAGCGCAAGTTGAGTTGGTCAGTTCACGCCCGAGCCGCCGGCGAGGCTTGACCGGTATTGAGGAACTATGCAACAAAAGCATTCCTTTCTATATTTTATTACTGTGGTAACACGTTGTTAAACACACGAATGATTCGTTTGTGACTTTACACAGCTTTCTTTTTACTGTGAGTTCACACTGCTTCCAATATACAATGCTTTGTTAAAAAAACTAATATTAGTCTTGGTGTGTAAGGAAAACATGTGATTTTTTTCTTCAAACTGTAAACCTCATCTGAACGTGGAAAGTGCAGCTAACGTACAACGAGGCTCTGATTGCCGGTTGATAACGAAATATCCATCTAATAATATTACCAAATTCCACAGAATGGTGATGAAGAGCAAAACAATTAGTGCATTTACAAACCTGCCTGTTTAGTATGATGATTATGAGAACAACTCTTTTAAAAATGTTTCCGCTGGCGTATTTTAAGAAAGCGCTTCAAGCAGTGGGCTCAAAAGGCTGACAACGATGTATTTACATTTCAGTATAAACCGTTTGATTAAGTTACGTAGGGAGTTGCGGAAATGGCTGTGCTCAGTTACTCTGGGCAACAGTGGCATGTTTACGTGGTAGAGCCATGCTGCAACTATAATATTTGTAGTATAGTTGTAGCAAGAATGGGTCGGCTCGGCCGGGGAAGGATCACACTCTCACATAATAGCAGCGTAAAATAGTAGCTTAACGTTGCTGTTTTTCGCACAGTGAGTGTAGAGAACTGGGGGCCCCTTTTATTGGAAATGAGGCATTCCACCTTGGTCCTTACGGGTGACAACGCATCCTCCAATGACGAATCATAATGATTCGTCATTCGTAGTGATATATCGTGAGTGAATAGGCTCTGGTTACGCTATGATAGTGCTATTTACCATCACTTACCACTCATATTTATATTCATATTTTAGTCAAGCACTGGCATAACAAGTAAAAATTGGAATTATATAATATGGAAAAAGGGTCTCAATCACATAGTGCCAACTAGTGCACCGCTAGTAATATCCTCTTTTCAACTGACGATCTGATGAGGCATACGAACGTCACGCAGGTTACTTAGGATTTGTCTAAATGTTTCTGGACTTTTTTCACATCATGGAATATGTTATATAACGTTGTAGTATTAATTCTGCGTGATAAACTCAGAAATGATGATATCCGCAGTAAAACCACCGATAGCCCAACCGATTAGTAAACTACAGTGGCAATGGGCCGGCCATATAGTTTTAAGAACCGATATCCGATGGGGAAGAAAGGTTCTCGAGTGGCAGCCTCGTACCGGTAGGCGTAGTGTAGGGCGACCCCCCCACTAGATGGAGTGACGACCTGGTAAGACATGCAGGAAGTCGATGGATGCAGGTGGCTCAGGACCGTGCTTTGTGGCATTACTATGTTAAGCAGTGGACTTGTGAAGGGATGTAATGATGATGAGGTAGTATTAAAACTGAAGAAGGCAATTTGTTTTCTCAGAATTCGTTACGGTTACAAAAACATTACACAACGAACTAATAGCTAGCTAACTAACAGCAAACAAAACAAGAGTATTTCTTTACGTTTAATGTAGTATTTAATAACTTTAATAAAATCATATAGCTTAATCAATTTTAAAGTGCTCATATTGCAAAAATGTAAGATCGAAACAAATCAGATAAAATTAGACTCACCTCGACCGCCTCGTTGTAGGATCTTTCATAACCATAACTTCTGTGATTTCACCGAATTTGCTAAAGTAGTCTCGAAGGCTTTCTGTAAAAAGGAAAAACATAATGTTATTTTATGTAATTGTAAAATGTATTCTTTTAATAAGTTATTTAGTTCAGATGAGTTCTAATAATATAAAAGCTATTACATAATAACAGAACAGAAGAACAAAATAATACAGTTTTTTTTAGGTTAGATGTGTGGCGGCGCTGTCATCGCGCCGAAGCGAAAACCACACCGAAGCCTAAATCACGCTATCAACATTCCGAATCATAAACAGCATATATAGAACATCTCCGAACTATCACACGGAGTGTTGGCCGCTCCCCGGGCATAACACCTTGCCCGGCGGGAGATCTCCCCTTTTCCTTCTACCGCCACAGTGGTGACCCCGACGTGATCTGAACATGCAACCAACAATCTTCGGAAACTACAACTTTCAAGCCTTCGTCATTATTCTCAAGAACCCCTACCATTCACTACTGAGAATCGTCTTCTGCAGTCTTCAGTTCCTGCAAGCCAGTCCAACTTGTCTTCATCTCGACTCACTGCAGATTTATAAGACAGACTTCTGGCACTTGCTCCGGCACATCGTTCTCACCGGCATCACTTGCAAGTGCGTAGTAAGGCATGCATTACACATCGGCATATCATTCGCACCGGTGTCACTTGCCCTTACGCACACAGCATGCATTCTCCACCGGCATTAAAAGGACACACCGACAATCGGACTGCACTATCGACCTCCGGTCTGAGCAGGGGGGTGATGTGGCGGCGCTGTCATCGCGCCGCAAGCGAAAAACACACCGAAGCCTAAATCACGCTATCAACATTCCGAATCATAAACAGCATATATAGAACATCTCCGAACTATCACACAGAGTGTTGGCCGCTCCCCGGGCATATCACCTTGCCCGGCGGGAGATTTCCCTTTTTCCTTCTACGGCCACAGATGTTTATCCCCTCTAATTATGTTGTCATATATCAAAAAATCAAAGGTACAGCAGATATGTGGAGGTTGGCTAACATCGACCATCGACCTTCTGAATACTCTCGAAGCATTTAAATGCGCTAGAGTATTTTATAAAGGAAGTGTATGCACGAACACAAACATGTTAAATCGTCTTACTAACCATTAGAAGTAGACTGGAAAGTAAAGAAAAAGAATCAGAGATCTGAAATCAACAATTTTTAGGTAATAAGTTGACAAATGTTGGGTGTGGTTTAGCCAATCAAGACGGTGTTGTAGTCAGAGTAACTTAGATATTTATTAATAAAATTAATACTGAGCTTAATCAAACCAACCACTAGGTTATATATGTTACAATCAAATTAAAATTAAAATTATTGCATGTAGCTTATTACTTATTTTTAATTTCCGTGCATTTCATGGGTGCTGCAAATACGAGGCATCGGCAATTAAAAATAAAATTTAATCTGTAAGAAAAAATATTTTAATTTATAATATTTCATTTTGTTGCATAAAACTTAGTTCAATTTTTAGATTAAAAAGTAAAACGATAAGAGTTATTCTCTTCAAATTACTCAAAGAGCCGTTAAGCAATATGTTTGAAAGCGCACACTGAACATTTAGTTGTTTATCGTGTCAAACCGACAGAGATTTGCATCCTCAAAATACTCCCGGTATTTAATATCGTGTTTTCTCCACTTAATATTAACGGTGCTCTAAAATGTGTACCTTTTAATACGTACAAGAAACTGCTAAGGTGGATTCGTTTGCGGTCGCATAGCTGAATTCACTAATGGATAGGGTGGGTAGTCTCCCTTTTAATATGAATATGCAGATTTATCACGTCCTTGCTTTTAAGGTTATTTTCCATAATTTCCGGACAGTAACATGCATTATTTTGATTAAATTTGTAATTAGCCGATAATGTATAAAGCATCCTTTCCTTTAAATATCCTTTAAAGATCCCTTAAATATATATATATATATATATATATATATATATATATATATATATATATATATTTAAGGGATATCAAGGTAGCAGGTAACATTTTCTGCCAAGAAACCTTTCTGTTTGTCTCTAACAAACAGCAGTACAACTACATCCATTTTTCGTTTTGGGAGCCTCAGTATAAATTACAGGTTGTAAAGTATTTTGTCTTAAGCCTTTGACGAAATACTATGCAATTTATTTCGTCTTACTCTACTGAAAATAAAAACTGCGGCTTGCAACCCACTTGCCAAGTGTGGCAACTGTGGCAAATATCGCCCCCATGAGGCAGTCTATGAAGAAAGACTATGTTCATCAGTGGTCTTTAGTGTAGTATTTAGTTAGTGGTGGTAACGACTAAATATCATCTTATAGAATATATAAGTAATATAATAGTGGATGCTGTAGCCCATAGGCATCTACATTAATCCACGATTAAGAATCAAAACTCAGATGCATTGTCACCCTTGAGGGCTAAGATGGAATGCTTCGTTTCCAGTAGAAAAGGGTCTCCGGATTTCCACAGTCGAAATCGAAGACGAAATATAGCAGTATTAAGCTGCTATTTTACGCTGGTATTCTGTGAGAGCGTAGTCATTTCCCGGCGAGCCGACCCATTCGTGCCACGATCAATAGAGCTGTAGCGTGGCTCTACCATGTACAATAAATTTATTAAAGTCTATATCAGTAAATTTGACATTCTTTCTAATTTTTAGTTCTGCTTTTGTATTCAAAAATTCGCAACTACGTTGTTCAGGACTATTAGTACAGTAAATTTCAAGTACCGGTTTTCAACCCGCTTTCATATGCTCCGCTGTAATTCCATCCTCGCCTGGGGCCTTGAGGTGATCATTACTCACACTTTCATTAGGCTCCAATGGTGACGTGTACAGCTTTCCGTAGAACGGAAATCTCACGCAAAAACTCAGCTCTCCTAGAAACAATGTTACCAAATTCGATCTTCAGCTACGACATTTGGCTTTTTCTGATAGACAGATCACTGGTAAAGACTTTGGAGTCTCGCTTCCGCTCAATCGCTTCGTCAATACGAGCTGTATTGATGTTACATAAGTCGCGCCCCGTGCATTTAGATATCTGTCTGTTGAGTTTTGTGTATGTTATCATATGTCTTAAAGACTGCATTTTAACTTCATTACCCGTCAGTCATGAGATTAAGAGAATTATCGGATTTTTTTCCGGTTTTTTTGCGATGGCTCTTGCATAACTTAGCATAGACCGACAGTTTCCATCAGTTTTTCATTCATATCAGTCACTGTATTGCAATCTTCTAGGCACTGAAAACGATTTTTAACAGGAGATGAAAGGTTTCGGGGTTTGGGATTAGACCACGAGGGAGACGGAACATTGACTTTATTAGACGTGATCTATCCAACTTAAAGTTTGGATTCAGTGCACCTCTCATCATTTGGTTGATCGCTGCCAGTTTTCACCCTGGCGATCATTGAGACATTACTGTACAGATGCAGTCTAGTCATCATAATAAAGTCAATCTCATTTTTTGTCGAACCGTCGGGGCTCGACTAGGTCCACTTGCTGTAGGTTCGCTTCTGCAAAAAACAGGTCATCATAGAGAGCCTCGTACAACACCCGCGGTAAAATATGGGATAGTGGATATTCGTACACCGTCACAACACGATACTATCACGAGTATAGACAATTTTCAACCGTTATAACTTATCTTATAATTTTTACCTCCGCTGGAACCGTAACTGTTTCATATTATATAAATTTTTCGTTTTATTAAATGAAGTGAAATTTAATCTTGCAAGTAAGTAATACCAAACATATACATGTGTAATCTTGCATTTAACACACACAAGTAAATAATACCATAAATATACATGTGGTTACCCACATAATATATTAAACGTTTAAGATATTTAAGCATCTATAAAATTTCAAAGTGGTTCTAAATTAGTAAGATAAACTATCGCAAACTTGGCTTATTAAAACCATTAATTCTTTCATATTGAAACAAAATTTTCTTAATATAAAGTTGGCATTAAATATTGTTAACTACTCACTTTATTGTTAACTACTGACCGAGTTGTACTGATCCATGTTTGTAGCATAAAAGGTACTTAATCTAAACTTGAAACACAAACACTACTCAAACAAGCAATAAAAAATGTAGAAACTATTACCTTAAAATAACAGCACTGTTTAAGTAAAACATACTATCCTACGTAAACATTAGTTCAAAATAAGGTCAGGTGATATTTTACAATACATTAACTTTCTCATAAGTAGTCCAAAAGGGATTCCGATTAATACTAATTAAGAACAAACAGGCCAATCACGAGAGGCTTATTGCGGGATACATTCCAATTTAAACTTGGTTTCAATTCGAAACTGGAAGCGCTTCTAAAACCAAATGTTGGACCATGCTTTTAAAGTCGATTTTCGACTTGTTTCGGGAAAGAACTTTTCTAATCTGACCAGGCAGCTTTAGCCTTTGGTTCCGCACTTCGAAACGGTAATGAAAAGTAACGATTGCATGTCCACTTCGCCATTAATCAGCCTCTACCATATGTGAGTCTCGCACGCTTATACCAATACAGAGTAAAAGCATTGCAAAGTATGTATATTAAACTTTTGTAACTAAGTAAATAACCATTTGAAAACTGTTTAAAACATAAAATAGAATCAATAACATTCATCTAATATTACACTTATATAGCATATATATTATTTAGATAAATAGCATATATATTATTTAGATAAATAGCATATATGTATATATTATTTAGACAACGCCTACAATACTCTGCGAAGGACAGCGCGGATAAATTCGGCACAGTTGCTCAACCACCATAAAATTAGCATTTGGCTGGCGGGGAGCATTTTCATCCGAATAAAACTTGTGGATATACCTGAATTATTCGACCGCACTTCTCAAGAAATGGGAGATCGAGATTTGGTTTCTTTACAACTGCTTGGACGAGCGTTAAGGATTTTCTTACATTTCTCTAAGATCTTTCCCCCGAACAAGTTTCTTGACGTTTTAGAAAGGCACTCAAATCTACTTCAAAGCGTTAGAACTTTACATGTTTTCTTTGTTTCTTCAAATTTTCGTCGTATTGAAAAACTCCCAATATAATACAGTTACTATTATAAAACGATTGACTAATGTTTTTTGTTTCTTATTATTGGGGGTATCAATATAGTTTTCTCATCTGGTTGGGTTCTATAAATATATAATTATAAACGGAAATGAAAAGATAAATATACATAAATATCAATAAAATTAAATAAATATAAAGATACATTAATAAATAAAAGCCCAACCAGATGGAGGCCCTCGGCAGGGGAGACCAAACGGCCGAGGGTTAGGGGGAAAGAGAAAGAAACCGGCGGACGATGCGGGCGGTATCGAAGAGCACCGCCTTCTGCATTTGAGCCTGGAGCGGTCCGTTACATAGTCCCAACCGCCTCAAACTGGATTAGCCCGTTTACAGAGACGACTACAGGAATAATTTCGGTCGGCAGACCACCCCACATGTCGGTAACCTCGTGAGCCAGGTCCAGATATTTTGTTTGCTTATCTGTTTCGGCTTTCACGAGGTTCTCGTCAAACGGAATGGTAATGTCGACCAAAAATATCCTTAACTGTACCCGGTCCATCAGCACAATATCAGGCTTATTCGCAAGAATAGTCCTGTCTGTGATGATGGCCCGGTCCCAATAGAGTCTGGCGCGATCATTTTCGAGCACGGCTTCCGGCAAGTACTTGTAATACGGCAATTTCCGATCCACGAGACCGTATTTCAGAGCGAGCTCCTGGTGAAGAATTCTGGCTACTAGGTTGTGTCTGTGCAAGTACTCAGAGTTAGAAAGCGCCGAACAACCGGAGATGACATGCTTAAGTGACTCACCGGGGTGTCGACAAGCTCGACAGATGTCAACGGTGCCATCCTTTAGGATGTATCTCCGATAGTTGTTGGTCTTAATAACCTGATCTTGTATTGCACAGACAAAACCCTCGGTTTCCCCGAAGAGGTCACTAAAGCGTATCCAGTGGAGGGAGGCTACTGTGTCTACGAAAGGCTCATGTAGCGCTTTGTAGAACCTCCCGTGGAGCTCCTTCTCCTTCCATACGGTCTCTCGGTCAGAAATGCTCTGCACTGCCGGGTCTTGCCATTGCTTGTTGGAATGGAATTGCTGAATTCACAAGTGATGTTTAGCAATTCCATAAGATGGGAGCGACTGGAGGCGAATAACTTGAGGTCATACATATAGAAAAGGTGGGTCAATTTTGTCCCTCCTTTCCGTAGCTGAAATCCCCTCCCGGAGCCCTCCAGTAAGGTACTGAAAGGGTTCAGAGAGAGGCAGAACCAGATTGGACTCAGACAATCGCCCTGGAAGATACCCCTTCTTATCCATATGTGGTTCTCCGCAGCCATCATCCGCTAACCCAGATGACAAAGGAAGTACTCCACTGCCCCATACACTGTTCGAGGAAGTTTCTAACTCATAATCTATCTTGTACAGCTCGAGGACTCTCTTTAGCCATGTATGGGGCACCGAGTCGAATGCCTTTCTATAGTCTATCCAGGCGGCGGAGAAGTTCCGACGGTTGCGTTTCACTACTTTACCAATGACCGTATCAATGAGGAGTCGTTCCTTGATTCCACGGCCATCGCCCCGACATCCATTTTGAGCGCACGACGTCACCTAATTTGAGTCCAGGTGACGAGTGATTCTCGCGCTCAAAATGGATGTTAATATCTTGTATATGGTCGGTAGACACGTGATGGGGCGGTACTTGCTCGGGTCTGTGGTACCCTGGTCTTTAGGAACCAAACGGGTGACCCCAGTAGTGAAGAGGCTCGGGAGCGACTTCTGGTTGAGAGCCTCTTGAAACTGTCGGGCGAGCACAGTGTGACACACCACGAACCCCTTCAGCCAGTAGTGATGCAGCCCGTCGAGTCCCGGACTTTTCCAGTTCGGGGCCCTACGGACCGCCTCAGCTACGTCATCCGGTGTTATAATGTCGGGGTCCATGGGCGTTATACTCGCACACTGACTCGCCACAACTTCCGTCCAAGGGCCCTCGCTGTGGTTTACGTGCTCTGACCACAGGTCGCGCCAGAACGCTACAGTGTCGTCCTGATTCGGTGCTGGGCCCGTTCCACTTACTATTGGTCGCTCCAATGATTCATAGACCCTCTTCTGATCACTCTGGAAGAGACGATTCTGGATGAACCGTGTCGATATATCATCGAATCCGCTTTCCCCAAGCAGCGATTCTCTGCTTCAGACCATCTATGCGCTCCGTCAGTTTTGCGTTATTTCCGGCTGGGACAAACTGACATTTGTCCCAGCAAAAGCCATCCTGACGGTGCGCACAATTCTTGGCCTGTTATTGCCTGATCTGAAGCATATCAGTCTGTCGATGAGAGCTCTATACTTTGCGATACGTTCCTCAATTCTTCTTCTCCATGCTGGGATAGCGCTAAGTTGGCCAGTAGCGTGTCCAACCGTGGAAACCTTGGTGCCTATAGTACGGCAGACTGCCAGCGCGGCGCCAAAAAGAATTGAGTCCGTCTCGCAAAGGTCCCAGCTGGCTTCCAAATAGGTCACCAGCATTGGGTTCAGAGCCCTCACAACAGCCCGATGCCGCTTGCTTAGGGCTATGCGGGGAAGTCGCGGTCGATTTTCGAGAGACGTACTGCGCGTTTCCACAATCGCCTCTTCCAGTGTACTCCTCATTTGCTCTATTTCTAGTTCCTGGGTGAATGTTCCATCATCATTTAGGGTATTCACGGCAGCATCCACGCGTGCGGGTTGTTCTGCAACTTGTGGCACCGCATCCTTAGTCGTAGCATTTTTATTTGATGAGGGAACAGCCTAACGTCCGGCGAGTGTGGCGGAGAATATATATATATATATATATATATATATATATATATATATATATATATATATATATATATATATATATATATATATATATATATAAATAATTATTATATTATTATTATTATCATTATTATTTTCACTTCATACATAATTTGCAATTTTATATTTTAGTTTATAATTAGATGGAATGAATTTTATCGTAATACTGTGTTACTTAAAAATTTTATAATACATAAAGAGGTTTTCCTTAAATTTCCTTCTTTCGGGTTTTAGTGTTTTTAATAAATAATTTTATATTATAATCTATAATCACTCGTTATTAAAATATTACTTAAAAATCCACAAAATAAAATTCAAGAATTTTATTTAATGAATTTTCTCTCATTTTCTTTTTGAAAAAAATTAAATATAGGTCTATTAAAATTTTAAATCAGTTTCTAGCAAAAAATAAGATAAAATTAATTCTACTCCGAATTCACAATAAACGTAAAACGTTATTAAATATATACTCTAGGAAGATAAAAAATTCGTATTTCTCAATGTTCTCTTAATTTCATTTCAATCACTTATTATATTAACATTATTTCATACCTTTGCGGAATTCTAAGTTTTCATTATTCGGGCCGTCAATAATTTTTGTTATTAATTATCCAGCACAAATTTATTGGATATCATAATTCGTCGAAAATACCTCATAAAATGAAATATTATCGCTAGTTATATTAAAATAATTTCATGGATTGCTCAGTAAATTTTAATAACATCAGCGAAAAAATATTCGAGAAACAACGCGGCATTTGTCATGCTCAACCACCATTAAATTGGAGGAAACTCTACCTGAACCAAATGCAACAGAATTTTGTATTTTATCCATTCCCACGTCTGTATTGTGATATATGTTACACTATGTAATGCGACCCATAAATATACAAGCTGGCCTGGCAGACTTTGTTTTGCCCTTTCCGGTAGATGGCGCGAAGCACTCTGTTTCAGACTTTTTAAAATATAAGTATAAAATATATTACTAAATCGAACACAGCGCCTTCTATCCCGTCAAAATTTTACATTTTTTTAAATAGAATAAGGGTGATAAACGAGCACACATTGGTAGGTGAGTGCTGCCCATAGATATCTACATTTATCATCGATTAGAATCAAAATGCAGATGCGTCGTCCCCTGGGAGGACTAGCATGGAATGCTTTGAATCCAGTTAAAAGAGTCTCCGATTCTCTACACTAATTTTTTTGGAAAATATCAACATAAATTAAGAATAGAGCATTTTAGACCATAAATACAAAAAAAAATTCATACTTGACTGCAGTGCCACCCAAGGGATCCTAGCGCAGCTATGAATTATGGCTTTGACCAAACTATGACAGTATTAGATAAATATGACCGAATGAGGTTCAGAAATTACACGATCAAAGTCGATTATAAACCCCTGAGTACTAAGATGGAATGACTCGTTTAAAGCAAAAGGGATCTCCGGTTTTCTACACTCACCATACTAAACAGCAGCATTAACTTGCTATTTGACGCTGATGTTGTGTGGTAGCATGGTCCTCTCCCGATCGAACTGACCCATTCGGGCACAATCATTTATATATAGCTGCAGCTTGGCTCTACCACGTAATATATCAAAAATAAAACTATACTCGACATAAGAAAGTCCTTAGGTAAGTATGTACGAGCCAAAATCAGTTATTGGATATACAAAAAATATATATATATATATATATATATATATATATATATATATATATATATATATATATATATATATCATTATATGGCGTTATATTAGTTATTCGCTGTATAAAAGTTCTAAGTAGTAGCCGGGAGTCAAGATATTGGCGGCACTTCATCCCCGTGCCTAGAAAAGCACGTAAAACTGTTAGTCCAGTATCAGATGTCTCCCTCATCATATCGGATTGCTTCATTCTCATAATCCCATTGGACGGTGGTAATGAGGGAATAGAGAGTGCATCTGTGCTTACACATACACTATTGAACTACAATTCGGCCCTGCGCTATTGAAGTATCATGTACTTACTTGCTACTTATGAACACGCTACAAAACATTTTTTACCGACGGGATGGCAAATCACCATTGAGACAGCGTATATTATGTGTAGAAAATAATCAATACATTTAAAAAAAAGTATTCATATTATACAACTACAAGCGCTTTGTTTTAAATATAATATAAATAATAATAAATAAATTGTTTATTTCAGATAATTTAAGATCCATATGTAGATTAGTAGTACACAAAATATAATCATATCAAGGGTTATTAAAAAAGAAAGTCATACCCTGTGCCGAGAGAGACCATCATGTGGTGGTGGTGGATATGGCCCAGTGATCAGTCTCTGCACAAGACATTTTCACAGCGGCGATGTATATCTGTACGCTATGGTCCTCAGAATGCTGTTGTGGCTGACTCGTACCCTGTAAGGGATGCTGTTTTTTGTGTATTATGGCATTAAACCCATCTGTTTGGTATGCCGCAAACATCCCTGATGCACTACAACAACGACGCAGTCCTAACAGCATCCTGAATATATTATTATATTGGATTAAAAAGTTACAAAAATTCATTGCTCAAAATATTTAAGCTAGAAATATCAATAAAACGCCAAAACAAAAAAATTTGGAAAGCTATGTTTCAAATATTATAAAACCTACGGTGGGCACAAAACCGCAAAAAAGTAAAGTTACATCCTATATACGTCCCACACCTGGGCATGGGCCATTCTCCTATTTCCGAAAAGGTTTTTATAGCAAAGAACAAAGAAACAAAACCATGTTATTGTCTTTTAATCCGACACCGTCAGTTGCAAATTGCAATAATACTAACCAAAACTAAGACGTTGCGATTACAGTATACTCTTTGATCGCAATTGTAAAATGAACAACTTTAACTGTTATATGTAACTATTTTTCACCCTTTAAAGGGTAATAAGGAGCTTACTCTTGTAGTCCTATAATATGTACTTTCATAAAAATTGTCATAAATTCGTTTTAACTTCCTTTTACTTTACACCATTTTCCTCGCAAACTTTGTACACTCGATTTAAAACTTAAAGAGAAAAATAATCGTAATAATTAAAAAATATATATCCATATGATTATTTTAACCCGAAAGTATTTGTACCAATTTCAAGCTACAAAAATAATTTAATATTTTTTCCTTACCAATCTGAAATTGCCCCGTCAAAAAAAGTGTTGCACAAGCAGTAATTTTCTAAAATCCTTTTTTAGAAGTCTTTTCATTATAATAACAGCCGGTGTCAAAATTTCAGATTTATTTGTCTAGCGTTTTGGGTTGTACGTTGATAGTCGAGTTAGTCACTCAGGACAAGTTCTTTTAATATTCGAAAGTTACATTAAAGTGGATTGCCTCGATGGTCTCGTGGTCGGTAGTGCGTCTGCTGATAATGGAAGCCCGGGTGCAAATCCCAGATCGGGTATTGGCCCACCCTATTGACTCGGAACCACATAAAGTCGTTGGCCTTGCGCCTGATCTTTCTCCGAACAAGTCGAGTTTCTGTACCATCCGATTAGGAGAGTAAGGAAAGAGTAACTGCACCAGCTGTTCTTACTCACACAGTTGTGCATTATAGTTCTGTCCTGCGCAAATGTGACTACTTAATTAAATTACTTGGTATTACGTACATGCCACAAACACTATTTCTCTCTACCGAAAGTTTGGCTAGTCTTCATTGCGACTTGCCATCGTGACCGACTTCAGTCTAGCAGACGTTAGAATTACTTAAATATGTAAAGGATGTGCGTTAGAATTATATACGAGTATATCTAAGTCTGTATGTGTACAAAGGGGTTTGGGCGCGATCGGGTTTGTGGCTATAAATTAAATATCCTTTGTCTCGTAGAATACTAATTAATTAGTTTGTATTGAATATGTTTATTAAGCACATTGTGTATCATTCATAATGAGCACAGTTTGGTTGACTAAATTACATAATATACTACTTCTGAACATAGGCGTTCCCACGAAATGCTACAAAGCAGTCCTGAGCCACCTGCATTTCTAACCAGATCAAAAGTCCATATTGTAAAGGGCTGCTCTATACTTTGCTTGCCGGTACTATACTGCCATTTCCGAACCATTCCTTTTTATCGATTGTCAATTATTTGAGCTACTTGGACAGCCCACCATTCCGCTTCAGGTTACTGATCCCTTGGTCTATATCGATTACTCTGGTTCTGCCGCAGATATTCTCATTGCATAATCTATCACGCAGAAAACTCCGAGCATAGCAGTGAAGAACCACGTCAACGTATAATATAAAATATAAGCTTCCTTTAACGGGCAGCAGTAAATGATGACGACTTGCATCTATCTGACTTATATTTGATAATCTTATTAGATTTTCTATTAACTATTACCTATTTGAAACAGCGATTTGTTTTCGATTAACATTCAAGATTGTTGTCACGCAGACGTGTTTTCAGGAAAACTAAGATGAAATGCGTCGTTATCAATAAAAGGGTCGCCGGTTCTCATCATTCACCACACAAAACACAACAGCCATTAAACACTGGTATTTTGTGAGATCGTGAACGTGAACGCGATTCTACTGAGCCAACTGATTCGTACCGCAGATACAATACGTTGTAGTGTGGCTCAATATCGTATAGAAGTATAATTTTGTACTACGATATGGCTAGTATCGGGCTGTAACGTTGAAGACGACAATAACTTTCACGCACATACCATAACATGTTAACAAACAATAAACTACAGGCCTTCTAGTTCAATAAATTAAATTTATATGATTTTTTGAACCTAATGATTTAAGCAAAACAAATACTATACCTAAAGCACTTAAAATTTATCTGTGTTTATTTTTCCTTGGATACACCATAGACATAAATACTGCGTTTGTCGTAATTCGTTCTAAAAAGATTTCGTCTATTTATATGGCTGAAAGTTATTTCATCTACAACTATTAGTCACAATTTCCGAAACACATCGTTAGAAATTGATTACTTTTTTTTTACAAAATGGCTAATAAAATATTTAAATCGGCATTAGTCTGTTGACCGCAAACTTAAGTGTCGTGAGTTCAAATCCACCTACAATCTTCCGAACTCACTCAAAGAGTGGTTAAAGTGAATATTAGTAATGTTAAAAGCGTTGCTAGTATTTTAAAAAACGTGGCATTCTTAGTGCGGCTAAGAAGATAAAATGACAATTTATTCACACCTGAAACAAAGGATCTCAAAGCCTTGGCATAGACAAAAAGATGAGAATAGAGATTAAACTGCTAACAAAGCCGTGATGTAGTACTTGTAATAAATTGAAATAATATCAAATAAAATCTATCCTCGTCTTTTCAGTAATTGTTCATCCAAGAATAATTAAGGAATTTCTAAAACAACTTGGACTTCAAATGCTCCCTAATTGGCAGTTTTAATCTACTAACTTTTGTACGGAATTCAGCAAAAGTAGGCAACAACTTGTCGTGGTCGGTGGTAAAACGATTCAAAACCGTCTAACTGAAAATTTATAAATGTATTTTGGTACTGGCATAATTTAATTAATTTAAATTTCTAAAAGCCTTTGTGCGATCAAGATTGAAATGTGTAGCAAATTTATTAATGAAACAATATGGAAATGGTTTTAGTGTCATTTACGATGAAGGTATCTTAGCACATAATGATGTTAATAGAATTTAACATAATATATTTAAAAAATGCTAAAAAGTAACTGTTTAAAAAATACACAATTAATATTTCCGTAATGTTTTTCAATATTAATCATTTTTCTTAATCTACATAATATATTTCTCAATGTTCATGATTTAAATTTATATTCATCGGGTCGACTCGAACGAAGGAGGACCAAGCTCTTAAGCCACCAGGTACCAGCGGAAAATAGTAGTTTAATATGTTTTGTATGATGAGTGTAGGAACCGGAAACCCTTTTTACCGGAAATGAGGCTTTCCATCTTAGTCCTCAGAGGTGACAACGCATCTGCATTTTAATTTTTAATTGGGAATAAATAAAGTTGTCTATGGACCACAACATGCACTTACCGTCAGGTGGACTATTTGTGCTTGTTTCTTTCTATATTCTATAAACAAACGACATAAAATCCGTAATACCAATGTTGCGGATTTTATCTCGTATATATAATTGTATAATTAATGAATTTCATCAAATTAATGAGGGATCTAACCGTTGTTAACAATATGTTTCCATGATATATGTTACTTTAATTCATTACATTACTGCCTCTGTTTCACTATAGAATATTTGGTCAAAACCGTTTGTATATATTTCACCTACGGCACTTACTCAACCACCATAAAATTGGAAACTGAACCGACGAATTCATTCGAAATAATTGTTACCAGTCTACGTTGCTATATACTTTATATATTTTATTTAGGCTTTAGTTGTATTGTTTCCTCCAAGTTTTCTGCAGAATTGTAGAAACTGAGTAATATAACTATTTTTGGAAACAAAATTATATCGAGATATTTTTAATTAAAATAATTTACAATTACCTGAAAAACTCGAAAGTGTGTGTTATTATTTGGATAAACTTTTATATGGGCGTGTATAATTCAGTTAATTCAAGAGAAGTAATGAAGAGTTCAATCAAAATGTAAACTAAAACAGTCCGTATTGCATAATTTATCTTTAACAATCCTTGCCCAACTGAACCAATTAGCGTAAAAACCTTCCGTACCTCGGTCCAATGTTATAAATTTGGCACTTAGCCTGACGCAAATTTTCAACGCTGTCAGCAAATAAAATGTGCCGCAGTAATAGTTTTGCGACGGTTGCACTAAATTGACACAAAATATAATTTTTCATTTTAACGCAGTTTTCAATTATCCAGCCTCCGTACCTGCGTCTAAAGGTAAATAATGTAAACTTTTTAGACTCGTCACTCGTTCTCCGTAGCATCTGGTTGGTGTTTATCTACTCGTAACTTTCAAACTTTTTCATGTTGATTCAAGAAAACATTCTGGTTTATTTTGAAACGAAACAAAATTTTGGTGCTTCGAAGTTCTGCGCGGTTCAGTTACATTTCAAAACAGAAACAGGAAACTGGCGCAAATTATATACCGTGTGTTACCTAAATAATTCAACATTTTCAATGAATGCTAAACCGAAACCGAAAAATGCTAACAAAAATCTACTACATTAGTCGCAAATAACACACGGATGATGTTGGGAATTGATACTACCGTTACCGTTATAGCCTATTAAAGACTACTGAACATAGGTCTGAGCATACTACTAAATATAGGCCTCCCATTAGGTTGCCTTATAGGGGGTAGGCGGATACTTGCCATAATTGCCACGCTTGACAAGCAAGTTGACAAACGCAGTTTTTTATTTTTAGTCGTTATTATAAAGACGCTGCTGCCGATCTCATTTGTTTCCCTCTGTCGCCTCTTACGACACCCACGAGGTGATATGGTGTAGTAGATATTCTTATACATCCACTATACGGTAGGGAATCGATATTAAGTTTTCTGATTTTCAAAACTTCACGGCATCATCAGAGTATTTATGAACAACAAACATAATATACAAATTTATTATATCAAGCGAAACTGGTCGTTTTTTATAATCAATAAATTTCAATTTCAATATAATATTGTAAAAAACCGGCCAAGAGCGTGTCGGGCCACGCTCAGTGTAGGGTACCGTAGTTTCCCGTCCGTCACAATAAGTGTTCCCACTTATGAGTTCAAAGGTGGGTATCCATTATGTTCGCGCTCCAGCAGCGCTCCGCGCTCCTGCAACTGCTCACGGTAGTGGGTACGTGCGCGAACATGGAGCGTGCAACATTGCACGCTCCGCGGCAGGCGCTCCGACTTTCCATCCAAGTTCAAAATAATTTTCCTAGAAAGTCCTTATAAAGTTTAATTTTCAGATTTTTTTCATATTTTCTAAACTTATGGTTCAAAAGTTAGAGGGGGGGGACACATTGTTTTCTACTTTTGGAGCGATTATTTCTGAAATTATTGACATTATCAAAAAATGATCAGAGTAAACCCCTATTCATTTTTAAATACCTTTCCAACAATATATCACACGTTAGGGTTGAAATTAAAAAAAATCACTTCCCACTTTACATATAGGGGGGCTACCCTAATAAAACATTTTTTTCAATTTTTATTTTACGCAATTGTCGGCGTGATTGATACACATATTGGTACCAAATTTCAGCTTTCTAGTGCTAGCGGTCACAGAGATTAAGCGAGGACGGACAGACGGACAGACAGACATGGCGAAACTATAAGGGTTCCTAGTTGACTACGGAACCCTAAAAAGTACAAGTGCTTAAATAAATCAAAAATATGAAGATGAAGTTTCACGAAGCGACAACAATCGCAAGTATAAGTTCTATGATTGACATCTATTCTTTTTTGGACATGCAAGTTTCCTCACGATGTTTTTCTTCATCGCCGTTCACGTACTTAAGTATCACTTAAAAATTTCATTGGTGCTCGCGGGGATCATTATTTTTTTAAAGTATAAGATTAATAAACGAGCACATAATCTACCTGATTATAAGGGATGCTGTGGCCCATAGGCCTATCCCCGATGAATCAAAATTTAGATGCGTTGGCTCCCTTGAGGACTAAAATAGAATACATCGGTAACAATAGAAGGTTTCTCCGGTTCTCTAGCTAACTCTAGCTGGTTGCTATTTCACGCTGGTATTCTGTTGAGCGTGATCTTTCCTTAGTTGAATCGACCCATAATGTCAGCTTGCTTGCGTACTATCAAATTTACAACAAACGCTTTTCCCTTATGTCACGGTTGATTGTTTGTTTGTTGATTGATGAGTAGGAAATTTTCATATCTAAGGAATACAAAATTTCGAGGACATGTAATGCCTGCCAAATATATTGATGTTTTATTATCAAATATAAACTAATATTATACAAAACGTTGTCTTCACATATGCAGTATTAAGGTAAAGCCCTCAACAGCTCGTACTGTGAAGATGCTATGACCGTATCATAAACAACAAAAACCCAAGCTGCCACTACTTCACACTAATAAACACATATTAACAACATATCATACCCGTACACTACGCATTCATGGATCGTGTCGGCCCCGTTCAATATACTGTATTTCGTATGATGAGTGTAAAGAACCGGACCCTTTTTTTACTGAAAATTAAGCATTCCAACTTAGTCCTGAGAGGTGACACGCATCTGCATTTTGATTCTTAAATTAAAGATAAATGAAGATGTTAATGGTCCACAGCATCCATTTACAATCAGGTGGACTGTGTTTGTCATCCTTATTCTTTTGAAAATCACTAAAACTACGAGGAAAATCTTATTTAATTTCTTTAGTTCTATTAAAATTAACAGATATGTTTAATTATTAGGTAAGTATTAAAACTCACCTTAAAAAAATCTATTCAATTAAAAATTCAATTAACGAACTCTTCTTACTATATCTGCATAAAATAATTGGCTTCCCGCAAAGACTGCCGTATTATCACCCAAGTGAACTAAAAACTGACCACGACTAAAAACAAAATGGGTATAATAAAGAACTTAATGATACTTTTAACGTTTATAAACTACTTTAAAATTGTGTCCTGCGTATAAAATCGGCCCGTTAAATTTGTATTGTGGTTGGCGATCTGCCAGCCACGTACAGCCATACGTCCGAATCTGTGAATCTCTCACTCAGTTCACTACTCCAGTTTGGGTTCGGCGTTGCTTTTAACCCTATTAAATAATGAAAGTGGGATTAAAAATTAAAATTGCTGTAGAAATGCGGTTATTAAGAAGTATGATATGACTGACTGACTCTGAATGATAGTTAGATAAATTTTGTGGGGAAGATGTTGTGAAAGGAATCAAGAAAGCAATGCTCTGGAAAGAAAGCAATATTGGACACGTAGAAGGAATGAAAGAGGAAAGCGTGATAAAACAAATTTAAGCGTGCTAAATGGAAGTATTATCTGCCTACCCCTTTAGGTGACAGGCGTGAGAGTTAATGTATTATTCTGAGAAGATTCTGTTTTATGAATAAATTATAAACTTTTTATATTGCTTCCTTAGAGTCATAGCAGAAACAAGTTAATAATACGTTCTTATTTTTGCTAATTATGTATCAATTATATATATATATATATATATATATATATATATATATATATATATATATATATATATATATATATATATATATATATATATATATATATATATATATATATATACTCAAGTTTAAAAGTAGAAACGATATGATAGCATTACATTAGCCCAAATAGATACAGACAAAAGCATAAAATATCGCCCTATCTTTAATGAACAACACAGCGGGACAATTGTTTATACATGCTCCTTACTAAAATAATGACAAATATAGAAAAGACTGACATAATAATGTTCGTAGTGTCACTTATACAATTAGATACAAAAACAATAAAAACAATTTATTCAAACTGTACAAAGGTCGAGCGTTAACATGGTTTTTGTTCACTCCAGCTATAAAGTAGTCCAAAGTACAAAGGGTCGACTTCTAAATCCGAGCTTTCACTTATAATAACAATGCGGCGGGAAAGTACAGCACATACATCAAAGCGATTGCAAGTGAAAAACGCCACGGAGTAAAAAGAGGAAACGTTGTAAAAATCACGAAGACGTGTGAAGTGTCATCAGTCGCGTCTCTGTCGAGTGGCGATCGCTTGTTTTTCCCACTTCGATAGGCGCCGCGGGCTGAGTTCGGTTCGAGGGCCCTTGCCAGGGATTTCAGCGGCCCTGCGACTGCCTCTGTTTTTATGAGGTCAAGAGAGATCCTACACAAAAAATTACGGTTCGCAATAAATTATGTACTGACACATTCAGATTCGGTCATAACAAGCACGGTCGTCGTATATTTTTTTACGATTTTAAAAAGATATTCTTTTTATATAGAACAGGGGGCAAACGAGCATGCGGCTCACCTAATGGTAATTATCGACCGCCGCACAAGAAAAACTGCAGCACCAAGGGAATTGTAGGAGAGTTGGTGTGCCTTTTAAAAGGAGTAAGGTCTTTTTTTTTAAGGTTTGTTTTCAGTTTATTAACTTACAATTTATCATAAACTAAATTTCATCGTTATTAATCATAAACTGCCGTACCTGGACCGCATAAATACTTACAATTGTGAATTTCACGTCTGCATTTGGGTCGAATCCCAGTTTAAGAAAATGGGCAATAACACCAGTTATTGGTTTGGGGTCTGGTTCTACATTGTTTGCCGTTTATTCATGACACTGCATGCTAATCTACGTCCGATCTTATCCCAAAAGCGTAATATCTGGCATGGGTAGGTTAGGACAAGTGAGTACCTTTATCGGGTCACGGTTATTTTTAACGTATTATTAGTTAGATAATTGTTGGTTTAACCCTTAAAGTCGCACGATACTTTTAGCAAATGAAAACAACTAAAAATAGTTTTAATGGTTTATTAGGCGTTTAAAAGAAGTAAAAAAAAATACCAAAAAAAATATAGAGGTTTTATTTTTTGGAAAAAACTATGTATAATATACTATACATTGCCACACTTGATGAAAATAATCTGCGATTATCAGTGTATAGCATACTATACATTATACTTTATTACTGTTTTGTGTGGTACGCCAAGAAACATTTCCTACCCTTAACTTAGCATAGATGTACATTGCATTTTGTGCACATTGTACTCGCTTGACCTCCTCTACAATATTTACAGCATTGTTAACGGGTAACTGAGGCCAATGATCAAATTTGTCATACCGCACATTGTCAAGAGGCCTTTCGGCCATCGGTTTCTTAATCTTACTTTTTTCAGGTACAGATAAAATGTCTTTTACGGGTACAATTCTATTACGTTTCATAAGTCGAGCATAAATTTCGTAACGAAAGTCTTTTAGGCGATCTTGCTTCCTCTTTTTATTTATATGGTTGTCGTGTCTATGAAAAAGGCATTGTTTATGAAAATGTCCAACAACTGAAAAAAAATATTCCTATACCATCTGTGAGACTTTATACCAGTGCGATATAATGCTATTAACATATCCGCCAAATCCACACCTCCCATATGGCGGTTATAATGCTTGACGATTTGAGGACACTGTACGTCTACGCGTCCTTTCGATTTCTTGCTGAAACGTTTACTATTCTCAGGAGAAAAAGCGTCAACATAGGAACTTACAAGCCTAACATGCTTATTATCGAACCACTTCACACACTCAATAATTTGGCCCCTCATCAATAATTTTAGATTCTGCATCTTTCAATCTATTTTTCCTTACAGTCCCCAAACTAAATATACCGTAATTTTCACGTAAAATCTATACTAATTCTAAAGATGTAAAATAGTATGTAGTATTAATTAAAATATAAAAAAAAATTAATTAAACGTGATTGCATTGCATAGGGCTAGGGAACACGGCGTTCAGAATTCTTGTTAGGGAAACTTGAAAAGTCTCTGGATCCACATTATAAAGGTCTTCTGCACGTGATTCCACCTCTTGCTTCGAAGGACTGGACGATGAAGTGGCACTGCCGAGAATGTCGAACTTTTCAAATCATGAATCCAGAGACGGTGCTGGTGAACTCTAGACATCTCTGACTTCATCATCACTACTGGATCCATCACTAATATCTGAACTAGCATTTCGTACTGAAATCAAAGACAATATGCGTCTCGCCCTTCCTTCATTATAGTCTAAAATAAAACGAAACCAACACACAGCTCAACCATCACCCAAATAAAAGCCAAAAAAGTTATTTATGCACTATGCGGAACTCTTATTATACCAAATCAATTAAAATTTGTTAGTACCATGTTAGCAGCAATGTATAGTATTCTATACAAATAAATATAATGGCAAATAGTAGCGATTGTAGTACTGTATAGTATACCATACACAAATGTAAACAAGTTAAAATAATCCAAATATGAAAACTTCTAGGCCATTTAAGTTACACAATGGTTGGAATAACTCTTCACCTTTTCGATTTCTGCATTACAAACCTGTAATAAGAACTAAAATCACGAAAATAAGTAAAACTCACCTTGACAATAATTTCTGGCCGCGGTTTGTTCGTTATTTTTGACAACTGATTCAAATTTACCACAGATTAGGTATTTAGCGTAATGTTGACGTAAAAAGAAACGATCAGAAATATGTATTGTAATGAAATAATGCAAATAAAACGTGTAGAAACTTAGTAATATTTTTTTAAAGTCAGACGTATACCCTGCTATACAAAGTCACTTTAAGGTTTAACTTATTGCCATGTAGTGGTAGTGTAAAAATATCCACTACGCCGTATCATCCCGTGGGTGACGTAAGAGGATACAGAGGGAAACAAATCAAGAGATGGGCAGCAGTGTCTTCCCAATAACGACTAACAATAAAAAAACTGCGGTTGCCAACCCGCTTGCCAAGCGTGGCAACTATGGCAAATATTCCACCTATGAGGTAAACTATGGGGAAGCCTATCTTCAGCAGTGAACTTTAATAGGCTGCAACTGTTACGGTATTAATTAGTGCTTGACAATCCTGCCTGGTGGTAAATGGCGATTCAACCTTAGATGGCAGGGCCAATATTCAGCAGTGGACATAAAAAGGCGTTTAAGAAGAAGATATAAAGAGTAACGAAGATTTGCTATCAGGCAATTTTACCACGATCACAACTTTTGAAATGGCTTATGTTATGAACATCCTCAATGGCATTTACCACCACAAAAAGTTCTGAAATAGCTTAAGTTATGAACATCTTCAACGGCATTAAATGTGTCAGTAGTGTAAGCGCGATCATTAAGGCTTGTTTTTTTTATCCCTTGTCGATGCTTATACGATGATGTTGGAATGTACCCATGTATCATTTATGTGTGTAAAACGCTTTTACGATATGGAATTAAATCGCAATGTCGAGTTCCTTTTCAAATTTTACATTTTATTTTAATAAATAAAAGCCAAAATATACCATAGAGTAACGTTAGTCATTCTATTCTATATATCTATTGTTATATTGTTTAAATTCAACCAAACAAAAATATACAATGAAAAGAACAAAACACACACGACAACCAAAAGTTGCCTCAAGAATTTAGCTTTACGTCAACTTCCATTTTGTGGAGAAAAACAAGCTGAAGCAAACATTGTTTTGAAATGGGGTCATTATTATTTTTCGTAGGGGAAACAAATGCTATTAAGACAGTTCTAGCAAAATAACAACATGTCGGACTCATTCAACTTAACAATTCAATGCTACTATAGTCATTTGAACAGTCATATGAATGTACTTGAAATAATATATCGGATTTTATCGCATTTCATTCTAATTTGTTATTAATAACCAACTTTTTAGTACTTTACCGCGCCCATTGTTACGGTGATACTGCGGTGGTGGACGATGACATGATGTCATAAGCCTTTGCCCAGCAATGGCACGTGTATTAGTAGTTACTTGTACTCAGGCACTTCTCGTGAACTGCGAGAGATGCCAAGGAACCAGTTACTTTTCCAATTTCTTTATTCTTCTAATTTTTATACACCTACTGTACTTACTTACTTACTTGCTTGTCTAAATTATATGCCTTAGTTTACTTTAATTTTCATTGTTTTATATTTTACTATAGGTTTTAAAGAATTAATGTGTTAGATCTGGGTAGATTTGTCGATGTAGAGGCGGTGTAAGAATATATACTATCGAATATAGTCCCGTAGTTATCGTAGAAGGCGATAGAGGGAAACAGAGGTATGGGTAGAGCAGCGTCATCCTAATAAAATACCACTAAAAAAATAATACTGTGACTGCCAACCACGTGCTGAGTTTGGCGACTACGGCAAATATCCCCATGATATTGCAATCTGGATCATAGTATATGGTCCAACAGTCGATATTGCAATCTGTATCATAGTCTATGGCACAACTGTCGATATTACAATCTGTATCATAGTATATGGTCCAACTGTCATTATTGCAATACGTATCGTAGTCTATGGCCCTACTGTCGATATTGCAATCTGTATCATAGTCTATGGTCCAACTGTCGATATTGCAATCTGTATCATAGTCTATGGTCCAACTGGCGATATTGCAATCTGTATCCATAGTCTATGGTCCAACTGTCGATAGGCTGTAAGGAATAGATGAATGTGTAAGGTTATTTTATGCAATTTTAAAATGTTCTGGCCTATTACTTCAAAATTATTTCGTTATAAGTTAATCCATCGTATACATGATGATGAATAAATCGTATATTTAAGCACAAAGATTGTCTTATATTCCTCGGTAGCTCGGTACCATAAAATGGTAAAACAAGTCGCGAAAGATGACGCGTAATTTATTCTCAATAACTATCAAAACTAACGCAGATGTTATACAGTTTCAATTTAAGGGCTCACAGCGGGCGGAAGTTCTCTCCGAGATGAACTTTGAGGGAACTTTGTTTCTCGTGACATTGTCAACTAATCTTCTAACCACCAGCACGAGAGTGTGTACAGGCGACAACATAGTTCATTATTTCATCCGTAAGATTATGCAAGCTAATCTCGACTTTGATTAAACGGGATGTTGTTTATAAATTACAAATGTAATTAACAAATTTCGCAAGTAGCTTTAGGCTATAACACCACAATAATTCAGTGCGAACTTGAATATGTTAAAATAATCTTTAAAATATTTACAAAGTAAAAAGATTAGATCGAATATTATGTGTGGATTGGCAAGAATATACTTTATTAATTTGAGGTTTTGGTCCATTTTCCGTTAAAATTGTCATACTTTAAAATCCGGTAATATATGCATAAAATATATATAATGTATATAAAAAACATAATAAAATATTTTTGTGTATATCTTTCAGTAGGTAATGTTTTCCTTACGATTTTATATATCAACTAGCTGTTACCATCCTTTGCTTTTTGATTTTTGATTTTTTGATGATTTTATTTAAATGTTTTTAAACGCAGCGTATAGGAAAACACGAAAATAGCCTGTTTATTCCAAATGGAAATGGGATATTTTTTATTAAAGGAAACTGAGCATAATTATCCGTCAGGGATGCAGACTTTTGAAAAGAAACTGAGTTTTCTGAATTGAAAGGAAACTGAGCCAAATAAAAGATCCGTCAGAAATGCAGCCTTTTGAGTTGAAAGGAAATTGAGCTTAATAGGTCCGTCAGAGGTGCAGCATTTGGAATTGAAAAATTTTGAATTGAAAGGGAGATCTGTGGGCATTCTGATTAACTGATTGTGGGAATTTTGTAAAAAAAACTAACTGAACACTATTTTAAGACGCTACTGTACACAATGTTATATGTTTTTCCAATCGGGGAAAGAATATGGAGATTCTGGGCATTTGACACACGCGAACATGCTACATACAGCTGACCATGAGAGAAGCACGGTTTTTCTAAGTTGACCCCCGCTACCTGTAACGTTTGCCCTTGCGCTTTATTAATTGTCATTGCAAAACTGAGTTTAATAGGGCACTGCAACCTTTTGGATTGAAAAAGAAGATCTGTGGGAATTATAGGGATCCGTGGTATAATAACATTTTCACCTTTTCCTACGCCTGTCAAAATTGTAGCACCGATTATGTTCCGTCCAAGATGTGTCACACGCATCCTTGTCCCATTACATAACCGAGGAGCATCTAAATTTCACATTAGCATGACTGGGACGCCTAATTTTAATTGAAGCTTATGTGAGGGCACACCTGACAACTCTAGAGAATTTAGAAACTCTGCGGGATATGAAGTGCTCTGTTATGTGTCCATAACTGTGTCTACTGACAAATACTCTGTTATTTCTCCTGCTACTTCGCTTAATATATCTGAATTTATTTTGTTAACGCTCTCATTTTTTGGTGCAAGAATTGCCCTTTCACATAACCATTTGTCTTCGTGCATGTTGTTCGTTAAATTTGAATAAACACTCGCAATTAATTCGGAATGACTCTGTACTAAATTACAAAAATCTCTCGTCAATTTAACGCAGCCCTCAGCATCCGTTTCCAACCATCCATCGCAAATTTTAAGTGTGTCAGCATAGTTTCCAGCATTTATATCATTATACAAATGCACTCTCATATTCGTAGTTAAACTGAATTTTGTCACCTTGTTCCATAAAATAGACGACTTGGGGCATGCTTTAATTTCATCTGCAGGTGTGCCCTTTTGAATGACAGGTAAAGTTTTGCGAAAGTCACCAGCCAGTAAAACCACCATTCCTCCCATTACATAGGTATTGCTGCGCAAATCCTGGAGCGTTCGATTTAGTGCTTCTACAGCTTTTTATGCGACTATGTACTTTCGTCCCACACTAAAAGTTTGCATTGTCGTAGCATTATACCTCGTGCACTATTTTTGCCAAAGTTGCAGATCGGTGATCTCCCTCTAAATCTAGCCCTTGGCTCAACGGCGGGAGTTAAGTACATGTCAGGAAACATTTCGTTACCGCGTTTTAAAAACCTAGTAACGACATCTAGCGGAATCAATTTAAACTATGTATACGTTAGTTAATAAGCTCTCAAAAAATATTTTTCTTATAATTTTGCACAATTTTTCTTATTGTAATACCGATTCATTCATAACCACATATTAGAACTGTATTCATTTCCGTTCACTAAATATTACTAAGGCTTATTAATAAGGCTTACTAAGAGAACTGTTTCTACCACAGTTAAGTAATAGTTAAGGGTAAAATCGTGACAGGTGGTGATAGTATTTCTGATCCATACTAATCACGCCTGTAACCCTTGCGGGGTAGGCAGAGCATCAACGGATTACTTAATATCGTCTGCGAGGTTATCGCCTATTCTGTGAATTACAATGCACCAAAACGTTTGAAGAAAATCAGCTGGTGATTTTTTTTCTTTTTATCGCTCTCTTCCCGGTCCTGCGTGGAAAAATACAGATCCATCCATTTTTTATCTTAATTTTGGTAAAAAGACATAATAATCCAGATATTCGGACCTTCTGTGTTCGTCCATCGTACCGTCGTCCGTCTTGTAGAATCGCGGTGGCGCCACCTAGCTGAATTTAATTTTGCAACATATTCGATTTTCCTACGGGAATGATATGTTTTTCCGCTGAAAAAAGTAGCCTATGTCACTCTACAGCCACCGAACTATCCCCATACAAAAAATCATGCCATGCCGACGCTCTGTTGCGGCGTGAAAGAAGGACAAACTTGTTCAACATATTCTATTTTCCCACGGGAATGAGATGTTTTTCCGCGGAAAAAGTAACCTATGTCACTCTACAGCTACCGAACTATCCCCAAACAAAAATCATGCCATGCCGATGCTCTGTTGCGACGTGAAAGAAGGACAAACAAACAAACACACTTTTGCATTTATAATATTATTAGTATGGATTACAATATAAACAATTTTATGCGAATTGTATAATTCAAAATTTATACTGACAAAGATAGTGAGAGCACGTGATCAACCTGGCAAACTATTTTCATGGCATACCTAATATATTATTAGATAATGCTGTGAATTGTCTTGATCTCTGTCAACAGCAGTCCCTGTCTCCGACATGAGATATGGGCTGGCACGTGATATGTTGCTAATTTTGCGACACCCATTCATTTAGCGATCGCGAACATGAATGGGAACGGACAGCGTTCGTAGGAAGCATACACTGAATACACAGCATAAATTATTATACAAATTACATTCGAAAATAGAGGCGATAATTAACCACGTCTATAAATTACAATTCCTATTATGTGTTGCCACTGTTTAATATTCGATTTTAAATGAAATGCGGTAACAAAACAGGAAAGTGAAATGGAACGTGTTAGTCCCTAATGCAAAATAATAATTCAAAACATCCAAGATTTCAACTTGTTGCTTCTTTCGATCATCATTTCTTAACTCACTTCTCGTTGTAACAAAAATAAGACAACAGGGGTGCTGCGCAATCCAACATATTTAAAGTCTGACTGAGGCTACCAAGTATGCCTTAAATAGAATAGATCTCTGAGAAAAACGAATGGAAACGAATTTAGTATTACGTATTCTCCACTGAATTATATTTATTTTAACCTGTAATTATTAAATGTTTTTGTTATCAAACACACGACTTCATCGGTTACTTGTGATTAAAATTAGCTGTAACGTGTAACAAGCAAATCGATAAATTATTTTAGTGCAAAAACAAAACTGTGGATATTAAAAAAAAACAGAACATAAAATCAGAAACAAAACGTAGTGGTTTGGAAATAGCAGTCGATATACGGATTTTTAAAGATACTTAAAGATTTATAAACGCAAGCTTTCCACCTCTGTTCGAGTCGTAAACTTAAGTGTAATGCGTTTTATGTCGCATTACGTACGTATTATATTATAGTAACTTTGAGCGTTAGGTCGTCTTTCTACACCTGGTGACATGAATAAACTGTGCCGTTGTGGTCTAATATTAAGTTCGGCTCGTTTATATATAGCGCAATCTCCCCACAATGTTGGAGTTATGTAGACCTGTCGTGTTGGCTTTATCTTTGGATCTATTGTTGATGTACATACTATTTGTATGTCAACAATAGAAGAGTGTATTATACAATCAGTTCACCGTATTTCATTGTCCACCAATACGATTTATTTTCTATAGCTCTTTTACCCTTCTTATCCTTATTTATTTGTTTCCTTATTTTTATAACTTTAGATCTACTCTTTATTGTTTCCTAGCCGCTCAAAAATACGAAGCAATATTTATAAAAAATATAGGTAAAAAAATACGTCATAAAATCAGAGCCTCTATTACCGTAATTTATCGAACATTCTCAAGTTAACTACTACGATCCTGAGCGACTTTACTACTGCCAAGGCGACCTCATTTGGGACTACTTGAGACTGTCACTAGGATGGGCCGGTCAAAGACGTGAGATCTTTAATCAGAGCCTATCATAGCTTCCTCAAGTTAAGCCCAAACACTTCACAGTATTATACATATGTGTAAGCATTACATCTTTACATGTTAGAATTCTGACATTTCATATAAACTCAATTCCTTGCGTTTGTGTACAATGTCTTTCTCAATTATAGTTTGATAGTCAAAAGTGAACGTATTAGTTGAGTATAATCTATTTAGTATGAAAATCGAAATAGGTAATAGTCTGAAATTTACTTCTACATTTTAATTTTCCAAATATTTGTTTAGGAAGGTTGCAAATTAGCTGATATAAAACATCATATATTGATTTCTTATATTTACGCGAACAATACACCTTTAAATAAAACTAGTTTTACTTGAATGTGTAGTGTTCACGTAGACTGAGTACTTTAAAGTTAGTTAATATATGCGATAAAATAATAAAATAATGCGTAAAAACGGGGAGACGTTGAGATGTTCAACGTCTAGATCTCATAGTTAACCGCGGTTACCATAGATTAAAATTATTAATTTTTGTTCCGATCTATGCAGTACGAACTTATAGTATCTTGAAGTCTCGCAGTTGTATGTATGGGTTGGGTTTTAATTTTATTAATTATAGGATTCCAAGCAGATGGTAGCCCCCAGCCATCTTCTCTTTGAAATTAAAATTAGGATATTTTTTGATTTCAATAGCTGCGCGAATCACCATTGGAAGGAATCAGTGTTCTTTAGCGAGGATTTTTGGTCTATCAAATATGGTGTAGTGATGGGGGCGATCCTGAACGTGTTCACAGACTGCAGATTTCCCGGAGCGTCGATTGTTCACTTGATAAATGATATACGAGCCGTGTAATCTCCCCGAAAAAGTTCAACAGTCCTTTCATGTTGCAAGCAACTTTGAGGTGTGATAACGGGATGCCGAGATGTTAAGCACTGTATGGGGTGACCTCCGAACATGTCAGCAACAAGTGGGCCTCCGTTTCTTCCTCCCCGATACATGCACTGCACAGGCGACTATCTGTAACACCTATGGTAAATAAATGTTTGTTTAAGGAGCCATATCCAGTGATAGCACTTGTTACTATCCTGATCTGTGGTTTGTTCAGTTTCAATGCAACCTTGGTTTTAACCACTTGGTTTTAACGACTTTTTATTTCAGCCATAATACTTTAACACGTCTGATTTAAGTGATTATTTTTGGTAAAAAGGTGTTACCTCAGAGGTAGTCGTATATTAGTTTGGTCAAGATCTAATAATGGGATCTATAAAAAAGTCAGACTCAACATTATCGACTTTTTTATTTGCAAAGGCATTTGCACATCATATGAGTGAATATTTCTTTGCCACGTCAACCGATTTCGATAATAATCATTTTTAACTGACTTCAAAAGAAAAAAATTCAAAGGAGAAAGATCTCAATTAGACTATATGTTCTTTTTTATATGTATGTTACGTAATGCCATAGTCAATTGTGCACCGATTTTAATCTTTCTTTCTTTATTAAAAATAGGGTGTTTTTCAGGGGTGGTCCCATTTAAATTTGAAGTAAAAATTTCACCCATAAAGATAAAAAATAGGTGAATAAGTTTTTAAAAGTATTATATATACTATAAATTCATACATTATAATCATATGAACAGCCTGTGAAAATAACAAAGCGATAGAAATACAAAAAAAAATATTTATGTTATTTTATAAGAGTTAACAAAAAATAAAAGAAAACATATATTTTTGTGAATAGTAGATTTTATATTAGCTATATATAAATGTCTATCAAACCGCTGGTAAAAGGTTTTCTGTATCTTTTCTACCTAATATTTAAAACATTCCTAAGACACTTTTTTACATATTATCGTGAAAGGAAAAGTTTATCATAACATGAAACATAACAAAAGATATATTAAATGAATTGTTATAAGTTATGAAGTTTTCAAAACAAGTACGTTATTAAGTTTCTGCAAGTGTATCTTACAGATTTAATAGACAATACTATGAAAGACGGAGTTTCTTGTAAACTCAGGCGGAAGTTGGATAAGTTTCTGTGCATGCCCTTCTCGTAAATTGAAATGGATACCGAAATTATTTACAGAAACCTCTATTAATTTATTTCGGAGTAGATGACAGAAAGTTTTATTTTTAAGTTTGACAATATATCATAGACAAATTGCTAGTATTTAAAATGTGCTAGTACTTAAAATATAAAGGTTAAATTTAAGTGTCGGCAAATATGCCGCGACATTGTAGGCTCACTCTCCTTTTTGCTTGCCCTTCCTTTAATCTTACCAGTATTAGGTACTACAGATTTTTATGTATTTAGTTTTTATTTATTTATAGATAACTTTTTCTTGCAAAATATTTTTTTCTCACAATGAATTTTGTTTCTTTGAGCTATATATACCTAAACTTCATCTTTTTTCTGACTTACCGATATTGACCGCTTATTAATTCAAAAGAAGAAGGAGCCACGTATCAAAATAAAATTTTTTGTAAATATCTTGATTAACACAACATTATCACAGACATTTTCTGTGTGGTGTTGGCATGAAAAATGTAAAGAATCAGTAGTCTTTGTTAAAATCGCCAAGGGTTTTAGGGCTTCCGCTAGATGGCTTTATAATTATTTCGAATTATGCCTGACATAAAATACACAAACTAGTGACAAGAAGCAGTAGGTAACAAATATATATTACTGTGATTTCCAGTTTGCTTGCTAAGCGAAAAATCCTCCTTACTAAGAGTTAGACCGAAACCCAGCTGTGGACTATTCACGGGCTAGTGACGAGTTATGACATACATTTTTTTATATAAGTTCCTTTCAATTTACTGTCCATTATAGTACGCTACAAAGAATCGCTACGATCGCACTGTACCGTTTAAACTGCACCGATAATCGAAACGTGTAAGATAAAAACTGTGCAGATTTTACGATTTTTTTAAAACTGTACCATCAAACGGAGATAAAACGGAATCGGGGAACGGGTAACGTACCATTACTATACACAGCAAAACAAGGACATATCACTATCGATTCTTAAAAAAATTGTGCCAGTCCCTTGTAAACGTCTTTAATTCCTTTAACAAATTTACATGAGTATGAACTTCCCTTTTCATGAACTTAAGAGTCATGAGTCCTAAGATTCCCTCCTCCCGATTTTTTTTTCTCTTTTTTTATCAATAATAATAATGCAACAATACCTAATGCGTCGTCTGTCGATGCCATCGCGGAACGAGATGAAGAAACTGCGCAGTTTTACTTGAACAAATTGAAAAAATTCAAATGTTTTCCCCTTTATCGTATGTTTGTAATGATGAAAAGATCAAGGGTGTGGCTTTAGGAAAGGCATTTATACAAACTAATATAATTGAACTTGTTAATGAAATAAATATTCCATTTGAATAAGATTCAAATCCAGGATCACAGGCGTGTCAAGCGAACGGTGAGCCGCTTGATAACCAAATTTTTAACATATACAAGTAATCTATCAATTTTGCGTAGCTCTTAAGAAATACGCCATGTCGTTAAATCAACGCATTTAAAAAAATGATTAAACCAGTTGCTAGGTCTTCTTTTTTTCTCAGGATTTATGTGGGTAGATACATCTCTCACCAATTTCTGCGCCAAATATCAGTGCTTCCACTACTGCGTTCGGTTACAATAATATAGAGAACCGGTATAATTACTGGCTGTGAGTCATTCTGTTTTAGTCCTGAGAGGTGACAATGCGACGGTGACTGCAGTAGAAACTTGCCATCAGGTGGACTGTAAGTTCTTTTGTCATTTAACTTTTTTAAATGCCCGAAAAGAAATTGAGATTAAAAAGTAGAACTATTTTAAAATTTCTATGAAGAAACTGAAAAGAGTTGAAATTAAAAATACATGATAATATGAAATCTTATATTTATATATATAATCGTTGTTGCGACTGTTAGTGATCGCGTAACTCCTCAACGAGTTGACCGATTAAAGTCGTATTCATTTTACGACTTTGGTTCAAAGCTATGCTAGTTTTCGATAGAAGGCGCTGGGCTCAAGTTGTTAACAAACTTTAAATTAACACTGTAAAAAAGTTGAATCTGATCACGCTACCCACCAGTAAGTGCTGAACAACTTCTGCCGGGACAGCTACTAAAAATATTACAAACTAATAAGTAAACTACTAGTATAAGTCAATTTAAAAAAAAAGTCAACGTACCATATTTTCGGCTAAAGAACAAATTTTACAGAAAGAAAGTAAAGTTAACAAATACCGTGCCCCACTGTTTCAGTTACGCTTGATATATACAGCGCTATCACGCAATACTTTTGGCAGGAAAATTTTCTTTTCTTGTCCATTTTAGCACATGAAATTAAGTTTTCTGAATAGAGTAAATTTCAGGCGAGTACTCTTTGTCACAATTAATTTTAGGATTTCTTAATATATGCGTTTAGTGCAAAGGTTTAAAAAAAGTTATTGTTATCAGTATTTTTCTCCCTTTCTTCTTTATCAGCCTTCTCGTCCACTGGTGGGTATTTGCGCATTTTTAACAGAATAAGAGAGACAAACGGACAGTCCACCTGATGGTAAGTGGATGCTGTGACCCATAGACATCTGCAACTATCCTCGATGAAAAATCAATGTGCAGACACGTTGTCACTCCTGAGGACTAACATGGCATACTTCGTTTTTACTAAATAGGATATCCGGTTCTCTACACTCACCATAAGAAACACAACACGCCTTAAGCCTTTTACACTAGTATTCTATGAGAGCATGGTCCTTCCCCGGGTCGATGATTCTTGCTTCAAGCATCATCTAGCTGCTGCGAGGCTCTACTACTTTTATAATACAAACTCCCAACTCTGTGTTTAGATCGTAGTTGACTGTAGTCGTTACCCTTATAAGATAAATTAATAACGCTACGCCTTATCAACGAATATGACGCCTTAATCGGTTCGCCTTTATTCGGTTATTTTTAATCAGAAATATACCCGGCGTGTACGTGAGCTAAGTATTACCAGTTGTTCTGTATATCCCTCTTACACCTTACAACATTTCTTAATGTAGAAAAAATCAATATCCACGAACTATTTACATTTCTTAACCAGCAAACATGTATTTTAAGTGAGGTTACATTTCGCTCGTACAAAAGGTCATATATGTTAGTTTAGTTCATATAAGATACAAATCATGTTTTCAAATGCCTAGAGTGGAGTTCAACATTCAGATTTTTTATTTAAAGTAGTAATATTAACATAACCTAATCTTGTTAACCACTCCAAGGGAGTTAAATATGTTAGTGACGAACTTATGACCTTATGAAGTTTGCGTACCGTATTTTCGCTTCCAATTTGATTGTGAAATGATTTACCAATAAGTGCATTGTATAAATAAATGTCATATTTACAATAGAAAACATATTGAGAAACACAATAAAAATTGTGATTGCTTGGGATCGTAAATAATCCTCGCAATTTAATGCTCGATGTCCTCTGAAGCCTAACAATGAAAGTTATCGCGATATCATGTTGAAGAAAATCTAATATTAAATAAGTCGTCTGAGGTACTCGAACGGCAATATTGTCCGGCGAGCTTTGAATGTGCTAGTGAAATATAATTTCGATCAGACGGCAATCAGGGGCCGTTGAAGACGGCGCGTGAGGCGACTTGCTAAAATATTAAATGTACCACTCTTGTACGCTATAAGTCGTAAGTAGATGTTGCGCTAATATTTTAACAACTTTTTAAATTAATTTTTTAAGCTTTTATGTATATGTGTTATGTTATGTAGCTATTTATGTATATGATGTATATTATTCAATAATACAAGAAATACAAATTACTTAAATGTGAATTATTAGCAAGAAAATTTAACGCAATAAAAATTGTTTAATATTTTTCGTCAAATATAAAGAATACATCATTATATTTTTTAGTCTGTTTCTTTAAACAACTATATATAATATTAACAATTTTTACATTTTTTCATTACAGTAAAATAACAACTTTAATGTAAATGAAATAATAATTAAATCTACCAACTTTATTCAATTATATAAGTCTTATTAAAAAAATTGAATACACACATATTTAAATAGTTTTCAATTCAGTATATTCAATTTCAAACTTCTAGCAATAACAGCGTGCATTTTAAAATTTATGCTTTTAATACCGCAAAATTTCAGTTGCATAAAGATCAGCTTTTGAGTTATGTCGATGCGGAATACGGTTTATATACTCTTATACGTGAGGCTGTATTATCGGTGGGTAAAATAGATCACTCCCTGTTCGAAGACGTCAATCGGCGACTGATTTATAGAGGGTCCTATTCTAGCGTCGACTAAAATGTCCCGCGTTTTGCTCGTGCTGCAACGCGAGCCACCGGCAAACAAGTCACTCACTTGCCTTTCCCCCCACATAAAATTCAAACCCCACTAAATACCTTTATAAACGAGCGTTTGAAATTCCGAACAGACTACCGAAACACGGACGGAACTCTCAGACATGACATGCGTGTTAACGAAAATGTTGGCGCTTGGTCAAGTTCGATAAAAACTTTACGGAGTTTTTGTTAAATTTCGTAACAAATTAAAACGTACCTAGCTTATAAAAGCGAACATCGAGTACGGTTTCGTAACAGAGCCGTGTTCCGTATTTTTCTTTTAATTACAGAAAGTTGGCGGTGTATAAAACAAAAATTCTCAACATGGAAAATTGTTAATTTGCAAGGGTCCTTTATGCAAACTTCCAAAGCAAACTTGACCTAAGAATTCAATCAGGACTCGGTTGGCAATAATTGCACAATCCGAGAGCGTACTATTGGGAAACTTTACATCCTGTTGTTGTCGTTCTATTGAAAACATCTTAACTCTATTCGTACTTCTACACGCTGGGGGTAATAAATTGTTACCAAGCGAACTACTTTCACAAAGTAAACTCATTTAATCTCCAAATGCAAACATTTACAAAACACAGTTTTGAACACTGCAGTGCGAATGAGGTTTTAACGTAATATTAATCAACCGTCTCTTAGTAAATAATCTTAATACAATCATAAGGAAATAAAAATGTCCAATATTCTGTGACGTTTATATTAAAAATATAATTGAGATGTTTAAGAAACATTGAAGAAGTTTTTAGTTCAATTTAAGAGCAATCAGGACGGCCGTTGAAGATGGGGCGTGAGCTGAATGCCTACAATATTAAACGTGCCGGAATGACGGCACGCGGTGGGACACCGAGCCCCTAATTTGATACTTGCCTTGTATACATTAAAATGATTCATGTTTGCAGGGAAGTAAATACAAAAGAAGTAAAGATTAGTGTCCAAAAGAATACGTGAGAAATGGGGAACAATCACAATACTATAAAAAATTATCTATTTCATAGGCATAAACCGTTTTTATAAAAAAAGGTTTTTTTAAACTTGAGTTACTTCAACAACTAGTTTTTCTCATTTTATCCTGCAGCCCGCCCTATATATAGTTTACATCTATCAGAAACATTTTAATGGGAGGATTATCTTACGCCGCCACCAGACAGTTTCTTTGTTTTATTAATTGCAGTAAAATAATCTTGAAAAGCCGTGGTAGCTCTGACGGTTAGTAAAAAAGTATGCAATCAACCCGGGTTCGATCCCCATCGGCACCAATGAAATTGTTAATTGCAACTTTAAGTGCGGATTTACCACATGCTCGGTGGTGAAGAACTTGTGAGGAAACCTGAATGTCTGAGAAATAAGAAAAAAATATGTGAAATTCGCCCACACGCATTGGGTCAGCGCAGCGGACAATATTCTTTGCCCTAAAAAAAACCCTCTCAGAAGTGATAGGAGGCTTGTGTAGCTGTTGTGGGACGTATATAGGCTATAATTGTAACTAACTTCAATCTTCAAAATTATTTCAATAAATCTACCAAAAATTACTGCACTTAAAATTTGGAATAATTTATAACATCAAATTTTGCTATGAATTTTTTTTTCTCATTTTACAATACAAAATGTTTTATTCAATGCAATAATTGACAAAGAGGTAGAGAATTTCCATAAATTGGAAACAAGCAATTGTATTATTAATCATAACATTATTTGCCTCAAATAATGCGACATCAATATATGAAAAGTTCATTCATCGAACCCCTGTATCGAGTATCGTAAAACATTTAATATGTGAGTGCAAGCAGAAACCAAACAATTTTACGAATGAACGTGCCGCGGCATACAATAACAGATGATTTTTAAGGTCGTGCGTATTTACTTTGATTATTCCGTAGGCACTGACATGGCAATGATATTTTAAGATATTCTTTACATGTTTCAAGTTTTAATTACATTTTGCGACTATACTAAAAATATTTTTTTAAGCTCTATCGCGGGCCTTGAGCACGGGGACCGAATCCAGAAATTCCGTAACGAAAAAAAACCTCACGCTCCCCACTCCGACGGGCACGGAGGTGTGGCATTGAAAGCCGTGGATCGTCTAACGTTGTTTCAGTTCGGCAGACTTCGGCACTCGGCAGACTTCGGCACGGTGTTTGTGTGCGTGCGACTAGACGTATGCGTGTACACTAGCTGCTAACTCAATGTTAAAAATTCCTGAATAACCTACATGTATTGTAAGATATTAAAAATATTTTGAACAATATTAACTTCTCATTTATTCAATAAGAGAAAAAAAATTGTTTTCTTGTCGGTCACCACGCTCAAAAAATGTAACTTGATTTAATATCAAAGACTTAACTGCATAAAGAAAATAAATAAATAATTATAATTGCATAAGTTGATAAAAAATTCTATGCAACAGCTTTACCGCGGCAGTCACCGAGTGCCACACGTATTTTTTTTTGTATCTGTATAATTTATTAGCCGCTCATGTGTCGCTTAATAAAAATAAATCAGAACTGTAATAGCGATTATCGCCACCAAAACTACATATTTACAACGTTCTCAACGAACGGAAACTCTTACGTCTAAGGAATTAAAAAACTTTTAAAGACATGTGCAGTCACGGCAGGCTCCTTCCTTCTCCAAAAACTTCCTTTAAATTAAATGTGACATGTGCAAAACTTTTGGACCAATGTAGGTTTACTTCGTATTATTTTTTTATTATTTATTCTCATACTAATACATCCTATTATATGACTATACTAAATGAAATAATACCAAATTTTATTTTCTGATGTAACTTATTATCCATATACGTGTAGTATTCGTGCCATATATGAGCTGGTATTGGGGCCACCCTGGTGGCTTTGGATTGAAAAGACATGCTAAGAAGGTCCTTGGTTACTTCAGTTCGGTAATTAAATCAATCTTATGTAGGTGTACATGAAAACAATTTATATGTGCAGTTTGTTTGCACACTTTATCTGGTATTGATTTGATTTCTTATATTTACGCGAACACTACAAATTGAATAAAACTTCTTTTACGGATTTTATTTCGTATAATTTACTTGATCTTAATATTCGGCGTTTCGAGGGCTTTCCCGCACTGATGATGTCGGAGAACTGAGGTGAATTAGTAATTCTAATTACTATGGAGTTAAATGCAAACAATTTTTTGTCAAAAAAGTAGAAATCCTAACAACACCACAAGTCACACTATGTATAAAAGGCCCATACGAACCGATATTTAAATGGTGAATCTCACCATCAACCTTCGCAGTTAGCTACCGTACTATAATCTTTGTTTCAGAGAGCACAAGGAATCTGTGACAGCAAACAGCTGGCCGCCGAGCTTCAGCACGTCAATCAGGTTCTGCACGGCAACAAGCTTCGGGTTCCGCGCCTACGTTACAGTGACCGAGTGAAACCGGCCACGGTTGAGCGTGTGCCTGCTGTACTAACCATATGTTAGCGGTGTCACAGACAAGAATAGCTCCATCTTGAAGCGAGCTTCTATTAAAACATTCTACAAACCACCGAAGGAGATTAGAAAATGTAACATACCTCTACAAGATTTAGGAGTGCTTAAGCTTAATTATAAATGTACTCTCTCATATATAGGGCAAACAAAAATATCGATTAGAACCCGCGTAAAAGAACATATAGCTGACTTGAAATACCAACATTCCAGTATGTCTGCAGTTTGTGATCATATCGTAGACGGTCCCTGCCGTTATACCAGATTTCATAGACCAAAAATCCTCGCGAAAGAACTTCGATTCCTGCCAAGGATAATACGTGAAGCTAATGAAATCAAAAAAAGCACCCTAACTTCAATAGACAAGGAGGCTGGGTACTTACTACCCCCTGCTTGGGATCCTGTAATTGATAAAATTAAAATTAAATCTAAGCATACCACTGCAAGACTTCAAGACATTTTGAGTTCATTCTGCGTAGATCGGACCATAAGTAATAATTAAAAAGCTGGAGGTCCTTCAGATTAACACTAACATCGGGACGTCAACCACTTCAATCCCTATGATCATAGGTGCTCGAAAGCACCCGAAACGTCGGGTATTAAAATCCGTAAAAGTAGTTTTATTCAATGAGTATATGTATGAAAATTCTTTGCAGATTTTCTCGTTTGCACAGTTCATCAGCGCAGTTGCATTTTCAATCGGATAAATTGTTGTCAATTACATTTGTGCATTTCTATCGTTACGTGTCAATGGCAGTGACTGACGATCGGCTATACGAATGAACTTCATACATTCGTAGTCACGACCCATGTAGTAGCAATAATTCATAAGGAAGTAATCATTGTACCATTACAGTATCCAGCCAGGAGGTTGTTTTAAATAAATTTCTTCCTCCATTTTTCAATAGTTATTTTATTCTTTTGTATTCCACCATCCATTTTAAAACCCATTCTTTGCACCACACACTAAGTGACTTCTTTAATATGCCTTTATTAGCTATCTATGCAACGGAATCTTTTAATGTATTTGTCACCAACTTGTAGATGGTCAATTGACTTGAAAATATGCACTCGTATCAAGGATTAATGATAATGTAGCAATTTAAAAACTTTATACTAGTATTTGATTAGGATCACGGAGATAATTCTCTCTGGAATCATCACAGCTCATAATCAATGCGTGTATCTTTTTACAAAATCACGCCTGAAAATGCAAGTAACCACTGTGGTGGTATGGGTGATATATTTGTCATGCAAAATTTTGAAGAGAATTGTTGATCTATACTGGATAAAAAAATTTACCGCCTGGAAAAAATAAGATGTAACATGTGAATAGAATAGAAGCCTATGGCCTATTTTACATAATTTTTTTTTTCATTAACATATTCTGAAATTGAACTATCAATAAATACTACTAATTTGAAATAAACAGAGGTGTTATTCATTTCTCTTTTAGCGTCAATATCAAAGTTT
The DNA here is from genome assembly GCA_907164705.1 of Parnassius apollo. NCBI lineage: Eukaryota > Metazoa > Arthropoda > Insecta > Lepidoptera > Papilionidae > Parnassius > Parnassius apollo. Next base: position 16,219,129 of record CAJQZP010001037.1, read on the forward strand.
AAAACATCTGAAATCACTAATAAATTTAAGAAACAATATATATGTTACCGGCCAAATCCGATTTCAGGCCAAACTAGTTTATCCTATGCCAAATCGGTTTATCTAACGCGTATCAGAGACTAGCTTAGTCCAAGACAATCCAGTTTGGGCAAAATGTTTTGGCCTGGAATATATTTTTTGATAAGATCGGTCGAATCTGCTCTTAAACCGAATGAGCACGCCCCGACTCGACGTAGTCTTGTCTGCCCTACCCCTAGAGTGTTTTTGTAAAGCCGTAGGCGCAGAAGGAGAGTAGCCCTCGCCTGCCGTAGCAAATCGCAGGCACCTGTGCGAGCCGCAGCGGTTGAGGCTGATCGCCGCAAGCGACCAATAAGCCAAAACTGTGGAAGTGAGCCTGGGTGCCTGCGATTTACTACGCAAGGGCGAAGGGGATACACTTCCGCAGCACCGAAGCTGTTGCAGAAGTAAATTTAGGTCAATAGTAGGTTAGGTTAGGTTAGATTAGATTATGCAATGATTCAATCAATTTTACCAAGGCCAAACTAGTTGAGCCTGAAGTATTTAGGTCAAACTTTATAATATGATCTTACCCTCGGCTACTTCAATATACTTCAATCCATTTTGGCCTAGGACAAACTAGTTTGGCCGCTAACATATACATATAAAATCATCCAGTATACGATTAGATATCGGTGGTGTGTGGAGGCACTAAAGGCGTTCGATTTTGTTGCACACTCTGAAATCACATCAGGCACGGTGTGACCGTCGGTGCACTGTACCGGCTTTAGCTACATCACCACTCCCATCAGATGTAATAGTAGTCAAGCTTAGGAAATTTCCAACTTCAGAATAAGTATATATGTATAGACTTGCCATTACGTAGAATATTAACTCGTTTGTTACTCTAATATTATAATTACTTTTATAATATTAGGTGAATATTTTAAGACTTCTAGTGGCGGCGTGTAGTAGCAGCGTAAGAACCCCTCTACCCCCACACATACTGATAACAACTAAAAATTATAAAACTTGAAGAGCCTAGTGCAAATAACTATTATGGACAGGGCTTGAATAAATACATTGTACCCAGAATCTATAACAAAATAAAATGGTTAACAGAAACGCCTTCAAATAAAAAAAATTAAGCAAAAACTTATTAAAATCCTCTCTGAAAAGGACATTATTAACAGAGCTATAACACAACATATTGTTGCATATTTCGTTAATCGCTTTTTATGTTTGATTTATTTGATTTGTTTATTTCTGTTGTTGTTTATTTTTTAGTTTAATAATTTCTAAATATTATGAAATTGTAGAAGGTACCTTTGATATAACTATCTTATATTTTCTTTTTGTTTTTTTTTTTGTAATTAATTGTATTTATGTAGGTGACGATGCATATTAATATATAGTTTTAAGAGCGTGTACTCGCCGACAAACTGATTGTAGTTTGACGAGAGAATAGTAAAAATAATGTACTTACCTTTGTATAAATAAATAAATTTAAAAAAAAATTAAAAAATGTGGTTGCCAAACTGCCTGCCAAGCTAAGTAACTATGAAGAATACTATCCCAACTTTGAAGTCTGTGGGGAAGGCCTAAGTTCAGTAGTGGACTTTTTAACTTTCTATAAGTTTTAATATAAAGCATTTATCGAATAGAAGACTCCTTGGTTTTTTATTAACTTTTTTAAATTAATACCAAAATCTGGGTCAATACTCAGCCAGATGAGTCTTTTATTTATTTATTTATTTATTTAAGTACACAAAACAGAATAACACCAAAATATGAACTATTGAACTTCCATTGGTATTCCAAAACATGTGCACACAACATGATATTAGGTAATAGTAATTAGTTTACAGTTCAAATACATATAACCTTACTTATACTGTGCTTATAAACTTATGTTATGAAAAATTTAGAAAATTTAAATCTTTATTAAAATAATGTTCATATAACTTTATTAAGTCTTGAATGCCTTATTTACAAAGGATATCTAATACGGATGTTTTGAAATTGTTTACTATGTTATTAAAAATAAACAATTTCAAAAATTCCGTATTAGATATAGTCTTTGTTTGCTTCATATTAAATAAGACTCAAATTGCTATGAAATTCAAAGTTTTGCGTTCAATTTACATTCTTTTTTGTGTAGTGTACAGTTCATTGAAGACTTATTTTTATTAGGCTTCATTGTTTCTACAGGAATTTATAAATAGATAAAAAGATTCCTAAAATTGTTTTACGATTTTTTTAATCAAGTTTTGTTATTTTTTATCAGAACAATTTTTTTAGGATAAGAGTGACAAACGGGCGCACAATCGACTTGATGGTAAGTAGATGCTGTGGCCCGTAGACATCTACATTTAACCTCGATTAAGAATCAAAATGCAGATGCGTTGTCACCCTTGAGGACTAAGATGGAATGCATCCATTCCAGTAAAACGGGTCTCCGGTTCTCTACACTCACCATACGAAACACAGCAGCATTAAGTTGCTATTTTACGCTGGTATTCTGTAAGAGCGTGGTCCTTCCCCGGTCGAGCCAACCCATTTATACTACAACCATAATACAGCTGCAGCGTGGTTCTACCACGTATAAAACTAAAACTAACTAGATGAAGCTGTTATTTTTATAACCACAAAATACATTATTTTTCACAACAATTCATGGTATTGAATAGAATGAATTGAAAATAAAATTCATTACAATAAAAAACAAAATATCTTTTTTTTAAATGCCCTTCCTCAATCTTACGGTTGGAAGTGCACATAGTTGTTAAAAATACGACATATATCTCAACCCTTAATCTAAATAAGACATCATCGTGAGAACTAGATATTGCATTTACTAACCGATAACCGACAAGAAGTAGTCCTTTTGCCGTCGCGGAGCATCGATTGTGTTCTAAAAGTCAATTAAGTCAAATGCACACATATTTTTGACGGCTCCGTGGCGTAGTGGCTTGGAAATAAGTTGCGGCAAGATAAAATAAGTTAAAATAAAATTAGTAAAAGTTAATTAGTAGCACGAAAAAAGTAGATAAATGGCCTACAAATAATTGTTACGGGTCTGAATATTTGTATTTGTGAAATTTATGTACGTAAACTGCCTCCCCGATACAGCAGAAAATCCTAGTGTGGGGCTAACGTTTTAAAATAATATCTATATAAATAAAAACGAACTACCTTTCGGTTATTCTAAAATAATTGACATATATTAATCTCAAGGAGTTATTTGAAAGGTCTTATTATTTGCATTAAGACATAAATATCCATTTTTAAAGGTTTTGTCTATCTCACTGTCCAGGTTAATCTCTGGAACAGATGGTAATGAAACCTTACGAACTGATAAAAAGCAACGTCAGAAGGGATCTAAGTCACATTTTATTCGAAAGTCATAATTTTTTAAACTAATATTGATAAAACAAATGCTATTTGATTATTCTAATATTAATAAAGCCGTATGAACAGATTACATCCAGGCAAAGCTGTGGCAACTAGCTGGTTTCCTAATAAATCCGAAGTCTAATTTTTTATAGGATAGGATGACAAACGAGCACACATTCCACCTGAAGGTAAGTGGTTGCTGTGGCCCATAGACATCTACATTTAACCTCGATTAAAAATCAAAACGCAGATGCGTTGTCACCCTTGAGGACCTAGATGGAATGCCTCCTTTCCAGTAAAAAGGGTATCTGGTTCATTGCACTCACCATACGAAACACAGCAGCATTAATCTACTATGTTACGCTGGTATTCTGTGATAGCGTGGTCCATCCCCGGTCGAGCCGACCCATTCGTGCTACAACTGTACTTCTAATATAGCTGTAGCATGGCTCTACCACGTATAAACTATGTCTCATGTTTGACGAATAAACAATAAGATCTTTTTTTTTTTGGCTGAAAGAGAGAGATATAGAGAGCCCTCTTTGATAAACATTCAAACCTAGTCTTGATTTGAAGTAAGAAATACTGCTAAGGAAAATCTATTCAGTGTTAATTTTCAAAGAGCAAAATTTGGCATTTTTTAGAAAAATGCCAAATTTTAAACTGAAGTATATATATATATATATATATATATATATAAATATATATATATATAAATAATGATATACCGTTATTGCAGTTTTTGAAAATACGAGTAAATAAGGCTTCTATTTTTATTTGAAATTATCTTAAATAGAATGTGATTTATGGGCAACAACGTTTTTACCTACCGATCAAACTTTAATCAAACTAACAACTAAAATCATTTAAAATAATGATAAAAAAGGTTCTCTCCTTTTTATCATTATTTTAACTGATTTTAGTTTTTTTTTTTTTTTGAGATTTTTTAAATCAATTTTTCTTTACCGTTTGCATATATTACTCATTTTGAAAGTTCTTTGTAAATTTGGCCGGTTATTGCAAAATAAGTCTGTATTTTATATTATATTTTTATTTTATATTATATTACACCCAATATTTTATATTATATATGATTTTTTATTATAATATATTATCAGTTATATATAAAAATTAAAAAAACCATCGCAATTATTTACTACACCGCTTCAAGTAGGTAAAAAAGAGTATTTTCTATTAGCTATTTCTTAAAAGGACGCGGCTGCTCTGTAAGTATGATAGCCTGTCACGGTTTGCTTCCAATGGCCCAAAATCGATGAACTATAAATCTATTGTCTAAGTTTGCACAGACAGTGCTCCTCTCTGGACTCAGAAGATTAATTTTCTTAGTTTAGATTGTTTCGTGACCCATTGTACAGGCGATAATTGGATTTTCTCTTCTGTCTACGATTTAGTTACCTCTTAAGCTGTGTTGCAAAATTCATTTTCATTTGAAGTTATTAAATAAATTATAATTATGTATTAAAGTTTATAAGTTAACATTCAACTGCTTCAAAAATTTCAGACTCACATGCACGCGGTACAACTTGCTGATTGAAGAACTAGGCTGAAATCCATTCAAGTGGTTTGAACCATTATACAGAGTATCCATGGGTAGGATTATCTGGACGAGGGTAATAATAATGTCCTCCAGACAGAACTTCGGTCACGGTGGCCAGTCTCAACGGAGCCTAGCTATCGGCGGAGGATTGTAGTGCCCAAGTGTGTACTCTGTATTCACTCTCTCTCTCTCATAGTCCGATGGGACAGTAAACCGATACGACCGGAGAGAAATCAGCTGCAAGACCTACGGCTTTACGTGTTTTCCGAGGCAAGTGTGTGAGACACCGCCTGCTACCTGACTCCGAGTAGATACTGAAAATTTCTTGACAGAAAAACTCAATAACTGTTTTTTTTTCAGCCCGACTCGGGATTTGAACCCGGTACCTCACGATCAGCAGTCATGTTTACAACCTTTTCTTTTTTCATGTTAAAACAACACGATGGTCATCATCAGTGTGTTTGGAACGCGATCAGGGCCTCTCGTTCGATTTGCTTTATTGGAAGTACGTCCTGGGAGCAGTACTTACTACCCCCAGTACCCTCATAGTACTATCGCGATATTTCGGGACCCTGTTTCTGGTAGCAGATCACAATAGTCGAGGGAAGGGCCGTGACGAATGCCTTGACAGCGTCGTCTCTGAGTAGGATCTGTCCTCCTCCAATCGAGCTCAGCAGCCTCCTTCTGGACCTTTACGGACTCACAGAAGGTGGCTACGGCCCTCCATGCATAATTCTCGCGCAGCATCGCCGACACGACTGCTGGCTGGGAGAAGTTCCGACTGATCCAGCTCGCCAGGATTATCCGATGCCGTTCTCACGCAAACCACAAGCGTGTGAGACGCGGAATCCTGGGCCAGTCCACTGCAGTGGAAGCAGTTCACCGTCGCTTCGCGTCCGATGTTACACGGATAATCACCGAAGCACCCGTGCCCGGTAATTATCTGTGTAAGTCTGTAGGTGAGACTTCCTGCTCGTCGTTCAAAGACTGGAATGGAATATTTGGTTACCAGTAAAAAGGGTCTATCATACAAAAGAGTCCAGTTACATTATGTTCCTATTTTGCTCTTAAATTTTTTGAAACTTTGAAAGATGAAGAATGTGGGTTAAGAATGGGCGAGTTAACCGTCAAATGCCTTTTGTATGCCGATGATCAAGTCATATTTGCGTCATCGGCGGCTGAGTTGCACATGATGGTTACATTAATGAAATGGGAATTAAAAGAAAGGGGAATGAAAGTGAACGCAAGTAAGACGAAAGTGATGGTTTTTGAAAGAGAAGAAAGCAAAACGGTATGTGAAATAATAATAGAAGGAGAGTTAATTGAGCAAGTAGATGAGTTTGTGTATTTGGGATGTGTAGTGTTAGCATTGATGGTAGATATGATAGGGATATAGAACGACGAGTAAATGCAGGGAATAGAGTGAATGGGGCACTACACTCTATTATGAAGAACCAGAATGTGTCCAAAAAGGCACGTATGGTAATTCATAATGCTGTGTTAGTCCCTACTTTAATGTATGGTAGTGAAAGCTGGGTGTGGCAGAAGAAGCACGAAAGTAGAATAAATGCTGTAGAAATGCGGTCTTTAAGGAGTATGCTAGGGTTGAATCTGAATGACAGGGTGAGAAATTGCATGATAAGAGATAAATGTGGTATGCAAGATGATGTTGTAACCAGGATTAAGAAAGGAATGCTTCGGTGGTTTGGTCATGTAGAAAGAATGAATGAGGAAAGAGTGACAAAGCAAATTTATATGGCAGATGTGAACGGCCGAGTCGGGAAGGGACGCCCTAGAAAAAAGTTTATCGACCAAATTGGCGATATTTTGAAAAGGGGCCACGTTAGAAGACCCTTAACCGACGAGCATGTATGCGTAGATATATGGATGTAAAGGAGGCGAAAGAGGTATGTCAGGATCGTGACAAATGGAAGTCCGTAGTCTCTGCCTACCCCTCTGGGTGACAGGCGTGAGTGTTTATATTATTTTTATATTATATATATATATATATATATATATATATATATATATATATATATATATATATATATATATATATTGAGAGTGGGATCCTTTCTTGGCCGACGCAGCAATAAAACAGCGTGGCTCTACAAGTAAGAAGTTGCTTCTTAATATTTCTCTATATTCATTCATCATCATCATTACAACCCTTCACAAGTCCACTGCTGAACATAGACCGATCCCAAGGAATGCCACTAAGCACAGTCCTCAGTCACTTACATCCATCGGTCGTCACTCCATCCAGTAGGAGTTCACCCTACACTTCGACTACCGTTACAAGGATGCCACTCGAGCACCTTTTTTACCCATCGTTTATCGGTTCTTCGAGCTATATGGCCGGCCCATTACCACTTCTATTTACTAATCCGTTGCGCTATATTAGTAGTACAGTTGTAGGGCGAAAGGGTTGGCTTGATCGAGGAAGAACTCTCACGGAATACCAGCGTAAATTAGCAGCACAACGCTGCTGTGTTTCCTATAGTGAGTGTAAAGAACCGGAAACCCATTTTACAGAAAACGAGGCATTCCATCTTGGTATTCACGGGTGACAACGCATTTGCATTTTAATTCGTAATCGAGGATAGATATAGATGTCTATGGGCCCAAGCAGCTACTTACCATCAGTTGGACTGTGTGCCCGTTTGTCACCCTTATTCTATAAAAAAAGAGAAACTCCGAACATAGCCCTCTCCATAGCTCGTTGAGCGATCTTGAGCTTCCTCGTACGGTCAGCAGTGAATTCTCTATATTTGAATTATTTAATTTATGTTATTTGATTTCGTTATAACAACTTAGAAACACATTGTAAAAGTTATTAAAAATTGACCACAGATATACAATGATAACATTGTTCCTAGTCTTTACCTTTTCATGACAGGTGGATAACAACAGCAATAAAAGAGTTGAGTTTTATGGCCATGGTCGTCAAACCGAACGTAACTCAATACCTTGTGTGATTTAACTCTATATAATGTCGGAAACTCATACAGTGAAGATTTCTTATAAAAAAATTAAAGACGGCAGATAAAGATGTCACTGTTGGCTAGAGTTTACTTTTATTTTTAATGAAGCTGTTAAAAGTTCGTCACGCTCAATGAGCAGCATCTTCGGACTTAATGCATACTTTTTTCACACCAAAACATTTTGATTGTTCATACACTGGTTAACTCTAAATTTATATATTTATATATAATAACTTCATATACATACGTAATATATGGGCGGACTTAATGCCTAAAGCATTCTCTACCTGTCTACCTTGGGGTGATGCAGAGATAGTATGAAGTAGATGTAGTAAAAAGTTAATATCAGAACACTAAACCAAAATAACACATGGAAATAAAATACATAAGATATACGCCAGAAAAAATATATATAAATTAATAAAATGAAATGTAAAAAAATTAAGATTTTTTTTGACCATTGAATCTACATATGAGAATAATAATTATTAACCCCACTTTCCATTTATTATACCAAAAAAAAATGTTTACTAATTGACAATGTGAAACATTATCATTACTTATTGATAATGGGTGTGTCACCCCTGAGGACTAAGATGGAATGCCTCGTACCCAGTTAAAAGGGTCTCCGGTTCTTTACACTCATTACACGAAACACGGCAGCAATAAGCTGCTTGTATTCTTGTATTTTTCTCCTCTGGGGTAACTTTTGTTCGACAACGATTAGTTTTCTAAATGACAATGGGTGCGTTTGGCAGAAAAAAGCGCTAGCAAGCGCTTACAAGCGCTGAAATAGTTTTCTGCCAGGACACGATTACTACTTCAGTAGCGCTGACACAATCCGCCATTTTGCTTATTTAATTTGTTTGTTTTGAAGTAGAGTTTATAAGTTGTTTTGTGTAATATTAGTTTTAAGTAATATAATAACGTGAATAAACGTACATATGTTATTAAAAATTCATGATTAGTAAGTTTTTAATATGAATACTTTACAAACATATATTTAAATTAGGTTAGGTTCTCCGGTTAAAACTATCATCGTGTCCTGGAGGAAAATAGCTATTTACGATTTGACAGCGGTTACCGCTTACGATCGCCATTTTGCTTACAAGCGCTTGCTAGCGCTTTTTTCTGCCAAACGCACCCATAGTGTAACCTTATCTTAAAATCTGCTAGGAGTAAAAGTATTCTGTATATTAATGTTTTGACTTTTTTATTTTTATTTAACTGGCTTCACGGCTCTGGGTTCCAGCCCTTTTGAGCCATTGTTGTGTACGTTATTATAGTACTCTTATTAGTTTGTATTGTGATTACTACGTTATACCACAGATAATGTTAACACTAATATCACAATTATAAGGTTATGTCGTATTATGTCTTTTACTTTCTTACTTTGATATTATTAATCCTCTTTTTTATTTTCTATTTAGCAGTAAAATGTCGTAAAGGTAATGTACTTAAAATGTATGAATAAAAACACTCAACTGGCAGGTGGATACTAAAGAATTTTTTTAATTTGTTTTTTTTTGTTTGTTCTTAATTTTAGGAAATTTATTACCTTATTTTTTTATTGTACTTTACTTACTGTACGGTTTTTTTTTCACATATAAACATTAACACTTAGTTATTTTGTAACGTCATGTTTAGACATAGTAGTAGATACTAAAACCTATTTAACTGCAGATAGTGATGATGGAAATATCCCTAGCTTACAGCCTCTCTCTGAAATACTAGCTTCACAATTTTCTGATGTTCCCAAAAATTTCAACGTCGTTCACATCAATGCCCAAAGCATCCGGCTCACTTTTCAGATATTCTGGCTACCTTTGATTCTAAGGATATTCATGCTATTCTCGTCTCTGAGTCATGGCTTGAACCTTGTCTCCCTTCCTCTAATTATTCTTTACCTGGCTTTCACCTCATAAGAAATGATCGTACTGTTGGCGGTGGTGGAGGTGTGGCAATATATCTCCGAGCTTATATTTTTCTGTTGTTGATATATCATCTCAACCAACTCCGCTTAAAGCAGGTGAACATTTTTTTATTGAGGTGAAGCTTAGTCACACGAAAATTTTGGTGGGGGTATATTACTGTCCTTCATCTCGAATTGACTTCATCACTTCCTTCGAAAATATTTTAGAAAATGTATCCTTTTACTCGCACACGATCATTATGGGCGACTTTCATACTTGTCTACTTAAACAAGACTCTCGTTCATCCTCTCTTCGATCTATAGTAAATTCCACTAATCTCTCTATTTTACCTTTAAATTCTACTCATCACTTTCGAACTCTTCTGAACTCGCTGTTAAGCATGGTCAGTGTTCAGCGGATGCCTTCTCTTACCACGATCTTATATTTCTCTCTTATAATGTCCGACCACCTAAAAGTAAGTCTAAGTTTCTTCTGCAACGCAATTTTGGTGGTATGAATATACAAAATCTCTGCGAAGATGCTTCCAGCATTGATTGGTCAGCCGTTTTAAATGCAGAATCAGTTGACGATAAAATTGCAATATTACTCTTACCTCACCTGTCTCTATGATAAATATGCACCAGTTCACGTAATTAAAATGAGACGTCGCCCTTCACCATGGCTGACTGATGAAATAAAATCCATTTTAAACAAAAAAGCTGCAGTCAGGGCAAAATATAAATGTAGGCCTAAATATGTGACTATTCGAAATCACTGCAATAGGGAATGTAGGGATGCTCAGCGCCACTATATCCATAAATCAGTACAAATTGGTGATGCGGCTAAAGTCTGGAGTTTTCTTAGATCAATGGGGGTTGGAAAGTCTCGTAATAATGTACTCTCTAACAATTTAAATATTGATTTACTAAATCAATTGTTCTCATCCTCGGCCAACTTAAACGGGACTACAAAATTTAACACATTAAATTTTCTTTCATCGCTTTCAACTTCTGATCATTCATCTTTTGTTCTAAATCAATTTTCTGCTTGTGATGTTAAGAAGAGTACTCTATCCATTACTTCGAATGCAGCGACTGTATCAGCCGTAATATAATCCTTCCGATTCTTGATATAATCATCCCAATACTTTGCCATATCCTCAACTCCTCGATTTCTAGTGGTGTTTTTCCAACAACTTGGAAAGACGCTCATATCATACCGTTGCCTAAAAAACCTAACCCTACATCTTTTTTCGGAATATCGTCCTATATCTATTTTGCCATTCCTGTCCGAAGTTCTCGAACGCTTGATATATAATCAGCTCAATGCTTTCCTCTACAATAATTCCCTTCTAAATCCTCTACAATCCGGTTTTCGCCTTGGACATAGTACTGGCAAAGCCTTAGTCAATATTACGGAAGATATTAGATCTGCAATTGAAAATGGCAAATTAACTATCCTTTCTCTGTTAGATTTTAGCAATGCTTTTAACTCAGTTGATTTTGAAATTTTACTGGGTATACTTAGCTCCCTTAACATATCTCCAACAGTAATTGATTGGTTTCGAAGTTACCTGTCTGGGCGCCGGCAATGTATTCGCATTGATGACACATTTTCTTCTTGGTGTGATACCATTGCTGGTATCCCGCAGGGTGGCGTATTATCTCCCTTACTTTTTTCAATTTTTATTAATTCTATAACTACTAAGATTACTTCGTCCTACCACCTATACGCAGATGATCTTCAAGTATATGCTCAAGTTTCTCCTAGTGAATTAGATGTAGCTATTAGCAACATAAATAGTGATCTTGAGCAAATATTAGATTGGGCAAAAACATATAGCTTGAAGATTAACCCCCTAAAGACTCAGGTAATAATCATCGGTAGTTCGTATATGATTAGAGAATCTAACATATCTCAAGCACCTCAAGTTGTTTTTAATGGAAATTTTATCCCTGTTAGTGAAAAAAGTCAAGGACTTGGGAATTTATATTGACAGGAACCTACTCGTATCATGGGGTCCTCAAATACAGGAGGTTAGTCGTAAACTTTTTGCAGCTGCCCGATCGTTGAACAGATTAAGGAACTTTCTACCTACTGCCACTAAAATTGCGCTTGCTCAATCTCTTCTTCTCCCAATTGTGGACTATGCAGATGTCAGCTATCTTGATCTCACTGTGTGCTTCTCAGTTCACTTGATAAACTTGAGCGTCTTCAAAACTTTTGTATAAGATTCATATTTGGTTTGCGCAAATATGATCACGTATCTTGTTTTCGTAATAAGCTCAAGGGGTTTCCTATCCGTCTTCGCCGGAATGCTCATATTCTGTCACTTCTTTACAATGTTCTCTTTAATCCTTCCTATCCTTCTTATCTTAAGGATCGTTTTGAATTCCTTCACTATTCCCATTCGAAAGTTTTGAGATCATCAGAGAATTTTACATTAAAAATGTGTGCCCATAATAGCAAATTTATGGACAGGTCGTTTAGTATCCAAGCATCTATGGAATGCCCTACCTCTGTCAGTGAAACGCGCCCAGTCTTTACCTGTTTTTCAGAAACTTGTACACAGTCACGATCTTAATCGTTGAGTTCGTGCCATCTATTTTTGTAGTATACATTCGTATTTTTTTATTTATTTGTTGTTTATTTCTAATTATATTATATAAAATATGGATATATTTATAAATATTATTTTTGCATCACCAAACCACACAATTTACTACTTTTTGCGATCCTGTCCATCCAAAGGTTGTCTGGAAGAAATCGCTCTTAGCGATAAGACCGCCCATTGTGACACTATTTTTTTTTCTTTCGTTTATATATTGATTTGGTGTACAATAAAGAAATATCTATCTATCTATCTATCAATACATAACTACATATTATAATGTAATCTAAATCAATATTTTAAAACAGCAATTTGTTATTTCAGTGGTACTGGCACAGGTAATCGGTTGCTTACGTTGTGTTTAAAAGTAAGTACACATGTTTTTAGCTCTTTGAGCATTAAAACAAAGAATATTCAAAGTTTTAGCTCTACCACGCTAATAATATGTTTCATTTAAAAAGTAAAGGAGCATTTTAAACCTTATTATTTCTCTTTTTTAACCGATTTTGACTGGTACAAAATTACAGGCACATTTTTTTTATTTATGTTCATTAAATAATAACCTGGTTCTATAATTTTGATACTAACCTACTTTATACTTTTAAAAATAAAATGAATAATTTATTCTACATTTATTTTAAAAATGTGAGGCGTGCATAGCAATTTATAAATTTAATTTCTATAGAGTTCTCTTTTTTCTACGAGTTAAGAGGTATAAGTATACAACTTTGCTCCTATTTTAATGAAAAAGTACGTACATTAAAACAAAATAAGCTGTAATAACAAAAGAGATATTCGTACAATAAATACTAGTAACAATCAGAGATTTGTAAAGCCACGTTACTCGACTCCACAAAGTTATACACAAATACGCGTTTACAAAAAAGTCACAGAATTTTTTTATGATTTATATAAATAATGTACCTACAACATTATTGTTTAGTTTTATACTTACAACAAAAAAAGCCCGCTAGGTTTCTTGCTGATTTTTCCAACGACAGAAGTTAGTAAAGTCGTCCAGAATAGGGGATTTACCAAACCAGTCCACAGTTTACCAGTGTTAATAAAAATGACTTTCATTAAGCACTCTAATTTACCATACTATATTAACCATTAAAAAAACTAAATTAAAATATTGATAATGTTAACCATCACATAATCTACTCTTAAAAAACATAAAAGAAAATTTAAAAGAAGCTAGATTTATAACTTAGTTACATATACAAAAAACAAAGAAACAACAACAGAAAATAATATATTTTCTTATTATATTTTTAATAAACATCGGTTCTTTGTAATCATTACTCACCAACCAACGTTTGGTAGGACTGAATATACGTTTTAATAAATAAAACGACTGATATTGATCTTTTCTAATTGTGTTGGGGCAGCGAATGTAGACCGCCGGCCCCTTCATTAAATATTACTTGGAAGACGCGGTAAGTAACTTGTTGGTAAGAATAGACTTGGATTATTGGTTCTCTTTTTACGCTGTCGTAAATCCGAGGAAAGTTGAAGCGACGCCTTCGCTTGTACGCCGGTGTCGAGGTTTGACGCAGATATAAGCCATATTTTATAGTCCAATAAAATGTATAAATAATTCTGTTGAGACTCTCTTTCGATTTCTTTTGAAATAGTATGTTTATAGTGCTCATCTGTCTACAAGTAACCGTCACAATTTCATTATGTTTGTCTTGATATTTCAAAACATCTCATCTAAAATAATTGGAAGTGCAATAGACCAAAATGAGAATGGAAAAGATATATTTTCAAAATTGACCTAACACTTTATTTTTATAAACTGAAATTAAAAACGAACATACCTCATGGTAAGTAGCTAATACAGTCCATGGACACTTTCAACATACAGAAAAGGACATCTTATTTCTGCCTACACTGGAGAAATAAGTAAGAACATGTTTTCTTCTCAGACGGACTTCTAGAGAGAAAAACACTTCTACCACTTAGTAATAGCATGAAAAATAAATAAGTTTGATTTATAACTTTTACGTGGTAGAGGCAAGCTGCACGATTCGACCGGGGAAGGACCACTCTCTCACAGAAAACCAGCATAAAATAGCAGCTCGATGCTGCTGTGTTTCGTATGGCGAGTGTAGAGAACTGGAGACCTATTTTCCTGGTAACCAGACATTCCATCTTAGTCCTCGGGAGTGACAACGCATCTGCATTTTGATTCGTAATATAGGATAGATACCTATGGGCTACAGCAACCACTTACCATCAGGTGAACTGTGTGCTCGTTTGTCACCTTATCCTATAAAAAAAAACACTTAAAGAACATTATTCATTATAACTGTATTCTATGCTAGATATCTGAGTAGCAATGTGTAAAAAAAGTAGTCGTATTTAAATAAATATAGCAACACAAAATTTAAATAGTTTGGAAAATCCAAAAGTGCACGCCCCGCTGGATTTTTTATTTTTCATCAAAATTTCATTTAATTTTAATGAAAACTATAAACATCTTTTAAATGTCTATGAGTCTGATAAAAACCAGCAATATGGATCATTCTGAGTATAAATGAAATCTTATTTAGAAAAATTTATTTCATTTCATATTCATATTTTTCTGAAACGCACTTGTTTGCACGGACTATCTGACAGCCGTACTAAAAAATTTTAACTGTATTTTTTGTAAATATAATTAAACAAATTATTAAAAAACACGCTGACTTTATAATTTAATAATTGCAGTTTTAAAAACATTCCTTTTTATTGATTTAGTATCTAAATTAAGACATATTATCAATTTCATATTGCAAAATCGTCACAAAGCGGCATGTCGAGAGTAGAGCACTCCCATACGCTTGTGCGTTGTGTAGCGTACAAAAGAAATATATTTATCCACAGCAATCATTGCAATTTTTGAAACTTTTTCTAAATGAGTTCATTAAACTACAACCTTTGTTTTGCTCTGTTAAATATATCTTATGAATGATGCGACAAAAACTAAAAAATGTCTGTTATAGACCGGAATGAGGAAGTTCTATAAACGATCTAGACTGCACGTGTTGTCAGTTTGTATTGAACCGTGACTAATTGCAACATGTCCTGGAGAAATTCAGCGAATTATGCTACATTATAAATAGCAAAGAAATATGAAGTGATAAGACTATAATTTATCTTTCAATCAATTCACTTTCTTGGAATGGAAACAAAAATATTCATATATACATAACACTTTCTTAGATAACAGGATATTTATTAATTTCTCGTATTGGTCTTGTCTATTTATTTTATAATTGATTGATTACATGACCAAGTCATCAATCACTTATTGATCAATTTTTATTGATACGATACACTAGTGTCTCTTTTTGGTCACAACCAACTTTTAAGTACTATGTACATTTTCTCTATACTATACTAATGATACCATGACGAATTAATGTTTGCAATAATATTCACATTTCATAATATGAAATGTACTTTTTTTAAATTATAAACAGCTGAAGTTATTTCGTGGCATTATTCTGAGAATTAATTATTTCAAATATTTATTTTTTAAATAATTAAATAACGAGATTCAAAAAAAGTCTGAGGGTCAGCAAGAAGAGATCACACTCCAAAAAATCAACGATTTTCTACAATTTGGACAATAATAAAAGTCGAGAATAATTTTAAACTAGGGACATATCCCTGCGTAAATATCTATGAACAATAGAAGTGAATAAAAATAGAAACAAAAAGCAAAATTGAACCATTACAGAATTAAGCATAAAATAAATTTAAATTTGTGGTCCTCAATTAAAAAAACAACAACACGACGACACAAAGTGAAATATCCTTGCTTTTAGAACTAATTTTATATAATAATTTTTGTACCAAACTGTATCGCAATTTTTATTGTACTTGACGCTAAACGATTGCGTAAACGAATTACGACTCTTCGTCAAGTGTTAAGTGTCACTGAGATGTTTATGAACAGTATTTCACATGCAGCGGCTAACTACTTTGAGCCAGTTTCGATTAGCAACGTTTGGCCATTTAACACAAGTAGCATTGCGGCCTCCTGGGAGTAACAGTGATTAACAATAATGACAGCTAAATGAAATCGTCTTTAAGATTAAATAACTGGAAATCCCTGTCAACATAATTCGACCCAAATTGCAGTGGATATATGCAACTATATTATGACAACCGGAAGGATGTAAGGTAAATATCTGAGGTATCCAACTAAGATCTGTAACTGTGGTTTACAAAAATGTCGACATGAAAGTTCTAAACTATTCACTAGTTGATTAAAAAGATGATATTATTTGTGGTAAGAATGAATCAAAATGTTTTGTACTGTCAAGGAGTAAAGTAAAGTTACAGCCTATATTCGTCCCACTGATGGGCACAGGCCACCTCTCATTTCTGAGAGGGTTATAGGGCAAGGAATAGTCCGCCGCACTACCCTAATGCGTGTTGGCTAACTTTACATGTCTTCGAAATATTTTTTTTCTAATTTCTCTGACAAGCAGGTTTCCTCACGATGTTTTGCTTCACCGCCGAGCACGTGGCAAATCAGCACTTAAAATTGCAATTAACAATTTCATTGGTGCCGGCGGAGATCGAACCCGGTTGCTCGCGTATTGTGAAATTTACAGCGAGCGCTAACCATCTGAGCTACCACGGCTGTCAAGGAGTACAACGTCCTAATATTTTACGTGTGCCGTAGGAGACTAAATAGAAAACGTCAAAAAAATCTTCCACTACCCTTTGTCTGTATTTAGTACTATAGAGGAACTAACGTTAGATTAGAAATTATTTTTGAAATATATGTAATATAATATAATATGATTATTTGGCTTACTAAAATTTTTGACAGGTTCTAACAGCCTCGTGCTGTTAGAATCTGTCAAAAAATGTTAGTTAAATCTGCAGGTAGTCGATTGTATGCTGGTAACCCAAGATCTTGCTTTGAATGGGTTGTAATAAAAATGATGATGCGGCTGCTGATTAATGAAATATGTCTTAAATAACTGTTTATTTAAGACAATTTTTAATGTTTGATACAATAGCTTTAACATTTCCGTAACTCTAGTTCACATTAAACTTGCGCACCGCAAGGAAGAGTCATAGCGACCATTAAAGTTTCAAAAGGCTGACTCTTTAGAACAATACAGTAAAAATAAAATAATTTATACAGGGAAGCTTAACTTCAAAAGAGTCTTTTACTCAAAAATAAAGCGTGTTGTAGTACCTAAACAAGGTGGAACATTGTTTTGCATAACAAAGGGAAAAAACACCTAAAGGAAAACATAAAGCCACATTTTATTCGCAGAATACTTATTCAAATGAGGCTGTCCCTTCTAAGTTTGTTTTCAATCAAAAACTCGCGCAGCTTTGTGCCGCTAAACTTTATAAATGACACGATTATCCACGGCGCGATGTCGCAGGGCCCTCCTGCGATAGCGACGTGTGCCAGCCGGGCCGGCGCCGCCCCTCGGCTGCGCCGCGCTGATAAACCTCTGGTCACCTGCGCTGCATGAATTGCACTGCTTTTTAACTTTCATCCCGCTCCATCCTTTAAACTTCATCCGCTTTAAACGTTCGCATTTTATTTATGACTTAGAACCTGACAGCGACACCACAATTTTAAAGCTCTCAAACTGACGTTCACGTTTCAACTTAAAGCTAAGAAATTTAATTAAACCCTTTAATCTAAATATCTCTGTAAGAAGCAATGATTATGTGAAAAGGTAATAATGGAAACGTGAAGAGTACAATATATACGACATAGCAGAATCTAAAAATAGCACATCAAGATTAGCTCGAGGCTGCGTTCTGATTACTTCGCTACGTAAAGAGAGCTTTCTCGAGCCTCTCACGGTTCTAAGATGAGTATTTTGTAAACTCTTTTCTGACAAAAGAATACAAATTTATACCGCAATACAAATTTTACAATTTGCAACTCTAGAAATTTGAATGCACCGTAATATATGAAAACACTAAATAAAACTGAATAATTATTCATATAAAATAACGGTATTCCGAACTTTACAGGTAACATAAATAAGTGTTTTCGTAGTCGGTGTACGAAGAAGTTCCAACAAGGTGAAATCGCGTTTGTTCTATCCCGGGTATTATAATATTACATTTTGCCGTCGGCACTTACTTCGCGCCTTCCGCAACTTTGTTTACAAGTTAAACCTAGTTTTTCTGTCCAATTACTTACATTCAATAACGATGTTTTTCAAATTTCAATAACATTCATCTGCGAATCTCACAGATACAGGGTTGGTATATGAATCAATAAAATAAATGGACTAAAAGTGACCAATTGCCTGTTGAAAATGAATTGCAAACAATATTACATTTTGGAAGCAATCTACGTTAAACCAAAGGGGAATGATGTGGCAGCTCTTTATATTGCAATTTTTGTGTCCAAACAAAACGAATTTGCCGCGCAATCAAAGCGGGAATCCGATTGATGACATGGCGGAATAATTGTTTCGTGAAATTCAAAATATCGCGGCTTGTTTCTATGTAACGTCTTATAATTTCATATTACAGTTTCATTAAAAATAACCGATATTTACATTATATGACGATTTAGTGGTTAACTTTATATTACAACTACACTCAAGTAAGTCACGGCTTGAGAAATGATCAATAAATAAAATAATTTTTCCTTATTGAAGCAAGTTTTTCAACTATAATACACAATAGAATTAAAATAAGTAAAAATCAGGTTTTCAGAGTAAATAATAATTTAGTTATTATTTTTTTCTATGAAGCCGTATAATATTTTTTTTCGTCGCAAGCATAGTTCCTAACCGATCTCAAGATTGGCAGCTTCATTTGAATACTCATAAAATAAAATCTATTATTAAAGTACCGCACATACAGAAACTAACACATAAATTGGAATGTGAGATGCCTGAATGCGAATAGCCTATTACTCAAGCGATAAACATATAGTCCGATGATAAAACCCTGTTATTACTGTACTAGTCACACCTGTGACTAGTACAATAAAACTTTACCAATAAGCAATATTTCATAGTCAGCTTTTATATCAAATACCAATATGGCATAAGACGATTTTCTACGTGAGTCCGTAAGTCAAAGAAATGTATGTAGATGAGTTATCGGGAAAACTCCTCGAATTTGGAAATGAAGCTTTATATTTTTTAGGGTTATCGATACACTCGTATTTAAATAAATTACAAATATCAATTTAAAATGATATAAAATTACGTGTTCATATTTAGAGCGATTCTGTAAATTCCTCTTTATCGCAAATTTAAATTCTCAAAATTATCTTAAAAAGTATTAATTTTCATCATTGCAAGACAGCGCAGTGATAAATTGTGATTTTTTTTAAGATGTTTGTGTAATTATATACGCAAACCAAAATTTACTTTCTTACAGAAAGCATTTTGAGTTTGAGTAAAAACACAGAAATCTTTTTGCCTAGCTCGGATTTGGTATTGCAGTGGTTTGGTTCTTGAAATTGGTTTTTAAGCAATCGACATTTTATGGACTATTATTTTAAAGGATATGGGTGACAATTGATCACGCAGTCCACCTGGTGGTGAGTGATTGCTGTGGCCCAAAGACATCTACAACTATCCTCGATTACTAATCAAAATGCAGATGCGTTTTCACCCATAATGACTAAGACGGAATGCTTGTTTCCAGTAAAATGGGTCCAGTTCTCTACACTCACCATACAAAACACAGCAGCGTTTAGCTGCTATTTTAGGTTGGCATTCTGTGAGAGTGTGGTCTTTCCCCGGTCGAGCCGATCCATTCGTGCTAGAACTATACTACTAATATTTACAGCTGAAGCGTGGCTTTACCACGCATAACATTATGAAAACGTGAAAAGTATGCTATAACAACAATGGCAACAGTGTATGCAAAAATTTTAATTTCTATTAATATTCGTCTACTAGTCGTCATAATTGTCACAAGTCTGTCTCGTTTGTGTGAAATAGATTACTATGCGCTGTCACGAGCTCGGCGCACCTCAAAACTGAGGATCAGAGACTCGACAGCAACTTCCAGTATTCATAACTTGTGTGTTACACTTGACGGTCGTGATATTTGCGGAGATAATTTTCAAACCAAAGTTGAGTTCGAATTGAATTCTGTACTTTGAAATGTAGCGATCACAAAATTTTATCAATACATTAAATTTTATCAAAACATTTATAAATCAAACTTGTCATTGGGGAGAATTCTATACTTTTCTAATAAAAGAACATTTTCGCCTTACTTCTTTCTTACATTATTTCATATAGTGTTTTTATTGACGGCAGTTGTGTATTGGGGCGGTTTTTTTTAATAATTTTAAAACAAACTATTCTCTTTCTTTTTTATCTACCTTTAACAACTAACTGTTGGAAATGAGCCTCTCTCTTCATAGAAAATATTTGTCGTAAATGCCATGCTAGGCCAAGAGAATGGCAAACGCAGTAACAGATAAAGATTACTCTGCATTGTTCCGATACTGTTATGTGTTAAATTTTCCAATAAAGATTACATAAATATTTTATGTGAAAAATTTCAGTGTAAATAAATTAGTTAGAACAAATTTAATTCACAAATTGCCTTCTATACATTACTCAAGTATAAAAGCTTAAGGTATACGTAAAAGAGATTATGTACCTACTAATGACCAAAGAATACCTATGTTAAATACATATATTATTATTTAAGTATACAGTAGCATCGAACCTTAGATTATCACATGCCATAGTTAATAGAACAAAAATGAGTTTTAAAAAATGCATGTGATAAATTATAGAAAAGCTGTGTTCTAATCAACTATGGGCAAACCGTGGAACAACTGTTCCACGGTTTGACTATTACGTAGACTGGCTTATGCTGGATCTAGAATCATACTAGATACATATCATTTGCTGTGAACTAATACATTTAATAGAATTTTTTTATAGTTTTTAATAGTTTTGGTGGTATTTTCTATTGTTCTACTACTTTACTACTTCTTATTGTTCTGTTGTTGTTACCCACGCAGCAAATTTAGTGAAAAAAAACCCCTCACTTTTTAAAAATGAATATCTTAAAACGAATGTACTTATGTACAATAATCAAATATAAATAATATAAAAAAGCACCGAATTTAGAAGCACTTGTGTGTATTTTTATTTTATAGGATAGAGTGACAAACGAGCACACAGTCCATCTGATGGTAAGTGGTTACTGTGACCCATAGACAGCTACAGCTATGCTCGATTACGAATCAAAATGCAGATGCGTTGTCACCCGTGAGGACTAAGATGGAATGCCTCATTTCCAGTAAAAAAGGGTCTCCGGTTCTTTACACTCACCATACGAGCAGAGTACTATTACAGGTATTCTTGTGAGAGCGTGGTCCTTCCCCGGTCGAGCCAACCCACTCGTGCTACAACTACACTACTAAAGTTACTGCAGCATGGCTCTACCACGTACGAAAAAATATTTTTAAGAATAATCAGATTTCACTTTTTTAAGGCTTAATTACTTTACGAGTATCTTTTTGAGTTGTCTAATGAATATCACAAGTTCAAAGTAATATCTAGAGTTTAGTCTAAGTAGTTTTAAACTTCATCTGCTATTTTTCCACCCGTAAGGGTATATAAAATTTTAGGAAAAAATCAGAATATAAGATATATAATTATAAAATTTAATTAAAGAATTTATATGAGACTGCCCCTCAATCATAACCTAATTAATAAAAGAAAATCATTAATATCGGATCAAGCGTTTTCAACACAATTGGCGATCATACAAAAAAATTTTCGTCTCATAAACTTCTCGTTTTAGGAATTCAGTTAAAAAATAAAGAGCTCATTACTGGAACACACTTTTTTATTTATTCATAAAACGAATCATTAAAAATGGAAATCTAACCTAACCTAAGTAATGATGGTTTTTATTTGTGTTAACTTAATTTCATTATTTAGGAGTAGGTGCAGTAGTAATAAGCTCCACACACTTATACTCGTAATAAAATTATTTAGCTGCTTATCCATTGCATCAATATGAATACCTAATGAAAATGGAAATTTGAATATTGTGCAACAAAATTTGCCGTCAATGTTATATTTAGAGCATCTGCATAATGAAACTTTAATATCAGTAATTGAATAATCCAATTCGGGTTGCAATAATAACTTATTTAAAAAAACAACTTTAGTAGCTGAAATGCACTAGCACTAGCACTAATTAATGTGTAGTAAGTCAGGCCGATCCAATCGTAAATTTCATTGTACACAAGTAACCCGAGTCCGATCCTTACTCAGTCATTTAAAATCGCCATTAACAATTTTATTAGTCCCGAATAAAAATTTTAATGGCGATTTTACTCAGCCTCGTACCGGTAATCGAAATGTAGTCCAGCCCCCTAATAGATGGATTGGCGATCAGCAAGAGACGCAGGAACTCATTAGATGCGAGTAGCTTAAGACCGTGCATTGTGGCATTCCTTTCACGTCTATGTTCAGTAGGGGACTTGTGCTGCATGGGCTGCAAAGATGATGAACTTATGGCTTAGCTTTTGTTAAGCTAAGTCTATGTGTTTTATTATTAGCTGTATTACCTCTTAGAATCAGGTAGGATAGCAGTCAAGCACTTGCTTAGAGTGCTAATCCTATAACAGACTTTTATCCAGCATGAAATATATATGGCACCTTTCATGTCCCCAAGCAGCTCCGCAACCAATGCACTGGTAAGTTTCGATTCGGTTAAACTGCCCCGTTGGTCTAGTGGCTGTGGTAGTACGACTGTTGATCATGAGGTCCTGGGTTCGAAACCCGGGTCGGGTCAAAAAACAAATATTGAGTTTTTCCGTCTAGAAATTCCCTAATAGCTGCCAGGAGTCAGGCAGTTGGCGGTGTCTCACTTCCATGCCTCGAAAAGCACGTAGACCCGTTGTTCCTGCGCCTGATGTCCCTTTAGTCGTGCCGGTTATGAGAGTGAGGGAATAGAGAGTGCACCTGTGCTTGTGCATATACTTGGGCATTATAATCCTCTCCAGCGCCGATGGCTAGTCGCCGTTGAGGCCGACCGCCGTGAACGAAATTCGGTCTGGAGGACATTATAATTAAGTTATGGTTAAAAGGGATGAGACTCAGTATTTCAAGATTATAATAATGTCCTCCAGACCGAATTCCGGTCACGACGGCCTGCCTCAACGGAGGCTAGCCATCGGCGCAGGACAGGATTATAGTGCCCAAGTGTATGCGCAAGCACAGGTGCGCTCTCTATTCCCTCACTCTCATAATCCGATGGGACGGTAAACTGGCACGACTGGAGGGACATCAGGCGCAGGAGCAACGGCTTTACGTGCTTTCCTAGGCACGAAAGTGAGACACCGCCAACTTTCTGACTCGGGGCAGCTATTAAGGAATTTCTTGACGGAAAAACTCAATATTTGATTTTTTGACCAATCAAGATATATCTGAGGCATTTCATCTCAGCCCATAGAGGGTTCAGAGGAGGTAAGTGTCCATAGGCTGCAGTAACCGCTTTATACCAGGTGTAAGATTAGCTTGTTTGCTTACTGCATGGCAGAAATATGATAGATATTGTTATTATTACAGTGGAATATTAAATGAACTTGCTCATATCGCTGAAGGCAAGAAGGCAAACATTTCTCGCTCAAAGGCTAAGTATAGTCATTCAGCAAGAAAACGCAGCGAGCGTTCTTGACACCACTTGGAGTAAGACTGCATGACAATATTAGATTTGTTTTTTAATTATTATTATTATTATATTTTAAATTATGTAAATAAGTATACATAAATTTGAAACTACTTAATAAAAATCTGATTATTTCAACTAACTTTATCTCAGATATTAAAAGAAACCTAAGTCAAAAGTTAGTACATTTTCTTTCTGATTTTAATACATCATCAGTCACAGCATTTTAATCCCTAGAAATTTAATAAGTACGAAGTCTACTTGCAAGGTCACGAACTGCAAACAAAACGAATCTTGATGTAATCCTCTCTCTCTCTCTCTGCAACAGATTCAAGTGTCTCGGTTTCCATTATCATTTCAATTATGGAATAGTAACGACCCGAGAGCTGCGTCGGAAACATCCCAAGGGACTAATAATTGTATAAAGAATAAGGTGAAGCTCGAAAGGAAAATTTGAGGTTGACCTTAGCTGTTCGTAGCTAATTGTTACGTCGCGACGCTATTTGGAAAGGTTAATAACTGAGATTGTAATTAACATTTTAAATTTTACAATCGGCGGCGTAAGGAGTAAATTAATTTTATCTTTTCAAGCTGTTTTATTTTCTACGTAGTAAAATAGGTACAAATAAAACTTGCTTGAACAAATTTTGCGTGATACTTTTTATGTTCATCCAAATAAGTAAAGAATATTAAGCATATTACAAAAAAAGTATTACTTTTATTATTTATAATAGATTAGATTTAAAAATAAATTATAAGGCCGTTGTGATGATATGAATGAATAATATGTTCAGTATTTAGCGAATGACGAGAAGCGGAGGCTTTTTTTTAACGGTGCATTCTATCTTGGTTCTCAGGGATCACAACACATCTGCTTATTCAAAGATTGTTAATAGAGGACGAATGTAAAGTGAGTGTGGACCACAGTATTTACTAACCAGGAGGTGTACTATAGAAAAAATTTGGTGGAATATAGAAATAATTAGAAGCAGGTAATAAATACTTGTCTTGAAGTTTCATAACAAGCGAGTAAACCATCTTTGGTTTCTGTAATCATCTTCTTCACTATTAAAGCCCTTCACAAGTCCACTGCTGTAAATAGGCTTCCCTTGCTTTTCCAACAACAGAACACCAGAGTAAAGCAAAACATCAAAAGGTGATATCGAAAAAGTAAAATAAATATTTCGTGGACAGGTGAAAAATGTCAACTCTAATCGAGGCATCGCGGTGGACTTTTTCCTGCCAAAACAAAGTTATGAGAAGAGATCTGTACCCAGATGTGAGACAAATTATATAGGCTGCTATTCCATATTTTTTTCTTTTAAATTAAACTCTAAAACAGATTTTGATTTATTAAGCTAGCATTCGTATTCTTAGAGATATTTAGATTTTTGTAACAAACTCATTTTCACAGCTCACATAAACGACAGGCTCTGGAGAAAAAGTAGCAGGTTTTTAAAAAAAAATGAGAACTGCTCTCATGAACTTTTGAAACATTGAGCCGAGAGTCAGGCCGATCCAATCGTAAATTTCATTGTACACAAGTAACCCGAGTCCGATCCTTACTCAGTCATTTAAAATCGCCATTAACAATTTTATTAGTCCCGAATAAAAATTTTAATGGCGATTTTAAATGACAATTTAGTACGTGTTTGTTGGTGAAGGAAAATATTGTCAGGAAGACTGCATGTTGAAAAAATAAAATATTTCGAGAACACGTTAAGGGGAAATATAATCTCAAATGGCTTAGCAAGATCCATCGTCATGCCGAAAATATTGCAGCATTAATTTTAAAATAAATATATGGTAAAGTTGAGAATTAATGTTAAGGATTATGTTAGACGAAAACACGATTTCGTAAAATTTTCTCGATAGAAAAAAACCAAAGTTACCTCCAAAAATAAACCGCTATTATTCATAAAATACTTTAAATAGGGTCATGAAACTTTGCATACTAACTGAACTAACTATAAAGCAGTGCTTATGTTATTTACTTTTTTTAAAATACCATTATTTTCACTGTAAAAAGAAATTACCTAAACTAACGGCCTTTTGAAGCGTGATTCCTGCCGCACGGTCACTTCGCTTCGGCCTTTGAACGGGGAGGTTGTGTCGCTTACGATCAGAATATACATTACGCAACAGGACGACGTAAAATTAAAATGGGAAATAACCGTAATAAAAATAAGAAGCGACTGGCTTGGCGTTAAGAAACAGGCATAAATTGATAAACCTAATGAAATAAGTGTCTAACGACCTTTCTACTTACAGTATTAGTGATTACAAATATGTCGGTACATAGCATACGACGCGCGGGCAAGTGGGGACGAAATTAGAATTTGAGCTGACTTACTCTATCCCCTTAAGTCCGCCAAGACGCACTTGATAGGTCCATTATCGTCTCAAAAATAAGAGAACGAGGCGAGAGAGAAATACAGGCTACAACTTTATTTTACTTTTTTACAAATTGAAACAAAAGAAATACTATTTAAATCAAGAATAATAAACAAAAGTAATAGGAGACTATTTCAAATATAATCTCTTATTTTTAAATCGATAGAGTTTATGATGTAAATCAAAAAATGCCGATGAATATGACATTTAAAAAAAAACAAGCAAATAAATAAGGTATTGAAAAAACAGTACAATTTTCTCTATCCATACAATTATCTATATACTTATATATATTCCAGGATTTAGAATTTTATCGATACTTTGAGGGGCTACTGATTAGCTGACTGCAAATATCATAAGAAATTGGCAAAATATATAATTAATTTAGAAGTAATGATTTATATGTTTTTGAAAAGATGCTTCAAAATTTTGTGTTTGTTACTTCACTAAAGTATCCTAGAAATAGGTTGGGATTCCTAAAAAAAAATTTACTAACATAAGCTAATAGCTAACGAGTTCACTTTAGTGAAAAATTTGATTCCTCCCATTGAAAAACTGCATATTTTAACAATGCAAAATTTGCGTGAAATAGTTTCTGAGAAAAAACGTTTGTGACAGAAATACAGATATACAAGCAGACATCGTTATCACAAATATATTTTTATTATAGAATAAGGGTGATAAACGAGCACACATTCCACCTGAGGGTAAGTGGATTTTTTCTCGATTAAGAATCATAATGCAGATGTGTTTTACCCCTGAGGACTAATATGGAGTGCGTCGTTTTCAGTAAAAGAGTATCCGGTTCTCCACACTCACCATACGAAACACAGCAGCCTAAGGCCGCTATGTATTCTGTGAGAGCTTGGTCGTACTCAGATCGAGCCGACCCATTCATGGTACAATAATATAACTGCAGCGTGGCTCTATCACGACTTATATTGATATTTCAAATAATGGACAATTCTGGGTCATACTTTGAATAATTGGAGTTTATTAAGTAAAGTTGAAAGCAGCCAAAAAAGCAGCACATTTATTCCACCATTTTTTACAAGACAAAAATTTGATGCATCGATGCAGATGCAAATAATAATCTGATAACATGAACATCCTTCACTAATCACATGCACGCGACTCTGTAAGCGCGTAATGAAGCGCACGAGTCCTCGGAGGGCAGTACAAGGAGGCAGTGATGCGATCAACTCACGGACCGCATCAGGAATCAATTAGGAACGGCTGGCGGCCACGACGTGCCTGCCGCATGAATTATTGACGACGCTATTCGTCCGCGCAAGCGGCCCCTACCTTCGCCACTCGAACCTAACTTATATAAAATTTGAAACTTCCTACTTATATTTACTTGTGTTGAATGAACTCATGCACGCGACCCGGATGTATATTCACAATTCTAATATACTGAACATCGTTGCAATATTTGGACGTTCAATGCTCAATTGTAATTTGTAAGCATATTTAGACCACGTTGCAAGTTCGCGAACAGATCGTTGCGACAAAACTTTTTGCGAGTTTCCTATAATTTAAAACGTTCGAGAAAATAGTAGGTATTACCGGGAACGTGAGATTATAATTGCGAAAACGGAAAAGTAAACTAATATCAAAGTTCCCATTACTTCCGTTATCCTGAAGAATACATTTTTACGCTTTTTTAACCAATATACTAGATCTTCGTATTAAACTAAATCCGGCGTTTAGTCGTCAACGTACCACTTCCTGGATCAAATAAATTGTTTATTTATTTATTGAATCTCACATTTATTTTATAATATAAAACAATTTGGTTTTCGAGTTTTAATTTGATTTGCATACATACAAATTACACAAGGTCAACTTCCAGACCCGGAAACATTATTTACAAACACTTGTTCCATACAGGATTCGAACTCGCGGCTCTGCACCACCGATAAAAACGTTTAGCCACTACGCCACGGAATCGTCAATTATAGATATACACTATTCGGCATAATAGGGAGAGTGTTTACTTTATAGTTGTCAACTATTTTAAAATTATAAAAACCATTTGATTATGAGTGTCATTTTTTTGTATAGGAGAGAGGAAAAATGAACATGCGTTCCACCTAAGCCTCATTTAGAATACCAAAGGAAATAAAAGTGAAATACAGGCCTTTAGAATGAATGAGGTCCTTTTGTGGATATTAAAAAAGGGTTTGGAAACCTTCAGGCAAGAGTAAATCCCACAATGCGACCACACAGTTTTGGATTGATTACTTGCGTTAACATTTAAAATTGTATATGATTAAAATCTGTTGATTCGTAATAGAGCCTACAATATCCCACGGAAACCCATAAAGATCACTTAAAATTTCAAGAAAACATTAAGCGTATTAACAGGAAGTTATAGCAAATCCCTAGAGATAAAAAGGTCCGTGTTCAGCAGTTGACTTTCACTGACTGATGAAATTCCTTAGGTATTTAATCGAACATATAATACTCCATTCTGAAAATTTAGTTTGAAAAGTATATACATTTGTGTTTTAAGAAAATTCATCAATCATGTTCGACAACTCGTCGTTTATCGATCGCATTATACCTTTGAACAATAAGTAGTCCAGGCACTCGATAACCGAGCTAACTCAATTTAGTTACCGGTTTGTACTGTATATGTTTAGCCAAATGTAAAATACTTTAGTTTATATGCCATAACTGGAATCATCCTCATCATTACCATCATTATAGCTCTTATTTATTTATTTATTTGGTTCACCAACAAATGTTACACTAAATACATTTACTTAATTCTAAGACAGTGATATAAACTAAGTGCACATGCAATAATAGGTAAACACCGCATGCTTAGTGATCACAGCATTTCCTACAAGCCTTTACATAATAGCTAAAAATATACAACGCACAATTAAAAAAAATTAAATTTGTACAAAAAATTAGGTACTACAAACAAATATTAATAGTTTGATAAATTTTGTATCGAAAAACGTTAAAAGAGTCGTGGTGAATATCTACTACATTATTATAAGTATTTAAAAGTCAGCAAAGTCTGGGTATTGGGGAATTAGATCCTAGTACAGTTCTACGAAGGCGCGGCAAAAGAGGAGTAATGTACTTACGAGGACATCACATCTCTTCACATATCCACTGCTGTTCAGTGGTTTATATGCTTTTGCATAACCCTTTCCCAACTAATTCCACAAGACACGGTACTTAGCCACCTGCATCCACTGATTTCCTGCAAACCTTACGAGATAGTCAATTAATCTACTTTCGTATTCGTTTACTTCGCTATCATAAGGCAAACACCAGTATTTCCGTTTTATAATGGCTGTCGGAAGTACTCGCATTATTCGTTTTGATTGAAAATGTTGCTTTGGTGGTAAAGCTGTCACTTCAAATTACTGATCCCCTGAATTATTTCAGTTAACCTTCGTCTTAGCACAGCTAAGCATTGGCTTGGCAACACCAATCAGATTAAGACCTGACTTCATATATATCCTTGTTATAATTTTATTACAAAATAAACCTCAGCACTGATCAGCTCAGTCAGAGCATCCTGATAATACGTCCAGCAAGCAAGTACCACTATTTTGTTTCGTAAGTCTTCACCACCAGCAAAGATTTGTATTTTAAAGATCAGAGGTACTTTATCCGTTACCGTTACAGCCTTGTTTTTTTTTTAATTTTTAGTTGTAATTATGAAGACGATACTACCCATCTCCTGGCTCGTTCCTTTTTGTCGTCTTTTACGACGCCCACGGGACAATATGGGGGTATACACTGTCACTATACTATACTTTTATCTACAAGGTACTTTTATTTGTCGCAATTTCCCGAACGCTGCCCATACACGTTGGATAAGTCATTTATTTTGACCTCTTGGTCTCAATTGACTTAGACTTACCAAATCAGACATTTTGTCCCATATTCGGTTGCAACTTCAGGTGTAGTGTTTCAAGTTGTATCAAGTATATTCATGTTACTTATTATTATTCGTATAACTTGCATCAAGCCTTTGGTAGGGAGAATTTCTACTAATGGTTAAGTGTGACATGCGTATAAGTTGCTGATGGCACAAAACATTACGTATTTACATTTACGACAATGACATACATTTTAGTCACTTTCCTAGTCATTAAGAAATTGTATTTCAAAAACTAACAAAACATGTCGGAAATGGTAAAAATCAATAAAGTTCATTCAAAAATCAGCAAGATTAATTATTCGTTAGATAAATTAATTTTGAGTATTATTGGAAAAAATGTAAATGTACAGATATTTAAAATTTATTTATTATGTTTAAATATAGAACGGCAATTAATACACTGTATGCGAGTTGGTTTATTTTGTTGTACAGGTAAAGAGTAAATTACGAGAAAACCAATATTCGTTTTAAAATACTTAAATACGTAGGTTTAATAATAATGATTCTGCATCGAAAAAATAAATAAAAGCGAACATTCAATCCATTTAAAAACCATATTAAGCGATAAACGCGTCACGTTACGAGTACATCTCAAAGTGTCAACTAATTGATATTCGGAGCACATACATAATCCTAACAGAGGGGCCATGATCTTCGCTGCGGGCAGACAGCGGGCCGTGTGAAATGCCTATTCTAGAATCCTATCGTAATGCACATTTGTAATCTGAATTGAGACACCTCCCACATTGTAGTTGCGGTTCACAGTTATCGTTTTATGATTTTACACGTTTTTACAAACCTTTGCTATAATATAACATGAAATTACTTTGAAAACTTTAATACACGTTTCTTCGTTATCATAAGAGGCGACAGAGGGAAACAAATCAGGAAATGTGCAGCAGCGTCTTCCTAGTAATGATTAACGACTAAATTAAAAAACTGGGGTTGCCAACCCGCTTGCCAAGCGTGGCAACTATGGCAAATATCCACCCTATGAGGCAATCTATGAAGGAGGTTCAGAATGAACTTTAACAGGCTCTAACGGTAACATTCATCTTATTTTGATACACTATTATAAGTAATTGCACTTTTTCTTTAACAATTTTTAATTAATTTAATTACTTGTAGCTTCCTAATTTATTATTATTAAAAAGGGAAGATTATGAAAGCACTTTATGCTTTTAATTCTATATCGGCTCAACTGATTTTAATAAAACTTTCATTTGGGTGTAGGTCATACACTCATACATACATACATACGTGATAGAGCCGTGCTGAAGTTATATTAGTAGTATAGTTGAAGCACGAATGGGTCGGCTCGACCGTGGAAGGACCACACTCTTACAGAATATGCTGTTTCGTATGGTGAGGGTAGAGAACTGGAGACCTTCTTTACTGAAACGAGGCATTCCACCTTAGTCCTCACGGATGACAACGCATCTGCATTTTGATTCGTAATCGAGGATAGATGTAGATGTCTATGGGCCACAGCAACCACTTACCATCAGGTGGACTGTGTGCTCGTTTGTCACCCTATCCTATAAAAAAAACTTTCTGAATTCTCAAATTCACATATTTCTAATAAACTAAATTATTTGATTATTTGGAATATATATTATTTAACTAATCTATCATAATGTTTGAAATTTTCATTGTGTCAACATTGTTTAATAAGGGTTATTTGTACTGTACTCTACATGATTGATAATAAACCCCCGGGAATGAGGTGACCGCGACCATGTTGTTTTTAAATGTTTTTATACATAAGTGAACAAGTTATTTTGTAAATTAATATTTAAAGAGTTCCACTGCGTTTCTTACTGGTTTGTCCTAAGACAAAGGTTTTTTTCCGAACCAGTGTAGGAGCATAAATGACTTTAAAGAAGTATTCTTGTAATGTATATTGATTCTAAGTTATTCCATTGTATCCTCTATAGTCGTATCGCGTCAAAGTTTTCATTTCAATCCCCCATAATTTAAATTAGGTATCGTATGGGATCAAGAAGATCAAGAGCCGTGAGAGTTTAAGCCAGCAAACCAAGTTCGATCCACGCCAGCACCAATGCAATGTTATTTGCATTTTCAATGCTGGTTTACCGCGTTCCATGCAGTGAAAGATTCTGAGAAACTAAAAGTATATCGTATAAAGCCCTCTTAATAATAAGGTGAGTATCCAGTAGTGGAATTAATGTAAGTTTCTACTTCAGTTGTATGGAAGAGTCGTCAATGAGATTACCTAATGTGATATTCTTTGCGACATACATCAATACTAATAATTTATAAGGTTTTTTTATTCGATATTATTTGTTAAAATATAGTAATATATTACATGAAGATAATTTGATTAAAACTACTTTTACGGATTTTATCGCGTTTATTTTACATTTAATTACTTTTATTTTTAATTCCCGACGTTTCGGGCGCTTTCCAGCACCCATGGTCACGGGGGACTGAGATGACTGACGAAATTAAAAGTACAATAAACGCGATAAAATCCGTAAAAGTAGTTTTAATCAATGTGTAGCGTTCGCGTAAATATAAGAAATCATTATGAAGATAATTTGTTTTTTTAGGTACATAATGCATTCATTTTCTTTTGTTCACATATTCTTTACACGTCTAATTCTGAGGAATAAAAAAAATCAGTTACAAACCCCCACAGTGGGACGTATATAGGCTGTAACTTTACTTTTACTTTTACTTTACCACATATTTCTTATAAAAATAGAAGAAAATAACTTACTTTTTATATAAAATACAAATCAAAACAATACATAAGAAATGCAAAATTTGAATTCAATTCGCATTGTAAATGGAAACTAACTTCAATAAAACATGAACGACTACATTATGCAAAAACAATCCCGGGGGTAAATGAATGTATACTATGGTCAATGAGTAGTATTAAATACGTTTATACATAATTAGAACTTTCCTTCTAACTATTAAACAATGAGTGGAAAGACTCGATAGTATTATTTTGTTCAGAAATTTTGGGAATAGTTAAATCCATAGAAACTTTGTTACCGTACGTTTACAGTATATTTAACTAAATAGGGATGCAAATAAAATATTTCTAAACACTTCCTCGCAAGGGTAGTTCCCTGAAATTGAGAAAAAATGACGAAGTGGCTGCATCAGATTGTTGAGTTATTAAATGTCTCCCAACAAAATTTTATTAACCGTGATTACAATAATTAAATCAGGAGGTCGATCATTTTAATATGATGCATTTTATCCCGATTCCTTTCCAAAAAAATTACAAAAGAAATATAAATTTAGCCTAATTTTAATATATAACAAAAACTTGTATTCTAATATTCTAACATCACAATAAATATATAATAAATAACGCACACAATCCCTACTCCAGGAATAATCCCCTTCGTTCTCCGGAGCCCACAAACAGTCCATTGCTAGATATTAGCATTTTCTATTTTTTAGAGGAATTTCCGGAATCGCCATGCTTTGCCAGTACATTAAAGAACATTATGAGTTATAAAATTAGCCCGATTTTAAACTATTTGTATTCTATTTTTTATATATTTATCGAAACTTATGGAAAATATATATATACTTACATATATATATATATATATATATATATATATATATATATATATATATATATATATATATAACTGACTGATCTGGCTCACCTGATGGTAAGTGATTACCGCCGCCCATGAACAACCGTAACACTAGGGAAATTGCAGATGCGTTGCCGACCTTTGTGGGAAGAATGTGCCCACTGTGTTACTTGCCTGCATATTATAAAAGGCGTCTAATGAGATTTTGGGTTTGTGATTATGTAGAAAATGGGTTAGCCAACTACCACTTTTGTCATAATTTACCATCTATACCAAAATAATTTTGACTAAACGTGGTCCGAGTATCACGCTACTACCTACCCTCACATAGTTCAAAGATACGTACATAGCCATACATGTAAGAAATTCATTA
The DNA here is from genome assembly GCA_907164705.1 of Parnassius apollo. Classification (NCBI taxonomy): domain Eukaryota; kingdom Metazoa; phylum Arthropoda; class Insecta; order Lepidoptera; family Papilionidae; genus Parnassius; species Parnassius apollo. The sequence continues at coordinate 16,253,519 of CAJQZP010001037.1, forward strand.
TGATCCTTGTAATTTTTGAAATTATTTGACGGGCCACGTTCAGCCATTATAGGTAATAGCATTATTAACAAACCTTTGTGGCTTATAGATGCTATTTGACTAATACTTTTGTACTCAACTTTGAAATAATAAAAAAATAAAACAAATGGTAAAATTAAACATTTTGCACAACCGACTTTACTATAAATAAAATGAGAACATCATTAATGTAGTCGAAGTAAATTAAATACGCATTATTAAGGATAACTCAAAAACTACTAGTCAGATCTTGATCAAATTTATATGGTACCACATCGAAAGCACCAACTTTTAAACAAAAGAAGCATCATCAAAATCGGTTCACCTAGAAAAGAGTTCTGAGGTAAGACACATAAAAAATACAGTCGAATTTAGAACCTCCTCCTTTTTGAAGTCGGTTGAGAAATGACAAAGTAACGGAATATTTTTAGATAAAAGTCTAATCAAAAACATTGGGTGCGTTTGGCAGAAAAAAGCGCTAGCAAGCGCTTGTAAGCAAAATGTCGATCGTAAGCGGTAAGCGCTGTCAAATCGTAAGTAGCTATTTTCCTCCAGGACACGATGTTAGTTTTAACCGGGGAACCTAAGCTAATTTAAATATATGTTTGTTCATATTAAAAACCTACCATCATGAATTTTTAATAACATGTATATGTTTATTCATGTCAATATATTACTTAAAACTAATATTGCACAAAACAACTTATAAACTCTACTTCAAAAACAAACAAATTAAATAAGCAAAATAGCGGATTGTGTCAGCGCTACTGAAGTAGCAACCGTGTCCTGGCCGAAAACTATTTCAGCGCTTATAAGCGCTTACTAGCGCTTTTTTCTGCCAAACGCACCCATTGTCATTTTGAAAACTAATCGTTGTCGAACAAAAGTTCCCCCAGCGGAGAAAAATACAAGAATACGAGCCTCAAATAGCAGCTTATTGCTGCCGTGTTTCGTGTAATGAGTGTAAAGAACCGGAGACCCTTTTAACTGGGTACGAGGCATTCCATCTTAGTCCTCAGGGGTGACAACGCATCTGCATTTTGATTCTTAATCGAGAATACACTTATTATTCATTGATACGATATTACACTTAGCTGGACGTAGAATTAATGATCGCACAATAAATCTCGCAAAAATGTACTTTTTGTCAATGAATTAACAATTACGTGGAATTTATTCCACCAACTATACCTTCGATAGTACACTGCGTACTTCTTTTACTGTGAAAGAGAGTAAAAATAGGCCCTAAATCGTAAAATATTAAGCATACATACTAAAATTTACCCACCTATGGAAAGTGGTTATACGTGTAATAATTGAATGATGAAGCGATTGTAGCTTAATTGCAGGGTGCGAACCGCGAACTCAAAAGGTCGTGGGTTCGAATCCGATTTGATAAATTGATTAATCGACTGCTGTCGTGAACAACTATTTACACAAGCATTTTAAGTTTACCAGAAGTGTTTAAAGTGAATAATTAGTAATTTTAGTAGGCAACAATTACAAGTATATTTAATTTGAAAAAAACCTCTCTCAGCAGAGTACGAAAACGTTTACTTACCTTAGGCACAACTTAATAAAGCTATACGTAAGATTATTACACCCTAAGCATATATCCCGAAATATATATCTATAGGGTTTTAGGAGGAGTAATGATATTTTATAGTGTGTTCGTAGTTCCAGTAGCCGCTGCGCTACTACATTACGTATTGGCAGACTTCACATGTCCTCGGAATATACAATTTTTTTTCTCGGATATTCAGTTTTCGTCATATTTTCTTTAACAATGAAAAATGTTGTAGAATACGCAATTAAAACTGTTACTAATCACAGTCGTTCGGTTCGGAAGTTACAGAAATTAATCACGTGTTTTTTTTATAGAATAAGGGTGAAAAACGAGCATACAGTTCACCTGATGGTAAGTGGATGCTGAGGCCCATAGACATCTACATTTATCCTCGGTTAAGAATCAAAACGCAGGTGCGTTGTCATCACTAAGGACTAAGAAAAAAAACGTGTAATTGCATTTTATCATGAGGTTGCAGTGTCAGAATATCCACTATTCCATATGGTTTCGTGGGTGTCGTAAGAGGCGACTGAAGGAAACAGAAACAGAAAATTGGCACAAGCATCTTCAAGATAACAACTCAAAATAATAAATAAAATGCGCTTGCCAATCCACCTCCCAAACGTGGTAACAATGGCAAATAACACCTTAATTAGGCTGTAATGAAATGGAATTACAGGGTGTCATCACAGCTTATGGGCCATGTGAAATTGAAAATAGCTACAAAAACATGTATTTTTAGATTTATAAACTTTTGCCAAAGTGGAGTGCATATATAGTGGTTCGTGCACCGTGTCGGCAGCACTACGGGTGACGCTAACGTGATAGGTATGCAAGCATCAATTTGTTTATGTGCCTACCGCTTACACACACATTACGGATACATTAATGTATAAAATAAAATGATTATGTACCGTGTTTTGAATGCATAAATAATATATTCCTGGAATATGTAACATAAGCTTGAATTCTATCACAATAAATATAAAATAAATAACGCAAACAATCCTTACTCCAGGAATACTCAACTTCGTTCTCCGGAGCCCACAAACAGTCCATTGCTGGTCATTAGTATTATCTATTTCGTAGAGGAATTTCAAGAATCGCCATTCTTTGCCAGTACATTAGCGATTGCAGTTGAACATTTAACGATGTTTCCTTCTTCAACAGTTTGGGTGTTATACGCAAATCTAATACAAGTTATACGTAGTAGAGACATGCTGCAGTTATATTAGTAGTATAGTTGTAGCACAAATGGTTTTTTTTAAATAGAATAGGGTGACAAACGAGCACACAGTCCACCTGAAGGTAAGTGGTTGCTGCGGCCCATAGACATCTACATCTATCCTCCATTAAAAATCAAAATGCAGATGCGTTGTCACCCGTGAAGACTGAGATGGAATGCCTCGATTCCAGTAAAAAGGGTCTCCGGTTCTCTACACTCACCAAAATAGTAGCTTAATGTTGCTGTGTTTCGTATTTTGAGTGTAGAGAACTGGAGACCCTTTTAAACGGAAAAGGGGCATTCCATCTTAATCCTCACGGATGACAACGCATCTGCATTTTGATTCGCAATCGAGGATAGATGTAGATGTCTATGGACCATAGCAACCACTTACCATCAGGTGGACTGTGTGCTCGTTTGTCATCCAATCCTATGCAAAAGTATGAGATAGCTATACCGTCATACGTCAGAGGCTACAAGATCTTCCAGAATTCCCCTTAATCTTCGTCAGCGTCAGCACAACGTGACGTGGATGGCGTCGTCGACAGTACCAGAAAATCAATCACTCAAATAGCTGTTCTAAAAACACGTAATAAGCTTAAATCTATTGTTACTAAGGCGTCATTTCTGGATATAGTGCTTCTGGATCTCTTGCCAGAGTCCACCACGCTTGACGTTCATAACACCAAACCACACCCATCTCAAATATTGCTTCCTGAATTTCAAAATTGAATTTTGAAAATAAATTGGGTTCCTGTTCTTCTCCAATTTATCCGTTTAAAAATAACCGAGTTACAAAAAAGTCGGCGCCTCGAATTTATTGGTAACCGGAAAATGGTACACATCGTAGAAATACATATAGAGCCGCCCCGCTACGCTCAATAAGCCCCGACCCTTTCCACTTGTTGCGTAATTTGTAGAGCGATTCATTTAAGATTTGAACGTAAGTAAAGCAACGTGTGGTTTAAAGTTCTTTTCGGTTCCGAGCACACACCAATCTTAGTACAAAGTACGACTTAGTAAAAATCGTAATAAAAATACGCGTGAACGCATAAAAACTATATTACACTCTAGCTTTTTGCCCCGCGGTTTTACCCGCGTCCACGCTAATATGTCCAGAGAGTTATGGCTCACACTTATTATGAGATCACATAATATGGAGAGCTCAAGCTATCACATGGAAAATTTGTCATATTTCGGAATAGTAATGATCACAGATATTAACTTACAGCTTTAAAGGCATTATATTTGAAGCTTATAGCCCGTTCGCGTTAAGAAAATAGTGAGTCATCAGTGCAACTACGGGGGAAAAAAATTCCTTTTTTTTTTAAATATTAATTAAGTTTAATGGATACAAATTTTCTTAAAATTACTTAAATCACTAATCAGTATCGTTATATTCTCCAGTAACATTAATTATGAAAGAATTTTGTTCAGCAAGTTCCATGATGTCATCCAAATTCCACATGGTATTTTCTTCGCGTATCACGTGGTCGCAGCACTTCTTCCAACGATTAGCGTCTAATGCTATTGCGTCATCTAATAATTTTTTTATGTCACTCATTTTGAACGTGGAGTTATTGGCACCAACATATTTTTTTTATTTGGGCCCAAACCAATTCAATTGGATTAAGTTTGCAATGGTAAGGCGATAGGCGAAGAATTGTAATGCCATTACTTTTGGCAGTCTCATCTATTAAATATTTATTATATTTTGGAGCGATTTCGGCAACTTTCATTAATAATTCTTTTTTTAAATAAGTCATGTCCATGGATTTACCTTTTGCTTTGCAGCCAATCTATTATTTGCTGCTTGTTCCAGCTGGTTGTTGGTGTTTTTTCGACTCTTACCGAATGATAGAGAGTGTTATCCATGACAACCACACTTCCTGGTTCTAGCTTAGGTATTATATTATTGAACCAATTAAGGAATCTTTCACCATCCATCTCTTCATGATAGTCTTTTGTAGACTTAGATTCAAATACTAGTAGATCATCTTCCACAAATCCTTTGTCGCTGCCAATGTGCAATACAATTAACCTTTTCCTGTCGGAGCTTTTGGACTGGCTGATAAACCATCTAGAAAGGCTTGTCTTTTATTTTTTACCGTTGTATCCAATCATGCTTTTGTCTTTACGTGTCCGGCGTTTACCCACGTTTCGTCAAGATAGTAAATGGTTTTATTAGCGGCTTTGTATTCTTTTATTTGCATCAGATATTTACGCCTCCATAAAACAATATCTTCTCTTTCGACTAACAATGTTCTGCTATACTGTTTATTGGAATCGAAAGCAAGCTCGTGCATTATTTTATGAAGTGTACGTTGAACAGAAATTTGTCAGCTTCGCAAAGTGTCATAATTTTGTCCAATGTCGGGTAGTCGTTATTTAAATATATTGAGTGAACTTTTCTTTTTTAATAATAAGCTAATATATAGCTTCCTTGCTTTTTTAATTATTACATTAGCTCTTTTGTCTCGCTCACACAGCATAGAATTCGTCCAAACAAGGCGAGCAGTTATTAAAGTAAAATTTTCAAGGGCGACAGATGTACTTACCTAATAAACATATTATGCAATGTTAAAAAAATAATTTTGTAATTTTGTAATGAAATGCCTACTTGTACACATTAACGGCTATAGCTCAGTAAGTAATGACTTCAAGTACATGGTACGATACTGTTTTAGAATCCTCATGATGTAGGCAAACTTTTTAAATGGTTGGTCAGACAGATCCTACGCGTTTCTTTTCACCGCAGGTGCTCAAACTATGCAGTTAAAGAGAGTAAAAAATTAAAACTTATTTAGTGCCGTCTTGTAAAATACCATCCATAGAAGTTGAAAATATTATGGGTAATTTAGAAACATCATTATTAGGGAACACATTAAAAGAAAAAAATCCGATCGAGGCATTAAAAATGTATACAAATGTGAGCAGAAGTACGAATTTTCGAAATTTTATAAAACATGGCGTAGACCGCGAGCCGTTCGGGATAGAATTTTGTTTAGGGAACCGAGCCCACCTCCCCTCCGCCCGAACACGTACGTACCAGATTATCCACCATTACTCGGATACTCTGTATATCGACTCAAGTCTAACATAGTCAACACAAATTAAGGAAGTCAGTAGGAAAATGCTTGCAGCGCTAAGCTCTCCTCGGAGATTTAGAAATTTTCTTCCTCCTGCTACTAAAGTTGCGCTCGCTCAATCCCTACTTTTGCTTATTCTTGACTATGCTGATGTCTGCTATCTGAACGTTATCGAAGCGAAGTTAAATAAACTTGAACGAACCCAAAATTTATGCTTACGATTCTTAGTTGGACTCCGTAAATATGATCACATTTCAGAATTTCGTCTACGTCTCAAGTGTCTGCCAATTCACCTTCGCAGGAATACTTACATTCTTTCTGCTTTACACAGCATAATGATCAATCCATCCACTCCACATTACCTGAAAGACCGCTTTGAATTCGTTTCCTCCTCGCACAATCGTCATCTACTAACAATGTTTCGCTTTGTATTCCAGCACATTCATCCTATTTTTTCCATAAATCATTTTCGGTTACAGCTGTTCGCTTGTGAAACTCCTTGCCTTTATGTATTCGACGTGCTCAGTCAATTTTTGACTTCAAAAATCTACTTAAAACTTATTACGAGTACTTTGAACTCTAATATTTCCCATCATAATACCTGTCCTTAATTGTATCTAACCTACGTATCCTCAACCGCTTCCAGAGTGCTAAGACCGCCTGTTGTACTTTTCATATATACACACTTTTTGTCTACTTCTAATGGGTCTACAATAAAAATATATTGAATGATTGTATTTAAAAAATTGGTTGACTGTTACTCGTTAACTTGTTAATTCTACTTAGCTGTGATAGTGTTCTCTTTAACTTCATTATATGTGCTACTGTTGTGTATACTTGTCACATTTCGTTTTTGTTTAGTTGGTAGGGAGGGGGGGAGACACACAAGACTCTAATGAAAAATACAACTTTAAAGCTTAATATATCGCTAACGAAACCCTGAATCGAAAAGATTTTCTTCCATACCACCAATGTTTTTGAAATAACTGTACAACGATACCCAACACGATGGTATAAACGGTTAAAAATCATCCTTCATTTACCTGTATGGGAGGTATCTAAAATAAAAATCTTATATTATTTTACAGTTTTGTAGGCGTGATTAATATCTATAATTATGTCAACTTTCAGATTTGTAGCAACATGATGAAACTGTAAGGGTCCCTTGTTGTGTTACTAAAAAATGTTCAAATGCGATGAAAACATAACGCTAATCAATAAAAAATTACTAACTTTAAAAAAAGAATTCCATGTTTTTAAAATAAAATTAATTTGAAATTAGAATTCTTAACCAAACAAAAATTATTTTTATTTGAAATGGCCAGTACTACAAAACGGCAATTTCATAGGTAAAATCTATTACAATATTTGATTTCCCATTTTCAGCGTCCGTGAACATTATTGAATCCAGTATATTCAGTAATATTGTAAACTCTCATTTTGCAATGTCATTTCCTCAAACTTTTATGCCTTTTTTTCCTATTTTATATGCGTGTCATTCATAATATTTCATTGAAAGGATTTGTTGCTATTATAGCTACCTTTTAATAATAGAACACTATATTTGGTTTTGTTTGTTTCTTAAATGTATGTGAGATTTCCAAACTTTGATCAAAGTTATTAATTGGATTTTAGTCATTAGTTAAGCTTGCATATAATTACGAAAAGCCATTGCTTTCTTCCATACAGTATCATATAACAGTAGGTTTACATTTTTTTACATTGCTTGCTATGCTATTTTTTATAGTTCATGGGTGCTGCAACCATATTTAATTGTAGCCTGAATAGGTACCAGTATACCAGTTTAAAATAGGAGCTTGATGCTGCTGTGTTTCGTACGGTGAGCGAAGAGAACCTTTTTACTGAAAACGAGTCATTCCTCCTTTTAAACGTCAGAGTGAGAACACGTCTGCATATTGGTTCTTAATCGATAATAAATGTAGATGTCTATGGGCCACAGCATCCATTTACCATCAAGTGGACTATGTGCTCTCTTGTCACGCTTATTCTATATAAAAGAATTAACATCAATAATAGAGGGACGCAACTATCTATAACTTAGAAAAACTCCATTACTGTCTTTATTATATGTTTTGGTTTAATGATTTTGATTTGTTTTGTATTACTTTGACATTTAAACAGACTTTGAGTATACCTAAATTTGAAATATGTTTGAATTATTTAGTCTACTACTATATGTACAGTACGTGAGGGTAATATGGTCATCTCGTTAATATGGTCACTTTATTATGACTCAAAAACTACAGCCTTTTTTGTATATACGGCTGTGTGATACGGTAGCTCTTCATCAGTCAGTCAAATAACAGAGTCAAAAGGGCGCTGCTTTATCTATGCCAGCTTGACAGTTAACGTTGTAGTAAATATTTTAGTCGATTGTAGTGTAGTTAGTTTTTTTTGTGATAATTTTTCGAAGTGTTCCTAATTATTGCCATAGCTTGTTTGCTATTATTTTCTTAATATCTTAGTTGGAGTATTTTGGTTTTATAATATGTCAACAAAGCTTAAGGTAATTACACTTACCTTACTATTTAAACTTACGCTTCAAGCATACTACAAAAAATGTCTCTACTTCTTAACATTTACTAACGAAACACTTTTACTCAATAACTCTAAAAGAATTTAAAAAAATACGTAAGAAAAACCCAAATATTTAGATTTCACATATTATAACTAATACATCACGTATTGCGCCAATTCACAGTGAAGCGACGCAGTAGTCTCTTTTTTAATTCGCAACACTACGATTTGTATGCAGATTTGAAGTATTTTAAACTTTATATTAGATATATTCAAGGAAATCCAAAATAGATATGTTATGTACTAGCGGGGCCAGAGAATCAATAACCCCTTACCTTCTCGTGAATGTCATAACAGGCGACAGAGGGAAGTGAAACAGGAGGTAGTCAGCAGCATTTTCCTGATAACAACTCAAAGTAATAATGAATATCGGTTGCCAACCCGACTGCCAAATGTGCCAACATTGGCAGATATGCAGGGCTATGTTCAGCTGTGAACTTTGATAGTATGTAGAAGGAAATTTGACAGCGGAACGCCGTGAGACATGGGTTTTTTGTTCGATATTTTACGCGCTCTACTTGATTGCCCTGCTCTGCTTTCACAACTATCCTTTAAAGTACCCCGACGTAGGACTAGACATACATACACCTTTATTCGGTGTTCCCTTACATCATACTAATTATAGCAAGAATTGTGTCCTCACCAGAATGGTTAGGATTTTTAATAGCAAATTTTCTCATATTGACCCATTTATCCATTCAAAAAATGTATTTAAGCGAAAGGTAGTACAGGCTTTGACAGGAGTAGATAATTAACCCTTGTTGTTTATGTTGGTGGCGTCTGTAGTCTTGTAAATCCGTAGTAACATCTCAAGTTATATGTTTTCAATCCGCTAATTGACACAAAAAGAATTTTATATAATATATGTATGTGAATGTGTAAAACATGAGTATGTTGTATGTATGTAAATTTATTTAAATGTTAGTATATGTATATACTTGCCTATATGTATAAGTGTTTAATTATAATATGGTTATATGTATATGTTAATATGTGTGTGCTTACATATGTTAATATTATCTCCATTGAAGCATAAATAATTTCCTAGGCCAGCCATGACAAACTTTCCACACTTTCCATACTTCTGATTTATAATAAAATAAATTCTATTAAATAAAATAAAACACAATAAAATGTAATGAATTAATGGATTCATTGCTTAAGACAAGACCTTAAAAAGAAAATTTAGGAAATAAGACTGAAAATAACGAAACATTCTTTGTACATCATTTATTGAATGACAATATAAAAGTCGTAGTACAGTGAAAAATCTAAGATGGCCATCTTTAAATCCATTTACGTGAAGCGAGCCTTGACATTTGATAGAGGAACTGTGCTCAACGACGAAATTTTAAAAGTCATTTATATCGAAATTCTTTTCGAGGCCTGCGGCAAAACGATATCGGGTTTATCCTAAAACGTAAATTCCAGGCTCCATAAGAAAACAATGCTCTGATCGGTAATGCTTTCGTAAATATAATCCGTCTTATTAGCAAATGCAGTTCTTATTACCAATTTAATCTGTTGTTCAAAGTTGGAATATCGCAAAAAATACCAAATTTAGCGAAGACGGTGGCGGCGCACCAATGGGATGTCTTTCGTCCGTGGGGAACATTATATTCAAAAATCGCGCTAGCTGACATGCATTACTTGAAAAGAAATCCATATCCACTCGAATTCCACAGTGTACATAGTGCTGAACATTATTACGAATTGCGAAATTATTGAATCCATCTTTACCAAGCCATTGCCTGGGTCAGTGACTATAACAAAATCTTAGAAGAACGTCGGCCGCACATGCGATACTGTTCCCATCTCTGGGCTGGAGCTCCCCAGAACCAGTTCCTTCCACTTGACCGCATCCAGCGCAGAGCGACTCGAATCGTCGACGACCGAGTGCTTTTCGAACGGCTCGATTTACTGGCGCTGCGAAGAGATGTTGCTCTTTGCATTTTCTTTCGCATATACCACGGGGAGTGCTCTGAGGAATGTTCGGATTAATCCCAACTGCCAAATTTCGTGAACACAATACATGGCAAACGTCCCAATAACATCCACACCATCTGGATGCTTGGCGGTCCACCACTGTACGTTTCACAAGGAGTTTTCTTCCACGCTACCCCCGATTTTTCCGACCATACGACGCGGGGACCTTCAAGAAAAGAGCTTACTACTTTCTAAAGGACCGGCAAAATTCTGGTGTTGCGGTTGATCATGGGCGGTGGTAGTCACTTAACATCAGTTAAGCCGCATGCTCGTTTGCCCCCTCTTCCATAATAAAAACGTCATTTAATGCATTCTTCAAAACAGCTTCATTTTCTGTTTAAAACGCTGACAAATAAGTGAATTAACATATTACGTACGCACATCGCTTTTCCTCGGTTTGTTTGAATTAATTAAATGAGATTCATAATGTCCATCAAATTTTGAATCATATTTTATTAAGATATTTGCGTAAATCTGAATCTAACTTAGGTTGGCTGGGACAAGAGTGGTAAATGCATTTTTTGTAGAATAAGGGTGACAAACGAACACAGACCACCTGATAGTAAATGTGGATGCTATGGCCCATAGACATCTACATTTGTTCTCGATTAAGAATCAAAATGCTGACGCGTTGTCACACCTAAGGTCTAAGATGGAATACCTTGATTCCAGTAAAGAGGATTTCCGATTCTATACACGCACCATACGAAACATTAAGCTGCTTTTTTACGCTGGTGTTTAATGAAAGCGAGGTCTACCCCTGTCGAGCCGACCCATTCGTTCTACAGCCATAATATAGCAGCTGCAGCGTAGCTCTATCATATGAAATTAAAATTAATCCCGTGCAGTAAACGTGTAAGAATATAAACACAGCAAATTCCTCAAATCTTCTTTCCTCCAACACAGTCATGAATTTTAATAACATTATATTTTATTCATGTATTATATTACTTAAAACTAATATTGCACAAAAAATTATAAACTCTACTTCAAAACAAACAAATTAAAAACAGCCTTTCCCTTTCCCCACCCATTAAAATGCTATTTTACGCTTGTATTCTGTAAGAGCGTGGTTTTTCCCCGGTCGAGTTAACCCATTCGTGCTACTACTATATACACTACTCCTATATTAATAATATTGCTGCAACATGGCTGTATATTGTTAAAACGCTGTTACAAATAGGAGGAGAAGGAAAACTTTATGTCGTGCGCTTTATATAACGCTAATCTCATAAAACTTAATACTTAAATTAACTTTTGCATAATTAGCGTACTACAAATATTACTACGGGCTTTATTTTAAGAGAGGTTTGGGTTATTGATGCGGTAATTGTTATTGGCACACATCAACCCGTAAGCAGTTCACTGCTGTTTTTGGCCACTAGCATAAAAAATATTGCATATTACATACTGTACTCATACATGAAAAATAGGAATAAAGTATTTTTATTTGTTAGTAAAATATCAAATCTTGTAACAAAAGCTTTTAACTCGCTTTTAAGAAAAAACTCGTGTATCATCTTATTTTCTGCGATAAGCTCGTCTTAAAATAAATAAGGTATTGTTTAAAAGAAACAATTTTCTTTGAGCCGCTCTCAAACGAAAATTAATTTATACTGCTTCTTCTGTAAATCAAATCATCGCAAAATGTTAAGCGTTTTATAACGTGTTATCAAAAAATTTCGTAACACAGCATTATAGCCCGAGGTGAATCAACTACATTTGGTAAGCAAAACGCTTATACGAATATATCCGCCAAAAAAATTTTGCAACGAAAACGGTGGTGACAGGTTATAAATAAACTGTAATGTATTATATTATTTATTAACATATTTATCTTTATTTTGTAATTTAAAAAAAATAGGAAAATGTTGTGTAGGTAATTTAAAACTTGTTATTTCCGGTGTTCATTCCTAATTGAGGGGTGACAAAAAAAAACTTTTTCGACATATACGAGGGTGACATTGAAAGTTCTTAGAAAATGAAAAACTCTTTGACTAGAGAAAAAAGAAAGGACATGACATACCTTCGAAAAAACGTGTATACCTAAACTGAGTCTGGCACAAAGATGGCGGCTTGACGTAGTGCTGTGCACTATACTTAATATCGATAATGTGGCGCTTATTTAGAAAAATATTATATTGTGTGATTCGTCTTATACACCCGTGTGTTCTTAGATAGTTTTTTTTTTAATCAATATGACTGATTTTTGTCGCCAAATATGTAAGTCCATAATTTTTTCTTACTCAAGCTATCGATAGGGGTATCCAAATAAAGGAAATTAAAAGGAGATTACTGAAGTATATATGAGTATATATTTTTATCCCGATTTATAGGTCCCGAGGAATAGAATAAGACATTTCGTAATAATCGAATTCCACGAGAGAAACATATAAAAATAACACACTCTCTCACTAAAGTGGCAATGACAACTGATATATGATATGATTATAACATATATATATATATATATATATATATATATATATATATATATATATATGTATATATATATATATATATATATATATATATATATATATATATATATATATGATTATAGTTATCATTGACTGTGACAAAACATGGCGCCCGGCCGCAGCGAAAAAATTGTTGCCATATTCGGTAATGATAAAACTACTGTTGTTCTTTTTTACATACGAATATACTCATAAGCTAAAAAGAGACGCCGATATTTCGTTACATTCCTACAACTAATGATGTCCTTTCTTTTTTCTCTAGTTAAAGGAAAAACTGAATAAACTAGCATAGCTTAGAGTTATTACGTACATACGTATGTATAGAGAGAACCTACAATTCAACATAAATTCAGTCAATATACTTGTCTCGCTTTTTCTTATTTAATTTTCAAATAAGACAAAAATAGACAAATCTATTGAAAGATCTTGCGTATAATTCAAGCGTGGAAATAGAAATGTCAAGTGGTCATCTTTGGTCTCTTTTTACTATGCCAAATATAAGAGTAACTACACTCGTATGTTCTGATTTACTAGAAAATGACATCTCTATTTTAGTAGTATTATGTGTGACGTTACTTTATATAACATTACCTCTTTAATCTATAGAGATTTCGTTCGCAATGTTAGCTAAAATCGACATCGATATACTCGTTTTTGTTTAGTTATTTATTTTTATTACTTTGTTTGCCTGAAAACTCATATAAATATTTTAAAAAATAGGACTGGACTTATTATTATTTAAACGACCAAGTAAATTATTTTCTAAATCAAGTGATGGTGATTATTATACTAAGTTTCAAATATTCATTTCGCAAACTTTAAAAATTAATAACTAGGAAGGTATTGATACTTGTCTTGACAGACACACTGTACATGAGCGAGTTGGATCCCATTTGCAATGCCAGTTTTATATGTTGACTCACATCCACCTTTGCATGACTGTTTTCTAGATCTCGACAACAATGTCATTTATCGGGTCCAATTGTCAGTGTGAGTGTTCATCGAAATCTGTCCAACCTTTCTTAAGTGATGGTCTTTCATACAAGCGGTAATTAATTTTTATTTATATAGATTTACCAATTGCTTAACGGAAAATATAAACCATCGATTATATTTAACAAAGCTTTATTTGTTTGGATAAAAATATTTCTAAATCATAAAGGTAATGCAGGATCTTGATAACGCTGATTATACCAACTACTTCGTGATACCAACTCATAATTATAAAAAAATTACGGTTGCTATTAAATCAGTTGCTAAGAGAGAGATCTATTGCAAATATTCCCCGTACGTTCAGCGGTGGACTTTTGATTAGCTATATTTAGTTAATGAATGATGGATAATATCTTGAGCAAACAGAGAGAAAACGGGTAATACGTTCGTAATCGATTTATTGGTAGTTGTGACTTAGCGACAGAAGAGAAGGCAGACCGCGGTCGTGCAACTGTTAAATCACTACTTTATGTGGTAAAGCCACGCTGCAGCTGTAATAATTGTAGTACGAATGTGTTGGTTTGAGCGGGGATGGCCACGCTCACACAAAATACCAGCGTAAAATAGCAGCTTAAGGCTGTTGTGTAGAGTGTATAGAAACGGTGATCCTTTTTACTGGAGACGAGGCATTTCATCTTAGTCCTTGACAACGCATCTGCATTTTAGTTTAAATCTAGGATAAATTTAGATATCTATGGACCACAGTATCGTCTTATTATCAGGTGGACTATGTGCTCGTTCGGCACACTTATACTAAAAAAAAACTGTTGCAGCTGCTCCCTCTGTGTATGTCCCGTGATACAAAGTAAGTGTCGATTAAACAAACTATATATTTATTCCTTGTAAAACCCATACTAAGTCTAAGAATAATTTGGCAGAAATAAACCGGCTGAATTGAAGTAGATTTCATAGTGAACTTTTCACGACATATTTTAAATTATACAACGATGGTACAAAATTCTGAATCATTCAACTACGTTTTGTTTTAAGATGTCAGATGAAGCTTCCATAAACTTTCATTGATATAAATAAGTATTACGAACCAGATTAATAAAAAAACCTTAATTTCACTAAGTCATAGACTAAATGAATTTATAGACACGTTTTTTGTTTTGCTAATGGCATGGTGGTGTCTATGGTAGAAAGAAGGTGAGAATAATATAGCTTAATATATCTTATTTTATACTACGTATGAATGTATGAAGACTTCAGCTATAAGAATTTTGTTCCTATTTTAGGACTTTCTGTATGCTAGTCATTACTCTGAGCTAGCAAAAGTTATTAGTTTTGTTATATCTTTTCAAAATATTTACATCAATACATCGCTGCATCCGATGGAACCACTGAGAAAAGCACTTTGCCCATTCGTCCTTAGGGGTCTCTTCGACGACATTTTGAAACGCAGCCACTGCTTCTTCGGCGTCTATAAAACATTTCTGCGAAGTTCTTCTTTTATTTTCGTAAATAAATAAAAACGCAAGGTGCGAGGTCGGCCGACGTCGCCAAGTAGTCGACTGTTTGCTTGGCGGTGTGCGACGAGGCGCTGTCTTGCGAAACCCATTCTACTGGCAACAAAGTATTTCATCATAGTTCTTAGGGGCAACAACGCTTCTTCATGATCTCTATCGAGAAAGTGTCTACGGGCAATCACATACACCTATTTTTTATAAAAAAAGATTGACTATTATAGGTACCGGTAGGATTTCCAATGACAGCATCAGATGCCTCACGCCTTTGAGTACGATACGCGTTGCCGGTCTCGGCATTATATGTCCGGAACAATCTAGATCATAATTATAATTTTTGCATGTTGAAATCCACTACAGCGTACTTACTTCTCTTGCTATATTCATTTAAAAATAGAAATAAAAATAAAAATCATTTTGTAAGTAGTTTGAGTACGGTTTGTTATACTTCACTATTAAAATTCTAATTGTTTTAAAATTAAAATTAACGGGGATTGTACTTGTCATGTGGCTTATCTAAATTTTATGCAATCTTATCTTATTTATAAAATAAGTTCATCGTCATCTAAAATTATCGTTTGTTCAAATGCGAACGTTCTTGTCAGTTTGTCAAAAATTATTTTGTAGTCTAAATATGTAAAATTTTGAATAGTTTAAATATGTAAAACTATGCAATTATTCGAATCATTATATCGGTGAGAATTTTAAGAAGAATAGAAACGTGTATTAATATTTACATTCAGTTGTACTTAAAACATTTTGTAATTTTGTTAATAAGCATAAGTTTATTTATCGCCATGTCATAAACTTTTAGTTACTATTTTGTAATACAATGTTTAGAATCAAACTAAGGTCGTTTATTAATTACCATTGAAATAGCAGTCCTGTACAAGTAAAATCAAGTTGGAACAGAATTTAACGTACAAAACAGACGTGGCTTAATTAATGGTTTTCAACCAGTTATTTCGACCATTTCATCTGCTTACATATTCAACAAACTAAACAAATAGTTTCAACAAAATAGGTAGGCAACCCGACATAGTTCGAATGAAATTTAGCGGCTTCGGATTTCTCCTTTTATTACAATCGGCATAGAGGAAAACCATAAATTGAAATGTGTAATGTAAGGAAAAAATGAGAATAACAATAATACCTATTTTTAATTTGTAACTTATAGATTTTCATTGAAGAGCTTATAATACATGGTTGTTTGTAAAGTATCGTGAATGTAAAGTCACAGGCAGTTACTGAAGTGTTAAAAACATGAAATATAGTCTTTTTTGTTAAATAATTCAACGTGACACACAAATTTAAACATAAGTGACATAAAATGAGATTTAAAGGGTTTACTGTCGTTATTTCAGACTTTTATTCCTGGGTTCATACGTTTATAAGTAAAATAAAGTCTTCAGCTACACGCGGTTTAGTTTTATAGTCCAGTAAAACTAAATTATAAATTTACACCTGTCGGATACGTAAAATAAAGTGTTAGGTACATTTCGTTTTACACAACAATAACGGTGGCAGTAAAGTCAATAGAATGAAAGTGAAATGAGAATTGAATGAAGAAATAGCTAAGTGAAATTATATAAATTGATGACAACGCTGTTTCAGCCTACAGGTAAATAAATAACACAATTAGGAAAGTGATTGATAGCACCATAACAAAATAAGGGAGCTATATTTTACCTTCGGATATTTGTTTCAGATTTTTTCTCAGATAACTTAGGCATTTAATAAATTCCCCAAAAAGGTTTTGCAATTTCTGTTCTTCAATAAATCGGTAGTCAACCGGTTTCACAGTTTATTCTTTGTTTTTTTAACGTGACATTTCTATTTATTTATACGATGCATAGTATCGAATATATTGATAGTACTCTGCCAACCCGTGAAAAATGATACAGGTAACTTTTTATCTTTTTACTACCTAATCGTTTATTGAAAAATTATATAAGTGCTTATTTGTTTTATTTTATCTATTAGTAACAACCTACACCACTCACCGTCGATTTGGCTACGATATAGTCCTTATGGCAGAATCGCTGGAGAATCTAAGCACTATGGTCACGAGTAGGTCTTCAACAAAACAAAGCTCATGTGTAACGTCCATGTCACACTTACGCCGGTAGTTGATGGGAGCACTAAACTCGAGGCTGTTGACGAGTATGTTTACCCGAATCAAATAGTCCAACTAGTTAAGTCCAACTTTAACCGAGAGGTCAATCGACGATTTCAACTCGGCTGGGCAGCGTTTGGGAAACTACGCCACATCTTCTCGTCAGGTATAACTCAATACTTGAGATAACGAGATTGTACAACCAGTGCATTTTTCCAGTTATGACTTATGGATGAGCTCAAGATCGGCCAAGGGTCGGCCATATAGTTTGAAAAAGCTGCAAACGATGGGGAAAAGGGTTCTCGAGTGGCAGCCTCGAACAGGCAGTCGAAGTGTAGGGCGATCTCCCACTGGATGGAGTGACAACCTGGTGAGACTTACAGAAAGTCGATGGCTCAGGACCGTGCTTAGTGGCATTCAGCATGGGGTAGGCTTATGTTCTGCAGTGAATTTGTGAAGGGCTATAATTGTCATGATGATTAGTAATAACCTGCAAAAATATTAACAAACGAGTTCAAACTAAGTGACACTATATAGGCGATGGCAGCATGCATAAAAACAGATACCCTTTATAATTCATTACAAATTAAAATTGATATTACGCTAAGTATTTATGATAAAGTACAACGATTTTTTGTAAAAATAAAATAAATATGTTTTATATCCACTTTATATTTTTATTTAATTAATCTTGTTTCGTTTTGGAAATTAAACAAGATTAATTAAATAACTTTGCGCATAGAAGTATTTATAAATAAAACATGTAAGCTTGCTTTACCACTAAAAATGACACGTTAAAGAAATGTACACAAATTGTATCAAGACTTAAAATAAATTTGCCACATGAAAATGATGTAAGCTTGCACCTAGAAGTAAGGACGATGCTTTCCGCTTGACGACGCGCGTCGCTCGCTATATGAGTGACATTAATGAGATATACGAGCGGCAATTTGTTTATGGACTTGCCGTTAGCATACACTACAAACTTTATGCACAGAGCATTTTCTTTCCCGACGTATTAAAACTAAAAAGTTGCGCATAGAATTTTATAGTTCCTCTTTCATTTGTAATAAAAGACAGGTTGATTCTACATTTTATTTGGTTCTTTTTTGTTAAGTGCTTATGGTTTTGAATGTCCGAATAAACCTCATGGTCTCCAATAACGGCTGTGTACCATATAGAACCATGAAAAATATCCAGAACGAGAACAGAGAGCTGTAAAAGTGTGAGACATCTGGTAATAAAATATCCAATCCACTTTGAGAGTGTGGCAATTATGGTAAATCCATAATAAAATGGGAGTGCCAGTAAACAGTTGCGGACAAAGAGAGAAAGAAATAAGTACATCGTAATCGTCAGGGCTTCCGTTAGTACACGAGGAAGGTAGTAAAGAAGGTCGAGCGGGAGTCACAAGAGGCGACAGAGCGAAACAAATAATACTTAAAAGAACATAATTAAACAAAATTAAAAAAGATATACTGTATGTTGTATGTATTCATCTTTGATGTGTATTTATAATATTCATAGGAGACTGAAAAATGTTAAAATTTTTATAATAACACAAATTTTAGTGCATGCTTAATTTTTGATTAAATTAATTAAAAAAAAGTTTAAATCTTGAAATTGATGCTATTTAATACTGTAATTATTATATCGTATTATAAAACAAAATGTGAAGTTGATAGCAATTTCTAAATTTTTTTGACAAATTTTGATCATACACTTATTAAAAATATTTTTTACATAAATACTCTAATATATCTCAATTCGGTAACGTTCAAAGTCTTGGGAAACATCAATTTATTCTTTCCTTGACCACAATTTGGCAAAGATGCTGAATCTTCAAACTTTCTTCGGAAATATATGAGTAGATAGATAGACAGTTTGTATAATGCATGCATTTTGTGCATGGACACGATCTCAACATATTTATATTTGTTTCCTTAACTCAGAGAAAACTTTAAATTTTAATATTTTTGTAGTTTTGTGTAACTATCGGTTTTATAACATTGAGAATTGTCAATGCCTACATTCTAAACCTGAAAGAGATATGAATTGACAATGTTTTGAGTGAAACTTTCATCTGCTTCATGTATACTTTATTTATTTATTTATTTTTATAACTTTTTTTGCTAAAAGCGTTATCCCCGCACTCTAGGATTTTCTCCTGTATCTTCGCGGCAATTTACATCCATAAATTTTATAAGGATAAACATCCACGCCCAGAAAAATTATTTGTGGGTCATATGCTCGTTTAGTGCTGGAATCGAACCCGCGACCTTCAGCGTTGCATCTCGCGCCACGGAGCCGTTATTATTTATATCCGTTCAACGATTCTTTATTTATAAACCTAAATATATTATTTATTTATTTCAGGCAATTTTATCACAAGTTAAAAGTAAAGTGACATCCAATATACATCCTACAGCTGGGCACAAGCCTTCTCTTATTTCTAAGATCTGATATGGATTAACTTGACCGCTGCACTTCAGTGCGTGTGTTACTTATTTTAAATGAAAAACTAAACAGTTATTCTATCGAATTTTAATTTTAGTAGACTAACTAGACTGCTTCTTTGGTCTAGTGACTGTAAGCGTGATTGCTGATTTAGTGATACCGAGTGCGAATCCCGGGTGGGGCACAAATCAGTTAGTGTGTTTTTCTGTTAAGAAATTTTCTGCAGCAGTAGTCAAAAAGTTGGCCAAATCTCTTTACGGTCGTATCGGATAGCCGTTCTATCGGACTATAAGAGTGAAGGAATCGAAATTGCACCTATGCTTACGTAGACAGTGCACGAGGCACTGTAACCCTGTCCGTCCTGTGTCGTGACCAAACTTCAGTCAGGAGAACATAGTTATTATGGACACGTACATGATACATTTTTGCGTATATTACATGATACACGTTTGCGTAGCGCGAAAATCGCGGACACAATTAGTATTTTACCCGCTTCGTGGCGAAGTGGAATAACTTTTTTTAAATGTTTACTTTTTTACCTCGTTTATTTTCTGCGACTTGGTTGTAAAAGCACCTATAGCATATATAGCAAAT
Source organism: Parnassius apollo (assembly GCA_907164705.1). Classification (NCBI taxonomy): domain Eukaryota; kingdom Metazoa; phylum Arthropoda; class Insecta; order Lepidoptera; family Papilionidae; genus Parnassius; species Parnassius apollo. The sequence continues at coordinate 16,274,108 of CAJQZP010001037.1, forward strand.
ATATATTCCCCCAAGTATTACTGACTCTTTGGAGAAAATATCAATCTTTTAACTAAGTTCAAAAGTAATGAATCTAAAATAAAATGTCTAACGTTTAATCTCTTTCCCACACAAATGCATATATAGATGTAATAAGAATATGATTGCCAATACAAGCTTGAAGCAACAATTCAGTTTGGAAATGCCTACAGCTACAGCTTTATTTCTTATTTGTCAATGTCGGCGATATAAAACTCGAGGTCTCGTATGTGGCACACAATAAATGCCCATCTACAAATACAAATCCAGTTACGTGGAGCCAGCCCCGACATTTGATAGAGAAACTGTGTGCAACGATAAAATTTAAAAAGTCATTTATTTCGAAATGCTTTTTCTCGGGTTGCCCGCGGCAGAACGGTATCAATTTTATTTTCCGTCGTTGCTTCCCGCGGACACTACACAGAAGATGCGATCAGTAGACGCTTACGCTTGTCGTGTGTTTAGATGGTTTTATTTACACATCTTATAAATAATATTGTCAGTTGGATCAGTTTTCTATACAATATTCAAGCTATTTTAAAAATTAGGAATAGTTTCACACAGACGGCAGCCATTTAAACAAATGATGCTGACGACATAACAATAAAATCTTGATAACACAACCCATGGATTCAAAGTAACCCAAGGGTTTCATTAGTAACTGTTACAGAGGGCCAGTACAGTTACAAAGTGTTTTATCTTAGTCCTCAAGGGTGACGACACATCTCTAGCCTTTTTGTATGATGTTGGCTGCAGATATACATTATAATATTATCAGTAACCTATGCATAATATTATCAGTATATTAATTTATCATAATATTGATAACAAGGTAATGTTCCACGAACTCAAATAAAACAAATAATATTATCATTAACAAATATCTTGAATATTCAGCTAAAAACATTAAAGCAAAATCCGCTCTTCTATATTCAATATTGAATCCAGAAACTAACTCTTTTTCTCCTACTGCATAATCAAAAGGAGTTCGATTAGTTTCAGCTAATCTTAAAGAGATTCTACAAGTAAATTCAACAATTCTTAAAGGTAATACAAAAAACCAAATCAAATCCTTATAAATAAATCAAATTATTTCTATTACATGGATGGACCGAAAGTTTGTTTGTGACATTAGTTTTAGGAAAAAATAACTTATCACAAGTGCACTGTTGAACATAGATCTCCCCCATAGATTATTGCCGCGCTCGGTACGTGCTAGCAACCGCAGTTTCTTGTTAATTCTAGTTGTTTTTAGGATGAAGTTGCTGCCTATCTCCTATTTTTTCCCATAGTCAACTCTTGCGACACCCATGAGAAGAAATAGGGTGATGGGCTCTCTTACGGTTAACTCTGACGGTTATGGTTACGGTCTCACTATTCGGCAAACTAAAGAAGTTAGTTTAGATTAACTAAGTCTAACATCCAGAGTCTTTGTCTAAAATCGAGTTCGTCCTATAGCAGCCATTTGCTATTACGAGTGTTAATATGATTGTCACTTTACAAGTAAAATATTCAAGACTATATTATATTCAGGTTGATGCTGGTATTTTATTTTATTCGGCCTCTACCTTCGACTGCTAACGAAACATTTTATTTTGTTCCCAATGGGTGACAACCCAGCTACATTTATCTATTTTATTTATTTAATTATTCTTCACTGTATACCAAAATACAAAATAACGAATAGTGTTTAACCTAAAGCTCACTTTGAAAGTGATCCCTTCCATCTTTTGCGTAAAGGACTGATACAAACAATTCTTAAAATAAAGCGGAACCTTAAAAAGCTATGAAATACATATAAATAAGGTATAAGTGATCATTTTCACTTATACCTCTTTTCATTTAATCTATTATATCATATTATACGAATATCTATTATATCATATGTACGAAAAAGGAAAAGTAATACATTATCTAATAACATTCTAAGCAATACGATTTAACAAGTCTTTTGAAAGAATGAAGAAATTTTGCACGACGAATGTGGAGAGCTAAAGAGTTCCACAAACACACAGCAATGACAGTAAAGTATTTTTTAATAAAGGAGGAAGAGTGCCAAGGAAAAGAGAGAGAAAGGTTGACAAAGGATCGAAGGAACCGATTATAGGCAAGGGAAAGAAACTAGAAACGGTCTTTTATATAATAAGGAGTGGAAGGATTAAATAGCACGCCTATACAAGGCGGAGAGAATGTGAGTATTCCTGTGGAGGCAGATCGAAGCCATTCGAACTCTTTGCGAAATTCAGAGATGTGATCATATTTGCGATGCTCATATATAAATCTAATACACAAATTTAGAATGCACTTAAGCTTATTAAGCTGCTCTTCGGTAATGTCAAGACAGCATGCATCAACATAGCCAAGGTGCGCCGAAATAGGGACTGAACGAGCAAAACTTTAGTTACTGTGGGTAGAAAATTTTGTAATCAACGTAAAGAACTAATTGCAGCAAATATTTTACAACTTACCTAATTAGAGTGTGTGGTCCAAGACATACGGAAGTCGCGATACAACCCCAGGTTTTTTAACTTGTTATTGTAAGGGATTTGAGTGCAGTCTAGTATAATAGAAGGTAGGGAAGCCCAGTCAATTTTTACAATAAATTAGAACTACCGATGATAATAGCCTGAGTTTTCTTACGATTAAATATTGATAAACATTTACTCCAGTTCGAAATACAAGTCAGTCAGATCAGCGTTAATAGTGTCAGTTGCTTTAGATAAATCTTCAAGAGATAGTTGAATGTAGATTTGCAGATCTTTAGTACATAAGTGAGACTTTTAGGACTTATAGAATTAATGAAAACTGAAAACACGATACTACACGTCACCTTGTGGTATACAAGCCGCTGTAGTCCAGGTGGAAAAAACATCTTGCACCTGAACGCACTGTCGAGTTTTAGGAGGACGGACTTTGTATGAGAAGTAAAAAAGGTCAAAAAACTGAAAATATCATCCTAAAGACGGCATCGTCAACACGTTCTAATTAAATTTTTTGGGTTTCTTTCGTAGACATTATTTAAATAAGTACTAACTGAAATACAATCTTTTACTTAGACCTTATTTTTATTAATAAATTTTCCGTACTCTTGAAACACCGAATTAGTTTTGCCATACCGAAGTGAATCATTTAATATTTTATATTAATAACCAATAAAATAGCTATTCCGCAACATACTGCGTAAAGCAAAAATAATGTACAAAATCTATATTACAAACAAACCTATATATACAAACCTATAGAAACTAGAAGGATTTTTATTAACGTTATCACTTATCACTCTATCAACTAATAACTACTTTACCTTAAAAACCTTATTATTGCTATGAAATTAATTTTATTCGGAAGTGATGGCGGTAAAGCTTTTAACGAAAATTCAAGGGATTAAAGTCTATCGTAATGAAATAAAAATATATTTTCACGCTTGGTCTCGCTCGTCACCTTTTCGTACGATAATAACGTCGTCCACTGCGATATAATTTTCTGGGAACAATTCCGTTCGAGTCACGCTCATACAAAAATTATTCTATATTAAATTTACCTTTGTATAAATGTAATAATCACGCAGAAATAACGTTGAGATGTTTAGGGACTGTGGCTTATTACTAAAAATAATACTTACGGAGTTCGTGCCCGAGGCGGCTGTTAAGAGATATGGAAAGCAAAACGATTATAATAGCAGTGAGAATGAAGTATGAGCGTCGGTGCTAGAAAGAGAAAAGATAAGAAAATAACGCGCAGTCATATATCATCACAACCACCAAAATCCCCTACTCGCCCCCGCTGGCCGGCCACCAATCTTATTAGGCTTCGTGCGATCTTGCCCGCCTACATTCTACTCAACAAGAATCATTGTTTAATCAGATATTTTATACATTTCTTAAAGCCCTTATGAAATGGTTATGCGTATATATACTCAACCATAATTTTTTTATTTAAATAAAAATATTTGCAAATTGTATGTGGTTTTATTTTCTCTAACTTACACGAGTATCGGTAATGCGGGGTCTTTGACAATCATCTAACCCCTCGGCCAATGCTGAGATAATAAAACATACCTATAATTTGAAAATTATTTTTTTTTTTGTTTTTTTTTTTTTTGAAAATAATATACACTTAACGCGAGTCACAGGGTGTTTGTTAAATGTTTATATATATATATATATATATATATATATATATATATATATATATATATATATATATATATATATTAGTAAGAAAATTTTTATAATTTCTATTTTCCAAATTTTCTGAAGTCCATATTACAATATATTAACGTTCACTATTCGAATTCGAGTCCACTAATTTACGGAATTACGGAAAAGGATAAACTGATCTCAATGATTGTTCTCTTATTTGCAAGTGTAACCGACTTCGAAAACATAAAAAAAATATCTACATAACAGTTTCTCAATTCGTGGTTTCGATATACGATATACGATTCTTAGCACCGACTTGTAAATAATAAATAAATTATAATAATGAATATATTAAATTAATCTTATAATAGAACGAATATCTAATCTTGTCCCGGCTTAAACACGCCGCTGTACCGCCAGCTATGGCGGATGGTTTCTGTCGGTGTATTTGCATGTGGACTCAATTATCAAAGACACAGGAACTCATTATGCCCTCGCATACTCACAACGGAACTCTCGCGTTACCTGATTTACAATTAAATCTTATATGCAAATTCTTAAACAGAGAGACATTCAAGATTTTTTGAAATATCTCGTATTGTTCATGATACTCGTAATTTACATTTAAGAATTATAGTAAACGATTAGTTAGGAATTATGATGCACTTTAAAATGTAACATATACATTATTTTTATATACTTTCATTATTTAATTTATACTGAATTAAATACTTGTAACATGTCTCATACCTAGTAGTCCTTTAGATATTCATTTAATACTAGTAACCCTCCCTGGCTTTGTCCGCATGAGATTTATAAATTTCACGTCATTTAGCTTTTTAAAATAATCATCAACGCGTATCATTTTTCCGTTTCACAAAAAATCTCCAAGTTTTTCGGATAAAAAATTATAGCTTAGATCACTCCTGGAACCGATAGATAACAATAATGTTTGTTAAATTTCATATCAATCAGTTTCCAGACCAAACATTGGACCGGACTGACAGACATATCAAGGTATAGATATAAACTAAATCTTATTTTAAACTTCAAAAAATGTAAATAGTAAAACGTTTGCAAATAAACGAAAAATTTACTTAGAAAAATTATTGTTGTTACATGGCGGAAGGCGCTTAGATAATTTGCAGTTCCCTACTAGATGAATTGACGACCTGGTAAGATATGCAGGAAGTTGATGGATGCAGATGGCATTTTTTATAGGATAGGGTGATGAACGAGCACACAGTCCACGAATCAAAATGCAGATGCGTTGTCACCCGTGAGGACTAAGATGGAATGCCTCTCGCCGATGTTTTATGATTAACATTATTATCGATAGCGATACTACGTTCGTTCTTACTTATTAGAATCGTTACACTATTAAAGTAGGCTTACTTAGTGTTACGATTATAATAAGTAAGAATACACTACAAAATAATACTTTTTTAGGTTTTTCGCGCACTTAAGTTATGAATTGAGGAAATTCTCACGTTAACTTATTACTTTTCTAGTTATAACAGCAGTTTCAGCAAATTTAGTAAATAAAGTAAATACATTCAAAGTAAAAAATTACCATTAAAGTCATTACAGGAAAGAAAAAGACACTGAAAAACTAGTCAAAACTCTAACCTACTATTGACATGTTGCTTTTATGTGTTGTTTTAAAACGTTTCTTTAAGACGCTAAATTAAATTTATAATATGATTATTATAGCTTTTCTTCAGAATAAGCATAATAAACGAGAACACAATCAACTTAATGTTAAGCGGGTATTGTCACCCATAGATACTAACATTTTTCCACGATTAAGATAGCTTAATCAGATCGAAGCACAGCTACAAAGATACACATACCCATAAATTGATACGATTTGTCACAATCGTTACACTCAGAAGGTCCATATTTTATAACTGGCCAGTTTTGACATTGTAATTCCGCCTTGTGTTGATTTTGTTTGCATAATATCATCTCTCTTAGGACATCCACAGGATGAAATGGAATACTTAATGTATGCTTATAGTTGATATTTAATAAAATTCAAAAATTGATAGGAAAAGTTAAAATACAATGGAATCTTATGTGGTTTCATGAGATTCGATTGTATTTTAAACTTTCCTATCAATTTTTGAATTTTAGTAAATATCTTAAGAACTTACATGCTCAGTCGGAAGCGCAACGAGTTACACTAATGAGATATGCAAGCACGGATTCGTTGACTTTGTTTTACTTAAACAAATTATTATGATCGTTCATTCAAATATTTAAAAAAGTAAGTTAAACATATTATGTTAGAAATATAAATTTGTAACAATTTCTTGTACCACTCGTACTATAATATTTAGTACACAATATTTAAATATTTAGTTACAATTTTTACTGAAAGGTATCTCCGTGTTTGAGTATATTATTCTATAATCAATTACGTTTACGTGGTAGAGCCACGCTGCAGCTATATTATAGTTGTAGCACATATGGGTCGGCTCGACCGGGGCAGGACCACGCTCTCACAGAATACCAGCGTAAAACAGAAGCGTAATTCTACTGTGTTTTGTATGATGAGTGTAGAGAGCCGGAGAGTCTTTCTACTGGAATCGAGGCATTCCGTCTTAATCCTCAGGGGTGACAACGCATTTGCATTTGGATTCTTAATTGAGGATAAACATGGATGTCTATGGTTGAGTGACAAACGAGCACACGGTCCACCAATGCTATTAATTTTTTTATCGAATTATATTAAACGCACACATCCATTTCATGTGAATTTAATATAATATATAAAAACAGATTTAATAAATAATTTAAATTACTAAGAACAAAGTTAGATTTCCCCAGTTTACCAACTAAAATTATTTCCGAGTACCACGCAGATATCCGCGTACTGCTATTACTCCGGTCGTGCTTTTACGCACCAGACTTCGGCCTTCGGCACCAATTGCACTTACACAATCTTTCATTTCATGTAAAATATATAATAAATACAGTCCGTTAATTTACATCTACATTTATTCTCCTTACACTTTTCATTAAATTTATTATCAGCTATAATACTAAGAATATAATACTAAGAATGACTCGCTAAGTTGAGTCATTCTTAGTATTATAGAGCTAGTTTCTCTGATTTGTTATTACGTATTTTTTAATTTAGCCTCTTTTATTATATATTTAGCTATTATAAATGATGATGATTTTATTTTTTAAATTTAGTTGTAATTTCAATTAAAACACTAATTATAAGGTTGACTTAAAGTAAATCCCTTTTCAAACTGTTTAAATTAATAAGTTTTTGCAAGCTTTTACCAAATTACTTTTATATATTTTTGTTTGTTTCTGGATTTGGTTTATTTCTATTTTTAGCTCACTTTTAAATTTATTTAGTAATATTTGGCAAAAATACTTTTTTATTTTACTTTTAAATGATTTTACATGTCATGTGCAGGTAATGTAAAAACTTAAAGAAATTTATGTAGTGTAAAATCGCTGGTAGACCCAATAAATAATATAGCTTAGTCATGTTATGTTATCGAAGAAAAAAAAATCGTTTCAAAAATTAACTTAGACGTTAAATATGAGCAAGTAATTTACCAAGTTTACAGTAAAACAACATTTGGAAATAATTTATCATTCTCTCTATAGAAGATTAAAACATTAAGTTAGAGTAAAAAATTAAATGATAAATATCTGTTCCTCTCGCTGCAAAAATATTTTCACGCTCGGCCTCGCTCGTCATCGTGTTTGCCACGATACCCTTATCTAACCATAATGTACCATTTAGAAGTAAGCATTTCCTTAAATGTACCCTTGAAAGTAATACAGTCATCATTCAGATGTCATATCTCTTTAAATAAAATGAGATGATGATCACATTTTACCTTAGTCCTTGTAGTCTAAGAGCTTTATTATTAGATTATAAAATGTAGCACGTCATAATATTATGACACTTGACTATCGTAGAACTTAACGATGAAGTTAGTCAGTTCTTTTGCATATTTTCAATACTTTTCGTAATTTCTTTAACGGTCTTCTAAACGTTCCACACATTCTGTCAAAACGTTTTGCTTCACTTACAGCAAGGGAGTGGTATAATTTACCGGTGTCTGTCTTTCTATCTGATTAAAAACTAGGTATCTTTAACTGTAAAGATACCTAGTTATATATATAAGATAAGCATACTTTTTTGAGCTAAAGAAAAATTATAAGTTTATTACAATATAACAAGATTAAATTAATGAAGAATAATGAAGATATAATTTCTCAGATTTATCAGAGTTATTTGTTGAGAGTTATTTAAGTTGAAGTGGCAAACGAAGTTACAGTTCACTTAATAGTATGCGTCCACTGCAGTCCATTTGTACACATGTTCGAGTTCTACTTCAAAAACAGAAGTCTGCAGAAGTCACCTGTTGAATATTCAAATAAAACTAGTTTTTATGGGTTTTGTCGCGTATACTAACTTATTCTATATTCCTGACGTTTTAAGCACTGTACTGCACCAATGGTCACGATGTGGTCTGTGGTGTTCGACGTTCCAATGTCATTGAGCACAGCTATCTCCAGATTAAAATTATTAGTTAAGGTAACCGTGGTAATATACGCGATAAAATCCGTAAAAACGAGTTTTATTTAGATGTGTAGTGTTCACGTAAATATAAGATATCATTAAGCTGAAATGTCTTATAGCCTACAATTACACTGGCTTTATATACCCTTCAAACTGGAACATAGTAGTCTGCTGTAGTCTGCGACAGACTGCTAATTCGATCTTGAACCGATTCATCTAACAAAAATTACTCTACATAAAATCCTATAATATCCACTATTATTAATTATTCATAGCAAGTATTTATACAAATGATCATGGCTTATGTATTAATCCAGCACTCACAACAGCAATAGTTTATCACGAATGCACGATATTCTCAAAGATATCACGTTTCGCATAACAAAGGTATTCTAATAAATTACTCGAAGCAACCCTTATAGTTGGACTAACCTAGATTAAAATTGACTATGGATACACTCATTCAATTGTTAAGTTTTGCTAACACTAGGAACGCATAATATAGGGATAGCAAATTTCTAAAACAAACTGTAAAGTTGTTTCATATAAGAAAGTGAGACAAAAAAAAATAATTATATAATTTCCTAAATCTTTCCATTATCTTTTGTACAGATGTGTGCTACCTACCACAACATCGTCTTTTAAACTTGTAACGCCTTCTAATATCCTTACAGTTATTTTCAATTAACATAAATGCGACTATATCTCTACCTATATTTAAAATGTATATTATATATTATAAGATATTCTAAGATTATATATTCTAAGATTATTTGATAGTAACATCAACACAACATCATTCCACTATATAGTAAATTCAATTTAGTTGTGTTCATGTATACATCGGAAGAGATTTACGGGCTAGTGGAGAAAAAATTATACCAAGTTAGGGTTAAGTGCTTAGTTAAATTTACTAAGATTATATAGCTCACTATAAATCAAAGGGTTTGTTTCTGAATCTTTTTAATACTTTTTTCGGTAATAAATATTTCTAATCCTCCATTATACCTTAAACATAATTTCAACTTTACTAAACCGAACATTAACCTTATCCCTGCTCCCAAAATTTATAGTCACGAAAAAGTACCAGAAGCATTATTCCTCCTTCAAAGTTCAGGTGATACTCCTTTAGAACACTCTTCCGAACGACGTTAAAAATTAATATCCTCTCTGTGTTATACAAAATTTGAATTTATACTTTAGATTCTTCGCTATTAAAAAGCCGATTAAATAGAAATAATAATTTTGCAATGATACCTATATAAGCATTACGCAAATCATATATCATTAACCAAAGTGATAGTAGTATCGGACATTTGTGTTGTTATAATTTTAGTATTTTAGGGAAAGTTCACTGGTCTTCTACTAAATAATTTCTTGGAAATATAGAGGGTAAAATACCGCTTATATAAATACACTTATTTGTACAAATATAATCGTCATGCATACTCACACTCGCATATCATTATCATCAATATTACAGTCTTACAAGACCACTGCTGCATTCATCGATGTCCCATGTGAGGTGTCTTACACTCCGCTTACCAGCACGTGGCTGTCACTAGAGATCGTTTATTCTCCATCCGTTGTCAGTTCTTTAAGCTACATAGTGGCCGGTCCATTGCCATTCTGGCTAATTGGTCCTTTGATCCACGTCGTTTACTCTGGTTCTACTGCAGATATCTTCATCACATATTCTATCGCGTGACGAAACTCGTGTATACGGTTGTCTATTAAATGGTATATATATATATATATATATATATATATATATATATATATATATATATATATATATATATATACATAATTATTAATAATCATAAAGTTTTTTTATACTTAAAACTTTATTAATAATGAACTTATAGCTATTATTTAGGAAGAGCATTTTTTTCATATCTTGCTGATTTAACTGTTAAGAGAATGTCATAAGGTATTAATTCTGCCTTTTTTTTGTCACCCTTAACTTAAGGAGATTACAATATAGGATTAACAAATATATTTTTGCGTTTATTGTACAATCATCATCAGTACAGCCTTTCACAAATCAACTGCTGAATTTAGACCTATGAAGTCCCAACCAACTTCCTGCTTCTCTTACCGGGTCGTCACTCCCTCTTGTATCAACAAAAAATAAGTAATAATTGTTAGTGTATTTCTATTACGCAGGTATGATAATGCCCATGGGGGTCCACCTACACAATACAATGATTTATTCCTAATAAATGGCAACGATGCCAACGATTAATATAGTTTACCTTGTACCGTGACAAAAACGAGGTCATTTACGAAACGCATTACCCAGAATATATGGTCACAATTGCAATAATTTGTTTAACGTACACCATTTATCTAAATGACCACTCGTTTGTAACATTTTATCAAACGTTAAACGTTTAATTTATAAATAATTCGCGTTAAAATTATCATTACAGCGCTTTGAAGCAATTTCAAATTCATAATATACGAAATTGCTTCAATTTATCATAATTTTTTTAAACTTAAATTGATTTAATTGATTAGGATAATTTACACAATAACATATAATGTGAATTTAATTTACAGTTTATGTAATTTTGTAGTGTTTTATGTAGTTTTGTATTGGTTTCCAGAGATTTTACTAAGGTATTATAGTTATTGAAAAATGTGTGTGAGTAACACTGTCTGCGTTTACTATCAAACTCTCATTTAGCGATGTATGCGCTATTGTAGGGCTTGTTGGCGTGGCGGTGGGCCAAGCGTATATCTTTGGTACTTTGGTTGTTTGGGGAGCGGCGTATGTCCAACAGTGAAACTGATAAACAGTTTTTTTTTCATAAGATGTATTAGAATAAAATAAAATAAAATTCATGTTCATCATGTTTCCGAACACCTGCGTGTTTCATCAAGTTGTCACTCCATGTAGTTGAGGGGCGCCTGACACTGCGCTTGCCGGTACGTGACTGCCACTCAAAAACTATTAGATATTATAGTTATTAATCATCATTATCAACAATATCTTAATTATATCTTAATATCTTATATATATTAATTACCAACGTTTCGGGTTCCTTAAAAGTTTGCAGTCTGTGAACATATTCAAGGTCGTTCCCACCATTATGTTAGATTTAATAAACCACAAATCCTCGCAAAGGAACACAGTTTCCTACCAAAGATGATACGCGATGCTATTGAATTTTGAAAATCACCCTAATTTCAATGGAGAAGATGGATGGGTGCTGCCATCTGCTTGGGACCCTATAACTAACAAAATTAAATCCAAACCACACCACTGCAAGATCTTAAGATACTTTAAGCTCGTTTTGCGTAGATTGAACCAAAAATTAATATTCAAAAACTGAAGGTCTCCCCCGTGACCATGGGTGCTGTAAATCACCCGAAACGTCGGAAATTAAAAATAAGTTAAACGCGATAAAATCCGTATAAAAAGTTTTATTCAAAATACATACAAATTAATAAGTCGTTCCATTACACTTAATAAGCGCAGTTCCGTTTCACTTGTGTGTAAATTGTAGCATGGGGTACATTTACCGTTTGAGTGTAAGTGTATGAAAGTTCTAAGTTGCTTTGAGCATGTGTCAACTTCAGCGATTGTGGCTCGTTCCTTTTACGCTTTAAAACTAAAATTGCTATTAAATTAGGAACTTGTGCTCGGGAGCAAATATATCGTCATGCTGACACAATAGTTTACTTACTTTGGAGACCTGGCAACTTTACTTTGTATTATGAGTCGACAATGACTAATTGTTACATAAAATGAGTGTAAAAATATATCGCCTGATATTAACGTCACAAAAGTCATCGATCCAAATTTTTAGCATTAACAGGCCAACGTTTAGCCAATATACTTGATGTTAAATGGCAACCGGAACCCTTCCATATTTTCTTTTAACATTTATTTATCAAAACTGGGTGAGTGAGCCGGACTAATATCTCAATTGCACGTCTAAAGGCGAACGTTACATGTGATTAAGAATTAAATATTATTCGAGCCACCCGAGCACCTCGAGAAATCTTAGTAGGTAAGTTTTTTTAATATAACTAATGATTTCGCAGAATGACCTCAGTGAACCGAGGTACTTATGTCTGTAGCTGGCTACCGTTCAGCTATCAACTGGTATGGGGCTGTTCATGCCTAATACAGGCTCTACTATGCGTCAGCTTTGGTCAATCATCCAATAAAAAAGTGCAATCATCCAGGTGGTGAGGATACTATCTCGAGTTTTTTCGTGATGTGCGATGCTCCCTGAAGCTAATTACCGTAATTTTAACCTCCAATCACCGCACGTGATACTTTACCTACTTTTTCTTCAGTCCAGAAACAGTTTACTCGTGGAAATGATCCACACGATTTGGCGCAATCGCGAAACTTTACAAGTAAATCAGTGTTCGTAGTACCAGGTCTTCGCAGATAAAAAAAATAAAACACCTCGATGAAGCATAATTTTTTTATTGAAAAGTTTAAATCGTTTAACAGCGAAAGCAAACGTGCACAACATTGGAGACTATTTGTCTAAAAAAATCCACACGAATCACATTAATGGTAAAGTTCACCTTTGTGTATCGCATGTCAAATCTCGTGACGTGGTTTTAAGGTGGATAATGTTTTTATTTTAATCCATTAGTACGCTGTGGTAGACGGCCGGACGTCCGTTGGCGTAGCAATTAAGCTTTGATCATTTAATAACAATTTCTTTTTCGTTACTCTATACAAATAAATAAAATTGAAGTGTTTGTTTGTAATGTCAAAAGAACAGCTTTTTACTAAACGCATTCGAAGTATATAGGGAACTTATAACAAAAAAAACATTTGAAATATATCCCTGTTGCCTTTTTCAAAAGTCAGCTGATCATAATTCAGCATGCCTATATTAAGGTCTGGCCCAATCAGAACGTCCCGCAATCCGTATGACAATCAACTACCGATCAAGAGTCAAGGTGAGGTCAAGGTCAACTTGTTTACTTCTGACTTCGATCTTACTGTTTCACTTTACTCCTGAATTTAAAAAAATGGTAATACATATACCAACTGTCTATCACAGAAATTTAAATACGTCGCTTTCGTTTAGAATACGCTTAGATAAACAATCTCGGGATATTAAAATAAATCGTTTTCACTACTCTTATATTATTGTAGCGTGCAATTTATCTTAAATAAGTTATACTCTTTAAAATTTTAATTCTTGATTGAAGATAAACGTAGATATCTAAGGGTCATAACTTCCACTTATCAACAGCTGGAATGTGTGCTCGCCTGTAACCCTTATTCTAGATAATTGAATTACCATTTTTTAAAATAGTGAGCAATAAATACAATCAAAATTTAAGTTTTATCCGTACCATCCCTAATATAATTGCAGATCGCAGAATAAGAACTTAGATTTGTGTTCTAAAATAAAAAAGTATAGGGTAGTTGTAAGATATAAAAAATTGCTTTTCGATAACTGTGAATTGAGAATATAAATTATACCATTAAACGAATTTAATTTATTACTACAAAACCAAAATAATTAAGCAGCGTTTTATATATGACATAATCATTATTTAAAATGTAAACATTTGGCTCTAAACAAACAGAAAAACTTTATTAATATTGTTTGCTGTGTAAGCTCGTTTGTACGTATAATATTTTATTCATAAATTACTTTCGCGGTTAATGAAATACAACATTTGCTACCTCGCCCATTTGGCATAATATCTCATTGGCAATTATTGTGAAATATTGCTGTAGAAGGTTTTAACAAAAATATTGGGTATGAAAACGAAACAATAAATCTTTATAGGCTATTAAGCTTTATGTAGGAGCTTACATAAAGTGGATCATTTGCTGATAGATGTATTAGACGTTATATAATTTTACTTTATAAAGTTCAATTAACATTAAAATAAATTTCAAAAGTACCACAACGAAGTCCCATGACGGCTTTTCTTATAATGTAAGTTTGCAAATGGATTGGTGAACACTAAATTGATATTTTGACTAATAATTCTACTCCCCATCATCAATCTGCGATTTGAGATCGCGATTTTTTTGCTATCAGTCGGTTGGCAGAGTTTTCTCCATGAATCAGCAAATTGAAGCACGCCCATAAGAGCATAGAAGTCAAGCAAAAGTAAAAAAAAAACTTTTTTAATTGACACAATCTACTTCGCAGCTACGGCTACTCAGGGAGCGATATTTACCAGCTTTCGTTGAAATTGCGCGACCGCGACATGCGTAAAATATAAAAAAACGTGCGTGCGGTTGTTTGTGTCTGCTGCTTAATGCAGTTAGGTAAATAAAACAACTAACTAAATTATTGCATAGTAAAATACATTTGATATTTTTACATCCAAATCTTTCACTTTGTAGCGTATATCTTAAATAATAAAATTAATTAAACACAAAATTAAACAATCTATATCAAAGATAGGTGCTAAATTGTACATCGAACATATGAAAATTGGTAAGGACATATAACTACCATACAATAAGAATTAGGTTTGATGTGATTGAGAGAAGTATTAATAACGTTATTATTCACCATTTGCATTAGCGGTTCATGATAACCGAAGTCGCTTTGGAGTCAAACTTGTTCTCAAAAGCATTCGTTGCTTAATGAGTTTCGAACAGATGTTTGCGCCGTTTCGTTTCCTTACACACTGGGCAAACTAGACAAATTATTTCTACAACGAATGCCGTAACATAACTGGAATTAGTTGGAGTCAAACTTCGGAGACTCAAAGTCAGATTTGCCTAAAATATCCACATATTAAATTTATGTTGATATTTTAAATAATTAAATACGCATATTGATTTCTTATAGTTACGCGAACACTATAAACTTGTACAATTGTACACGCATTACATTAAACTACTTTTACGGATTTTATCGCGTTTAATTTCCTTAATTTTATACCCGACGTTTCGGATGCTTTCCAGCACCGATAGTCACAGGAGGTAATTGACACCCCGATGTCAGAGTTGACCCGAAGTTCCTTCAGCTTTTTAATTATTACTTTTGGTCCGATCTAAGCAGCATGAACTTACTGTGTCTACAGGACTCCGAACAGGTTGAATTCCACACACAATTCCCAGCCTCCTTTAAATTATAAATTGTAATTTTTTTTAATTTCAATAAGTTTAATTTTAATTCCTCACGTATCACCCTTGGTAGGAGGAGGTAGGATTCGATGTATTTTCGTGAGGGTTTGTGGTCTGTCAAATATGATGTAATGGCGGGGGCCGTGATCGCAAATCTGCAGAAGTCTGCAGTTTGTGTTTGTGATTTGAAATATCCTCATCTTGTTCTTCATCAGCCCGTTAATTCTACTGCTGAAGCTGCTATAAGCTTCTTCGCTTGTATTGAGAATTATCGTTATTATCAAGTTTGGCGGGTGAATAGGCGTTCGTAGCACTAGACCCGTCGTACCTTTGACGTTGCTCTTCCTTGTTTGTCTGAGAATTTTACACGGGGTATACCTGGAGTAAGCGAGGTGATTATACCGTCAACTAACGTAAGCCAGAAATATTTTCCGTCATTTTTCTTAGGCGGCTCTTACTACACTTACAGAACGAAATGGGGTAATGAACTATTTTACTCTGCCACTGCTTTGTGGATTATAAATGTATTTATCCATATCGATATATAGAAAGGGTGTAATCGAAAGGTACAATAATTCTACGTTCTAAAGTATGTTATAGACATACTGAACTTTCTATTATGCTTTAGATCTTTTCCTTATTCTTATTTATTCATTCTTTAATTATTTTTATGTCACCTATTTTGAGTCTAGTTATTAATATTTTTTTTCTAATCATATAACCCTATATTAATTTTAACATAGACTTAGATTATACTTTTTTTAAGGAACAGATATTACTTTATTTGAATAAGAATACACAAATAATAACCAACTAAATTAATTACCTATAAATATATGTATAATTAATAATAGTATTTATAATTAATATTGATTACACATAATATAAAAAAACTATAATTTATTGATACTTACGATTGTTTTCCCAGATTTACAATGTTATTTTAAACTAGCGATCCGATTATTTCTGGATCTCGACAACAGCGCCACCTACCGGGCCCAAACGTGAGTATAAACCATCTTGGGACCAATTCAGTCATACACAAAAATAAATCAAAATCGGTTGGATGGTTTCAAAGTCTATAACAGTCATTGGTAGAAACTAAGACGCTTTTTAAAGTTATAGATAGTCATACTCGCTCTAGAATGGCAATACGAAAGGCAGGTAATTACCAGGTTCGCATTCAGTCGGGCACGCTCTCGTGTCGTGGCTATACTTCGCAATAGCACGTAAATCTTCGAGTTATTCGTGGCAAAAATGCCTTCCTGTGTTTTTGCCACGAATAACTGATGGTGCACAAATTACATCCTTTTTTATACGTCTTTGGTTAGAAACATATTTTTGTGTTTTATAATTTTAAATTATTATTTTTATTTATTATATTTATACTATATTAATTATAAAAACTAGCCGGTTTCGCTTCAACTTTTGTTTTTAATTTTAAATTCCACTAGCCCACACCTAATACCGTTCCGTCGGTGTCGTAAGAGGCAACTGAGGAAAACTATAACATCTTCCTGATACGAGTATCAATTCAAAATAATGAAAAACTGCGGTGGCCAACCCGCATGCCAAGCGTGGGAACAATATTGGATGAATGAATTGATGGGAAATTTTAATTATTTGTACCTTACCTACTCTTAAAAGTAAAATAAACAAATAAATGACAATAACGAATAAGCATTAACAAAAGTGTGTTAAAGTGATATAGCATTAGGTGCTGACATTGCGTTTTTCTTTTGAAACTTAATAAATAGCTAAGTGATTGATGGCAAGAGCACAGCTAAATTGAGGCGTGGAGATTTCAACATAAATACTATAGTAATGTTAACGTTACCGTTACAGTCTACAAAGACCACTGCTGGGCTTAGGCCTCCCCCATAGAGTGCTTAGTAGATTTAGCCATAGTTGTCACCCTCGGCACGCAGGTTGGCAACCGTAGTTTTTTTTTTCAAATAATTTTGAATTGTTATTAGGAAGATGCTGTTGCCCAAATCCTAGTTTAGTTTCTTTCTGTAGCGTCTTACAACATCCACTGAATGTTTAGGCGAGTGAATATTCCTATACCGCTTCTACACGGTAAGATGTTAACGTTATTACTAATTTATTAATGAGATAAATATAATTGTTAACGTTTATTACTTAAATTACACTACAATGCACATACGTTATTTTCTATTTCATAGGACAAAGTGTTATATTTTTTTAAAGAATAAGCGTGACAAACGTACACAAAGTCCACCTGATCGTAAGCAAATGTGCATCTACATTTTGCCCATAGATACAATTTAGATGAGTTGTCACCCTTGACGACTAAGATGGAATACCTCGCGTACTCTATGAGAGCGTGGCTGTTAACCGCTCGTTTGCTTCTTGCAACCACAGTTGCAAAAACAGAATCCTTAACTTTGCTCTTTGCAACTGTGGTTGCAAAGCGACGAAGTTCTTTTAATTGAATTTAGACCGTATTTTAAACGCACAGAGTCTAACTATTACGTATTAAAACCAAAAACAAATATATAAACCATAGATTTGGATCAAAATTACCAACCTCTTGGACGAAAAATATCGAAACTTTGTTAGTTAAAGTTTTGTGAGTGAAGTGACGCTTGAGTGGATTTAACGAGGTGATAAAATATGCCATGAGTATTGAATTTTATTGATTTTTGTTGAGCTAGTATTTATATACTAAATTAATGTTTTCTTGTATTAAAGTAATATTTTTGCAAATACTGTATGAAAAATGTGATAAAGTCGACTTTTAAAAATACTCAGAATGACGCGAATCTAAACATAATTTTCTATCATATTATTATCGTAACTATGTTGTATTGATGATATTGGAATATAATTATTCGATTTAAGTAATAAAGTTTCATAAATTGTTCATCATATTATAATATAAGTTTTTATATAATAACAGCCTAGATTGTAACTAACAAATAGCGAGCAATTGCGCAATCCGTGAATTTTTCATCTGGTTGCACTTAATATTTTTACTATGTATTTAAATATAAATCGTTTTTAATATAGGTAAATATATCAAGTAACTCATTAAGTTTAAGGATATAATAAATAATCTTACACTTACCTATATTATTTTTTTGATAAACCCGATTTTTTACAAAAAGTCGCTAAAATGGCTTGTACTTGTGATTTCAACACCTCTAATATATTATTGTAATCATATTATGAAAGAATAACATACGTATTTTCTTTTATTATTTTAATGGCTATTCATAAAATTTAAAATATTTGAAGTGCTCCTCTCGAGTAAGTCATAAATTAGGTTTTATTGACGGCGGGTCGAACGTGAGAAACACAGTCCCGACGTACTGGCAAACTAAGCTACCCTTTTTTTGTTCGCAAGCAATCGAGCGGTTAACTGGTCAAGCCGCCCATTCGTGCTAGAACCGTAATGTTTGTAGCTTGACTCTACCACGTTTATATGTCATCCGTCACCTTGATATTTGTGCATGATAAATAAAACCACCAAGTTATTAAAGTACTCCTATTACTTATTATCTTGAGTCTGTTATATACCACTGCAGAGGAAATCCCTCTCTAACCTCTTTCTACTCCTCATAGTTAAGATCTTTTGGATTCAATCTGTACAGGCAAAACTATGTTCTGTATCTCAACATTACAGAAGGACTACCTCCTCGGCGAATAGAAAGTTTGTTAACCTTTTATCACCAACGAAATTGCCCGTTTCCTCTCAGCTCACCATTAGAGCTCTGAAGATATCATCTATCGTCGTTATGAAGATTCTCAAAGACAATCGTTTCCTCCCATTTTGTATAAAGAAGAGGTCAAACGAGCATGCGACTCACCTGATGGTAAGTGACTAACGTCGCCAATGAACAACTGCAACACCAGGAAAATTGTAAATGCGTTGCTGACCCTCAAAAAAGAGTAGACTCTTCTCTTGAAGATTCCTGAGTCGTATTGGTCCGAAAAAGATCACTGTTGGTAGTCGATTCCACAAGGAAGTTGTGTGAGGAAAAAAACTTCTAAATCACACAGTGGTGGATCGCCAATCGTCCAGATGGTATGGATGGTGTCACAAATTTTGTCGCGATTTTGGGATAGTGAAATTGAGCGGCTGGTTCCTTAACAAGTCCGAAAAATTCCTCAGAGCAATCCTCGTGGTAGATGCAATAAAATATGTAACATCTCTCCGTAGTGCTAGTGAGTCAAGCCGATCAGAAAGAACTTGCTTGCCGATGATGCGAACCGGTCTGCGCTAGATAAGATCAAATGGAAGAAGCTGGGACTGGGGAGCCCCAGCCCTGAGATGGAACAGTATTCCGTGTGAGGCTGAACCTGCGCCTTGTAAAATTGCTGGCGGTGTGCCGGCATGAAATGCTATCCCGCTTTGCATAGCACGCCAAGCTATTTAGAGACCAATTTGACCTAATCTTCCAAGTGACCAAGAAATTGCACGTCACTCGATGTATCGATGCCAAAGACTCCGACACTGTCTGACGCAACGAGAGGTGTGCCCTCAAACTGAAGAGATACGGCAAAGGGGTTCTTTTTAGCGGTAAACGCAAAAACTTATGTCTTCAGGGGATTAATCTGGTCCAGATTTAGTCGCCTCCAGTCCGACTTTGTTCAACAATCTCTCGAATTCAGACACAAGCTTGTTCCGGTACTTGGCGACGTTTTTCCGAGAAATATTGGCACGGTCAGTGTATAAAGCATCACCAATGTTGTCGTCTACATAGCAATGAATGTTACCGGTTTCAATATATTATTGATATTGTAACGCTTCCGCTCTCTCATAATAATAAATAAATAAAATACTAAATGTGTTATATTCCCCTTTATATTAAAAATTATATATATGTGACCAGGATTAATAAATTATGTTTAGATCTTTCTAAATGATCTTTCTAAAGGTTTAATAATAGGCCGTTTGTAATATTTTGGCGTGATCGACTTAGTTAGGACCCTTATTTACGTTATGTTTGTTTAGTAACTTAGTTCTTTTAGGTGTCCTTTGGAAGAATGAATATTCACTAGAGCAATTGAAAGCTGTTGGTAGTGCCTTATAAGCTAAGTGAACCCCGTTCACGAAGACAAGGCTCGAGAAAGGTTAAGAACGTAAAACGTCTTTATTCCACTTGCATCAGGTTGACATTATTAATTTATTATTATTTATCCCTTCCCGCTTGGAAAAGGCTCACAATATATTTATACAAAAATACCCGATACAAGGGCTTCGCTCTCCTACATTTATTTAAAAAAATGTAGGGGAGGTACACGGCCCCACACACGCCGTGCACGGTGAGCGCCAACCATTTTGATGCACTCCCCCCGTAGGGAACGCTAATTCGGGAACTGGACCGTAGTCCACAGCAAAGTAACTGGCGAACCAGTAAAAGAGGCTTGGCCCCTTGCTAGTGCGTAAGCACAAACATCGACCGAAGTCGCGCATGTCAATGCGTGTAAACGCCAAACAGAATACGAACGAATCCAGCCACAGTGAATGTACGTCACACGGTTTAGGCAAATAGGCACACTGGCCGTAAACCCTCCGTGAGCGCCACCACCTGCCAGACCACCGCTCCTGCAGACGTGATGTAAGTGTATGGCATCACCACCAATTGCATGATCAGCACGGCTACTAGCCGCAGAGCGTGTCATGTGTCTACCGCTCACCTCAAGGGAATGGGGTCCCACGTTGTGCGGCTTTCGGCCGCAGCCTTGAGAGTCTCCTCAGATCCTCCCGCCAGCTAGCACCCGCATGAGGTCGACACATATGCTCCACCAACCAATACAATGGCAGATATATCCAAAAGGCAGTTATAGGATAAGAGTAATAATTCGCCATCAGAAAGGGTTTGTGTCCTGACGTTGAGTAAATGCATTTTCGATCATGTTTGTCTCACCCACCAACAAGTTGCCTTCAATCATTCAAAGGTGGGAAAGTTACAGAGATATAATATTATGTTGTTATATAAAACATCGTGGAGGGCAGACAGTCTGCAGCCCCGCAATGAAGGGACCCGACTTGGGCAAAGCTACTTAGGTGTGAGTCAAACCAAGACGCAGAGAGCGCCATTGAGAATAGCGTCCCACCAAACAACCATCGCAGAGACGCAATTCTGCAGAACGCAACAAGCATCAATACGACTATCGTCGGGCTTACACCATTCCAAGGTCCCCCATACATCCCAGCAGACATCACCACCCGTATACCTCCATCGACCAGAACCACAAGAGAGCGTCGAATCAGGCGCAGCACATACGCAGATCCATCACAAGACGCAATACCGCAAGTAGCAGTAAGCATCAATGCAACTATCATACCGATGGCGCCTCCTCACAACACACCCAACATGATCCCTATCGACTTTGGTAACAAAGTTGGTATTGTTGTTATATAAAAAATATCACCAACGTATCATAGTAGCACGCTACTAAGACGCCAATGAACAAAACTCCACGTATCATAGCGCTAATGTACTAAGACATGAAGTTGAGTATGCCTGTTACACTTAAAAGTGCTACCAGACACACTCATCATCCCAATCCGAAAGATAGACGACACATCGCTATGCGCAACGACGTCGCCCACAAACGGTATGGGTGTGCGATGTCCACGGGAAAGCCGTATTGCTACAACAAACCCGCTTACCACCAGCACTAAGATGTTAATTGTATACCTCCATCGACCAGAACCACAGGAATGCGTCGAATCAGGCGCAGCACACCCGCAGATCCATCACAAGACGCAATACCACAAGTAGTAGTAAGCATCAATGCAACTATCATACGGATGGCGCCCCCTGACAACACACCCACATGACTCCTATCGATTTTGGTAACAAAGTTTTTATTGTTGTTATATAAAAAATATCACCAACGTATCATAGTAGCACGCTACTAAGACGCCAATGAACAAAACTCCACGCATCATAGTGCTAATGCACTAAGACATGAAGTTGAGTATGCCTGCTACATTTAAAAGTGCTACCAAACACACTAATCATCCCAATCCGAAAGATAGACGACACATCGCTATGCGCAGCGACGTCGCCCACAAACGGTATGGGTGTGCGATGTCCACGGGAAAGCCGTATTGCTACAACAAACCCGCTTACCACCGGCACTTAGATGTTAATTGTATACCTCCATCGACCAGAACCACAGGAATGCGTCGAATCAGGCGCAGCACACCCGCAGATCCATCACAAGACGCAATACCGCAAGTAGCAGTAAGCATCAATGCAACTATCATACGGATGGCGCACCCTCACAACACACCCACATGACCCCTATCGACTTTGGTAACAAAGTTTGTATTGTTGTTATATAAAAATATCACCAACGTATCATAGTAGCACGCTACTAAGACGCCAATGAACAAAACTCCACGTATCATAGCACTAATGCACTAAGACATGAAGTTGAGTATGCCTGTTACACTTAAAAGTGCTACCAAACACACTCATCATCCCAATCCGAAAGATAGACGACACATCGCTATGCGCAACAACGTCGCCCACAAACGGTATGGGTGTGCGATGTCCACGGGAAAGCCGTATTGCTACAACAAACCCGCTTACCACCGGCACTAAGATGATATGTCTAGGACACATCGGTTAGCGAGTCCAAGTTTACCTCGGACCAATTGCTCGTGAAGCAGCACACACGCCACCATAATATTCCTTTTCAAGTCCCTAATAAGGACTAGTCATTTTGCTACAGTACTAGGAGCAGTCAGTCACCCGACCACCCCATACAATGCTTATGCATCAAGAAGACCTCCTATAATATTGCTTTTGTATCATAGACCTTACTTTCATGTCATGTATATATAGGATTCGAACCCACGACCCTACTATTGTAATGCATATTAATCATAGAGACCTTCTATAGTATTGCTTTTGAATCATAGACCTTACTTTCATAAGTCATTAATATATAGGGTTCGAACCCACGACCCTACTATTGTAATGCAAATTCATCATGGAGACCTTCTTTAGTATTGCTTTTGTATCATTGAGTTTAATATCATAACTCCCTAATATAGGACTAGTCATTGTGCTACAGTACTTCAGGCAGTCGGGCTCCCGACCACCCCATATATATGTACAACTGCAGGAATGTATCTCCGGCAGCTCCTCCATACAAGACATCTATACATGAACACCTTCAATAACTTAGGAAAATTTTCCTTTATACGTGAACTCCTTCCACAACTTAGGAAATTTCTTTTATATGTGAACTCCTTCCACAACTTAGGAACATTTTCTTTTATACATGAACACCTCCCATGACTTAAACAATTTTTAACAAATTTTCTAATTATCTTATAAACGTTATTTAACTTAATTTTATAATATTTTTTGACTTGTATTTCTATTATTTATCTTATTTTAAATATTTTTTTCAAGTTTTTAATATATTTATTTATTATGGAAGACAATATTTTGCCTTTAAATTACTATGTTATTGGTCTAATTTCTGAAATGTAATTATATTAACTTTATGGTTATTAATGTAATTTTATTGTTTAATATATATCTTTTAAGACTATTTTTGACGCCCCTTTATATTGAATTTAATTATTAATAATAATATTGGGCCGTCACAATATGCAGAAGAAGGTAGCACGCAGCCTTGTGGAACACAAACGTTAATGGACTCGTTATCAGAGCATATACCGTCTACTTACGATCTTGATGCTCCGATCAGCAAGAAAACTGGTGATCCGATTGCACAATTTCTCGGGAAGTGAATGGGAAAAAAGCTGCGAAGGACACGCTTAGAGCCAAAACCAATCAAAGGCCTTCTATTTGTCCAAACTAACGGCCAACGGCTTCCCCTTCGACTCTACTGCCCCCACCCATCTATGATATAGGTAACTCGAAAGATCACAAGCTGAGCGACCCTGACGGAAACCATACTGACGGTCGCTAATCATCTGGTGATCGGCAAGGTACCTAATGAGCTGGCAGTTAATAATTGTTACCATTATCTTGAAGAATAAGGAGGTAAAATAGCGGTAAGCGTGTAGTTGGACACATCTAAACGATCGCCTTTTCTGGGAATCGGGTGCATTAAAGCTGTCTACCATGAGTTCAGCACTAAGCCTAGGGTGTAGGAGTACCAGAAAAGATGCGTTAAAACCGGTGTCAATTCCGGAGCCCACATTTTCAGCAAAATAAGAGGGACTCACACCGCCGACCGAGCAGAACTGCTTTCTCCTTTGCGGCATGTGCCTGTGAGTCATCCTCCCTTTATAGAACTTCCCTTGGACGGCATTGGCGAGAGACCAGATGCACCTATTCCCGAAGGAAGTCAAACTAGTTTCTCGCTAATTCTGACAAAGTGCTCTAACTTTACCTTGGCAATGAAACTATTTATGGACCTGGAAGCGGAATTATACTTCTGTTTATGACCGCTGGTGTTTGCACCCCGAGACGTTGATGTATTAGCCCAGGCCCGTTAGCACTCCTGCTTATTGACATAATGCAATCATACAGGAGTGACCAAACCATGGCTGAGTGCTGCTTACGATAGACACCACAGATGATTGAATAAATAATTCCATTCCCTGAAGTGCCACATCAGTGACAGAATCATCAACAAAGTTGGGATCATCTGATGAGAAACAAACCCGCCAACAAGTGTAACATGCAAAAAAAGAAAGCATCTTGTCCCAATCGGCCGAAATAAAGTACCAAACACGGCGGCGAAAGTGCCCTGATGTTGCAAAAATTCGCGGAAGGCGTAGGAGGGGTCACCTTTGTCTTAATGCTCCGCTTGCACTGAGCAGTTTAAGTCTTGCGTGGAATTTCACACCCCCCACCCCAGATTACACAGGGCAACCTGAGCACCCACGTTTAGGAATAGTAGGATAGCTTGGGCGTGGATTCTCAGCGAACACTACACCAGGAGGGTACTAGCACCCCTGATGACTTTCGCCGTCATCAGGGGTGCTAGTACCCCCTCCTGCTGCTGTTATCCTGTGGTAGTGTTTCCTTTAACTCCATTTTAAGGGGGGTATGGGCCTCTGGCCACCTGCACTTACCAGGCGAAACGCAGAAGTAAACTTCTAAATCACGCTGGTATTCTGTTAAGTCGTGGACCATCCCAGTCTGAGCCGACCGATCCGTGCGACAGCAAAATCTGCCGCATGGCTCTACCACTGTTAATCCTTGTCGTTTAAAGCCTTTTTTACTATGAATGTATTTAAATAAATTGGCACGTATGTGAAGTTTTACAGACAAGTACCGGATTTGGATCTTTATTAAAGTCAGAATGCCTATGTACATTTAAGCAATTTAAGAGATACAAAAAAGTACATCTAATGGCAAACTTTTTTTTCTTTTCGTACTCTTTATATCTACTGAAATGTAACTTTTACAAAAAAAATATTTTGTAAAAATTGGTTGCGTATAGACAGAAAAACGAATCAAAAAGATAGATAACAATTTTTCAGTAATTTTTAAATTTATTTTTATTTTTATATTATGAAAGAAAAAACAATCAATTCGCGGTCGTTTTTGCTTCTCTCCGCTTGAGTATTCGCTAGACTATTGCGGAAAGCGAAGGAATATTTTAATATCTACACACCGTTCAACGAGAGGGTATTAAGTTTAACAAAGGACAAATTATCCCTTAAACTGAATTTAGCTATAAATTAGTTATACCGATTTTATTACATTAAGCAAATGCGACAATGCAATTAAGTCTATTTAAATTAAAATATAAACTAAATCTATCTGAATTGGAAAATATACTCATAATCGTGACAACAAAGAGCTCAAATATTTTAAACATTAGGATCAAAAATCGTGGTGCATATTTTTCAATACAGTACGGGTGTCGTGAGACTCCAATTCATTGCGGTCAATTTGGCGTAATGTAATCAATTGCCGAACCAATAAAATAAATCAGACGAGACAGTTTTAATTGATACCGTTCAGAATTAACTGCGAACTTCCGAACGAGAACATACTCACTCGCCTACTGGCTGTGAAGAATAAAAAATCGAAAAATCTGTTGTATACAATAATAGCTAATGTTTATATAATAAGTCTATTATTAGTGCCCATAACATTTATCGTCTATCGCGTTTGAAGTGATAATTTACCACCTATTCGGCGATAATAAATTCTTGGGGAAGCCGGCATGCTTACGAGTAAGAAATAATTTAAACAAAATGTGTTTCAAGCTCCAACACCTTCTTAGAAATTAAAGACCTGTCACGTGCAGTGGGATATTCAATGACTCTCAACTACTCTTATCTAACGCCTAAGCACACCACAGTGTCAGCTAAGTTCGTAATAGGGTAGTCGCAGTTTCTAGAACGAAATTGAGTTTGATTTGTCGGTTGACCTCTTGGTAGATGCTGGTAGATTGCGCATTTTACCGCATGTAAACACAGTCGTAGGTTTTGTGATCTTGTTTTGTATTCGGATAGACACCGTTGCGTTACAAAATGATTTCTTATAATTCTTATTTCTTATATTACAAGCTAGTTTGTGAATGTGGTCTCTCTTACGTAGGACAAACAAAAAGATCTTTAAAAACCCGCGTGAAAGAACATATAGCTGACGTGAAGCTCCGACGCTCTGGGAAGTTTGCGGTCTGTGAACATGTTCAAGATCATCCCAACCATTACATTAGATTTGATAAACCTCAAATCCTCGAAAAAAAACACCCATTCCTACCAAAGATGATACACAAGGTTAGTGAAATTAAAGAACATCCAAACCTCAATAGAGAAGATGGATGGGTGCTGCCATCTGCTTGGGATCCTATAACTAACAAAATTAAATCTAAGCCCAAGCAAACCACTGCAAGACTTTAAGAAACTGATGACATGATACTGATCTGCGTAGGTCGGACCAAAAATTAATATTCAAAAACTGAAGGTAGCCGGGCAAACATCTTAGTCCCCCCTTTGACCATCCAAACGTCGGGAATCAAAAATAAGTTAATTAAACGCGATAAAATCCGTATAAATAGTTTTATTCAATCGTTGCGTTACTAATTACTATACACTTGTATAAAACTATATGTACTAAAGAACTTACTTTAGCACATCGATATACAGATTGTTAACTTTGCAAACACTGCCAGAATTCTGACTGAATCGAAGGTTATATCGTGGTCTATATGCGCTAGACGTAACCGTATATGTCATAGTTTACAGACTCACAGAATCGCGTATCAAAAACCTGGGCATAAATGTAAATTATTAGGCACGTGCGAAGAAATAATCTGAAATATAAAAATTATCGGGATATTCCCAGTCATCTTACTGCAATACCTTCACGGTGTGGTGCATTCCTTATAGTTTTACCAAACAGTGTTACAAGTAAGAATGCTAAGAATATTCCTACCACGTGGACGTAACTGGTAAAACCACTAAAGCGACTCGCGAGAATTTATAACTTGGCAAGTTTTTTAAACAACTAAACTGTAGTTAATGTTAGAAAAAAAAATATTTTAAAGGTTATACTCGTATATATGTATATAAATATATTTATGTACGTTAAACGTAATTTACTATTAATGCTTAGTGCATCCTGATTTGCGTAAATTTGAATACCGATACCCTTCGGATTAACAAATATAAAAAGACTTACGAGTATGATTAGTTTCAGGACTGATAGCGTCTTAGTTGTAACTATAGATAATAAAAGATATATTATTAATTTATAATTAATAAAAAATAATTATTTCAGACTTTTCTTTAGGTATTTTAATCATAAAAGGCAAACAAAAATAAATGAAAAAGCAAAACACACTGAGTACTTTAAATATTTGTTTATTCTACGATAAAAAGTTTTCTAACGGTCGGTATTTGCCCAAATGCCCAGTCGTTTGGCAGAATTAATGACATTTTTTCTAAACGTTGGTCGCAAAACATATAAATAATCCACGCTCCAAAAATGATTCAAAAACGCGCTTGGTATTATTTTTATAAATCGTTCCCGAAACGTGTCAGAAACGTATCACATCGCTTTTCACGCTGAAAAACCGAATCACTATGGATTGGAATAAATAATGTTATTCAGTGTTTTAAAAAGCGATTGAAGTGGTAATATTCGAATGGCCGAAATTTCACGTGCTCCGTAATCAGTGTCCTGATTTTTAGTATGAATGTATGAATTTAACAAGATTGGAAAATTGAAAAAAGAGAATAATATCGATAAAAAAGAGAATGATATTGATATCGGCTTATAATATATTCAAATCAGCAAATTAAGCAGCGAATTTGCTGATATACAGTAATCAACGTAATTAATCCCGCGATCGCCGTCAAAATGTTTAACACACAGAAAAATATGCATTTGATTACCTACATAGATAAGCGAATATTAAAGCTAAACCTAAAGTTTTCCTTACAAGGTAAAGTGTACATAATTGTGTAGATAATTTTCATCACAATTACAATCCATCACAAGTAAACCCTCTACTCTCCATAGGCTTTGAAAAGAATCATGAAGTTGGCAAACTTATAATACAGTCAATTATTATTAGTACTCGATGCACAAAAAACAATGCATTATGCAGTAAATTATATATATATATATATATATATATATATATATATATATATATATATATATATATATATATATATATATATATATATACGCATACGCTTATTATTTATACATATTTGTACCAGCAGCGGGACACGTATAGGTGTTTTTTTTTACTTTATACATATGAGTCCACCGGCTAAAAATATATTTTTATTCCAAATGTCTTAAGCTACTCGATGTCTATGTAAGGGTATAAAAACGCGCTATAATAATCTCTATATATAAAAATTAATTATTGTTCGTTAGTCTCGCTAAAACTCAGAAACGGTTCTACTGACGTCAATGATTTTTTTGTAGGTGTTTAAATGGGTCTCCAGATGATTTAGATTCACATTTTTAATACGGTATGTAGCGCTGTTGTCAAGATCCAGACATCATATTATATAGATAGTACCTAATAATTATTCAAATTTACCTTGAATTTATCTCGTCTAGCATTAGAATAGATTGAGATGAATAATCAGCTTAATATGTACTAAACTAAAATAACAACCAACGTTGTTTTACAATTAATTAATTAAAACAAATAGTTTGAATCAAATAAGTAACAAATTACAGAGCTAGCAAACAATCACAGACAACAACAAAATTGCGAACTAGCCTTTGCATCGCGTAATGATTGAGCGTGGTGCAGCGATGGCTGATTCTGTTTATTTACATATCGACTCAATTAACGAATTCGACGGAGCTTATTATCCATTCAAATCGCAATCGCAGCATTCCCACGTTAGCTGGGAAAACCAATGAAAACTTCATAACTGTATTGACTTTACGCTCGGTAAAGGATCGCGTAATGGTCTTTGTAAAGCACGAAAGCTACTGATCCGGCCGAGATCCGCTTTGTATTGGCCGTTAGCATCAGTTGACAACATAATTATCGACTGTCGTGCTCCGGAGACGAAATGGACCAGTCAACGTACCAAGTTAGGAAAAGGGGGATGCTTCATTACACAGAACTAACATCAAATCACAAATTCATAATACATTTATCAATACTCATGTTAATGATGAGAATCCCTTATTTAAAAATAGGTGTGTGTGCAATTCGACTTGTCGATACTATTAGCTTCCCATTTAGATTTATTTAAAAAAATACTACCGACTTATTTTTAATGAAAACTTAATTAGGTATTCATTATACAATTAAATCAAAAAATTGGTTTAGAATAGATTTCATCATTTATTGTGGAAATATTAGTATATCAGTGACCAAGTGTTCATTTATATACAAAAGTACTAACCATACCCAATCCACAAGCAAACTTTTATAAAACTGTTAATCTGACTCTATGATTCTCAAAACTTTGAGATATATTGAAATGAAGACTTCCGAGAATCGAGACAATTAAAATTTATCTGTTATGAAAGATAAAAATAGAGAAATAAATATTATGCGAAAAAATTTATCAGTGAAGGCATATTTTATAACATAGCCCGTAAAGTTTCAGTTAGCTAAAGGAGCTTGATTAAATATATAAAATATCTAATTAAACAGTGATTCTTGCAGAGTTCAATGTAGGCGAGTAAGATCTTACCGAGCTTAATAAGATTAAACCAACAACAACAACAAAGAACTTCCTAATAAGAAGTTAATAAATTATTTTTTTATATTCTTTTGGCTGATTTCGTCTACTGCAACAGTTTTAATTGATAATATGTCTCATAATTTATTAGTTTAATAACTATATCACCGCGGGGTTGAGCGCTCAGCGTTTATAGACATACGCTGTTTTATTACCTCGTCTTGAGTGACGGCCGTTCGAGTTGTATGCTGCACGCTTCGCCAAATACTCTGAACTCACTGCCCTCAGGCCTTCCACAGATCTGTTGTATGAAATATTCTTCAGGTCAGACGTTCGCTTAAAAATAAACGCGAGCAACCCAAATAATATCCAAGCAAACCTGAAATTATTACTTCCAATAGCAAGTGTCTATTTACCACGTTCTGGGCGATATTGAAAATTTATGAAACCCTACATATGTATTAGTCCCGCCAGACTTATGGATCTCTCAGATATCTCATGGATGCTAGAACTGTACTCACACGATATTCTCAATTGCGTTTAAGTATTGGACAAAAAAAAAGATGTCAGAAATATCAAATATGAACGACAATAAAATGTAAACGATTAACGTTAAATTTATTAATAAACTCATTTTAATTAAAATTTAAGATAAGATACATTTACACTATACATACCAACCAAACGACAATCACTAAAACGAAGTCAACCATGACTCCCATCAGGGTTACACTCATCGCACTGCTGGTTGAAGCCGTGGTAGCTCAGGGGCTGGCCGCTGTCTATAAATTTATTAGTTCACGAGCAACCTCAGGTCAATCCCCGCCGGCAACAATAAAATTATTATTTGCAATATTAAATACTGATTTACCACGTGCTTGGTGGTAAAGGAAAACATTATGGGGAATTTTAAGTGCGCGGACTGATTAACGTTAGATCATATTACGTCACATGTTTAACTTTACCTTTCTTTGGTATTAGTAACGTTTCCACCATTTAACCAGTATTTCGAGCCCAGCTTTCAACTGAGCGAAGTGAAAAAAATCTAGAACAATCTCTTTTAACTTAAAATTGCAAGCACATCCTAACAAAGTTAGGTGAAGCGCGAAGGGAAGATAAAAAGACGACTTTATTAAAACAAGCGAGCGTAGTTATGTACTTTATTTATTGCCAGTTTAAAAAAACATTAAAAAAATATTTTTTACTACGGATATTTTATATGAAAGTATAATATTATTAAGTGTAAGTTAATAAATTTTATAGTCAAATTATTTTTATTTGTAAGTAAATGTAATATAATCGTTGGTACGTCTGTTAGTGACTGACTTCTGATCGACTTGACGGATTCATAAAAATATGTAATCATGTAAAAAAAATCCGGAATGAATTCAGAGTGAAACTTATAGAAAAAATTTATTTTATTTCAACTCGTTTTAACCGACTTCAAACAATAGAAGGTACTCAATTCGATTGTATATTTGATATGTATAAACTTTTTTTTTTATTTGAACTTCTTCTGTGGTCCCATATTAATTTGACCATGATCTGACCAGTAGTAGTTTTGCAGTTCTTTAATAATGCGTATTTTTCATTGCCTTCGAAAACATTAATGATGTTCTTATTTTATTTATATTAAAGTCGGTTGTACTACATTTTTTATTTTACCACTTGTCAACAATCATATCATATATTGTATGTAAATCATTTAATACTCTTACGTAAAATTCCGTGCTATGAACTTCCCATTAAATTATTACATTATTTTTGGAACGTTCATATGTTGTTCTTTGGTCTCATTTTTATATGGGACTTATAAAAAGAATGTAACAAATCCGACTGATGATATATTCGGAATTGTGGTTGTGAAGACGGTAGGCTAGCCACCTGTCACTTCCTTCACAATTTTCCATCTATTCCTATATTTTGTGGTCCGAGTGGCTTGGCCAATCGCTAATCGGAGGATAATATAAATTTTACACAACAAAGCCGGTGGTAGCACTGATTGTACGCTTATAATCCTAGTGCTAGAGATAGCTCAATACATACTTGTTTCTTAATTTTATTAATTTTACTTTCTCTTTTATATGAGAGGGGACAAACGAGCATGCGAATGACCTGTTGGTAAGTGACTACCGCCGTCCTTGAACAACTGCAGCACCAGGATAATTGCAAATGCATTGCCGGCCTTTTTAAAAAGAGAAGGTTCTTTTCTTGAAGGTTCCTAAGTCGTACTGGTTCGAAAAAATCGCTGGTCGTAGACGATTCTACACAGAGAAGTTGTACGAGAAAGAAAACTTCTTGTAAATCGCACAGTAGTGGACCACCAATCATCCAGGTGGAAAGGATGGTATCTTGAGTTCTGTCGCGATGTGCGATGGTGAAATTGAGCAGCTGGAATTAATCCGAACAACTCTTCTGAGCACTCCCCGTGGTAAATACGACAAAATACGAAATGCATCACATCTCTTCGCAGCGCCAATGAGTCAAGCCGATTAGAAAGCGCTCTGCGTTGGATGCGGTCAAATAGAAAGAGTTGGCACTGGGGAGCCCCAGCCCAGAGATGGGAACAGTATTCCATGTGAAGCCGAACCTGCTCCTTGAAAAG
The DNA here is from genome assembly GCA_907164705.1 of Parnassius apollo. Taxonomy (NCBI): domain Eukaryota; kingdom Metazoa; phylum Arthropoda; class Insecta; order Lepidoptera; family Papilionidae; genus Parnassius; species Parnassius apollo. The sequence goes on from CAJQZP010001037.1 coordinate 16,307,618, forward strand.
TTGTAAACAGTGTGCCATAATAAAATACTGTCCCGCTCAGCTGAGCACGCCAAGCTTTTTAGAGGCCAGTTTGGCCTTCTCTTCCAAGTGACCACGAAACTGCACGTCATTCGATATGTCGACACCGAGGATTTCAAAACGGCTGAGGCAAGAAGAGGAGGTGTCTTAAAGCTGAGGAGATACGAAAAAGGGGTTATTTTTAGCGGTTAATACGCAAACTTTGTGTCTTCTGGAGATTGAATTGGACTGGATTTAGTTGCCCCCAATTTGAGGCTTTGTATAACAAACTTCAGAAACAATTCTGTTTCGGTACTCGGTGAAGCTTTTCCAATAAAATTTTGGCATGACCGGTGTAAAAGGTATTACCAGTGATGTTGTCCGCAAAGCAATGAATATTACCAGTTTGCAACATATCATTGATATGCAGAAGAAACCCAGCGTTGGTGATAGCACGCAGCTTTGTGGAACACCAGCGTTAACGAGCTTGCAATCGGAGTATGCAGCGTCAACTACGACATTGATGCTCCGATCAGCCAGAAAACTGGTGATCCAATTGCACATACTTTCAAGAAGCCCATATGAGGGAAGCCTCGAGAGAAGCCATGTCCAAACTAACTGCCAAAGCTTCCCAATAACATCACAAGAAGGTAACCAGCTGAACGACCCCGACTGTAACCGTACTGGCAGTCACTAATCAGCTGGTGCTCCTAAAAGTACCGCATGAGCTGACTGTTAATAATGAACTCCATTGTTTTGAATAACAGGGAGGTGATGGTAATAGGCCTATAGTTGGACGGATGAGAGCAGTTAACTTTTTTAGATACCGGGTTTACGAAAGCTGTCTTTCATAATTCCTACCTGATAGATGCGACACTCAGTGTTTTCTATTTCCCACTCAGCTTAGCTTGTATTTCTGGACTGTTTTTCTTTCGATTCGTGACTGTGCTCGCTAACTGGTCTTCAATTTGTGCTTTTGATATTTAACCGTTGAAGACGACGACCTTTACGAACGAGGAATATACCGATATTTTGATTTGTCACAGATATTGCAATTGTGTATCCGCACGAGCTCGTGATGATTACATAGCACGTTGTCCAGGCCGCAAAGTGCCAGATGTTAGTGTGTTTGATAGAATTTTTGACCACTTAGAGAGACTGGCTCTGTTTCAAGGCGACTGACAAAACTGCGTAGACCATGTGTCTATTGATGATGATTAAGAGCAAGACAATGAGATAGTTTGACGTTTAAGATAGGATCCAATCACTTCTACTATCATTGTTGCCCGAGAACTTGGACTCTTGCAGTAGAAAGTGTGGTACACGTAGCTGACGTGAACCATTACATCAGATTTGATAGAATACAAATCCTCGCAAAAGGACATCGATTTCTACAAAGAATATATGTAATAGATACGTGAGACTACTAAAATTAAAAAAAAACATCTTAATTTCAATATAGAAGGAGGCTGGGTACTACCACCTGCTTGGAACCCTCTAATCAATAAAATTAAAACTAAACCCAAGCATACCATTGCAAGACTTCAAAACACAATAAGTTTATTCTGCGTAGATCGGACTAAAAACAATAATTAAAAAGCTTAAGGTACCACTGAAACCGGACGTCAGTCACCTCAGTCCCGCTTTTCAGCACCCATTGTGACGACTGAGATGTTTGACGTCCCAATTATAGTTAGCCCGGCTAACTTCAGTTTGAATATTAATTTTTGATCTGATCTATGCAGAACGAGCTTACAGTATCTTGAAGTCTTCCAGTGGTATGCTTGGGTTTGTTTTTCATTTTGTTAATTATAAGATCCCAAGCAGATGGCAGCACCAATCCATCTTCTCTATTGAAATCAGGATGGTTTTTTTTTTTTAATTTTAATAGCCTCTATCATATCTGAATTAATAGCGGAGACGATCTTTAACATGTTCACGCTTAACGTCAGCTATATAATATATTCTTTCACGGGGAAAACTATTATATCGGGAGGTCAAACATCGCACCGCCCTTCATCATCAGGGTTGCCGTAAAGCAACCGAATCGTCGACAAATAAATATAAGTAAATTAAATGCGATAAAACCCGTAAAAATTGTTTTATTAAGACTGTAGCTTAAATTATACGAATCATAAAAATCTTCTCTTTTATTTTGTAGGAGAAGAGGCAAACAAGTATACGGCTCACCTGTCGTTAAGTAACACCAGGGGAATTGCAGGTGCGTTGCCTACCCACCTTTTAGAAAGGCGTAAGCTCTTTTCTTGAAGGTCCCTAAGTCGTATCGGTTCGGAAAACTCGCCGATTACTATTACGTTATCAGATCGGTATCAGAAAAAAATTAGCTCAAAAGAAATTAAAAGAAAAAGTTTTTATTATTTGTAGGACACCGACAAAATTATAAAGCCGGTTTTTAATTTAAAAACTAATATGTATGTATAACCATGACAGATAAGTCAAAATTTATTTGTTCCATTATATTTCCATGGCATATCGTAATCAATAACGTTTTCAATCACATATCGGCTGTTGCAAGTCAATACCAACGGGCTTAATGGATTGCGAAAAGTTTCAATACCATCGAATTCACATTTATATCATTTAGTGCATGAATATGAACTAAAATGTATTACATGGGTTTTACTAAAACAAAAAAAACAACAAAGTATATAAAAGTATTAGTTGGTTATTTGTAAAGATTTACGAGTAGCTAATTACATATTTAAAAGGATGAGATCGATAAATGCTTAATATATTTTTAAACCGTGTAAAAATAAATGTATTTGAAAAAGGATATTACGAGATATAATTGAATTCACGTTTAAATACAGACAATTTAGTACCAATACTTAATATCCTGAGGTGTTAGGGTGGTATAACAACTTTCAATCTCTCTTTCCCAATGTCAAGTGCTGCTCAAGTAGTGTATCATTTAGTTAGTATTTTGCACAAGCAATTAAAAAATTTTTTGTGATATTTAGTTATGACATAATATAATATGAAAGTCCCTTATTAAAAAAGAATTTAAAAAAATCTCTAATTGAAAACTTTACGCTGTGTGTTGCTAATTATAATTACCAACCGATACTGCGGTAACCTGCAAATGTCGATATATATACCCCAAATAAAAATGTCGAACCTAAGTCCCAAAAGCTAGTAATTAGGAAAATCTCTAAGGCGAGAGCATTAGCTCCGCTCTCATAAACCTATCTACACAGTGTGGGGAGTATGGGCATATTTTTTCTAAGAATATTAAGACACATAATATTCTTTGAAAAAATGCGTAGAAAAAATTCTTCTTAGCTAAAAAAAGTTTTTTACACTTTTTATTTTTTTAAATAACATAATATTTCTAATTTTCTTACACATTGTTATAAAATCCACAAAGTAATTACCTATGTATATTTTTACGCAATTGTCTTTGATTACCATCACCTTGTGAGAATGTAATATTTTATTTATATTCTTTTTTTTTTTTTTTTTTTTTGTTTTTAGTATAAATATATCTTACATATACTCACAATAAAAATGTGATAAAAAAATAAAAAATAAGTATTTAAGAAGTAAAGTGACACAATTCTGAGATATAGATTCGTTATTACAAATTTAAGAAAAGCAGACAATCAAGAGAGGCATCAGTGGAAAATAAATAGCAGCGCCCGTCTGCCAATCGTCGAACTTTGGCATATATCTATGACGGAGGCCATGTTTAGCTGTGAACATTGATACACTTTAGTAACGGTAACGGTAAATAAATAATATAACTAACATAACTCAATAAATAACATATTGGTAAATCAGATAAGTAAATAAACTACATAGCATAAACAGTATAAACTATAAAATGTTTATTATAATTTAGTACATTCATGTTCTGTTACACGTTTAAAATGCATAATAATATGAATTATGTGTGTTGAAAGTGGCCGCTTTTGGCTTTAATACGGCCTTTTATATCTCTTGCTACAAATCTGTAGATTTAATCACTGTCTCTACGGGGAATTCAGCTGCAGTTAACTTAAAAGATTTTTGGAGGGACTCAATGTCAGAATAATGTGTTTAGCAGGCATGTCTTCTGGTACTGACAACAATTTGTAATGCAACTCTTATGAAACCCGGTACATTTATATCGAGCCAGATATGATATGTTACTGTCTTATATAAGCAAAGTTTTGATGGAAAGCAAAGGTACATTTTTGAAAAGTATGTATGTCATGTATCACGAAAAGGCTTCACTACACAATCCTCGACAATGTCTCTTTACAAACTTTGGCCAAAGTCTACTTCTTTATTACAATAATTAAACAAACCATTGTTGATGCAGGTTGATGACCACTATGAACTTTACCAACATGTTACGAGGTTTATTAAGACTTATGAGCATACATTTTGTCATTTTGCTTGCTTTAATTTTTTATATGTAAGAACACATTTCTGTCCCATCCACTATCGTATCGAAACAGCAAAGACTAACAATCACGGTAAAAAATAATGTATGACATAGTGGTAAATCGATCGAAGTCTCTTACTTAATTAACAAAAGCATTGCAAATTAAAATTCAGAAAAAAGGACTTTTTAATTGTTTTCGAACCCATAACCAATACTTATTACATGAGGGTCGGAGGGACAATCACCTATCATCTAGACATATATACCTATTCAATTTAAAAGATTTCCTACTATTTTATTTACGAACTAATAATGTGATGATGATAATGATGATAGTGTTGACCACGATCAGCTATATGTAACGCTTAAAATGCGATTAAAACTAAAAATGAAGTGACACAATGTTAAAAAGATAGCAACTATCACAATATCCTAACCTGACCCGATCCATTTTTGACATTTTATTCGCGAACGCAATCCTATTTTGAGTGTTATTGACACAGTATTAAAATCTCATATTAACCTTTTTTTTAAATTTTATTTAACATTAATGTTAATTTCGAAATGAAGAAATCCGCCGGAGAACCAAGGTTATTGACATAGCTTTCCGTGTTTGTAAGCTGAAGTGGCAATGGGCTGGTAATGTCTGTCGCAGAGGTGACAACCGGTGGAGTAGACGTGTTATGGAGTGAAGACCGCGTCTAGGCAAACGTAGTGTTGGACTCCCCCTGACCAGATGGAGCGACGATCTGCGCAAGGTGGCTGGTAGAAACTGGATGCGTGTAGCCGAAGATCGGGCTAAGTGGCGCGCCTTGGGAGAGGCCTATGTCCAGCAGTGAATTGCCGCAGGCTGATGATGATGATGATGATGATGATGAATGTTAATTTATTAATTTAATTATATTTTATAATCATTTATAATTTATTGTTGCTATTGTCAGAATTGTGCGATTTATATATTAAATAATTGTGATATCATTTTTATAAAAGGAAATAAAATTATTTAATCTTTGTAAAACTTAGGTACAGACGGGCAAACGTACATATACAAAGTCGAAAGCACTAAGTTCTTTTACAACTATGAAGAAAGATACAAGTAATTGTATATTTAATCACATTTTTCAAAGGCTTTTAAATAATTAAAACCGGTACCCCTTAGCCCTTTAGGTATCTTCAAGATATGCTAGAAATTAATCGTGAAACGAGTTCTAGGTCACTATAGCCATAATAATGACAAATGATCATCAAATAATAACTATCACAAGTATAAATGCTAGGTACCTAATTTATATAAAATGTAATTTTATGAAAATCAAGTAGGTAGGTAATTTAAAATTAAACTTTTGATATAAGTAGTAGTAAATAGTAAAAGCCAAATTCAAAGAACTAAAAATATTTTCTACATGAAACCGGCTCTAAGGCATGTTGTGCATAAAAAATTTATGCTCCGACTTCAAAAGCTATTATGTGGAAATTATTATTTTTAGTTCTTTTAAGTGGACTTACATTTCTTAAAAGTTTCATATTTTTACTCTTTACAAGTAGACTAAGGGATATACTAGTTCAAGCTAGCATATTGCCTAATCAGTTACCTTAAAAACATCCTCCTGTTTTTTCCAGCCTTAGCAGTTTTTCTTACAAATTAATATGAGACCACCGCTGGATCATAAACTATTTAATGGCAAAGAATAATTATAATCAGTTCACAATATGATAAGATATCGCTTAACATATATATACAAAAAAAGAACATGCAGTCGATTTGGAAACTTTCTTCTTTTATGAGTCGCGTAAAAATTTCAAACATTCTTACTGAACTCTGATCGCTATGAATTAAACATTAATACAATATATGTTCATCTCGCTAAGCTTTAATGCCAACTTATTTACCGTTTATTCAAATTTATGCATAAAATCCCATGATCCCGTAATAATGATGTACTTGTTTTCAATGCAGGCTACAGAACATGACAAAGTAACTCTGACATTGTCGCCTAGATGGCGTTATTTGTAAGCTCCATTGCAGAAGGATAAGAATTGTCTTGAAAATGAAGCTTCAGTAGATGTCGCTCGTTATAACTTACATGGTATTGCCGGCTTTTGCCAGGATATTTTTATTATCACTTTAATACACATACAATATAAATCCCTATACTTCAATATTCCTTTCCTGATGACACTTTTTGTGACACTTTGAGATAGCAGCCAATTTTCTATTTTTGGTATTAGTTCATACGTGTAACCACACATGTTTTCTTTTTAAATAAAGTGTGCTTTCTAATACCAATGTTACGGATTAATCAGAATAGTTATAATAAAAATATAGGTATAAAAAAAATTATTATACCAAAATCTATTAAAACCTCTCAGAAGTGAGAGGAGGTGCTTTCTCTGTGCCCAACTGTGGTACGTATATAGGCTGTAATTTTACTTTACTGTTATGCCAAAACATTTGTGCAATAAAGTAAATGGATACATCATATTATAATTGTTATGTGAAACACGTAATACGTAACGTAAATTAATACTGGCCATTACGGCATTTTTGCTTTATTAAAATAATTTACGATCGCTAGGAAGATACGTATCAATCAACAGTCCATTGATTATAATTAGACAAGAAAGTAAAGCATCCGCATAGTGTGCTGGAGACAGTAATTTAACGGTGCGTCTTTTTGTCAATCTATTATTAAATATACACTCACTTTGTAGATGGCACAATGATGACACAGATGCGTTACTAAAATTCTTTTCTAAAATTATATTTCAATATTGGCCTCATTACGATTTGTACTATCTCTCGATCTTTTGTTATACCTACTTACTAAAAACGTAGTTACAATTTATTTATATGTTAAACAGAAGTGAAATTATAAGCTTATTCACTATTTTACACGCTTTACATTAGTTTGATCTGTACATTAATCTATGTATCAATCTAATAGATTTTTGTAATACATTTTTCACCCACTTTTAGACGTCTAAATAATCCAAAAATTTCAGTTGTATTAAGAATGATGACAATATAATAATTTCGTGACCACGACCTAGTATTTCCCACTAGAACCGTCAAATCTCATGTTCACAGCGTGATGTTTGACTATATTTAAACTCTAGTATTATTCAAAATAACTATTCGTAATGCAGCTGTTTATATTTTATTATGAAAATTCCTTTGATATAGTTTTATATTACTTTAGTTCTCATTTCAATGGATTTTATTTTGATTTATGGTTCACATTTCTAGAAGCATTTTATAAATAATAACACTCACTTACAATCTAACTTTAAATGAATGTCCATCAAATGAATACAAATGTCAATCGTTGGAGTGATGACATAGTAAGGCAGGAAGTCAATGATTGCAGGTGACTCAAGGCCGTGCTTTATGGGATTGCTTGGAGTAGACCTATGTTCAGCAGCGGACATATACTAAAGAACTGTAATGATGATAACGATAACATAAAATATTTTGTCTTTATTGCAAGAAATATTAAAGAAAACACAATGAAGTTATTTTCGCAATCAATGTTGTAATTTATTCCAGAAATATAAAAGTTTTAGCGACGTTTTAGAATTCACATCTTTGAATAAATGAATAGAAAAGATTCTTTTGTTATACTTCGTTCCACAAGCAAATGATAACTACGTTAAGTTGATTAAAACCGAGTTCTACAATTGAATATTATAATTGCCCGACCGCTTAAATACGCATTTACTTGTTAAAAAAGTTCATTGGCACAATGTGAGTTTTTTGATTGGTCACTTTTTCTTATCATCTGGTAAATTTAATAATACTACAAACGAATTTTCATAGGTACCTGTTAGAGAGCCGTGGTAGCGCAGATGGTTAGTTCTCGCTATAAATCTCAAAGTACCAGAGTAACCCGGGTTAAATCCTCGCCGGCTTCAATTAACAATGAAATTATTAATTGAAATTTTAAGTCCTGATTTACCACGTGCTCGCCGGTGAAGAAAAACGTTGTGAGAAAACCTGCATGTCTGAGAAATAAGGAAAAATGTTTCGAAGACATGTGACATACATGCATTAGAGCAGCGCCGCGGACACTTCCTTGCCCTAAAACCCTCTCAGAAATGAAAGGAGGTCTATGCCCAGCAGGACGTATGTAGGCTGAAACTTTCAACTAACATCTTAGAGTAAAATAATACTTTTCAGTAATAAATTAAAATTAAATCACAAAAATGGGCGAATATATAAAATATGACGTATAATATATTGAAATAACATGAATATTTATTAATAAAAGATAGCATTGGTAGTACTTTTAAATAATATTATTTATACATATATATAATATTATTTTAATTATACTAAGTCACACACTTCTCTGCTTCGTAAGTGTTATTCAGCATGCTGTGAAACTCTATTATTGGCTAAGTGTACTATATATTATTTTTTAAGTATGTATGTAAAAATGAGTTTCCTAATAAATAAATAAATAACAAATATTTTAGGATAGCTAAAAGCATTTTCTTAATCTACCATTGAGGCTGTCACGGAATTTCTAGAACTGAATCACCCTCTCAAAACAAAGAATTTTTGTTCAAAAAATTATTCAAAGAACCCTTGTGAATAAGATCACTTACTGTTGAAACATAAAGCGGGAAAGACAGTTTTGTTACCTTTTGTCACCAGATTTCTTTTATAAAATAAGGGTGGCAATCCACCTAATGGTAAGTGATTCCTACAGGCAATAGACATTTTCATCTATCTTCAATTAAAAATCCAAATACGGATGCGATACACAAAACAGAATGATATTGTCGACACTCGCAAAACACAATAGCTGCTAATTTACGCTGGTATTATGTAAGAGTGTGGTCCTTCCCCTGTTGAGCTAAGTCGTTCCTGCTGACAGCTACAGGATGGTTATACCACAATCAATGATATATTAAATGTTGTAAAATGTTGAAAACTCTTGGTTTTGTAAATTACCTAACTACGCATAATGCATATTTTTTTGGAGCTAGTATTTTTGCACCTCCTAAAAATAAAGGTATGTCCGTTGAGATATAGATATAGATAATAATAATGGCCTTTTGATGGATTTTGATTTTTTAGTGAATTTCCGATATTTATGTGATATTTTTTTACAGAATAGGGGCAAACGATCATGCGGCTCAACTGATGATAAGTGACTACCGCCGCCCATGAACTACTGTAACGCCAGGGGAATTGTAGGACCGTTGCCTGCCTTTTAGAAAGGAGTAAGCTGTTTTATTGTCGTATCGATCCGAAAAATTTGCCGATGATAAACGATTCCAGAAAGAGGTTGTACGAGGCAGAAAGCTCCTAGTAAAACGTACAGTAGTGGACCGGCAAGCATACAAATCGTGTGGATCGTATCTTGAGATTTGACGCGATGTGCGTTCTTGAAATTTGGCGGCTGGAATTAATCCGAACAATCATTCAGAGCACTCCCCGTGGCAGAAGCGATAGAAAATGCAAAGGGGGGAAGGAATATGAAATGTTAACTGAAATATTTGCGAATGCTAACCAATTAAATACTCATGTTATTTTGAATATCTTTCTTAGAATTTCTGGAAATAACTCTAGACGCGAAGCTTCACTGGGAGCGACATATATCTCAAGTGGTGAGCAAACTTAGCTCTGCAGCATATGCCGTGAAAAATATTAGTAGTTTTACTTGAGTTGAAACTGCTAGATTAGTATATTTTAGTTATTTTCATTGTAATGACGTTCAAGACGACAAGGTTACATACCTTGTTATTGGGCAGTGCTAATGACATTGAAACTGTCTTTGTTTTGCAAAAGAAGAAGTCATTACTATTACTACTATTTGTAACTTAAATCCGAAAGTCTCAACAAAAAACGTAAATACATACTTTGGCCTAAGAGTATATTTACGATAATTTAGTTTAATATGTTCACAAAAACAAAAAATGTTAAAAATAGTGATTATACATTCTGTAAATGTAGGAACAATCAAAAGCTAGTACCAAATATCAGTAAATACTTACTTGTGCAGTATACAATTATAAGTCAGTAATTCATTCATGAGGTTTTGCGTTTACAATGAATTCTCAAAGAATTGTCAGAGACTATCATTATATTATTTTTAATAAACAATTCATAATAATCCCCGGGAATGAAGTTATCGCTACCACGCCGTTTTTAATGTATAAAATTTTATATCCAATCTTTATGAAAAGTATTATAAATTATTACTTACAAAAAGAGTCTCGCCATGTTTCTTACTGGTTTTTCCCGGGGCAATTTTCCATAACCAGTGGTAAAAACATAAATAACTTTCAATCAGTATTATTTGTTACCTATAATGATTTAAAGTTATTCTTTTTTATCAATAAAAACATGTCAAGAGTAAACAACACCGTCACTATTACTGTCTATTACAAAGTCAGCGAAGAACGTTGCGGTGTGATGATACCGTGTTTACTTTTTATAAAGCGCAAGTCCGGTTGTGCATGGAGTATTGCTGCCCTATATAATAGGCTGGTGCTGCAAAATGCCACCTAGCAGCTTTGGACTCAATAGCAAGAGGTGCTAAGTGTCTTATTGGTGACCCGAATTTGGTTAAAAGCAGCCTCGAATACAGGCGTAAAGTAGCTAGCCTTTCGCTTTTCTACAGGATGCATTTCGGAGAGTGTCCGCAGGAATTTAATAATTTAATTCCTCCCTCTCCCTCCCACTATTGGATAACCAGACGTTTGGCCACACTCCACCCATTCGTTGTTGACATACCACGTATTCGAACCAAACGGTTTGCTACGTCGTTCATAATACCTACAGCAAAGGAATGTAATAAGTTTCCAGCATCTGTATTTCCATCCGGTTACAGTGTGGTTTGATTCCTTCGAAATTTGGGTAGTGCTACAGTCCTTTCAGCGATGCCAAGTTGACTGTCGGTACATCGAAATGCTGAAGTGTTCGTATAATAGGAATACGATGGCTATCCGAGTAGAGAACCAGAGTATGAAACCTATCCAATTGCAGAGAGGCGTAAGACAGGGTGATGTTATATCCCCAAAACTTTTCACCACTGCATTGGAAGACGTTTTCAAGCAACTGAACTGGAAAGGATACGGTGTTAACATCAATGGCGAGTGCATCACTCACCGTCGATTTGCTGACGATATAGCTCTTATGGCAGAATCGCTGTAGGACCTAAGCACTATGCTTAATGACCTCAATGGTGTCTTCCAACGGATAGGTCTTAAAATTAACATGGACAAAACAAAGATCATGTTTAATATCCATGTCACACCTATGCCGTTAGTTGTTGGGAGCACTATGCTCGAAGTTGTTAATGAGTACTTTTACCTGGGACAAATAGTCCGACTAAGTAAGTCCAACTTCGACCGAGAGGTCAATCGACGGATTCAACTCGGCTGGGCAGCGTTCGGGAAATTACGACACATTACTAGATTGACTTACGGATCTGAGACGTGATCTTTCACTGCTAGCCGTATGAGGACGCTCAAGGTGGCTCAGCGAGCTATGGAGAGGGCTATGCTCGGAGTTTCTCTGGGTGATAGACTCAGAAATGAGGATATCCGCAGTAAAACTAGAGTGACCGACATAGTCCATCGGATTAGTAAACTGAAGTGGTAATGCGCCGGCCATATAGCTGGAAGAACCGATAACCGATGGGGAAGAAAGGTTCTCGAGTGGCAGCCTCGTACCGGTAGGTGTAATCTAGGGCGACCCCCCACTATATGGAGTAACGACCTGGTAAGACATGCATGACACTTTCCGGCATTACTTGGGGGAGGCTTATGTCCAGCAGTGAACTTGTGAAGGGCTGTTATGATGATAAAGATGATGATGACAGTCTTCAAGGCAAGGGTAAAAAAACTTTTGTGAATTCACTTCGTTTCACCATCTTAGGCTACATCACCACTTACCTGATGGTGGGATTATAGTTAAGCGCTGGCTAAGAATAATATAAAAAGCGCAAAACAATCCATCACTCCATTGCGTCTCATATACGTACATCGTCAATATAACTATGGGAAAAGCCACGAAGACCCCACGCCCTCCAGTATAGCCATCTAGTCTATGTCGGACGTGGTATCAGGTACGAATACTGCGATCGCTCACCTGTCTACCAAGAGTGGTAATTATAGCAATACCTCGCAATACGATAGAAACCATTGTGTAACTTTGGCAGTGACTTGTTGGTGAAGTAATAAAAGGTTGATGAAGTTAGCGTTTGAGAATGTTTGTTTGTATGCTACAAAACACAACCACGCCTTAATTTTTTTTCGCTGGCAATGTTTGAAGTTCATTCCAAACCCAACTCACTTTTATGAACAACTTGATCTTAAAATTTGTTTTAAATAAGGTGAATACAAAACAGTTCCTTAGCTTCGTTTTCAAAGTCAATTATCCATAACAGTTAAAAGTTTCTTAAGAACGAGGTTAATGTAGGATTAATACATATTTTCCTACTTAATAGTCTATTATTTGCTTATAGCATTAAGCGCGAAAAGATCTCTCACCACTTTAAGGACAGTAATAGAAAGTTTTAAACAATTTTACAGCAGTGTCACGTAGTATGGGAACTAAGGTTGCTAGTAGTGGTGAAGCTGTACAAATTGCTTTAACGCGAATGTCCGCTTTAGTAGCAATTTTACGTCGCGAGTTATGTGATAAAAATTAGTTAGAGAAAATTAAAATTTTTAAACTCTATCACAATTTAAGCAACAGTTGTTTCCGACAGCGGACGTGACTTAAGAAAATATTTTACTTTAAAATTATTGCTGTATTCTTTCAAACCTGTTTAACTGTTTATATTTTCATTTTAATAAATATTTATAATATGATTTCCTTTTTTATATTAAGTAAAAAAAATAATTACAAAAGAATCGGCAAACGAGCATACGGCTCACATGATAACTGCTTCTGATTATGAAAATAGCTATAACGACGTCCTTACGTTTGAGTAAAATCAATTTATATGTCAATAAATGACTAATAGTCAAGTCAATGTAGCAATCAACCTCGTGATGTGAGATAGTAACCTAAGTTTTCATATATACCTTCGATCATTTTAGCGTTCTAAAAGCTATCGCAAAAATCTTATAAAATCTTTTCTTTCTGAGACTTTTTACACAACTTTTAGAACGCCCAAATTAAGATATATACTAAAACTCAGCTTATTATCTCTCATTCTGAGATTGACTCTTTCTTATGCTAGTGACTGGACGGACTATAAGTAAATATATATATTTATCAAAATAAATATATTGTAGTGAGAGGGATACTTATATAACAAAAATAAAGTTCAATGAAATATTTCTGGAAGCCCAACTACGTTTCACTCATAAAATTACTATTGTCAACAAAATTCGCCGTCGCCTTTCCCTTTAATCTTAATTGAAAATTCAATCATTTATTCATCTGATCGAAGGCGCTATGGGTTTTTAATGCTCTTTTGCTTTCCGACTCCATTTTTACTTCATGTAATAATAGCGAGGTAATTTTCTCTATCATGAATCGAAAGTTATAGCATCAAAGTGCCTGAAGAGATTTTTTATTTTACGAAGGCCCCTGACTAACCTACGCTCGGTGACCGTATAATTTTATATTGCAGCCCGAGGCACTATACTCAGACGCATTTTCTATTTGTCTATGACACTAGTAAGACTGATAACACAATAAAACATTATCCTGCTGAATGATTCGTCACAATATTTATTTTACCGCATATAAAAATACGCTGGCAACCAAGCGAAATATAAGTGTATTATCTTATTAGTGTTATAGTAAATATAAAGGAAAAAAATGCATTTTTATTGTTCTTATTGAGTTTCGAATAAATACCGATAATGAAGTGGGGTGAGTAATATTGCGTCGTGAGCCTACTAGGCTTCATCTAGTATTCATAACGTTACGAGTATTTCTATCGAGCCTTAGTCGATATTGACGTGCTATAGGTAACACTCGATTTGTTTACCAGACGCAACTGAATATAGATAGATAATTTCGAATATAAATCAATACATCTACTGTATATTTATAAAATGTCACGGATGATACCACTTTTATGGCACGTAAAGATATACATTTTATACTTACAACCTTTTGGAACCATGTGATATAATATTATCAAGACTAAAATCTTGTATAACGAGAAGTACATCATTAGCTAATTGTAACATATTATACATGGACACCCTCACCATAAAGTCATCACCATACATCAGCTGAACATCGGTTTATTGCATTTTCTGTATACTTACTTTCTGTCGATCGTTAACCATTCCGTATAACGAGAACCTCGTGAAAGCCAAAACAGATAAGTAAACAAAACATATGGACCTGGCCCAAAACATGGTGACCGACATGTGAGCTGGTCTGCCGACCCAATTACCAATCATAGACCCTTTTTGCTGGAAACGAGGCATTACATATTAGTCCTTAGGGGAGAAAATGCAACGCATCGCAAATAGATGTAGATGTATGGGACATAGCATCCACTTACCATCAGGTCGAGTTTACTTTCGTTTATTACACTAATTCTATAAAAAATTAAAAAACAACTGAAACAAGATAAGTACACTCTAACCGTAGTTTCTATACCGCTACCACAACAACATGGCTGGTTAATTTTATTTCTAAAATATTAATATTTTTCCTTCAAAAATTAAAAACTTAAAGTTTTTACACATAAAAAGTGACCCTGTGACTTTTTTGTCTGATGATTGGTACATTTTTAAATTGACAGGATTAGTAAGACAGTTTAACAAACTCTATTTTTTTATTTGAAAATCTAACCCGACACTAATGATAACTGTATAGTTCTGATATTGTTTAGAATCGACATAGTTTTCGTAGTCCAGTTTTTCACAAACAAACAGACAAAATCCGTAAATATAGTTTTATTCAATTTTGATTATGATTACAACCATTATATATATACATGGTATACACATGGTAATACATTAAATTCAGATATACACTTCAAAAGTCAAACTTACGAATAATACTCATATGAATCTAACCTTTAACGATTCTGTTTACACTGAAATAGCACACAAAAACCACAAATATGTATATTAATGCAATGTGGATGAAATATTACGTAAACGTTTTTAACTCTTTTATAAGCGTATTGGTGTGGGTTTTGATCGTTTAGCGTTTGAAACACATACGAGAGATAATCCACTGCAGTAAAAATATTTGTCGTATAACACAATATTTTACTTAAATAACTATTTTTAATTGGTATTTATTAAAGTTATATAAGGCATTCTTAAGTGGAAAAATAAGTGTAGTGTTAGTATGATGAGCGTCTATTAAATCATTTAATTACCTGATAAGTGGATTTAATGATATTCTAGAAAGATTAGGACAGGAAGAAATTATTTCCAGAGGTTTCGATGGCGTTATATATTTAATGTTCTCATTTGTCTTTAAGATTTAAACCAATACAATGATTTGTTTCACATAAGCACGAAATAAATAAAACGCGTTTACTCAATATCAGGTTATTCAGAAATGTTAACATTTTACTGTAAGTTTTCAGCAACAAGTTAAAATCTTTTTTAAAGTTTTACATTATTTTTATAATAAAATCTTGATTCTACTTACTATTAAAACATTAAAGTAAGCAGATTACCAGAAATCGTACGTCTTATTGTGGAAAATACGAAATGTTAATAATAGCTTCTTTACAAAAAAGATAGATTTGCCCGCGATCACTCTACATAAATAGACAAAAGACCTATTTGCGGTGCCTGCCTAAGTAACAAGAGATCGATGAACCGAATCGGTCACTGGCCATTGCTAAGGCAACATTACTTTCCCACACCATCTAGCAGTACGATTTGAACATACATTTTCGCTTGACAGAGGACTAATTATTCTTCTATTAGTATTTCGGTATTGCTGTTTATTTTACGCTTCTTTCGATAATTTAGATCTTCCTAAACTAGACTTTTTGGAAAATGTATTAATCATTTATTTATTGACTTACAAAATTCTTAGGAAATATTTTTGATAGTAATATATATTTTTGAAACAAATAAGCCATTAATTGACAAAAGAGTTCAAAACTCTCACAAATCACCGACGCCTAAAGCCTTCTCATTTGAAGAGGCTTATTTTTGAGGGCCGTATATTTATGATATTGCTCGCAGTTGGTTTGGGAATTGATATACGTACCGAATTTTTTGTGGCTAAATATCAAAAAATTACGTCGTATATACAAATGTGTATTTTTAATGAAAAAAAAATGATGTTAAAGGGAAACACACAACCAAAGTGTAAAAGAATCAAAATTTATAAGCATTACATGATTATGAGCATTATGCTTTGTTTCACGATGCAAGTTAATAATGTTCTCCAGACTGAATTTCGGTCACGGCACCCAGTTTCAACGGATAATGGTCATTTGCGCAGGACAGGATAATAGTAGACTTGTATAAGCACATATGCACCCTCTATTCTCTTACTCTCATAAATCGATGTGACGATAATCTATCAAGATTGGATAGAGATTTCAACAACTTCAAATATTTCCGAGGAACGAGGTGTGAACAAACATTGCCAAATTTTCTAATTATTTGTATTCTTTGAAAGCGTGGTCCTGCCCCGGTCGAGCCGACACATTCATGCTACAAGTAAAATATAGCTGCAGCTTGGCTCTACCACGGAAAAAAACAAGTTAATAACTATTAAGCTAATATATTTTTAACTATAAATATTCTCTGCATGTTGGTTTAGAAATCAAAATTAGAATTTCAGTCATCAAATTTATTACATTAACAAAAAAACGGCTTTATTTATTTTCCTATTATTTATTTCCTTTTATGTCACTGTCTGACAAAAAAAACGGTAATTCTTAGTATTTCTATTCGATTTATTATTTTCGATTTGATTTCAATGGTAATTTCTGAAAATTACAATATTTTAAAACTACAACAAAATATTTCAATAAGAATACTAATGAATCATGGTACAAGAATATTAGATACCGGCCCATAACGAGTCTTTTTTGCATGATTATTTTATCCTGTTCTTCTTGCATTTTTAGCACGATGATTAGGAAAGATTATTATGGCGGCACAAAACGTTCAATGTTTATAACGCTGATTTTTAAGGTGACTATGTGAAAATCTGAATATCTAATTACCTAGCAATCATCATCATCATCATGAAAAAATAGCACAACACGGTCCCGAGCCACATGCATCCATCGACTTCCTGCATGTCTAACCAGATTATCAATCCATCTAGTGGGGGGCAATTTCGCTTACCGGTATGCCACTTAAAAACTCATTCCTCATTGGTTGTTCGGGGTATATGGCCAATCCATTACTACTTCAGCTTACTGTTTCACTGGACTATGTTGATTACTCGGGTTTTATTACGGATATCATCGTTACGGATTTTATCACGCAGAGGAATTCCGAGCATAGCCGACTTCAAGCATCCTGATGCGGCCAACAGTAAACGACCGCGACACAGATGTATCATCGTCGGCATATATTCCAAGGTGTCCATAAGGTCGACATGACTGGTATTATTTTTATAAATATTATAGGCTTTATTTCAGAATGGTAAAAGTTATCTAGTAACTGCCCAAATTAAATTTTGCAATAAATACCTACGCATTGTCTGCCTGTCCATAGACAAGAGAATAGTGGACTTAGTTTATGGCCCTCAATGCAAACACGCATTTGTGAACAGATTTTACGTATTTTTAGGACCATTTCTATATAACAAGCTCAACAAAACACTAAAGATATATAGTGTAGGTTATAAGAAATGTAATATTTATTGTAAGGGAATTAAAAATAAATACATAATGGATTTCCTCAAACTAACGACTGATTATATCAATTATGTAAGGGAATTTCTGAATAAATTAAATTACGAAGACACAGAAAAGTTATTAGAAATTCTAAAATAGTTTTGTATTAGTTGTAAGTAACCAAGAATTGTTTAGTTTTTTTAATAATATTGTTTAATTTTTTAAATTGTCTAATGTCCTACACTATTAAACCCATAGTGTAAGTGATGGTCTGAAATACAGGTACTCAACCTAGTTCAGGCATGACTTTTCAATTTTTCTTTTTTATATTCTACATTATTAAGTTACACATAGTTCTAATTTTTATTATTGTATGTTATTTTTATTATTGTTACTTTATTTAATTGTAATCATATTTGTTCCTGTATGAAAAAATATGTAAATGGAAGTGAAATAAAATTTACTATAATTATTTATGGGTATTAACAGAGTATTCTCATCTGATTGGGCTGAATAAATATATAAAAGGAAATAATAAATATAAATACATAATATTATTAATATTATTGTGTTTCAACTTTCAGAAACTATTTTTCCGTTATTCCATTTATGTCATCGACAGTCAATCCATTGCATAGACCAGGATTAAGTAATCCACATTCAACTTCTGGCCTGCTAGTTTTAATACATAATATTATTTAGTATATTTTAGAAATTACTTAAGAGTTTACTCGTATATCTACTGCACATTTTTGATGAATGATTCAGTAAAAGTAACTGTTGTTGTTTATTTCAAAACCTTATGAAATATTATTTTAATACAATTTGACGAAGACCATTCTTATTTATATTTTCCATATAGAATTTCCTTTCAACAATAATCGAACCTATTTTAACAATTTTTTATATTCCAACAATTATATATTTTTATTAATTTTAATATACAGTTCGAATACCCTAAATTATTGGTTTATGAAAATAATTTGAGATTTGCACAAATTCTAACAATGTATTTATATTAAACATATTAATTATCTCTTTCGAAACACGCTTAACAAAAATTCTTAGGCAAATTCGAAAAAATATTCACTATCGCAATTTTCAAACGAAGCCAAGAGCACAAACTCCGCGAGAATTTATTTCATTCTTATACCACTATTATGCCGCTCCCAGTTACACAACATAAATAATAATGCTGGCCGTTATAGGATCATTATAGTGAGAACGGGCCTAGTGACGTTACAACAAACTTCTTCGCTCTCACGTAATTTAAGGTCCCTCACTTTAGGTAGATACTTATTTCAACAGAGCTTTTAAGTAAACAAAGGTTTTTATGTGATTCCGTATGCCCGAAGAATATTAATTTTAAATGACCTTTCACAAAAACACCCCGGCTGAAAATTTGGCTTCATTTTAGTAAAATATACGTTAGATATGTATTGATTGAAATAAAATATGATATTATAATTAAACAATAAACCCTACTATAATTGCAACATACCTGGTGTAGTAACAGATATATTGCTATCATGCTATATGTGGTAGACGCATGCTGCAGAAATGTTGTGCTTGTAGCACGAATGGGCCGGCTCGACCGTGTGATTACCACGCTCCAACAGAATATCTCTGTTTTGTGTGACTAGTGGAGAGAAACGTAGACCCCTTTTACTGGAAACGGAGGCATTCCATCTTAGTCCACAGGAGTAAGAAAACATTTGTATTTTTGTTCTTAATCGAAAATTAATATAGATGTCTATGGGTTACAACAGCACCCACTTACCATCAGTTGGACTATGAGCTTCTTTATCACTTTCATTTTATAATAAGCCCTATATAATTGCATGATAGCCTTGATGGTTAAACCAGCATCAAATGTGTATAAATTTGCATTTAATGTGTAGTGATTTTTACTTTGGTTTAACCCGGAATTCAAACCCAAGAGCTCGTGATCAGCAGTTGCTTTTACTTTTACTACGCCAATGAGGTAGTCTATTAATATATATATATATATATATATATATATATATATATATATATATATATATATATATATATATAACGAAACGCTTAGTAAAATAATCCACATTATAATATGAAAATTTCGGGAATCAAGGAAGTGACACAACATTACTATTTAAAAATGTATTTATTGGTTTTCGAAGTATTCTCCGCGACATTTTATCCACCTTGACAGGAATCATCACTGAGTTTGCCACGTCCACGTTGAAATTCAGCAAATCAGCGATAAATTGTGGTTTTGGATTGGGCTTCATCACAAAATACAGAAATCATCCGGTCAACACACTGTTTTTGTGTTAAACCACTTCGAAAGTCATAATAAATCATCGCTCTTTAATTTCTCGAGTCAATTCCATTTTCTCAACGACTAAACAAGTTTGACAAAACCTTGTGACAAGACTCGGTCTTTCTATTTTTAAATAAATAAATGGTAGGTATTCCATTTTTAAAACCAAGGAGTTTTCAATTAAAAAGATTTTAATATGACAGGAACAGTGGAAATATTCCATTCCTGATACTTTTAGTGCAGCCTAGTATCAACTTCTGAACTTGGTTAATGTGGAGATAAAATTGTAACTATTAGAAAAGCCCTTGCGTGAATATGTATTGGTGTTATGATATCGGCATGGTAACACGATTTTACGACAATCTAAACCATTTTGGTTTAATCAAAATTAAACATGGATATCATAAAAGTGTTTTTAAAATATTTGTTAATTTATTTTAGTGGCACTGCCCTAAATTTAAAATTAAAAAGTGTTTCAGTAACTGCATATTCATAACCATACCAAACTTCAATAATCGACGTGAAAAAAGCTGCGACACAGAGACCTAGACCGATAGAATTCCATAAGTGTTCCGTTTTGCAAAATTTTACCATGGAATAATAACAAATGTTACTTTACAGTTCCGAAGTACTCCCTGCCGAAGCCGCGGGAAAAGCTAGATTTATAATATTCCCCGACATGTTATAATTAGTAATAGAATGTATATATATAGGTAAAATTTCTTGTATTCTGGAAACCCATTAAATATTTTTGTAAGTTACAAACTTAGTATCGTGCAGTAGAGAAACTTAGGCAAGTGTAGAGACGGTCTCACGGAGGCCAGTATCTAGCCGAGCTCTTTTCCCGCGCCCATTGAGTACGTGATGAAAGCAGGGTCATTACCTGAAACAAAGAACGAAAGCTGCTCAAACTGTGTATAAATCGTGCCACCCTGTTTATTTACATCGGGGCTTCCTAGGAAGCCGCGAAACAAAAAGCAGCCTAGAAATGTGCAGGTTGAAAGCAAAGGTTACATGTAATACCAATGTCTCTCGAGAATAAGCTTAGGTATCTTCTTAACAATTAAGATGTATGTATAATATGACTGGGTTATTAATGCCTTAGAATGCAATTTTTAAATTTAAAGAGCCGAGTCAAAATAAATATTTACAAACTTTTAAAAAAAATTAGTAAAATCCGATTCAGGTATCTTTATAAAATGAATTAAAAAACAATGGTTCAAAATCAACTGATTTAATAAACGTTTTGTACCAAAATTCACACACATGTTTATACATATAAAATCAACACAATTTTTATCATTGTAATGTTCACATATATTCAGATTTACTGAAATAAAAAATTTATACACAATGACAAATTTACGCAAACTCACTGATTGTGAATACTGCATTATGTCAAAGATACGAAGTGCAGTGAGAAATTTGTCTATTTGGCCATAGCAGCTGTTGATACAAGTCCTGCAAACAATTGAATACGGCTGTAAATCAGTAAGATAGCGCGGCGACGGCTGACCACATGTAAATGGCTACTCGCCTCGTTTCTGCAAATCACTCACGGTCTAAGTTTTAAGAGATAGCAGCGTCCAAACAATTTGTATACTACTGTATTATACATCAACGAACTTAGATTAATTTTAGGATATTTCTGTATCACCCGAATCAATTAAAAGTAAAATTATAATGACATAAATATACGAGTAAAACAGATCATATAAAGACTATTTCCTTGGTTTATCGTTATATAAAATATTATATGTTTTATACGTGGTAGAGCCACGCTGCAGCTATATTATGGTTGTAGCACGAATGGGTCGGCTCGACCGGGGAAGGACCGCGCTTTCACAGAATACCAGCGTAATATAGGAGCTTAGTACTGCCGTGTTTCGTATGGTGAGTGTAGAGATCCGGAGACTTTTTTTACTGGAAACGAGTTATTCTATCTTAGTCCTTAGGGGTAACAACGCATCTGCGTTTTAATTCTTAACCGAGGATAATGTCTGTGTGCTCGTTTGTCACTATAAAAAGTATTCTAAACCACCAGCACATTATTATAGTCCACTACTCAGTATAGAATCCTCCAAGTTGAGAAACGATTATCGGTATATGCTAGGATATTGCAGCGTGAGTGTCAATGTCAATTAAAGTAATTTTTCGATCAACTTACTTTTTATTCTTAAATATATTGTGCCATTCCGAGAGTGCACCAAATGCACTACTTGGAACAATTGTCCATGCTCGAATCCCTCGCACTGGTAATAATATTACCTGCTAACCATCAGTTTTTTGATTGTTTTTGCGCTATTAGTAACTAGCTATCCGCTTCCTTCAATAAGCAGAATGCACCGCATGCAGATATAGATGGCACTTGAAAAATAAGTTGACATATTCTCCTTAGTATCCCATTTATTTTAAAACTCAGTGTTATCGACTCTATTACCTTATCAAAAATCCTGTGCGTAGTCTATACTAGTTTCATTCGCATCAAGCACCTGTTGACGCATAACGCTTTAAATATCGTGTTTACTACTTTGAGAGCGTCATGCGCTAAGATTCTATCTGATGCTTAATTAATGTGACGTATGAAACAAGCCGCTTGTACAGTCGGTTGGGCCCACGCCAGTTTGCTCTTTTTGCTCCACACATCTCAAATGTGTTGGTGCTTACATCGGTCTGCGTACTGCGCATTCTCTTTCGGAATGAGACACTGAATGCGACGTCGACGACCACAAATCAGGAGCCACTTTGTTCTTTCACGGTCGGAAACGTTTCTTCGTCGAGAAAATGTTATTGATCTATTTTTAAAGTGATTACAGACTGTTTGTTATACTATTGTCCGATTTTGTACATCGCTACTGGCAGATAAATGTTGAATAGACATAATACGTTGTTTTTGCGATGGATTTAAAACAATGAGGTTTATTGTCTCGTTTGAGTACTTACTGAAATAAAAAGCGATTTATTTATATTTTCATTGTAATACGTACTCTTTTCAAAGTACATAAATACAAAGCATGACTTTAGTTCAATAATTTTTTTTGAAATAAAGGATTTATTTATTGACCCAATTTTATTTCAACAAAACAAAAATTCAGCGGGGTTCTTTTTATAAATGTGACATAAATAACTGGCATTAAGCCTCTTACACGACATATAAATGCCCTACAGCAAAGAGATTTTAGTTCAATGTATAAAAATCTCTATAATGGAAAGATGAATTCATATGTACGACAAAGGATGTGTGTAGGAAAATGCCTCAAATTATATTGAAGTCGGAAAAGGCTGGCACAATAGACGTCTCCGTACGGAGGTCGCAGGTTCCTTGAATGCAGGCTAAATCGACTTCACCTAGCAACTACTTTCAATACGGTACCGTTTTATTAAAGGTTGTTTTCGTTTCTGCTCGCTGAATGCAAATATTGTCTTTATACCGTAATGTAAGTCACATATGAAATACTCCAGCGTATTTTTCAATGATGAAGGAAGTAAGATTTGCCCGAACGAAAGAGATGTTAAGGCGTTTTAAAACTTGTAAAAGAACCGTCTACCGTCTGCCTTAGAACGTTTGCAGCGGAAACTTGTACTATTCTCAGACGCAATAAATGGTGCGATCAGTTGCATGCGCTACTCGAAAAGGAACTAACTTTTTTTAATTTTTAAATATATTACTTTGAAATCGCATGAAAGTTTTCGTGTTCGTGAATATAACAAGATAAGTTTCGAAATAAAGCTGGTATGGACGGTACGGCAGAATAAATACGTAGATGAGTATGTATTATACTAATATCAATTATATTACGGCATAAAATATTTATCAAACCGTGATGTTCAATTTGTGCATCATCTTCGGGCAGTAAAATACTTGTTCTGTACATGGGCCTCTCCTGTTTAGGCAGGACTTTCCTTACTCGCCAGACTTTTCAAAATCACATGATAAATTAGCGATCGTTATTCCGTCGGTGCTACTAACAAGACCTGCTAACAGTTTTCAGGCATAACTTTTTTTTATAGAATAAGGGTGATAAACGAGCACATAGTCCACCTGATGGTAATTGGATGCTGTGGCCCTAAACATTTACGTTAATCCTCGATTTAGAATCAAAAGGCGGATGTATTGTCACCCCTGAGGACTACGATGGAATGCCTCGTTTCCAGTAAAAAAGGATCTCTGAATCTCTACACTCACCATACGAAACACAGCAGTATTAAGCTGCTATTCTACGGTGGTATGCTGTGAGAGCGTGGTCCTTCCCCGGTCGAGCCGAACCATTCGTGCTACAATCAAAATTGTATAAAAACTGTAGAAAAAAGCTGCAGATCTAATAGTGGTTTTATTTCAAGTAGTTTTTGGGCAACTATCGAAAAATCACATAAATCTAAGTTTGTTTTTTGCTATTATCATGAAAACTATCAGCGATATAGGAAGATGCGTGAAATAAAATTCGAAACTCTATTGATTTCAAATAAAAATATCTCGTCACCTTATTCTTTTACACTTAAATTTTGTTGTTAAATGGTGAAAGTAAAAATAATGAACGGAGAGTTAAATTAAAATCGGTTTTACATTCAAAGTTCAAGCGACAAAAGATAGACAATTCAGTTTTATTCTGTATAGAGAATAACAATTACAAATATAAATCAGACACATCGTCAATGTTACTTTGTGACTGGTCATTACATTATTACCACGTTTTTATTATATAACTCAGTTTCTAGTTTGTCTGTCTGTCGTTGCAAGTGGAATTTTGCAACTAAAATTTGAATTTGCACTTCCCGATGAGCTAGACACCTGCAATATTGAACATATCTCAGAATCTGATGACAATCTAGTAATACCAAAAAAACTTTTATATTTATATTTAAAAGAAATCACCCCTATATAGTATTCTTTCGTCAAGCAGACGTTGTTCCGCCCTTTTCGACGACTCTTTGTCCTATAAAAAATCCTTAAATTCGAAAAAAAATATTGAGGGTCACATAATGGAATAAAAAATCCTATCTCTCAAGTTGGAGCAAGCAATACACATTTACAAATTTTCATGGAAATCAGTTGAGCAACTTCGATGATTCGATTTAGGTTTGTGAATTGAATTAAGATACGTTACCTTTTTATTGCGGATGTACTTTAAATCATTCATAGATTAATTGACCTTGTTGTCTCAATTTTCTTTTCTTTTTTTATTTAGCTATCATAATAGACCCCTAAAGTCCACTAGTAATGCCTAGTAGGATCCGCCTTAATTGTTACATTAATTTAGCAGGAGGATTGACAATTAACAATCGTAGTACCAGACGTCTCGCATATTTCGCTATTGCTGCCTGTCGTCAGTCTAGAATCTAGATATCTACGTCTCATGTCAACTAGATGGTTATACTGCCATCTATCGGAAGCTATAAAACTTTCTAAGACATTTTCCATTATTACCTTCTACGACAACCATGGGTCGAAATGAGGTAATGGATTATCTTACTCTGCCACTCCACGGGAAATTGTGTTTGACGTAAGTAAAATGGTTGTACTGCCACCTATCGCAAGCTATTAGAACTTTATGACATTACTTATGGTAACTTCTTACAGCACCCACTGGCTGAAATGAAGCGACAGTCACATTTCAGTCAAAGGGGTCTAACTGATTCTATGGGTACATTACGTGTTCTACGAAGAGTCGATATAGTGATTGGTATCTATTAAATTTATACTTTATTGTCAAGTTAAAAATAACTTAACAGAACTTAAAAATGTACGCAGTAGGAGGTGACTCAGCTTTTCCTAACTTAGGATAACGAATCTATATAGCGCTTGCTTTCAGGCGTTGCTTCCTAACTGAGTTATTATACGAGAGACACGAGAATTGCTTAGCTCTTAATTACCATTTACCATAATATTAGAGACTGTGTTTACTATTAAACGGGTTTGGATTATTTTCGACACTTGTCTCATATTAAGTCTAATCTTCTCTATCACATCCCACTTAATCTGATCGGTACCATCGGTTGGCCCATCTAATGGAAGTCTATCTACACTACATAAAATGCCGCTTTTTGCCTGCCATACCACAACATTTTCTTGATATATCAGTCGTCAATTCTTCAAGGTATATGACCAACCTATTGTGAATTCAGTTACCTGACCTTATTTTACCTTATTTATAATAATATAAGAATTATCTTAATGTGTATCTAGTTATTTACTTAAAAGACAATCATTGTTGTTAAAAACATCAAAAATTACAAATTTTCCATTCAATAATATTATATTTATTAGAAAGAGCTAAATTGTTTCTTGTTGCCTCTGGGCGATACAGTTAGTAGCGGATAATTACATCAATATTGTTTCTATCAATTTCTTACAAATCTCCTTTTCCCTAAGGGATTCTTTTATTCTAAACGCTTCGTTGAACAAACAGCCCAGTGGTTAATTAAAGTATGAAACGTTAACGAAAATTAAATAGGTTTCAACGAATTGCGTTTAAAATGAGAAGGGTTGGGATTCAAGCCATTTCATGCCTGTGGTTGTACTTTCTGAAGTTTTATTGTGCTATGGTCACCTTTATATAGTATACATTCATTCATCTGTACTGTTTAACTTTAATACATTAAATAAAATAGGAAGTATATTTTATTTTATTCAATGATAACTTACTACCTATATATACATCATGGAAGATGCAAAGCACATTAGATGATAAAACACTGTACTTTTAAAATAGTCAACAAAAAACTTTTACTTTGTACAAATACCTCTTTACGTTATCACATAAAATGTAGACAAAAAATATTTTGCCTACATCTACTTAATAAAGTATATTTTGAAGATTTATTTAAAATAACATATTTCAAATTATTACTTTTAAGAATAACATTTTAAATAAACAAATAATACAGTAGGTTTATTATACAACCAATATTGTAAACCATTTTTTGTAAGTTAAGAACATGAAATAGAAATATTTCTGAAGTAATCATCAACTAGCCCCTAAGTCAGCCCTAATAATAAGCCCTCTCACCGATATGTGACAATTCCTACTTAAACATTTATTTTAGTAATAAGTAGGTACCTAAAAAATCAATAAGGAGACGAATTTGCGATATGACCCCATAAATCGCATAGGTAGCAAGAATAACTTGGTAGCTTTAATGCACGTACAAACTCAGATATTACTATGCATTTGCATTACTTTCATTCATCACATAGCAGCGTGTAAAAATATGCATTACCCCATATCGTCCCATGGGCAGCGTTACAGGCGACAGAGGGGAACAAACCAGGAGATGGGCAACAGCGTCTTCCTAAATACAATAGTGCCAAATATCCCAACTTCATAGTTAGTATACACACACACACACACACACACACACACACACACACACACACACACACACACACACACACACACAAACACACACACACATAAAACACTCACGCCTGTCTTCCAGAGGGGTAGGCAGAGACTACAGACTTCCATTTGGAACGATCCTGACGCACCTCCCTCGCCTCCTTCACATCCATATACCTACGCATACATGCTCGTCGGTTAAGGGTACTCCTTATTTGGCTCGATTTCAGAAAATTGCTAATTTGGTCGATAAATTTTCGCTACCACTGCGTTACAGCGTATAAGAATTGAGATTAATTTGGATGAGTTGTGTGTGAATGAGTTAGACTTGGAAAATGTGTGGCATAATGTTAAGAAAGGTTTAGTGGATGCAGCTACCGAAGTATGTGGTGTTAGTAAGAGAACGAATGAAAGGAAAGACAATACGTTATGGCGGGATGATGAGGTACGTATGGAAGTTGAAGCAAAAAAGAGAGCATGGCTAGATTTACCAGCAACCAAAGCCGGTAATTCTGGCGGTAAGAATGACGACATTGAAAGAAAAAAGGCAGAGTTTAAACGTCTAAATAAGAGCGTAAAAGAATTAGTTGAAAGAAAAAGCAAAAAAGAACGGATAAGAATGATAGAAGAATATCGGATAACTTCCAGGCAAATATTTAAATGTTCGGGAAACTCGTAAGAAATACCAAGGGACATTCAAAACAGCCTAGATTGAATTCGATACGAGACGAGAATGGCTGTATTCTGAATGATGAAGTGTTGAGTCTAAAAAGATGGAAGGAATATTTTGAAAGCGTATTTATGAGTGAGGAGACGTGTGCACTAAATGAAATAGAAATTACGAAAGAAGATGAAAGAGATAGGGAGATAAGTATAGATGAAATAATGAAAGCAATGAAAAGAATGAAAGTAAGTAAGGCAGCTGGATATGATAGAGTTTCACTCGAAATGCTAAGGGCTGGAGAGGACGTGGTGGCAGGCCTACTGTACACCTTGTTTAATTTATGTTGGGAACTAAAGCGGGTACCGGGAGATTGGTTCAAAGCCGTGATAGTCCCAATATATAAGGGAAAAGGGTCACAGTAGGACTGTAAAAACTACCGTGGTATCAGCCTTCTTAGCATCGTGGGAAAACTGTATGCTAAGGTACTAATTGAAAGAGTTATGAAAGAAACTGATGAAAAAATTTGGGGTGCAAGCGGGGTTTAAAAAGGGAATGGGGTGTACGGATCAAGTATTTTCCATGCGCATGGTCGCGGAGAAGTTTTTGGCGAAAACCTAAAAAAGTTTTTTTGTGCGTTCATGGACTTGTAAAAGTGGACAGGAATGTGTTATGGCAAACGCTGAACGCATTTAGGTTGAGCGCTGGTTAATACAGGAATTAAAGTCTCTGTATAGGGACTCGAGTGCTTGTGTTAGAATCAACGGGGCCTACTCGGATTGGTTTGGCATCCATAAAGGTGTCAGACATGGCTGTGTAGCTTCCCCGTGGCTGTTCAACCTATTAATGGACAGTTGTTTGGAAAATTTGAAAGTTGAAGAATGCGGGTTAAGAATGGGTGAGTTAACCATCAAATGCCTTTTGTACGCCGATGGCGGTAGAGTTGCAAATGATGGTTACATTAACAGGTCATTAAAAGAAAGAGGAATGAAAGTGAACGCAAGTAAGATGAAAGTGATGGTTTTTGAAAGATAAGAAACCAAAACGGTATGTGAAATAAGAATAAAAGGAGAGTTAATTGAGCAAGTGGATGAGTCGAAGTGAGAGAGACGTCCCTTTCCAACTCTGCCATTCATTTCAGCAACATAAATTTTCTTTGTCACTCTTTCCTCGTTCATTCTTTCCACATGACCAAACCACCGAAGCATTCCTTTCTTATTCACAATATCATCTTGCAAACCACACCCTTCTCTTATCACACAATTTCTCACCCTATCATTCAGATTCAGCCCTAGCATACTCCTTAACGGCCGCATTTCTACTGCGTTTATTCTACTCTCGTGCTTCTTCTGCCACACCCAACTTTCACTACCATACGTTAAAGTAGGGACCTACACAGCATTGTGAATTGCCATACGTGCCTTTTTTGACACATTCTGACTCTTCACAATAGAGTAATAAGAAGTGTTCGCGTAAGTATAAAAAAATCTAATAAAAGAAATTTTCTCAAGCATTGAGAAAATGAGACACCTCCGAACTTGCGACTGATTGTACCTTATATATAATAGGATAGTAATATACGATGCGCTGCTCTTATTGCAGTTAAAACAAAACGAACGTGTCGTATATAGCCGATGGCTCGTTGAAGCGAAATTATATACACTTGACAAATAGAGCCGACTCTGGCGTAGTCGAGCCAATTCACCAAATGTTGTGCATTGCATGTAACCGATAAATTTTCACATGCGACTCTCTTGCCAATAGCAGGCAATAAATGTTTTGAATTTTCGCGTGAAATGAACTGCGGGTGAAAAAAATTTTGATTATTTATTTTTTGCTTGCGAATCCTTCCTAAAACGGGAAGATGGGTCCTTTAGCATTGAATGGGGTAACGAATAAATACGTGACGATTTTTCAACGTGTTAGAACCATGCTACTGGGAATGAGTTAGCTCAACAGGGGGAGGACAACACTCTCACAGAATCCAGCGTAAAATAGGAGCTCAATGCTGGTATTTTTCAGATGGTGAGTGTACAGAACTGCCGACACATTTTACTAGATAACAGGCTTTTCATCTTAGTCCTCAAGTGTGACAACGTACCTTCATTTCAAATTGTAACGTAAGATAATATATATGCCTATGACTGTGTGCTCGCTTGTCGCCCATATTCTATAAAAAAATTATATTGTTTATATTTTAGGTAATAATTTAGAGAGCTGGCCGTCAGCTTAATTAACGTCACTTCATACAACTTACGCCGCCATAACGCCACAGATCTTAGTAATAATAATAAAGAAATAAGTTTATATTTACACTATTTCATATACCTATAGAAAAAAATATGTACAGAAATTTGTAAATTGAATATAGAAAAAATTATCCCAATCTCATCTCGTTTATAACAAATATTTTCCAGATGAGCCTGAACTTAGAAAGGGTGGTAGTTTTTCGTAACATACTTTTAAAAGGCTGAAAACCCAAAGAAATATTTTCGAAATGTTACAAGAAAATATGTTGACGGTCAAACTATTTAGACAATCTCTGATACTTTTAAGTATTGCATAGTATATTCAATAAGAAGAAAAATTCTCTATATTGGCGCCGTAGGAGTATCCGCTGCCCCATATTATCATCATGGCGCTGGCGTAAGAGGCGACAGAGAGAAACTAAAACAGTAAATGGGCAGCTGCACCTTTCTGTTAACAATTAAAATTAATTAAAACTGTGGTTGCCAACTCATCTGCCAAGCGTAACAACTCGTGATGACTTTTATTGCTGTGTATGTCTTTAGAACATTGAACCAGTATAAATAAAATTAATATTAATATAATATGAGTATGTAGCTGAGCTTAATATGATATGTTATTTACCGTGCTGTCTATTAACCTTTCGTTAATTGTTATATTATTAATATTGTACCGGAAAAAACGAAATTTAAAGTTAAAGTTACAGCCTATATACGTCCCCCTTCTAAGCACAGGCCTCTCATTTCTGAGAGGGTTTTAGGGCAAGGAAGTGTCCGTCGTGCAGCTCCGATGCCTGTTGGCGAACTTCACAGGTCCTCGATATATTTTTTTTATCTTTGAGAAATGCAGGTTTCTTCAAGACATTTTTCTTTAATCAGCACTTAAAATTGCAATTAATAATTTCATTGATGTTGACGGGGATCGAACCCTGGTTGCTCGCGTACTGCATGTAATAAAGACCAATATACAATGCTTGCCGATATTAATCTTCTATTCGAGACATTAACAGCTATTTGACGAAAAACAGAGTCGTCTTAATGCTACTTCAGCTTACTTACTGGTATGTTAATCCGTAATATTATTACATTTACTTTTATTCTACAACGAATTTTCTCCTTATTAGATTCTATCACCTGAAAGTTTCCCTTAAAATTAATTGTTGCTATGACACGGTTTTAAAAGTTTGACAAAAAAGTCTCTATTATCTTCATCACCCTATGCGAGGGTAGCCTAATGGTAAAGGTTGCCTTCATTGGAACTAAGTAGCTACGTGTTGAATCACTGATTACCTAACAACTTTATTTTACTTGAAGTAATTATTAAAAATATTAGTCACGAATATAACGTAACGAATACTCTAAAAAAGCTTGTGAATTATGCAATTCTGGTTGGTATATTTTCAAAAAATATTGGTCGATCGGATCGATAACAGTTTTACCAGCCGAACATTCTTTAAACAGTTTCTTTTATGGCACTCATGCCAGATTCCAGAGATAAAATCACAACGCCACATTCAGTTACATCATTGGCAATAAAAATTTAGAATTAAATGAGAAACGAAATACTGAAAAGTTTATAGAAGCGGGAGATAGAGCAATATTTCTTTCATAGATATATAAAATTTTCATGGCTAGAAAATGTAATGAATATATTTAAAATGAATTATCGATACAGCACCGCACGGCGTTGAATCAAACCACCTCGACCGCATTTCGATGACGAGATAGTACGGAAATAATTAGAGGAGCTTTATCCAAGTAGATCACATTCAGTAACGTATAATGAATGAAACGTCACAGAACTGCGTCAGTGGAGCCAAAGAATAACATCATGACCTTATAACTCGAATGTACTTCACTATCATTGAACTTCATCCTTCATCCAAAGCTATTTTATGTTGTTAATCTTGTATTTAATTCTGGTTCGATTTAATATTAGGCAGATACAAAAAAGAAGTTATAGCTTATATACATCCCACTGCTGGGCACAAGCCTCCTCTCAGTTCTAAGAGAATTTAAGGCAAGGAAATGTCCGCCACGCTGCCCCAATGCTTGATTTCGAACTTCACATGTCTTCTAAATATATATTTTTTTATTTCTCAGACATGCAGGTTTCCTCACAATGTTTACCTTCACCGGCAAGCACGTGGTAATTCAGCACTTAAAATTGCAATTAACAATTTCATTGTTGCCGGCGGGGATCGAACCCGGGTTGCTCGAGTACTATGAAATTAACAGCCAGCGCTTATGCCCTGAGCTACCACGGCTCTCTTAGCCCATGAGCTACTATGTCTCTTCTGAGCTACCACAGCACTGCTATCGAAGGCAGATATTATAAACAAATGCAGTTTAAATATCACTAATGGTCGCCACACACGGTCAGTTCAACTGATTATTCCAACTGATCAGTTCAAACTAAAACTGTTGATATTTTTTAAAATAAGGGATTGTCGATATATCGATCATTATAAATATATTAATATCGGAGTTTTACATATAAGTTTATTTATCTATATATCGAAAATCCGATCCACACCATTTTGTAGGAAGCCCCCCCCCCCCCCACATTTCGTCTACCGGTACGAGACTGTCACTCAAGAATCTTGCTTGCCCATCGGTTGTCGGTTCTTCGAGGTATATGGCCAGTCGATTGCTATTTCAAATTACTAATCCGTTGGGCTATGTCGGTTACTGGTTCTACTGTGACTATTCTCATTTCTAAGTTTATCACGCGGAGAAACCCCGGGTATAGCCCTCTTAATAGATTGCTGAGTGATCTTGAGCATTCTCATACGGCTACCAGTGAACTACCACGTCTCACATCCATAAGTCATCACTGGCAACATGCACTGGTTGAACAATCTCGTTTTCAAGTTTTGGGGTAAACCTGATCTTGAGCTTAAGTATTAAATATTGAGGGGCAAATATTTTGGTATTCGAATTTAGCGATAATATTTGCATATACCTAATGAGGAAAGGAAGGGTAAAAGTTTTGATCAATAAGTTTGTATAATGTAATAGGGTAATTCCGGCAGATTTGATCGTAAACGAGAGATGACCAATCAAAATCCTTCGCAGTCACACTTCCTAGATTGCACTACTTTCACGTTAGTACTACACTTCGTACAGTGCTTAGGATCGGCATTTTGCTCAAACTCTGAAGTAAAAATAACAAAAAGTGAGTAAAATACCTATATTGAGCTTAAAGTTTTGAAAGGGTTTACATTACACAGTTTGGTGACAAGACATCATAAAAAATAAGTTCTTTTTTAAGTTAAGTGTTCAGTTTATGACCCAAACTTTGATATATCCGCAAAATGGCGCGTGGATTGTTTTTTTTTTACAAGTAATATCTATCCCGGATGAGCCATACATATTCGGTATAAGATGGCCATATACTTATACGTAATGTGTAATATTGAAAGTAATATTATTGTTACTTTCAATTTGATTTTATACCAATTATGTTTTAGTAATAAGTTACAATATTTTATTTTATATGCCAAATGAATACTAAACAAAAGCAGTCAGCTCACAAAGGAACTGGACTGAAGAGTTATTTAAGGCAACTACGGGCGTTGTTTAAGGGCGAAATAACTATATACACAACTTTTTTAACGAGTATGGGAAGTCTTTACTTGTAAAATAACGACAAATAACCACGAACCGAAACGTTGATGCTTCACATGTGCACATGTTCCGGGAAGTCTGCAGTTTGCGATCATATCCTAGACGGTCCCAACCATTATATCAGATTTGAAAGACCACAAATCCTCCCTAAATAACACCGATTCCTACCAAGTATGATACGTGAGGCTATTGAAATTAAAAAACATCCTAATTTCAATAGAGAAGGAGGCTGGGTACTACCACCTGCTTGGGATCCTATAATCAATAAAATTAAAACTAAACCCAAGCATACCACTGTAAGACCTCAGGTCATAGTCAGTTCATTTTGCATAGATCGGACCATAAACAATAATTAAAAAAACTGAAGGTAGTCCGGGTTTAACAATGATATCGGGACGTCAGTCATCACAGTCCCCCGTGACCATGGGTGCTGAAAAGCGCCCGAAACGTCGGGAATTAAAAATAAAAGTAATTAAAAGTAAAATAAACGCGATAAAATCCGTAAAAGTAGTTTTAATCAATGTGTATTGTTCGCGTAAATATAAGAAATCATTATGACAGGAACAGTGGAAATATTCCATTCCCGATACTTTTAGTGCAAGTGCCTCTGTAGAGTAATGACATACATACGTTAATTACTCCGAGATCTTAATCATCAGCATCATCATCATCATTACAGCCCTTCACAAGTCTACAGCTGAACATAGGCCTCCCCAAAGGAATGCCACAAAGCACGGTCCTGAGTCACCTGCATCCATGAGATCTTAATAGTCATCATAATATAAATATACACGTGAACTGCCAGAAATGTTTGGTATTACAAGACACTTCAGAAATCTTCAAATTTTTGTACATTCTAAATATATATTATATTAAGTATGAAGTATATCTGGAAGTATTTAAACTGACGTCGGATTTCTTAGTTTAAATAATAATTTAGTCTTAATCTTAATAAATGGGTGTGTCAATTCATTAATTATTTAAACATGACCAAGTTCGAGCACAGCTCAATCTGAATAACAACAAAGCCAGTTATATTAGTAGTATAGTTGCAACACGAATGGGTCGGCTCGACCGGGGAAGGACCACGCTCTCAAAGAATACCGGTGTCAAATAGTGGCTTAATGCTGCTGTGTTTCGTATGGTGAGTGTAGAGAATCGGAGACCATTGTAACTGGAAACGAGGTATTCCATCTCTTAGTCCTCACGTGTGACAACGCATCTGCATTTTGATTCGTATTCGAAGATAGATGTAGATGTCTATGGGCCACAACAACTACTTATCATCAGGTGGACTGTGTGCTCGTTTGTCACCCTATCCTATAAAATAAAGTACGAGTATGTAGAAATATGTAGAAATGATAATGTAGAAAAAATATAACAGTAATATATTGGATATTTTTCTCTAAATATCACCTGCACGCGGTGCATTTTAAAGAGTGAAGGACATGGCCCTGGCTACCGGTCGATAGTGGAAATAATCCAATAACGTATAACCCAAATCACACAGACCCTAAGTAATCGTGACCAAAACTACCAGTGCGAGTAAGTACTTAAGTTCTTAATTTTTTTTCATTAAGATTTCACTACTCCATCTCATCCAATATTCACCATGGTGGTTATCGTAAGAAGCGAATATTGAAAAAATTTCATAACATCTTATAGCCTTCAATTGATGGCGATTAAACGATGTCGAGTAGTCGAAAAGTACATAGAACACAAACCGGCGTCAAAAATCAAAGGTAATGATTAAAAAGGTGGCGATGATTGCAAATTCTTCCTTCTGTAGGAAATATTCATGTTCAGTAGTAGATTCTTTACCACTTGAAGAAAAATTATAAAATAAAATTAAACAAAATCAAATAAAAATATATAAAATATAAGAGGAAAATATGTAAGTTATGGAATTTGTCATAACTGATTGCATGAACGATTCTGTAAAGATTAAATACCCTTGCTTACGTTAAAAATATAAAAACAAACATTATAAATGATACAAAAAAAATTCTTTAGATCATTCATAATATAACACAAAGGAATTTTATACTCGAGTATAATATAAAATCATTTCCATTCAGAGTGCGAGTTTTCTTTTGATACTCGGTAGACTATTATTTCCTCCAATAACAAGTATATCTGAAAAGTATTTTCTTATTCCCCTTATGAAAATTAAATTTTATAAACTATTTGTATATTGAAAATGTCGAAGCTCGCAATGTTTGAATTTTTTGAGCGAAATTTGATTCAGAACGACGTTACCTGAGCATCAAGGCTTCGATAAACGAAATTTTACAAAGTAGTTTTCGTTCACATCTAACTTTAGAAAAAAATTGTAGAAACTTTAAAAAATGAAAATTATGATTTCGAACTTTGTTAATTTCACTCAATTATTATTTTAAGTTGGTATTAGATATACCTCAAAACTTGAAAAAAAGATTGTACAAACAGTGCGTGTTGACAGTGATGACCTTTACTGCTGACCGTATGAGAAAGCTTAAGGTTTTCCGTTCATCGAGCTATGGAAAGGTCTATCCCGAGCATAGCCAGCCCGAGTTTTTCTGAGCGATAAACTTAGAAATGAGGATATCTGCAGCAGAACCGGAGTAACCGACATAGCCTAACGCTTGTTGGTAAGCTGAAGTGCAAGAGCTAGCCGTATAGATCGAAGTACTGACAACCGATTGGGAAGAAAGATTCTAGAAAGGCAGCCTCGTATCGCTAGGCAACGTGTACGGCGACCTCCCACTAGATGGAGTGACAACCTGATTAGACATGCAGGAAGTCGATGAATGTAGGTGGCTCTCGTGGTGCTTTACGGCATTCCTTAGGGGACGTCTATGTTCTTGTGAAGGGCTATAATGATGATGAGGAATTTCGCTAATTTGGGTAATATAATTTATTAATTATACTTAATTGTAATGGGCTGTAGTGATATTAATAGTGTGATAGTGAATTTATTATTAAAACACAAAGTCTCTACCACACCCTGTGTGATATACGCCGCCGATGCAAACATAAGTTTCGATTGTGTAAATATCTATAAATAAAATACACTTAATGCGAATACTATACACTATATGAAAAATCAGTTGACAGTGTCAGGATTCGAAGACTATAGGCGAATATGGAACGGACAAAACTCAGAACATAGATGAATTATGTTCATACATGAAATCGCAGGAATTAAAATTAAAATTTATTATATTGAACAGCTTTCTTGTGCTCCAAACATCATGAACCTTAGAAGTTCTAGCGTGAATCTTTATTTCACGTGATCGTATTTTTTATATCCTCATATGGTTTCATCTAATTTTATCTTTGAGATTGTTCCTGGCCCGTCTGATGCTAACAGCGCGGAATCGCTTCAATCGTTCATGGTCTTCGACGGAGGAATTGTTAGTGTACCTGTCGATAGTGCGATGTACAAACATACGGCTAATGCTTTTTTGAGCGTCTCAAAATTAACTTACGGTTCCATATTCACGTTGTGCAAAAAAATCACTGTAATTCTATTTTCTTTAACGCCCCACCCTAAAATGTAATTTTTGGATGTTCCACGGTGAAAAGTAATTTGACGGATGGCGACAAATCAATCGAAGTTTGAAATCATTAGTCTTCACAAGTTCACTGCTGAACACCAAGGAATGCCACAAAGTACAGTCCTGGGCCACCTGTATTAATTGACTTTCTACATGTCTTACAAGGTCGTCACTCCGTCGTCACTCTAGTGGGAGGTCGCCCTATACTACTGGCACGAGGCTGCCACTCGAAAAGCCTTTTTCCCCATCGGTTGTCGGTTCTTTTTTTTATTTATTTGTCAAAAGTATTCTTACATATTTGCTTGATTTGTACCATTAAACCAATAATGGTTTGTATTGGTACTCACATTTACAACTAACGCACTGTATTACATAAATATTTAATTAATTTACTAAAAGTTAAAAAATGTAAAAAAAAAAAAAAAAATATATATATATATATATATACGCCTTCTTTATTGTGTAGGTGGTTAGCACCCATTTGTAATTCTCACCTGGGACTATTCGACGAACCGGTTCTATTAGGCAGCGCAAACTACATTTATACAGGCTGTTTCACTATTGTACAAACTAAATTATAACTATGATTCTGATTGATTTTATAGGACGAAGTTCTTTATATTATCGTAATAATATATTTTGAGTTTTTGTTTATAGTTTTTTGTATTTAAATCTTTTTGAATGTTTTGCGGGATGTTGTTTATAAGAGTTGGGATTAAAAATTCTATAGTTCGCCTACCATAGTAATTTGAGATCCTAGGCACAATTAATTTTTGTTTGGTAATATTTCTTGTAATTACTGTATGAGATACGGATACTTGGATGCTTTTATTATTGAATTGTTCAATTAATAGGGTCATGTGAAGTTTCATCTGCATGGGTAAAAGATTACAGAAATTAAAAATGTCTAATACGTTTTCTTTATATTATTGTATTATTTTTGGGGTACAATAAGTTTAAGTAATCTTAGCTGTAGTTTATATATTTTTTCAGTATATGACTTAAAGGTTCGTCCATAACTTGAGATTCCGTTTGATATAATTGTCTCAGCTAAGGCTTTATATATATTCAGTAGGACTTTATACGGTACTTTAGGTTTTAAGATATAGAATTTAGCCAGTATAGCTCGTAACTTCTCACAGAGAGAATCTATGTGAAATCTCCAGCTAAATCTATTGTCTATAATTAGTCCTAAGTAAGTGTGATGCGTTACTTTTTCTATTGCCTCACATTTACAAGCGTTAGTTGATTTGTGCAGACATCTGTGACTGTGAGCAACGATCTTAAAATACGTGTTTGGCTTAAAATGGCGTGTGTTTTAGATAGTTTGAGTGAACGTGAATCACTTTGGTTTTATTTGCATTCAAGACACATCCCGCATCATGTGACCATTTGGATACCTGTGTAAAATCCTGCTGCAGCCATTTAGCTGCTTCTTTTAGATCTTTGCTGGCCGCCAAAAGGCACGTGTCATCTGCGTATTGATAAACGGTACAATGGTTGACAGTATGCTCCATATCGTTGACGTATGCTAAATAGTGCAAGGGTCCAAGCACCAACCCTTGAGCTGTTCCTTCAGTAACATCTATACCGTCACTGACTTCATCACAAATTTTAACTTTATATTTGCGATTATTAAGGTAATCTTTGAACCAATCTAAAATTGGACCGCGTACACCGGTATTCTCTAGTTTCTGAGAATATCTAAGAGAATATCGTGTCGAAGCGTATCAAACGCTTTGCTGAAGTCTACGAATAACAAAATTACGTGGTTTCTGTCATCTAAATATTTGCTTACATCATTTGTAAATTTTGACAGCAGTTTAGAGGTAGATTTGTTAGGTTGAAAACTGTATTGTGTATTTGATAGGATGTCATTTTTAATGTAAAAGTCTTGTATCTGATTATAAACCTATTTTTCTACTATCTTGTTAATGATTGGTAGGATAGTAAGTGGTCTATAGTTGGCATAATCACTGTGACTACCTTTTTTATATATCGGTCTCACAATACCTATTTTTAATTCATCTGGATACTTTGCTTGGCGTATACTATTATTTATTAATTTAACAATAATTCCTATCATCTTATCACAGATAGATTGTATGTCGACACATCGGATATTATCCACACCAGGAGCTTTATTGATTTTAAGGTTTTTTACAATCTTCGTCACACTTTCATTTGAGGCTCTTTTAAAATACATAGATTTATTTTCGGGGAACCTACGAGTATAGTCTGATTCATCTAGAAGCTGTTGGTTACATTTTGGCAGGATTTTTTAACACAATTTCTAAACTCTTTTGCAAAGATATTAGCTATTGATTTTGCGTCAATATTATTCTTATGAAATGTTTTTAATATTGCCTCATCAACTGAATTTTTGTTTCGACCAGATAGTGTATACAAAATTTGCCATAGATTTCTAAGATTCATTTTATTACTATTTATTTGTCCCATATAATATTTATTTTTACACTTTTCTACTATTTTACGTGTCTTATTCTTTAATTTATTATACTCTAAACTTAGTATTTTGTCCGTAGGATCATTTTTCCATTTAATGAATAATTCGTCCTTCTTTTTACACATGCTATTAATTTTACTATTTATCCAGGGGTCTTTATTTCTATTACTTATTTTATTACTTTTTTGATATATTTTGAATCATTGTAACAATCATTGAATTTATTGATGCAATTGTAAATTCGAGCTTCGAGCTATATGGCTGGCCCGTTGCCACTTCAACTTACTAACCCGTTGAGCTATATTGCTCACTTTGGTACTACTGCGGATCTCCTCATTTCTAAGTTTATCATGCAGAGAAACCCCGAGCATCGCCCTCCTCCATAGCTCGCCGAGCTACTTTGAACGTCCTCATACGGCCGGCAGTGAAGGACCACGTCTCTGATCTATAAGTCAATACTGGCAACACGCACTGGTTATACAATCTTGTTTTCAGGTTTTGAGATATACTTAATGAGAAGATGTGTCGTAATTTCCCGAACGCTGCACAGCCGAGTTGAACCCGTCGATTGAACTCACGGTCGATGTTGGACTTACCAAGTTGGACGATTTGCCCCAGGTAAACCTACTCGTCTACAACCTCGAGCTTATTGCTCCCAACAACTACCGGCATAGGTGTGACATGGATATTACATATCATATTTGTTTTGTTCATGTTTATCTTAAGACCTATCTGTTGGGAGACACTATTGAGGTCGTTGAGCATATTGATTAGGTCCTCCAGCAATTCTGCCATAAGAACTATATCGTCGGCAAATCGAAGGTTAGTGATGTAGTCACCATTGATGTTAATACCATATGCTTTCCAGTTCCGTAGCTAGAAAACGTCTTCCAATGCAGTGGTGAAGAGTTTCGGGGATATAACGTCACCCTGTCTTATACCTCTCTGCAGTTGGATAGGTTTCGTACTCTGGTTCTCTAGTCGTATAGCCATCTTAACCCTACTGTTCAAACACTTCAGCACATTGATATACCGACAGTCATCTGGGCACGGCTGAAGGGATACCGTGTGGCACCGCCCA
The DNA here is from genome assembly GCA_907164705.1 of Parnassius apollo. Classification (NCBI taxonomy): domain Eukaryota; kingdom Metazoa; phylum Arthropoda; class Insecta; order Lepidoptera; family Papilionidae; genus Parnassius; species Parnassius apollo. The sequence goes on from CAJQZP010001037.1 coordinate 16,349,034, forward strand.
AATTTCGATGAAATAAAAGGCTTTCTCATAGTCCACATACGCGAGGCAAAGTGGCAGATTGTACTCTTTAGTCTTCTGTACAATTTGCTCAAAGGGATGTATGTAGTCTATGGTAAGGAAGTCTTTTCGGAAACCGGCTTGTTCGGGAGGCTGGAAGTCGTAGAATCTGCATGCGAGAAGATTCGTAATGACGCTCGAAAAACGTGGAGCAGAAGTGCGGTGGTTTTGTCCTTCAAAAGAGGCAACAACGCTCAAGAACTACAGACCGATTTCTCTTCAGAGCCGCATCTTATTTGCTGTTTTCTAAGTAAAATAAAAATAAAGCTTAAATATAATAAACAAATTCAAAATTATAAAAAAAAAATTAATTGTAACATTATTTGGGGTCAGATCAATTAAAACATATAAAGAAAACTTATCTAAAAATCATAATGAATATCTTAATAATATATTAGAAGGGAGTTATTGCAATAGATAAGAAAGAATGAAGGCTGGTGACTCCTCTGTATAATAAGGTATGATTATTCGTACAACCAATAATCAAGTAATCATACCTTTCGGTTCCAAATTTTGAAGTAATTGAAGAAGTTTTTTTTTTTTGGAAAAGTTCATGGATGTACTTTTATTTACTTTCATCATCAATTGGAGTAACGTCTATTAACAAATAAAATTATAAATTTTGATTTTATAGAGATACGAAATCAAATTTGTTGATCGCATAGAAAGATAAGCAAATAGTAACCGTTTTAACTGAGTCTTGCCAAAACAAAACAACTCGTCATAAATATCGTGAAACCACGGCAGGATAGAATTGAATATGAGGGAGACATAAAAATATTAAAATTTTGAACGATCGCAATCCCGGCTATCGGTATCAAAGCACGTCCAATCAAAACGAATCGTGACAATGAATATGAACCTTTTCGATTCTGAATAGCCTAGCTAACTTATTGGCAGTTCTTTATTTACTGATTGCTGTTTGACACCTCAGCGGGAGCGGATTCGGTCGGTATTTTTATTTAATTAACTTTTACTGTTCGCTCGCGTTTGTGGGACACGAGGGACAGGGTGAGTGGGTGTAACACAATGCTGACTAATTTACCCGCGGTTTCAGTCGCATTTTACTTTTTTCTCTCCTCTTTTTGGCACATGACATAATTACCACGACCCTACCGTTAATTTAAAAAATTGGCATAACAAATTTTTTGTTATTTTTAGTTGTAAATGTGCAACGTACACATGAATTCATCATTGTATATAGTTAGCGGAAGGTTGCAAATTAATCAATATCTATATTATAATGGATTTCCGTAAAGTAACGCCTGATTATATCAATTATGTTTTTACCTTTTTTCATTATTTTTTTTATAAGACATGGTGACAAACGAGCACACAGTCTACCTGATGGTAAGTGGTTCCTGTGGCTCATAGACATCTACATCTATCCTCGATTACGAATCAAAATGCAGCAAAATGGAATGCCTCTTTTCCAGTAAAAAGGGTCTCCGGTTCTCTGCACTCACCATAGGAACCACGGCATCTATATGCTACTATTTTACGCTAGTCTGCTGTAAGAGCGTGGTCCTTCCCCGGTCGAGCCAACCCATTCGGGCTACAACTATACGTCTTCGCTTATACACAGGTAAAATAATATTGAGATTATTATTTTGCTTGTTACCTTGACCTTAAATTAAATTTCGTGTTTATACAACGCCTACGACTTCTTTAACTTTAACTACGTCTCCATGAGACTGCAAGAAAGATACTAACATAAGTAGCTTTAATTGAAAGAGCGAACGTAAATACGACCAAGTTGAATCCGCTTCCCGGAGAACAGCGCAAGATAAGACGATAATAATTCTTCGCGAAATGTCACGAAAGTTCATAACTGATAAAAGTTAAGTCTCTTTTCTTAAATTTTAATAGAGATTTAATTTTCGCGAGTGCCCTATGAGTCGCCGATAACGGAACTAGCTGCCACGATGAGATGACTTCTCACCTCCCTTATTCAAGAACAACGGAGGTTGTCAAATTTAGGGAAAACTTCGGAAGCAATTATTATTAATGGGTAAAATAAATACTTTATCGACAAACACGATAAATACAACAAGGCTCAATCCCTCTCATATTATTTTCACCGTAATTATGCCCTCTCTTCCAAAACAATTTCAGCCATTCATATCTTGTGCATTGAAGGATTTCCAGTGTTTTACGCTTTTATAAAGATAAATAAATTATAATTGCACAGTAAAAACTAATGTTTAGTATTATAGATTAGGCGGAAAGCAGCGATAAAAGTGGAAATATTCGATACGACGGAAGCCAATCCGCCTGACACACGTGGCATTTTTCCTCTTAGTTTACTTGTTTTAGTGACTTCTCTTCTTTTTCTTCTAGTACTTAGTGCACTTGGTTTAGTACTTTTTTACTAGTAGCGATAGAAGCTTATTTAAAAGATCTTATCGCCTAAGCTTGACATTGGGGTAAGCAAAGGCAAATATGTGCTCAGTTATTATGCACTAAACATACACCTTAGACACTTACACTGAGACAAAGTTATTGTTCGTAAACATCTAATGGCTTCGGACTGTATAAGGAAGTTGCCGTCAAGATTGAAATCAGCCAAGAGAATATCATAATCACAAAACATCTTTTCCGTGAAAATATCCGAATATATTATCGTATCGTAATAAGTACGAAAATACTAGATATTAAATTAATAATTTCCTCATTTTCATAACTTTTTTCTAAAGGCCGGCAACGCACCTGCAATTCCCCTGGTGTTGCGGTTGATCATGGGCGGCGATAGTCACTTAACATCAGGTGAGCCGCATGCTCGTTTGCCTCCTCTTCTATAAAAAAAACCCAACTCCTGTAAGACACGGTACCGAAGATTTTTAATGCCACGCTCAGGAGGCGGATTGGCGATCGCAGATCCAGACGTCTCGTTCATTTTACGCTAGTCCTCGTCACCTTTCTAGATATTCTACGTCTGGAATGAAAGCGGCAACGACAAGTCGCGGATATACTTGCTTTAGGAACTTCTCCGTATGTAGATCCCAGGAACATCTGGTTTTGACAGCAAATGGTATAAATATGTATTCATCTCTCTGAGACTCATACTTTCACCATTAACTCAATAAGCTGTCTTTGGGATGCGAAGTCGCCAAAGTGTCTATGCACATAGCATATTACATCAGGACTTTGCCTCTCTCCCAAGAGACCAAAATCTTACCGTCTGATTTCCTGCCATTCAACTCGTCTTATTTTCGATACTAACTGTATAACTCTTCTCGTAGGGACGATAAGATCCCTCTCTTATCCTAATTCAAATAAAACTTCCTGGCGTATCAACACCGTAAGTTATGGTATCTAGCGAGTTCAAAAACCCCGCACTCAAGATGCTATACCCGCGCCACGCAAGTTTGTAATTGAAAAAGTTCTCGTCGTTTTTAACGGAAAGCCTTTATTTACTTTTCAATTTCTTCCGACGCCTATGGTAGGTGTGCGCGTAGTGTCTGGCTAAAGTTTAAACAAATAACAAAACTTTTATTTTTTTTACACAGACCATTAAGATGAAAGCACGATATGCTAAAATGATGGAAAATGTTTTTAGATGTTTTTTTTTTTAAATTTGAATGAGATTTTGAATTTATCATTAAAAAGGTGTATTTAATTGAGTATAACATACATATTGAGTTTAGAGATTCGGAGACCCTTTTTTAATAGAAACTAGGCATTCCATCTTAGTCCTCAGGGGTGACAACGCATCTGCGTTTTGATTCGTAATCGAGAATAGATGTAGATGTTTATGGGCTACAGCAACCACTTACCATCAGGTGGACTGCGTGCTCGTTTGTCACCCTATCCTATAAAAAGCCTAACAGTCCTCTACGATTAACTTACTTCTTCGTAGCGACACAAATCAAACGTAAAATATGTACTAAACCTCCGGCTCAATAAACTTAATTTACTATGTTTAAATCAGGTTCCATATAAATCGCAAGTAAAATCCAATTTGTAATTTTTAACAAACAATAATTTAATCCAACAATTAATATCACGTTTACATTTGTAATTAAAGTCGGGGTGAAAAAAAAACTTGATTAAACACTGCGAAGTGCCATGCAATGTGTTTTATCGATTGAATACTGAACACGCAAATTTCATTCTAGTGTTGTGTCGTTTACGACGCATATTTGCGTGATTCACGTATTTATAAATAACGATGCTTTTTAAGCGGGCTGTGTTTAATTGAGTCATTAGCAGCACGGTAACGCGAGAGGTAACAAGAATGTGTCAAAAGGTGCGAACGATAAGCCATCACAATTTTCTTATTACTTTTAAATTTTCACGCGAATTCATTTCAGAATAAAAAACATTTTTGCTTAGATGTTATAAAGTTTCGCTAATATGTGCCCAAATACAAAACTTGGTAGTTCTTATTTAATAAACGCGGCCTAATATGTTCTGCAGGTTGCCGCCCTGTTTGGCATTATAAGTCAGCCGATTGGGACGGGATGCGATTTTTTTAGCATCCTACCTTTGGGGGCGGGTTTGCTTCACGCCGGATGATCAAGCGTTATTGCTGATTCTGTTGCTGATGTGGTGCTAAAGAAAATGAAACTATTTATTCAATTATCTGTGATACCTATCGAAGGCAGAACCCAGTCATGGTATGGTCGTATCTATCTGCAAAATTGCACCACGCCAAAAGAACGAGTGCTACCGGGCCTGGGCTTACGCATCGACGTATTGGAATGCAAATACCTGCGCTCTTAAAAAGAAGTATAATTCCGCCTCCAGGTCCATCAAAAGTGTCATTGCCAAGGCAAAGTAAGAGCACATCGGCAGAATTGCCCAGAAACTAGTTCGACTTTCTTCGAGAACACGTGCAATCTATTCTCTCGCCAAAGTTGTCCAAGACAACTTTCATCAACTATCTCTCTTATCTCTGCAAAGGTAGGACGACTCACTGGTCCATGCCACAAAGGATAAAGCCGATCTGCTGGGCTCTCTATTTGCGTCCGACGCGACTCTTGATGACTCGGTAACACACCGCCGACCAGCCCGCAGTGTAAGTGCTCCATGCGGGATGTGCTGCTTACCCAGCGCTCGGTGCGCCAAGCACTCCTCACTGGACGTCAACAAATTGAGTGGGCCTGATGGAGTCCCTCCTATTGTGCTGAAGACGTGTGCTTCAGAGTTGGCATTGATTTTAACGCGTCTTTTCCGGTACATTTACTCCCTAGGCGTAGTCCCTTTCATGGAAGACAGCTTTAGTGCACCCAATCCCTAAAAAAGGCAACCACTCAGATCTGCCCAACTTCAGGTTTATCGCTATAAGCTCCTTGTTCTCCGAAATAATGGAAACAATTATTAACTACTAGTTCATAAGGTACCTTGAAGATCATGATGAGTGATCATCGTGAGTAGTAACCGCTAGTACGGGTTCCGTCGGGGTCACTCAACTGGTGATCTTCTGGGTTACCTAACTCATAGATGGGCGGAGGTAGAAAAGTCCAAGGAAGCTAAGGCCTTCGGTCAGATTTGGCACAAAGCGCTTTTTACAAAGCTTTCTTCCTATAGGCTTCCCGAGAAATGGTGCAATTGCATCACTAGTTTTCTTGCAGATCAAAGCATCAAGGTCGTAGTAAACAGTTTACGATCTGATTACAAGCCCTTTAACACTGGTGTTTCACAAGGCTGCGTGCTACCACCAACGTTGTTTCTTCTGCATATCAATGGTATGTTGCAAGCTAGTAACATTCATTGTTTTGCGGACGACAGCATTGGTGGTGATTTATACATCGGCCGTGCTAATATATTTCGGGAAAACGTCACCGAGTACCGAAACAAACTTGTGCCTGAAACTTTATTAAACTTTATTGAACAGTATCGGACTGGGGGCAATTAAATCTAGTTCAATCCCTAAAAAGACACAAGTTTGCACGTTAGCCGTTAAAAAGAACCCCTTCGTCGTATCTCCTCAGTTTCAAGTAGTTGCCACAGCCAGTATGGGAATCCTCGACGTCAACATACCGAGTGACGTGCAGTTTCGTGATCACTTGGAAGAGAAGGCCAAATTCGCCCCCACCACCAGCACCAGCACGTCAAATCTTCAAAATACTGTAAGCTCGTTTTGCGTAGATTGGACCAAAAGTTAACATTCAAAGCTAACTTTTGACATTGGGACGTCAAACACCTCAGTCCATGACCATGGGTACTGTAAATCACCAGAGACGTCGACAATTAAAAAAAAAGTGAAATAAATTACATTAAACTCTAATAAATGGTTATCGACCATTTATTAGAGTTTAATGTAATTTATTTTTATTCGTAAAATTAATTTCTTTCAATCAAGCATTCGTGTAAATATAAGAGTTCATTAAGACAATTTCAATTTTGGCTTCTAAAAAAGTGGAGCTCGTGACCCATCCTGCAATAGTCCACACCTCGCACCACGCTATTTCTTTATTTTCCCAAAAATCAAAGATTTGATGAGAGGTTTGACATTTGTGAAGTCAGAAAAGGCTGTGATAACTTTCAACCAACTTACCTCAGACCCTTATGTGTTCGATAATGGCTAAAACAAATGAATTTTTTTTTTAAATGTAATGTAAATTTATTTTATTACTGAGTAAAGCAAAACTTTCAGTGTGCTCTACGTAATCAATGTGTCGTTTTCTCGATCAAATAAATTGAAGAAGTTTTTTTTATTTAAGAGAAAAACCTTGTTAACTAGCAAAACTTTACTCGTCTATGTTTAATACAACTAAAGTTTATCAGAAAATACTCGATGTAATGTCTATTTTATTGGATACCTTTAAACAAACTTAAATAATTTGTCTGTTATTAAAATTCTTAAGGAATCAAAATATAAAGTTTTCAAGCCGATAAAGCGGCTTCAAAACTTTATATTTCGGTTGTAATATGAGTATAAAACTTTGAATATTATTACTTTGAATATTTGAGTAAAGTTTCGAAGGGCATCACAATTTTCTAATAATCAAATATTTATATCGACCACCCCAAGCATTGGGTGCATAAAATCGTTATTAGTATAGGGAGTCCTGAACTGATGTACTGGCACTAGTATGAAGTTTTCAATTGAGCTTATTTGATGGATTTTCCGCATCGATCACCAAAAACCTGTCAATTACTAAGATGCACTACGTTAGGTCAAACATATATTAAAACTGGCCGGTCCGGCAGACCTTATTATTATTTATTTATTTCATAGACGAGGAGACAAAAGAGGATGCGGCTCACCTGATGGTAAGTGTTATTAGTAGCGCGCAACATATATTTGATGGTTGCGCGATGAGTTTTACTCACTATTTACTCTTACAGTGTAAATATAAAATTAAAATAGGAGATTACAATACATGCTGATGAACCCTCCTTTCAAATTAGCTGTTAGGCCAAATTGACTGCCTCATAGGTCTAGTGGTCATAATCGCAACTACGTGGTCTCTAGTTGGAATCACGGGTTCTAGGCAGAAAAACCCAATTACTGATCAAAATCAGGTCTCAGTAGCAGCCCCAAGATAGGAAGTTGGCGGTGTTGCACTCCCGTGCTACTGAAAGCACTTACGGTTCTTAATCCTACGCCTGATATTTCTCAACATATGACTCACTATTAACCAATGTACCTACCATTAACATAATAAATTTAACGACTCCATGTATTCATGCTCTAAAAAGATTTTATAAGGAGTTTTCAGGAACATAAATTACCATTAACATAGTAAATTTAAGGACTCCATGTATTTATGCTCTAAAAAGATTTTATAAGGAGTTTTCAGGAACATAAATTTGAAATTTTAATATCAATACGATAAAATCGATTACGAAAGTCCCACGATATTATTGACACATATTAATATAAAAGTGAACGTTTGTGCAACCAGCTTATTTATATTGCACTGTACATGGAAATTTGTTCCGCAGGTCTGTCTGAGTTCTATTAAAGTCACATTTTATGGAAGAAAAATATAAATTACAATTTAATGGATATGTATTACAAACAATTTTTACCTTAATAATTGTCGGTGATGAAAAAATCTAATATGTGTCCGAAACTACGATCAAACGCCTGTCGGACATGGTGATAAGAATGAAAGGTAGAAAATATTTTTTACGATTAGTGCTTATAATTGCAACAGCACCTGATGATGACGATGGTTATGATAAAAACAATCATATTTTTCAGACAAAGTACTAAGTAGTAGTATAATAGTAGTATACTATGTCCTAATAGTTAAACTATAGCTTTTATCAGCTTTCAATATATGTAATGTTCTCGCTCGGCGGTGAAGGAAAATATTGTAAGGAAACCTACGTATGAGAAATTAAATAAAAATATTTCGTATATATGCGAAATGTGCCAACACCAATCGGGACACTGAGGTGGACACTTCTTTATTATTTGCCCTAAAATTATCTCAAATGAGAGAAGGACTGCAAAATGTTGCCATAATTAGTCTTTAATTTCAGTAGCAGTGGACTCCAAATAATACACAATATAATTTTAAAATTTGTTTTCATTTAAATTATATTTATATTTAGTACTCTGTGCGTTTTCAACTGTGTAGTATCTATGCAATCTTTCTATGGTGCGTACAAGCGGGAGGGAAATTGCGGGAATCAGCAAAAACGGCGTCAGCAAAATCAGTGAAATGCATTGTCCATCGGCGGAGCGGAACGTAACGCGGGCGGTAAGGGCATCCGCCGCGAAATAGCATTTCGGTACGAGCAGCGCTGCTCGCCAAACTTAATTGCTCTATTGTTAATTACGTAACGTTGCAACGTTCACCGCATTCCATTGTCGCTAATTCTTATTGAGAACCTTATTGTATGTGTCTTTTATTTACTCTTTGTTTTCAATATAATATATTGGAAACAAAGAGTAAATAAAAGACAAAAATTGCATATTATGCAATATAAAAAATATATTTTGTAAATGAAAGACACGCTATATTTGTAAGTGAAAAAGTATATAAAGTAAAGTAAAGTTACAGCCTATATACGTCCCACTGCTGGGCACAGGCCTCCCCTCATTTCTGAGGGGGTTTTAGGGCAAGGAAGTGTCCGCCGCGCTGCCCCAATGCGTGTTGGCGAACTTCACATGTCTTCGAAATATTTTTTTTCTTATTCCTCAGACATGCAGGTTTCCTCACGATGTTTTCCTTCACCGCCAAGCACGTGGTAAATCAGCACTTAAAATTGCAATTAACAATTTCATTGGTGCCGGCGGGGCTCGAACCCGGGTTACTCGCGTTCTGTTATATTTACAGCGAGCGTTAACCATCTGAGCTACCACGGCTCCGAAAAAGTATATTATGTAAGTATTAATAAATAGTTTATCAATTTTCAATTTTGTATACACATAAAGTATCACTTTTTATTGAATAAAGTGACAAACGAGCACATAGATCTGATGGTAAGTGGATGCTGTGGCCTATAGACATCTACAATTATCCTTGATTAAGAGCTACCACTACCTACCTAGTAGTCTCCTGTCCCCTTTTTATCGCGTTCAGAAAAGTCTAGTATTATTTAATGTGGGAAATATGTACAATATTATGGAATGAAATAAATATTTTCTGTGTTTATTTCTTCTTTTCTTTCTCTCTTTCCTTCTTTCTTTACTTTACTAAAAAGCTCATGTCCTTTTCCATTTCTTATATCCGTTTGGATTTGACGGTACTGGTTTTAACAGATATATTCATCACAAATTCCATCACTTGGAGAAATTATGAGTATAGGGCGTTTCCATTTGCAAACCCGCATCGTTCTTTGCAAACCAGAATGACAAGCGGAGCATAAATGGCGGTAAGTATTACGCCTATGAGGGAGGCCTATATTCAGTAGTTGACTTTCATAGCCCGTAATGAATGAATGAATGAATGAAAAGGTTTTTTACGTAGTAGAGCCACGTTGCTGGTTGGTATATTATGATTGTAGCACGAATGGGTCGGCTCGACTGGGGAAGGACTGCGCTCTCACAGAATACCATCGTAAAATAGCAGCTTAAAATACTGTTGTGTGTCGTCTGGTGAGTGTAGAGATCCGGGTAACCCCTTTTACTGGAAACGAGGCATTCCATCTTAGTCCTCAGGGGTTAAATGTAGATGTCTATGGGCCACAGCATCCACTTACCATCAGGTGCACTGTGTGCTCGTTTATCACCCTTATTCTATAAAAAAAAATATTATTTTATATATACATAAAAATCAATTGCTGTCCTGTCTTGCTAAAACTCGAAAGCGGCTTGAACGATTTTGATGAATTTGTTTTGTATGTATTTAAGGTGAACCTGCTCTCGATATCCAGAAATCACCCGTGTGAAGCCGGGGTGGATCACTAGTTTACAATATGTATACATAATACGCTCCGCTGCTGGTCACACTTCTCTAATTTTTATTGGGTTATGATTTATGAAGCAATCCGTCGATTTCCCTACGCATACGTTTGCGGTTGGCGGACTTTGCAATTCTTCGAAAGATTGCTAATCCTTAAACATACATAATGATGTAAACGATGTCATGTCACGTGGTAAATCAGCACTTAAAATCACAAATAACAATTTAATTGGTGCCGGCGGGGAATTATCCAGGGTTGATCGCTTACTGTGAATTTTACGGTAAGCGCTTAACCCCTGAGCTCTTTATCCATGAAAACTGAAATTGAATCAATCTAACTGCAAGTGCGTCGTGCAAAGCTTATACAACGCACTTGATGTTAGTTTGCAATGCGAAGCGAAATGGTAGTATGAAAATCCTATTTTTATTGAGCGCACATAGTACATTTAAATAAATCATCAGAAATAGACACGCATAATATCTGTTCCAAAACTAATAGAAACTAATAAAAGAAACGAAAACACAGATTATTTTTTCAACCTTCTTCCCGTCCATCTGTTTGTCTAATATTTGCTGTGACTGCCGCCGTCACAGAGCATATCGAAATAAATTCATCGCTGTCAGCGGTGGATTGAGAAATTACAAATTATGATTAGTTTGAAGCCAAACCGAGGCATCATTAATATATACGTGAGACAGTCCGATTGCAAGCAGTATCACACGAATAGAGATCATTTGAACACACAAACATTATATGTTTTTGAAGCTATATTATTATGAAATTGAGTAGAACATCCAGCAATAGACGGCATTCCTCCATGTCATACACAAGAACGTGCGTAATACATACATGTAATACAACAAACAAACTGTCTATTATTACAGCGTCTATAAGTAGATATTGACATAAATTAACTTTAAAATCCATTATTATTGTATTGCTGGTAGTAGTATCGTCTCTGCACCCAAAACATCCGGTAGGGGTTGTAAGAAGCTACAGAGGGAAACGGAAACAAGAGATACCAACTTCTTCCCGATAACAACTCTATATGTAAAAATAAAATCTGAAGTTGCAACGCGCCTGTCAATTGTGATAACTATGGCAAATAGGGAAGATCCCTATGAGATATTCTGTAGGGGATGCCCATTTTCAGCAATAGACTTTTGATAGCGTATAATGAATAGATAAATGAAGTACCTCAATGCTAGTGAGTTGTGGTAGAGCAAATGCTCGCCGTTAGAGTACGCAGGCGAACCGGGTTCGAGATCCGCCAGAACCAAGGAAATTATAAGTGCTGATTTAGCGCTTGCTAATTGGTGTAGAAAGGCATCGTAAGGAAACTCGCATATCTGAGGAATTAGTAATGAACCTTGAACAACCTAGAAAGCTAGAAATACAACTTAGAAACAACAGAGCTCAACAGGTACAAAATCCAAACTGTTATATGATTTTGTAGCTGTTTCTATTTTATTTTATTTTTTAAACTCAAAACGTGACGGCATACGATGAAGATCACTGAAGTCAGCGTTATTTTTTATTTTTTGATAGTAATTTATTTATTGCATGCCTATATCGAAATTTTCGTGAAAACGAAAATATATCCTCCTTCTAATAAACAATCGGTTTCATCAAAACAACTTCTTTTGCTTTTTTATATTTTACGGATTGATACGTGATATATTGACACGCCGGATGCGTATTATAGCAACCGTGCATATACAAATATTATTGTTTCTCTATCCCTATTCTAAAATTGAACTGCTATAAAGACATCCCGCGATCTGGAAATGTGAGATTAACAATAGAATATACTGAAGTAAACGCACCAGTTACGATATTTTTTTCAAGAAAATAAAATTTTCCGGCAATTATGATAAAAAATCTGTGAAATTTGTATTTTTCTTTACTTTGCGACGTCTTTACTAAAATAAACATTTGAGATTTCATTTTAATTTAACTTTTCTAAGAAAGCGGCACTTCTTACGTTCTTTATATAGAAGATGAATATGGAATAAACATTATATATATATATATATATATATATATATATATATATATATATATATATATAACGGAATACGTCGGAACATCGCGATGACCAGTTGGAGGAAATGTATGAGGACATTTCTAGAGCCATGCATTCCTCCAAAACTAACTATACGGTGTTAATAGGAGAATTCAACGCAAAACTGGGCACAAGAAAGGACGGTGAGCTGAAGGTAGGGAAATTTGGGATAGGGCAACGGAACTCAAGGGGCCAGCAGCTGGCCGACTTTATGGAGAAAGAGGGAATTTTTATGATGAACTCTTTCTTCCAGAAGCAGCCCCACAGAAAGTGGACCTGGTCGAGCCCCGACGGTTTGACAAAAAACGAGATTGACTTCATTATGACGACCAGACGCCAAATGTTCAGTGATGTCTCAGTGATCGCAAGGGTGAAAACTGGCAGCAATCACCGAATGGTTAGAGGCACACTGGACCTAAACGCTAACTTGGAGAGGTCACGTCTAATGTAGTCCAGGCTCCGTCCCCCTCGTGCTCATCCGAATCCCGAAACCTTTCAGCTCGAGTTACGTAACCGCTTTCAGTGCCTAGAAAATTGCAATGCAGTGGACGATACGAATGACAAGCTCGTGGAAACTGTCCATGCGGTCGGAGCCCAGTTCTGCAAGACCCGCCGCAGAAGAACACAAAAACTCTCCGATCACACTCTTAATCTCATGGCTGTTAGACGGGAGATGAGGCTGCAATCGTCAACAGATTTGCCAGCGTACAGGCAACTGAACAGACAATCTCCAAATTCATGCGGCGAGACTTACGCAAGTTTAATACTGCTCGTATTAAAGAAGCGATCGAACGGAACCAGGGCTCTAAAGTCTTTGCCAGAGATCTGTCTGCCATAAAGAGCCCACTATCAAGGCTGAAGACTGAGTCGTTTCCGGGACACCAGAGATTTTGAGTGAAATTGAGAGGTTCTATGGGCAGCTGTACACATCATCGTTGGAGCCACACGCAAGTGTGAGTAACGATCCAAGAGCAAGTCTTATCCGACACTATTCCGATGATATCCCGGACGTCAGTCTGAGCGAGATTAGAATGGCTCTCCAGCACCTTAAAAACCGCAGAGCCCCAGGTGAAGATGGAATTACAGCGGAGCTTCTGAAAGCGGATGGAACACCGGTACTTGAAATCCTTCAGAAGCTCTTCAATTCCGTCCTCCATGGTGGCACTAGTCCGGAGACGTGGAGCAGAAGTGCGGTGGTCTTGTTCTTTAAGAAAGGCGACAACGCTCTCTTGAAGAACTAGAGACCGATTTCCCTTCTGAGCCGCGTCTACGTGCTGTTTTCGAGAGTCATTACGAATCGTCTCGCACGAAGACTCGACGACTTCCAGCCTCCCAAACAATCCGGTTTCCGAAAAGGCTTCAGTACCACAGACCACATACATACCCTGCGTCAGATTGTACAGAAGACCAAAGAGTACGATCTGCCACTTTGCCTGGCGTATGTGAACTATGAGAGAGCCTTTGATTCCGTCGAAATTTGGGCGGTGCTACAGTCCCTTCAGCGGTGCCAAGTAGACTATCGATAAATTAAAGTGCTGAAGTGTTTGTACAGTAGGGCTACGGTGGCTATCCGAGTACAGAACCAGAGTTTGAAACCTATCCAACTGCAGAGAGGTGTAAGACAGGGTGAAAGGTTATATCCCCGAAACTCTTCACCGCTGCATTGGAAGACGTTATCAAGCTACTGGAGTGGAAAGGATTCGATATTAACATACCGCCGACGATATAGTCCTTATGACAGAATCGCTGGAGGACCTAAGCACTATGCTCAATGACTTCAATGGTGTCTCCCAACGGATAGGTCTTAAGATGAACATTGATAAAACAAAGATCATGTTCAATATCCATGTCACACCTATGCCGGTAGTTTTTGGGAGCACTATGCTTGAAGTTGTTGACGAATACGTTTACCTGGGACAAATAGTCCGACTAGGTAAGTCCAACTTCGACCAAGAGGTCAATCGACGGATTCAACTCGGCTGGGCAGCGTTCGGGAAATTACGACACATCTTCTCGTCAGGTATACCTCAATCTCTGAAAACTAGATTGTACAACCAGTGCGTGTTGCCAGTGATGACTTACGGATCTGAGACGTGGTCCTTCACTGCTGGCCGTATGAGGACGCTCAAGGTCGCTCAGCGAGCTATGGAGAGGGCTTTGCTCGGAGTTTCTCTGCGTGATAGACTCATAAATGAGGATATCCGCAGTAAAACCAAAGTGACCGACATAGCCCAACGGATTAATAAGCTGAAGTGGCAATGGGCCGACCACATAGCTCGAAGAACCGATAACCGATGGGGAAGAAAGGTTCTCGAGTGGCAGCCTCGTACCGGTAGGCGTAGTGTAAGGCGACCCCCACTAGATGGAGTGACGACCTGGTAAGATATACAGGAAGTCGATGGATGAAGGTAGCTCGGGACCGTGCTTTGTGGCATTACTTGGGGGAGGCCTATGTTCAGCAGTGGACTTGTGAAGGGCTGTAATGATGATTATATATATATATATATATATATATTTATAAAGTGCAGTGTCGAACATAGGTCTTTTTTCTTCATTGTGTTTCAGTTCTTCGAGCTATATGGTCGGCCTATTGCCACTTCGGCTAGCTAATCCATTGAGCTGTGTCGATGACTCTGGGTCTGATATCCTCATTTCTAACTTCATCACGCTGAGAAACCCTGAGCATAGCCCTCTCCATAGCTCGCTGAGCGACCTTGACCTTCCTTATATGGTCAGCCGTAAAGGACCACGTCTTAGATTCATAAGTCATCACTAGCAACACGCACTGCTAGTACAATCCCATTTATATGTTTTCGAGTATACCTGACGAGAAGGTATGTCGTAATTTTCCAAACGCTACCCAGCCGAGTTGCTTTTAGACAGAATGTGCGTATCGTATTCCATATCATCCCATGGATGTCGTAAGAGGCAACTGAGGGCAATGAACCGGGAGCTGGACAGCGGCATCATCTTGAGAACAAAACACAACAATAAAAAGAAACTTTCGTTTCCTTCAAGTGGCACTCGCCCCAATGAAGGGAGAGTTACGTTCAAGAGTAAATTTGTGATAGGCTGTACTGTTGATGATAACGATGCCATCAGCATCCATTAAACCACGTAGTGGCGGTGTAAGAATATTCACGACGTCTTATCATTCCGTGGGTGTCGTAAGGAGTAACAGACGGAAACTGGAATAGGAGATTGGCAACAGTGTCTTCCTGATAACAACGTATAAAAAATGCAGTTACTAACCCGCTTGCCAAGAGTGGCAAATATGGAAAAATCTCATCTATGAGGCAATCTATGGGAGATTATCAGCAGTGGACTTTTAAAGGCTGTAATGGATGAATGAAATAGACTACTATCATTTCAAACAAAAAACATTAACTTGTTGATTCGTTGTTACCATCAATCCGTGAAGCGCCTACTGTTAGACTTTAGTATTTCCCAGATAAGAGCAGAATTGCTACAATCGGCACGTTTGTCTTTTTAAAACGTTTGTCAGCAGTGTCTACGAGGCATGGTGCAAAGTTTTTGTATAAGTCATTAAGTACAGTGTAACGAATACTATTTAGTTGAGTCCGAATAGGCATATAATTTGAGGATTTATATGCCTTTTACAGAAAAAAAATACTAATCTTAAGTTGTATCTTTTTCGCATCCACTTTAATGGATCTTATGTAACAAAATAAAAGTATAAAATATATCCACTTTGATTGGCAAGTCATTTACTACTGCTTTGTCGAAAATTGCGCCGATTATTTACGGGATTAATTCCAACGATGCGAAACAAAATGATGGCCGGATTTTTCTCATTTTCCGGCTATTATATTACGCATGGTTCGATCCATACCGGTCGCTGCTGTTCAGTCAAATATAAGCTTAATTTGTCAATTTGCTAATGTTGCGTTGCTATTTTAGCTTACATCGTTTCTTATATCACTTATTTCTCATTACATATTTTTATTTATATCTTCATAGAGATATAGAATATTTATTTCAAATATATTAATTTGCTCTACATTTTTTTAAATTAAATTCTTTACTGAGTGTAAAAATAATTTAAGTATGTAGTTAAATAGGCTTAGTAGCACATCACTATTCTTTTTTCTTTCCGCCAGAAATAGAGTGTTGCTTTGTTGAGGCAGGCGAGTTTAATAGCTGCAACTCATGGTAAACAAAGCGAAAGCCACGGGTGACCCGAAGTGATTGGTAGATTGCAACGAAAAGCTTCTCTCAAACAGTGGCGCCATTCGCCTTATCCTTCATTACTCCACTGACGAAGTGGGGGTAGAAATGTAGGAAGAAAGGAATGTCGGTTTTCAAAAATATAAATTAAAGGAATAATATAATAATATATAATTATTATTTCTTAGCAACAAGGTAATCTATTGTTCACTTCGATTTTTGTACTTCTACGAGTGTTTAAAGGAAGTACTATTAATCGAATAAACTTCATAATCATATTTACTCTGTTCCCAGCATGTTCATATTTATACAAAACATGAAGTAAACATGAGTATTAAAATTAATCGCTCCTCCTACCCTCCAAAACTTGGCCGTCGCTGATAAATAGCCTAAACCCGCTGCTGGGGCCGGGAAGGCTGGTGTTTTTGAGATCACGTTTCTCTTTCGCGACAGACAATGGACGTGTCCGTTACGCGGGTAAAGATTTAGGCGCTTGTGTTTCGCTGCTTTAAACCAGGTGAAGAAAATGGAAGGACCTGTATTTTCCCGAGTAGGGGCTGCCGAAATGCGTTGCCATAGCCATACGCATGCGGCGAAGATGGAACACCATGGGGTTTTGGTCGTTGCGAGTTCGATACATCTGCCTGAACAATGTCTCCGAGGGGTGGTTTAGTACATTAAGAAAAAGGTAACATGACTATTTTACAAAACATTGAAACATTTGGATTTATAAATAATACTGCATGTCAACTTGTCACTTGTGTTCATATAGCTCCTCTACATGATGGGCAAACGCTGGCCCAGCGAAATGGTAAAGTTACAGCATATATACGTTCCACTGCTGGGCACAGGGCTCCTCCAATTCTGAGAGATTTTTAGGGCAAGGAATTGTCCGCCGCGCTGCCCCAATGCGTGTTGGCGAACTTCTCATGTCTTCGATTTTTTTTCTTAATTCTCAGACTTTCTTCAGCTTTTCCCACGCTGTTTTCCTTCACCGCCGAGCACGTGATAAATCAGCACTTAAAATTGCGATTAACAATTTCATTAGTGCCGGCGGGGATCGAACCCAGTTTGCTCGCGTACTGTGAAATTTACAACGAGCGCTAACCATCTGAGTTACCACGGCTCTGTGTAAAATGGCCATGCGATGGTTGAAACCCAACTACACGATGGCGTCATTCAGTTATGATTGAAACGTTTTCCGAAATGGACGTGGAAGGATTAGCCGCTGCGGCAACAAATATCTATAACAGCACGTACCGTTATTTTCTTAATGTGCACAAAAATAGAGTTATCAAAAAGAAATGGTGTATAAGAATTAAGAAGATGGTGGATGCTATCTATCAATCGCACACATTTTTATCTTTGTGTTATTTATGTCTCGGATTCCACACGCATAACTGTGGGCCAGGTGTAGATGCGTACCGTCATCGCTGGCCCACTACTTTTGATGAGTGGCCGAAAAGCCGACACCGACTCCATCCCAAGACCATCGCGCGCTTGCTATCCGACACCACTAGGCCATCCACACGCTGGCCCATCATATTGGGCTATCGCGACGGCCCATCGTGTAGAGCAGCTATAAGATAATTAAAACAATCAAGCTTTCCACGTGGCCATTCAAATGCAACTTTATATGCGATCAGAGTTTCGTTTTTGTTTCTGATGACACCTTTTGACGATGCTCCTCTAACACGGAATACAGCAGTGAAAGCTTTGCTTTTGGCGGCATAAATAAGTGGAATGTTGGACTTACCCAGACTCCTAGGCAGCAAATTAGTATCCTATCTCCAAGTACTTAATTCCTTGGTTTATATAATTTTTTCTGTACTGAGAGCAAGTAAGTGGAATAATATCAAACTGCTCTGGATCACAGTATGTCTTTGGAAACATTAAGGGTTCATAGATTGAAAAAAAAATGACTGAATGTCTTTAAATTGCGCAAATATTGAGCTTAAAATTGATAAATAAATAGTAATTTAATACCACGCTCAGCAAGCAGGTTGGCAACCGCAGTTTTTTATTCTAATGGTCGCCATACATAGTCAGTTCAACTGATCATTCCAACTGATCAGTTCAAACTAAAACTGCTGATATTTTTTTAAATATTGGATTTTCGATATATCGATAAATAAACTTATATATAAAACTACGATATTGATATATTTATTATTATCGATATATCGAAAATTCAATATTTAAAAAAATATCAGCAGTTTTAGTTTGACCTGATCAGTTGGAATGATCAGTTGAACTGACCGTGTGTGGCGACCATTAGTCGTTCTAAAGAAGACGCTGCTGCCCATCTCCTGATTTGTTTTCCTTTGTCGTGGTGGATATTCTTACACCTTCACTTACACGGTACAGATATTCCCCCTATGAGGAAATCTATAGGGGTAGTCTATGTTCAGCAGTGGATTTGAATAGGCTGTAAGGGTAGGCTAAATCCATTATCGGCTTTGAATTGATCAGCAAACAATGCGCACACCGCCAAGTTACCTATGTAACATTTCGGTATGATATCTAAGTAATTTTCTAGACAATACATCTTAATAGCCTAAGTGACCAAATTCCATTACTAAACCTATTCACTAGTGAGATGCACCTTCATCTTAGTCAATTTACTCACCGTATTTGGTCCAGTCGCCGCTTCAGTTCGGACAGTTATGGACAAAACATTGTCAACAATAAAATCGCTTAGCATATATCTAGTACGTATATTTTCTTTTTATTTTGATTTCCTAAATGTTAAAATATTTATAACTTTTATACAAGTCTAAAACTCCAAAGACCACTTTTTACTTCATACTTTTACAAATTTTTGATAGAATATACTACTAAAATTTTAAATGGACACAATGGCAATACAGTATAGTTATAGTTTAACATAAAGCAAAGTATATACTTATGCCGGGCATAGATCGCCTCCAACTTATTGCGTGCTGGGGCATTTCACAACATGTTTTCGAATATTTTTTAATTTATCAGACATGCAGTTTTTCTTACTACGTTTTTCATCACTGCCAAGCACGGCAAATCAGCACTAAAATTGCACTTTACAGTTTTATCGGTGCCCAGTGCCAACTACTATATTTCTAACATGAAACTTTAAAACATATAAACCCCTAAACTGTAAAATAATCGTTAAAGTTCATGCCTATTTCCGAAGATGTGTTTTGATTTTAAGATGAAATATCTTAAAATCAAAACACATCAAAATTTGTAGGAAAGGCAACCCTAAAATTGATACTGGTAAATATCGCCTCGTAAAATAAATAATTGCAAGGCAATAATACCCTCTGAACTACGACCAACGTTCCCTACCAAGAAATTGGTATATGGAGGATACGAGTATATGGGTCATAAATAATAAAGCTTTGCCGATACTCACCGCCTGTTTACAGATACATACATATATTGGGTGTAATAAATATAAAAGCCGAAGAGAAGCGTATACAAAAAATCATTCAAATAACGACAGTAGATTAAGGTAAAATGGTTGAATTTGCCTGTAGGTAACGTGATCAGAGGGAAGTGGGAACTGAAGATCAGCGGCGGCATCTTCCTGATATCAACTCAAAATAATAAAAAACTGCGTTTGCAAGCCTGCCTCAAAGACATGTTAACTATATTCAGCAGTTACTTTTTTTTTATAGGATAGGGTGACAAACAAGCACACAGTCCACCTGATGGTAAGTGCTTGCTGTGGCCAATAGACATCTACATCTATCCTCGATTACAAGTCAAAATGCAGATGCGTTGTCACCCGTGAGGACTTAGGTGGAATGTTTCGTTTCCAGTAAAAAGGGTCTCCAGTTCTCTACACTCACCATACGAAACACAGCAGCATTAAGCTACTATTTGACGCTGGTATTCTGTGAGAGCGTGGTCCTTCCCCGGTCGAGCCGACCCATTCATGCTACAACTATAGTACTAACATAATTGCAGCATGGCTCTACCACGTCAAAAAACTTTAATAAAAATTCCAAAAGAATATTCTACAGACTAGAGACGTGGAGGAATATCACTAATGCAAGGATGTTGGCTCTGTGCTCAACATACAGCCTTCCCTGAGTGAGAATATGGGAAACTTTTTTAATAAGAGCATCCTGGCATATTCTTAAAGGGACTATGTACATAAAAATTTTAAGAAGAAGATATACCTCTGTGAGTTCATACGAAAACCTAAAATTTAAATAAAATAGCTAAAAACATGTGATATCCGCCAACTCGCACTGGAGCAGTGCGGCAGACCAATTACTCCATAACGCTCTCAGAATTTAAACGAGACCTGAATAAAAACAAATAACTTGCCTTGATCAAAAATAAATAAAACGTCAGAAAAATGACCACTTTTAGCGGAGTAAACTCACGTGGGTGTAATTGAAGAGAAATTATCGATTAAAACCTTTATTTTATTATTGATTTTAAAGAGCTTTAACAATAATGTACTAGACATTGAGGTATAATGTACTAGAAAACGCACCACAAAACAAAGTTTTTCGCTGCGCATTGCGATCCAGTGGACCATTGCCTCGCCTCAGTCTCGGGATGATCGATGTTGCAGAAATATCGATGATGACATCGATATTGATATCGATGGCTTAACATCGATGTTCGGTGTTTATACTACTCAAAACATCGATGTTGGACATTATTGATGTTTTTTGTACATGTACCTATTTAATAGGTTAAAATTAGTTGAATAAGAATTAGTTATGTTTGTTGTGGTTTATTATTAATGAAATAAAGAAAATGAAACAAAAATATTAGTGTCAAACAATAATTTAAAAATGGGAAGAAATTAACAAATATCTAGTTCATTTGTTATATTTTTGCCGATGATGATGAATGTTATTATTTTTGTCCTTAAATATTCCTATACACTCATAAATCTGGCATGAAAAAATTTGCTATGGGACCTAATTTACGATTTAGATGTAGGTTTTATATCAAATACTCCGTACCGCGAAATAAAAAATATGATTATAGAGGAAAAATTAACAAGCTAAACAAAAAGTAGTAGACTTTTCCGTTACCTTTGTTTACAATTTTTAATCAGGCAACCCAAGCAGTAAGTATCCACAACCGTTTATCAAATGCACAGTCGAATGCACTATGCAGTGAAATTGTCTATGCTCACGATCTCTCAGTAATTAATTTTCATAACCTTCATGCTTGACAGTAAATCTGACATACCATATTGATATTTTATGGGTGATCGATACGTTTACGAATTCTGAATTATTCAAATTTTTTAAACCTTTAATAGTAGATCCAAGATTTAGTTGATATGCATTTCGCGGGTTTGCATTGTTCACAAGGTCTTATTAATCGATTATGGGTTCTTTGACATCGATGCTTCGATGTTTGACATGTGGCAAAATCGATGTTAAAACATCGATGATCATCGAACATGAAATCCCTACCTCAGTCGGTCTTCGACATTCGTCTGAACGCGACGCGTGTGGTTGAACATTTTAAATTTTCAAAATGCCTTCTTGCGTCGTAAAAGATTGTTCCAATCATTCTCGGAAAACCAAAAAAAGTCAAGGTGTGACGTTTCATCGGTAATTACAAGAAAAACAACTCGTTTTATGCTTTTTTGCACTATTTTTCAATGATACTACGCCATTTTTTTACCGAGCCATTTTTCGCGTATGTTAGTGTTCGTGCATTCTGTGACGCGGCCGCCTCCTCCCGAGCACCCCGCCCGTGGCACATTCTAGTACGTAGATTTTGTTCGCGTCGTTCATTCTAGTACGTAGTCCATTCTAATACATATTCAATCGGTCATACATACATCAACGGTAATAGAAATAAGATTGATAAAGGAGCGGTATAATAGGTGGAGGACCCATAGACACCTACATCTACCCCCAATTAATAATCAAAATATACATTCACTGTACCCTGAGAACTAAGAGAATATGCTTCATTTCCAGTAAAAAGGTCTCTTGTTCTCCCCACTTACTATACGAATCTTAGCAGGATTAAGCTGCTGTTTCACGAATTATATTTTCATATTGCACATTCAGTGCGAGCGTGGTCTTCCTACAGACGAGCTCATTCGCGCTGTAGTCGTAATATCCTGCAGAATAACCTCTAAGAACTACTGGCGTTTAACCAATTTAATTTAAGACTATTTAAATTGATAATTATTTTCAGATCATATGTGATAGCCGTGTCGTGCAATGGCAGCGTAAGAGAATTCACTCTTCTATGTCATCCCGTGGGCGTCGTAAGTAACGACTAAGAAAAAATATGACAGGATATGGCAGCATCTGATACAACACCTAAAAGGAACTGAAAACAATAATTCTTGTCTCTCGGTTGCAACTCTCCTATGAGGCAATCAAAGTGAGAGGCCTATGTTATGGCCTATGTGAATATAAAAAAGGAAAAATTTATGTGTTTATGTTATGAAAGTGAGAATTTAATTATAATTATATTAAAAATTGAACTTGTCTTTATCTAAACTGATGACAAATATCATTTTCATCTAGGAAAAACCATCTAGTCGCGCAATATCTTTTGCCTTCATTTATCTTATGAAAATATTTTCACGAGATTTTAAATGTAGACCGTTTTGAAACTTTTAAATTACTACAAACAACATGACATGTTTAAATGCGTGAGCGTTTATTTATTCTTCCATCGAGCAGATATATTACTCTTCTGTAGAAGCTATCGGTCCGAGAGGTCTGCGTGCATTAAAATTCTTAACAAACCTATGTCCGCGAGAAGTCGTCGCTGCTGGTGACATGAGAGCTGGTTCTTTTTTTTTTTGTAGAATAAGGGTGACAAATGAGCACACAGTCCACCTGATGGTAAGTGGATGCTGCGCGGCCCATAGACATCTACATTTATCCTTGATTAAGTATCAAAACGCAGGAGCGCTGTCAACCCCGAGGACTAAGATGGAATATCTCGTAACCAGCGAAAAAGGGTCTCCGGATCTCTACCTCACCATACAGCAGTATTAAGCCGCCATTTTACGCTGGTATTCTGTGAGAGCGTGATCCTTCCCCGGTTGAGCCGGCCCATTCGTACTACAGCTATAATATAGCTGCAGTGTGGCTCTATAGCAAATCGGTCCTGTGTAGCGTTCTTATCACTATATCGCAGGCAGTAGTGCTGTATTATAATAATTATTATTAATTCAATTTATTTTGTTAAAATTATTTTACAACTGCTCAGCCGTTTTTAGTAAAATTCATTCATTTCATCCCGATAACTTACCTCGTTGAAAAAAATACGATTGGTGCGTCTATAAAATACCGTTTGGATCGAGAGTGAGCAATAGGTTGCATCACTCGAGCGGAGCATCATATCGATGGTGGCGAGGTAGAATTGAGGGTAGATCCCCCACTCTGTGCAATATAAAGTTCAGTGTAGGTGCCGAGCGCGAAAGACTCTGCCTATGTCATTCTACGTAGGAGTAGTGCTAAGAAAGTTTCGTCTATTGTGTCCGTTGTGATGATTCTTCTAGTGCTGGAAAATAAATATGGTGTTGTTGAGCTGAGCTGAGCATCCTGCTAAGTGTTACACTAAGATATGTAGTGTTGCTTTTAGTTTGGATACTTTGGTGTTATCATGTAGCTATGTCCTTCACGTTACTCCAGTGTGTAATCGTAACAGTGACATATTGCGGTATGGTTGAACTGTAATTTCTCTATACTGAGTGTATACCCAATAGTTGATACCCGCTCGCTTCGCTGGGCCCACGATAATATGTAAATAACAAGATATTTTTTTGATAGGACTATCGTCAAATAGCGTGAGCGTCTACATTTCAAAATGAGTAACTATACTAAATTTCAAGCCGATCGGGTGTATAGTTTTAGAGATATAGTGATGAGTCAGTCAGTGGTATTACGCTGTCTTATTATTACTGATAACGATTAATTATGTAAGCACTTTTACTATTTTTAACGATTGACCTTATGATATATTTACGATATTTCCGATATAAGAGATGGGATCTTGTAATGAAATTCCGACAAATAAGTAAACAAAAACCCAGTCAGACGGAAACCCTTAGCATGGGAAACCAAACAATCAAAGTATGGAGTATAGATGTAAGGAGTACAGACTGTACTAAAAAGTGTCCGTAGAAAACCGTTAAATAAGTGTGGCACCACTATAGCTACGGGGCAAATTTTAAAGAACGCGCCGAAAAATATTAGTGGGATAGACGTCTTTTTCGAGGTTATATTTACTAAATAAAATTATTTTAGATTTTAGAGCTACTGAGCAGTTTAGCAGCACACTTCACACCGTCGACAACTGCTAAGTTATTTCATGTAGCTGTCTCCTGTAGCTACTCCAGCGCTGTTGTGGAGAGTTTTTGAACTGTTATTTATTGCTCACAGATAGACACTTTTTCAACTATTCTCCTATGAGAGATTGTTTTCCTTACTTACACTCCATAAATTGAGGGTTAGGAATTAAGGGAAAGAAACCAACGGACGACACGGGCGGTGTCTAGGAGCACCGCCTTCTGCATTTGAAGCCGCAGCGGACCGTTATGGAGTCCTGGTTACCTCAGATGACCTGAGCGGCTGACCGGGATTAACCAGGAATAGTTTTGGTCGGCATAAATCTGACACTTCGTGAGCAAGACAAAATATCTGGCCCGATCCAGATATTTTATCTTCTTATCTAAACGATTTTATCATAAGAATATAGTGATAATGTTTAATAATATAAATATAGTATATAATTATTAATTCCTAATTTCGTCCGAAGTACAGTTGTGGAAAACATTTGAACTGAAATCGTATTAAAAACACGCTCATTAAGTTTTGAAACATGTTATATATTTCAATAATTTAAATATTATTGACTATGAAATACTCACTCGATTCATCTACGTTGGTTTCGTACGACATTTACAAACGATCGTGTCAACTTACTATTTGTAAGTCTTCATTAGACTGTGTAGACCGTTCTAAATAGACCGAATCATGGCGTACCGTGTGTTGCGCGCATCTGGTACCTACCAAATCAGTTGCGTTTAGTCCTGTTGGTTTCGATGCAAATGATTAACGGAGCGTCTACGCCAGCATGCGACTGCAAATCTTCATATTTCATAACTACAATATGCAGAAGTTTGGCGTAGGAAATATTTTTCCAGATTATAATAAATTTTCAATAATAAATAGGGAATGAACTACAAGCTTAAAATATTTTATACGCCGTACCTATACAATATTCGTATCTCTAAGGTTTAATTTCTACTTTACTTTGCTTAATCATAAATATAAAGTCCCTGTAAAAATATAACAAATTTCGATCAAAGTCGTTGATGTATCCGTTAGGGATAGTGTAACTACAAAATTAGAATAATTACATACATACGTATGCACTTCAAAACGACATCACTGACTGAAGGCATTATCATTTGTCAAGACGATGATTTATAGCTATGCCGATAGATGTCGCTTTAGACAAGTTATTAACATTTGTTAATATGTCGCTTTAGACAAGTTATTAACAAATCCTATATTCATGGACTAAAATAACTTATCCATAAAACGATATATGTTGTATTAATGCCAAAAAAGAAAATCACAAAATCCTATTACCAAATTCTATAATTACGGATCAAACTGACTCACAGTCATAATAAGTGTTGGTCATCTTTTATCAGACTAAGTTTTGATCCAGCCCCATAAAGTGAACGTCGTCAAAATCCTCTAGAAAATACGGGTTGAACAAAGAACCTCGATTTAAATTATTCCTATTTAATATATTTATGTAGTATAATAATACAAATAAAAAAGAGATCACTTGGTAGTTGTAATTAACGAAACTACACTTTCTTTGAAGAAATTTCAAAGAGTTTCTTTTTTGAGTTTCAATTCGAAAGAATTATGCGGAATGAGGGCAGTTCGAAGCTTCAAAACTTATACATTTATTTGATAATTCTATATTTATATTAAAACAAGAAAAAAATTATAACATTAAAGTTACAAACGATCGTAGAATCCACCTGATAGAAAGTGGCTACTGCTTTAAGACGTGCATGCCTACACGCATATTCCCAAAAACAAACCTATTTCCCGCAGCAAATTAAAAAATGAAGAAGATTATTTAAATAATACTTTTAAGCCGGCTACACACGTTGGCCGACCGAAGCCGAGTATCAACGCACGAGTATAGACATCCCAATTGTTTAGCCTCGTCATTGCTTGCCGATACTCGCGTAGCTGACCAAGAACAGCCGAGCGCCAACGTGTATACGGTTCATTTGGCGTGCCTTGCTCGGGATTGTTCGCCACGACTTGTCTCACTTCGGAATAGTGTCAGTTTTTCTGCACAAATCAAAGGCTCTCACCTGCACTCGTCATGTCATGTCCACACGTTAATCCGGCTGTACATGTTGGTCGAGCGAAGGCGAGTACCAACTTATAGACCGCCCATTTGTTTAGCCTCGCCACTGCTTGTCTGGCCGAGTGCGGGCGAGCGTCAACGTGTATATGGTTCTTTTGGCGAGTCCTGCTACCACTCGGGATCGCTCGCCACGACTCGTTTCACTTCGGAACAGTGTCGAAATTTCAGCAGGAATCAAAGGCGCTCGCCTGAACTCGGCAAATCGTGTCCACATTTAATCTGCCATGTCAGTATGTTCTCGCCTTGTATCAATTTGCCTACACTCACGTAGACTGAAGCTTGCCAATGCATTGCCGGCTTTGGTCAGCCATGTCAGTATGGTCACTCTTTCAAACTTGGCCAACACGTAGACTGTAGCACTCGCCTTGTATCAATTTGCCTACGCTCACGTAGACTGAAGCTTGGCCAACATGTATTGCCGGCTTTGGTCAGCCACGTCAGTACGGTCACTCTTTCAAACTTGGCCAACATGTAGACTAATGTCGCCTCTACATGTTGGCCAACACAG
Source organism: Parnassius apollo (assembly GCA_907164705.1). NCBI lineage: Eukaryota > Metazoa > Arthropoda > Insecta > Lepidoptera > Papilionidae > Parnassius > Parnassius apollo. The sequence goes on from CAJQZP010001037.1 coordinate 16,376,561, forward strand.
TGGCGAATGGAGTGACGAATATATTGGCCGAGAGTTGGTGACGGCGTCCACACGTTGGAAGGTCGTTCAGTTTACTTCGGTTCGGGCCAATGTGCGGACGAATTTATAAGCACCGTGGCGCAGTGGCTCAGCAATGAGTGGCTGCGCCGGGCGCCGCGGGTTTGATCGCGCACGGAACAAGTATTTGTATCTCCTACAAATAATTGTTTCGGGTCTGGATGTGTGTCCTTGTGCAATTTATGTTTGTAAACTGCCTGCGTGATACGGGAGAAAATCCTAGTGTGGGGTTAACGTTTTTATAAAAGAATTATAAAATAATAGTGGTTATTAATGGGGCTGTAAATAGATATACGATATACGATTAGCTTTATTTATTCTTTACATGCATCATAAACTGGAATAAATACCATTAATAAGAACTTAACTTATTTTAAAGTTAAAGGAGTTATAATCGATTAGTCTATGTTTTAAAATTGGGTTTTGATTTTAAAGTTTAGCAAAATATGTACTTGCTTTTCTATCAGACATTTGATGTATATAAAAAAACACCTTATAATTTATTTGGTAATTTAATTATTTTTTAAAAAGACAAAAACAATAGCAATAAATATAATTAACACTGACTTAATAATAGGTACTAATTATAAATTAGAACATAAATAAAAAACTCATGACGAGCAAAGTGGCTCAGGACCATGCTTTGCGGCAGTCTGTGGAGGAGGATGTTCAGTAGTGGAATTGTGAAGAGCTGCAATGATAATGATGATTCGAAAACTTGCACGATTAAATTATAAGAAATCGACGTTTTTTTTTATAGGATAGTGTGACAAACGAGCACACAGTTCACCTGATGGTAAGTGGTTACTGTGGCCCATAGACATCTACATCTATCCTTGATTACGAATCAAAATGCAGACGCGTTGTCCCCCGTGAGGACTAAAACGAAATGCCTCGTTTCCTTTAAAAAGGGTCTCTGGTTCTCTACACTCACTATACGAAACACAGCATCATTAAGCTACTATTTTACGCTGATATTCTATGAGAGCGTGGTCCTTCCCCGGTCGAGCCGACCTTCGTGCTGCAACTATACTTCTAATATAATTGCATGGTTCTACCACGTATAAACGACGTGCTTCATTTTTTTTTCATTTTAAAATTGTTCTCGTAATAATCTGATTGTAAAAAAATGTTAATTTTTTTGATAAATAGCTTATTGATTAAAACAAATGTTCAATAATAATTAAATCGCGCTAATTAAAGTAGTAGGAATGTTTAAAGTTGAAATTGGCACTAGAAGGCTGGTAATTGGGGCATCCACCGTACAAAGCTTGAATATAAAATTTAAATCAGATGCGTGTAATCATTCTGGGAGCTTGTAGCAAACTAAACGAGCGGCCAACGTGTGGACGCGGCGACCAAACTCCGCCAACAATCCTTTGATCTTTTGTAAAAAACCGACACCACACGGATCTCGCGCCAACTTGCGGGCCATCGTTTCAATACATATCAATGAATCCCAAACACCCCGTCTACACGTTGGCCAATGCTATTTGCCCCTACATTCGCCACTGTGTTGGCCAACGTGTAGAGGCGCCGTAAGGCACTCGCCTTGTATCAATTTGTCTGCGCTCGCGTTGGCTGTAGCTTAACCAACGTTCATTGCCGGTTTCGGTTTAGTGATAGAGACTTACTTGCAGGTTTCAAAATCACATTCACACCTATTTCATATTGACAGTGTATTCATAATATTAATCCCCTGTTCAAAACGGTACGTTGTAATATTTGTAAGTACTACATTTTTTACAGACGTACTTACAGAGTAAATAATATGTAATGGATATGCGTCATTTATAGATTTAATTTTCAAGGTAGTTATGAAAACTTAAACTAATGTTAAAAGCTAAAACCTACATGGTTTCTTATGTTTACGCAAAACTACTATTACGGATTTTATTGCATTTAATTTTACTTGTTTTTAGCTCCCGATGTTTCAATGTTTTTCTTTATTTTTAAATAATATTACATTAGATACATACAGAATCGGAAGAAGAAAATATAATTTTCTTAACATAGAATATGGTATATTTAACATTCTTAGTTCTCAAGTTGTTAAATTTCAAATACAGGTAAAGGCCTCGGTTTTATTTATCAAATGAGCCGTGATAGCTCAGCGGCTAAACGCTCGCTGTAAATTTCACAGTTCGCGAACAACCCGGGTTCGATCCCCGCCGGCACCAATGAAGTTCATAATTGCAATTTTAAGTTCTAATTTACCGCTCGGCGTTGAGGAAAACATCTGAAGGAAACCTGCATGTCCGATAAATAAGAATTAAAATGTATCGAAGACATGTAAAGTTCACCAACGGGTGAATTGGGGAAGCTCGACGGAGATTTTCTTGCCATAAAACCCTCTCAGAAATGAGAAGCAGCCTGTGCCCAGCTGTGAGATGCATATAGGGCTTTAACTTTTGCTTATAAAATACTATTATATTTCTTCTTTATTTCAACTATAGTTAATTCACTATAACCCTTACGTTGACGTTTCTTTGCTTCGAAGAACGGTTTTCATAGTTTTGATTTATTTCATTTATCAACCAGTGTTTGGAAGATTCATCTGCAAAAATACAAAGTTATTTACGCTATGGTTCCGATATTCACAACAATTATATTAAATCAATCTCATACGAGTTAATCACAATAAGTCGAATTCAAAACCATGAATTCATAATCGTTACAAAATACACGGAACACAATGTTTGTGTTCAAACATGATCTCTTTATTAAATGTCCATTCATGAGTTATTATTACCTTTTTTACACTTGACAAAGGCAATTTATTATTCAGTCTATTTTATAACGTCATCATTATCAAAAACATTGATGTTTTCCTTAATAGTAATTACCTTAAGTATAAAAAATATTAAAGCGACACCTGAAAAAAATTGATATACCGTATTGTGTAACTTTGAGATTACTATCTTTACAGGTCATAGCATAAATCTTCAAAATATTCTTTTAATGTCATTGCTAATAAACTAACTACTTTATTATAGTCAACCAAATCTAAGAAATACATTTTGACAGCTTTATTTCTTAGATTTGGTTGACTATAAGCAAACATTTGTCATTTCATCGTCATCATTACAGCTCTCCACAAGTCGATTGCTGAACGTAGGCTCCTCCTAGGAATGCCACAGACCACGATCCTGAATCGCCTGCAGCCATCGACATCCTGTATTTCTTACCAGGTTGTCACTCCATGTAATCGCTGCCCTACATTTCGTCTACCCGTACGAGGCTGCCAATCGAGAACCTTTCTTCCGCATCAGTTGTCGGATCTTCGAGCTATATAGCCAGCCCATTGCCACTTCAGCTTACTAATCCATTAGTTTATTCCGGTTACGCTGGTTCTACTGCGGATATCCCCATTTTTAAGTCTATCACGCAGATAAACTTCAAGCATAGCCCTCTCCATAGCTAACTAAGCAACCCTGAGCTTCTTCCTATGGCCAATAGTGAGGACCACGTCTCAGATTCATAAGTCATCACTAGCAAAACACACTGGTTGTACAACCTCGTTTTCAAGTTTTGAGGTTTTGAGGTTGACCTGACGAGGAGGTATAAATCGTGATCGTGATCGTGATCGTAATCTCCCAAACGCTGCCCAGCCGAGTTGAATCCGTCGATTGAGCTCTCGGTCGAAGTTAGACTTACCTAGTCGGACTATTTGACCCAGATAAACGTACTACGTACGTACGTAGTGCTCCCAACAACTACCGGCGTAGGTGTGACGTGGTCGTTACACATGACCTTCGTTTTGTCCATGTTCGTCTTAAGACTTATCATTTGGAAGACGCTCTTGAGGTAAGGAAGCTTACTCCTTTCTAGAAGGCCGACAACGCACCTGCAATTCCCCTGGTGTTGCAGTTGTTCATGGGCGGCGGTAGTCACTTAACATCAGGTGAACCCTATGATCGTTTGCCCCCTCTACTATAAAAAAAATTAAGGTCATTGAGCATAGTGCTTAGGTCCTCCAACGATTCTGCCATAAGGACTATATCGTCGGCAAATCGAAGGTGAGTGATGCCATTGCACTCGCCATGGATGTTAATACCGTATCCTTTCCAGTCCAGTAGCTTGAAAACGTCTTCCAATACAGCGGAGAAGGGTTTCGGGGAATATAACTTCACCCTCACCTCACCTCGTACCGTAGAGCTAACATTATAAATATTCAAATATAGTGCTTATGTATAGTTCGAAATTTAATTGATAGAATTTTATTTTATTAATGGCTGCGTTTGGCAGAAAAAAGCGTTAGCAAGCGCTTGTAAGCAAAATGGCGAAACTAAACATTTTTGGGCCAGGACACGTTTGCTAACTTCAGTAGCGCTGACACAATCCGCCATTTTGCTTATTTAATTTGTTTTGAAGTAGAGTTTATAAGTTGTTTTGTGCAATATTAGTTTTAAGTAATACAATGACATGAATAAACATATACATGTTATTAAAAATTCATGATTGGTAAGTTTTTAATATGAATACTTTACAAACATATATTTAATTTAGGTTAGGTTCCCCGGTTAAAACTAACTTCGTGTCCTAGAGGAAAATAGCTACTTACGATTTGACAGCGCTTACCGCTTACGATCGCCATTTTGCTTACAAGCGCTTGCTAGCGCTTTTTTCTGCCAAACGCAGCCAATATTTAATTTTCTATATGTATTTATTAAAGTTAGAAGTTAAATTCATAGTCTTTTAACAATCTGATTAGGCACAAAATTGATTACCAATTTACTTTGCTGGAAATAAGTTAATGGGGTCGCTGAGTGCTAATATTTTACAGCTATCACTACGCGATATCACTTGCCGTTAAAAGCACGACTACGTTAAAGAAGAAATTTTTACAAATATAAATTATTTTTCTTTTTCTGTCGCTTTGTGATGGCACTGGTCGCACTGGTCTTTGTTAAATGAAGCGAAAACTGCAAAATAACATGTAAGCATGTAATTAAACGCGATAAAATCCGTATTTAATCAATGTGTAGTGTTCCAGTGAATTTAAGAAATAAGCAAAAATGAAATAAAACATGATTTTTGTGCATAATAACTATTATTGCAATATTTATTTTCATCAAATATCAACCTCAAACGCATGACAATCTGTTAACCCGAGGCCTTAGTGGAGGGTGTGCAGAGTAACCCATAACGGCACGAATTTAATTCGCAATAGTAAACACAAATCCCATAGACTGGTTATAAGGAACACCAGCAAAACTAGTGCCAGCTTGAGATCTAGTATCAATCTGCCTGCGTTCACCAACACATCGGCGTGACGTTGTCTATAGGAACAACTCTTTCAAGAAGTACTTGAGTGTAAGGTAATATCGATAATGGATAAAAGTTCATCAAGAATTATATCAACACGTGAAACCTAGTACAGAATACCTTTTCTGCTATATTCACAACTAGCTGGCTCGGCGGATTGTGTGCTGCCTTTTCCGGTAGTAATGTAAATAGTAAATGTAATGGCGCGATGAATTTCACTCCAAAATTACTTTAAATTTTTTCATGAGATGTTCCAAAATGTTTGGAACCTGGGTCAGGTCCTTGTACACTATACACAAAATTAGGTAAACACATTTTAAATAGTTCTCAATTTTATAATGGCTTTGTTTGCTGGTAAAGCACAGGAAATTACATTTGAAATTGCAACACACAGCAAAACTCGTCATGACCGTAAGCTGTCATTTTTATTAATTAGTGACGTTTGACATGTTCATTTCACGTATTTTGACACTGTTGTAACAACTGACAGTTCTTTTAACATGATCAATGTTCGCTTTATGGTTTACTGTCATTGTCTATAAGCACAGAGTAACTGAAACGGTAAGACGCCATGTTGAAAGTCGATAAAAATAGCTGATAAACATCAATTACTTACCACGACAGAATACATTTAAATGAATTGTCCGTATTTTTCCCGAATTCTACAGATTTTTCTCTTTTTAAGGTAGTGTACATAGACCTGGATCATTTTGAAACATCTGCTTTCGACCACAGCGCCACTAAGCCAACATATTTTATGAATATGAGTTGCTTTGGTCCATAAATACAAAATTTAATAGCTATAATTCATAGTTTCGACCAAAGATACATTGAGTAAATATTATGACCTCAATTAGACGTTCAAAAGTTACATGATCACTTACAGACGCATGAACGATTATTTACTCGTAATAATAAAGATTACTTTTATCGTATTATTAATACCCCGTTTTATAAGAATAATTGATTAAAAAAAACTGTTAAAAGTTTTTTTTCCAGTCTACTTTAAAGAACTATTGAATATTACCGTAAGGGTTCATGTCAATATCATAATAATGGGAACATATACCTAACACCAATTCTGCTGGGAGTTGTAATAGTTATATTATTTATTAGCAGTAGGTACTAAGGCCGATGTACTAATAATACAAGGGCCGCACGCAATGTAATGAGAAGTCTCTGCAAACTGCAGCAAGTCGCCGATATTGCCGCGACGTGCTCGAGATGCATAACCGCCAGCTTTAAGATAGACGTATGTTACCTACGACATGTCATCATCATAAATAATGTATTACACCCCAGCGTCGCACCTGAATTATTCAACGTGGGCGGCCACTTTATTAAATTTGTTGTTTTATGAAAATGTTGAACAACCAGGTATCTGCGATGACAAATTATAAATAGTTAAAACGAACTGTCGGATAATGGAAAATATAAGAAAACCCTTTTAAATTTAGTTTTATTTTGAAAACTTTTTCTTTTAGTCGCTCGTCGCTGACGCCGCAAAGGGGCAAACCTCAATTTTGAAAAAAATACAGAAGAGCAAGAAAACATTTATTATTCCAGAGTACTAGATATTTTGAATCAGAAAATTAATCGTATTTGTAGTTTTCCATTAAATCTAATATTTTTAATTTTATGAGGGAAAAAGCTAGTAATCGAAGAATAATAAATGTTTTCTTGCTCTCCTGTAGTCATTAAAATTAAAATATAGTTTCGCCACTTAGCGGCGTCAGCGAAGAATTATGGGAGATAATACATAAGTTAGTAACCAACTTGTACCTGTTATAACGTCACTTAATGTCTACATCATATACGGAATGACAAAGTTTGAAGCGACATTAACCTAATGTACAGGTTACGGACGGAAAAGTTACAGTTAAGAAGCGGGTTCGAATTGGTCTCATTACTGCTTCCTGCAATCCTATCACTATTTTTTTAAAGGATAAGGGTGACAAACGAGCACACAGTTCACCTGACGTAAATGGATGCTATGGCTCATCGACATCTACATTTATCCTCGACTACGAATCAAAATGCAGGTGCGTTGTCTCACCCGCGAGGATTAAGATGAAATGCCCCGTTTTCGGTAAAAGGAGAGTCCAGTTCTCTACACTCACTATACGAAATTCAGCAGCGTGAAGCTGCTATTTTTTTACCTTTATTAATATAAAATACACGCATTTAAAATAATAATAAACATCGCCAAACTGCGCAACAGTTTGTTGGCGATAATGCCGCTCTTTTGAACATTAATATGTAATTTTACGCTGGTATTCTGTGAGAGCGTGGTCCTACCCCGGTCGAGTCGACCAATTCGTACTACAACTATACTAATATAGCTGCAGATGGCTCTACCAGTAAAAAACTATCTATATACTACTATCCTCACTATTTATTTTTACACTTAAAAAATCTTTACAATCGAAGTACCCACAGCGTGTTGATAGAGAATTTATTCCGAACTTTTACCAATTAAAACCTCATAGCGTGAGTTTGTTAGTTTTTATCTATTATCCCCTTGTAAGTGTAAGGTGAAATGAAGCATCAACAATAAATCCACCGTCTAAGCTACGAGTATTGGAAGCACAAGATTACTTAATTTCAATTTATGACTGTGTTTTGTTACTTATTTTAGTTGATTTTATTCCGCCGTGTCTGAATTAACGCATATTTTAAATGATTTATGCTGTTTTATTTCAGTTTTATCAAATCTGTTTAGAACTTCGAAAAATCCGAATTTTAATCATAGGGAAATTCAGAAATTCGGATTAAAAAATATTCGATTTTGCAATCTACGCCAAACAGTATTTATTCCAAAAAAACGTTTAAGTAAAAACACCGTGAAGGTGAATTTGACATGAAAGACAAACATTAAATTTTTTAGGATGCATACACCACAACCCATACAAATCACGTGGCGGGTACTCAAGAGCTCTACAATACAACAGCATGTGTTTGTTCCCCAAATGCTCTCCAGTGTAGCCTTATCCTTCGGCTTAGGACCTTAAAACAGCGCATGGCCTGTCAAAAATAATATACTATTTTGAGTGTAGTTCATTTAAGACAATATCACCTACAATAAATAATATGCATTCGATAAATGCATGTGTTAAGAAGATCGAGACGGAGTATTTCAATGGAACAACGTGCTCCTTATCAGGATCGACATTGATCTTCTCGGCATTGATCGCTTGAACTCTGATTTACCGCAGCGATTAATTGTCACGACTCCGACCGATTCAATATATCGATGTTTTCATTAAACTAAGCGTCAGAATTAATGGCATCGGGACGAATAAATACAAACAATGGTTTTATTAAACTAACATTGAATTTAAAAGATAATATACAGCGCTTAGTTTTACTGCGTGGGGACAAATATGAATTTCTTTTTTTTTTCGAAATACAATTATTTTTATTTCTAAAGTAAAAATCTATTTTTTAAGAGCAACAATCGAGTACAAAGACTACATGATAGTTAATGGATACTGTGGCCCAAGGACAGCAACATCTAACTTCGACCAGAAATCAATGTACTGAATCGTCGTCGTTCCTGATGTGTTCCCGGGTCTCGTAACTCATAATAAAAATACGTCAATATTAATCTGCTATTATGCGTTCAAATGTTCATTAGGATACAACTAAAATGACATTTTAGAAACAGATGTCTAATAGTGTTTGACGACTCCGTGGCGCAGTGGCTTAGCAATGAGTGGCTGCGCTGGGGGTCGCGGGTTCGAATCCCGCACGGAACAAGTATTTGTATGGCCTACAAGTAGTTGTTCCGGGTCTGGATGTTCGTCCTTGTGCAATTTATATTTGTAAACTGCCCCCACAATACAAGAGAAAATCTTAGTATAGGAGTAACGTTTATAAAAAAAAAGAAAAAAAAAAGAAAAGACAAAAGAAAGTGTTCATCGTCATCATTCTTTTATATGATTATGAGAATGGAGTTTTAAGATGTGAGAGAAATAAAAGTAAAACGAAGTACTCACAGACTCGTCAACTTTTTAATTAGTGTTTCGTTCATTATTAGTGAATTTCCTGTTAGAAACACATCTGCATTGTGATGAATGAAGGAAACGATGAGTCGAGTATAATTTCAACGTAAATTGAAGGAAGTTTTGAAGACACTTTAATGAATGCATCGAAAAGTTTCCCACTGACTTGCAATTTGCAATTTTCGCACTGAGTATGAAGCAATTTTCACTCGGGCATCGACAATACGGCTTTCGATTATTTTAATTTTATGTTTCAGCGAGGTTAATTGGTATGCAATCATAAAAAATACGTTTTTTGACTACTTCACAATATTAATTGTATATTAAAATTATATTACCAAAATTTGTACTATAATTTTAAAAATATTATATTCTGAATTATAGTAAACGCTTTATTTGGCTTATTTTTCATACAGTAAAGAAACAAATGAGTCCGCCTGTTGGTAGTACTAATCTTAGAAATGTAAAATCGGTAAATGTCTTCTATAGTCTAAGATAATATTTAAAAATAAATAAAACAGAGTAATGTATTTTTTTACTTATTTCTACCGTCGGCAAGTGCGTGTGTGCAGATTATCAATATTTTATCCGAGTTTATAAAGGGAGAGGTTTTCAATTTGACCATATGATCTTTTTTTGTATACATTTTTAACGTGGTAGAGTCACGAGAGAGTCACGCTGCAACTATATTATGGTTTTAATACGAATAGATCAACTCGATCGGGGTAGGACCTCGCCCTCACGTAATACCAGCGTAAAATAGCAGCCCAATGCTGCTGTTTCGTATAGTGAGTGTGAGAACCGAAGACCTTTTTTACTAGAAACGAGGCATTCCATCTTAATCCTCAGGGATGACAATGCATCTGCATCTTAAACCTTAATAATACTTAGAGGATAAATGTAGATGTCTATGGGCCACAGCGTTTACTTAGCATCGGATGAACTGTATGCTCGTTTGCCATCCTTATTTTATAAAAAAATGTTACGCGATATAACTTTATATGTATATATTTGAATTGTAAACCAATTATATGAATCTATTTTTATTAAATCAGTAATACTTTAGAGGTAGTTCTATATGAATTCGCAGAAAATATTCCACATCGCATAATTTCATATTCTGTAGGTTTTAATTTTCCTATAAAATATTTATTAGCACCGACTTCAAAATGAAAAACCATTTTAGTTATTTAAATAGGCTCTTAAATTAATCCTTTTAGCTTAGTTTTTCAGAAGATCATTCGTTAATTTTAATAAAAGAAAAAGCAAATTTTATGAGAGATTTTCGGGCGTCATATAAAAAGTTAGGTGAACCTAGTTTAAGTCCAATAGGAAGTATTACTAATTTTCTGGATAGGAGTTCGTTTAAGTAGCTGCATCTGTTACCCATTACTGCCTTTAAGTAAGTATGCCTGTACTGCTGCGTTCCGGTCTAAGTAGGTATGCCTGTACTGCTGCGTTTCAGTCTAAGTAGGTATGCCTGTACTGCTTCGTTCCGGTCTAAGTAGGTATGCCTGTACTGCTGCGTTCCGGTCTAAAGGATTTAGAGACCCACTATAATTACAGACTGTAAGGCATTCCATATTAGTCCTCAGAAGTGAAAAGGCATCTGAGGCCTTCTTTGAATGGTGTTGGTTGCAGGTGTCCGTGGATTTCAGCAGCCACTTACCATCAGGTGGCCCGAAGTTCGATTGTCACTTTAGTTTAAAAAAAGTATAAAGGCTGATTCTTGTATCCTTCCTAATATTTGCCGTCCACATCCATGAGCCAAAAATTAGCATGGGTGCGATTTGGTCTTCCCCCAACTTCCCTTATGATTAATAATATTCATTTATTTACGAATAAACAATATCATATCGATAACATTACCGCCTATGAAAATGCTACTGTTGAACATACGCATTTAACATTGTATTCACGCTTGGCACATGGGTTGGCAACCATTTTCTTTAATTACTATCAAACCCCGTCCGCGACCGACCCGTGAGTGTAATATATGATATTATATAATGATAATGATAATATGTGGTCCACTACCAAATATTATTATCCCATGAGTACCTTAAGTCGTCTTTATGCTGCCAATACACGATCAAAACAATGTACTTATATAGTAACTAAAGTTAATAAGACTATTCCAATTTAAATATTTCTATTTTATTATTTATTATATTTCTAATTTTATTTTACTAAACATACATTCTTTAAAACTATATAACCGTTTATTAAGCATAGATCCTTGTGGCGATGAACCAGATTTTTGCTCATTTACTAAGTTCAAGACTGTTAGGATTAGTAGCATCTTCTTACCCATTACTGACAAGAATAAAAGGTGTTCTTACTGGGTTGTCAATGCAACAGTGATTTTATTTGTGTGATGTTGACTGTAGCTGTTCATAGGTTGCAGAAGTTAGTTAACATTTTTTTATAGAATAAGGGTGACAAACGAGCACACAGTCCACCTGAAGTTAAGTGGTTGTTGTGGCCCAAAGACATCTACATCTATCCTCGATTACGAATCGAAATGCAGATCCGTTGTCACCTGTGAGGACCACAATGGAATACCTTGTTTCCAGTAAAAAGGGCCTCCGGAACCACCACTCACCAAACGAAACACAGCAGTATTAAGCTACTATTTTACGCTGGTATTCTATGAGAGCGTGGTCCTTCCCCGGTCGAACCGACCCATTTTTGCTACAGCTATACAATCGATATAACTGCAGCATGGCTCTACCACGTAAAATAATTTTTACCACGTTGCTCATTGTAATATTACTTAAATAATATAATAACAAGTATAATATTCTCTGCAAACAGTTATACGATAAATTCTTTTACAGTATAACTGTAAAAGAATAAATGTAAAAATATAGTTAGTACTTCTGTACTAACAATAGATTTGGGAACATTAAACATAAATTTTCAAAAAATAAAATAAAGATGACATCGTGAACATTCATGCCTTGCTTACAAACAACTCGCGGGCCTTGTTTCTCTTTTATGCATACCGACAAAGCATTGTCTAAAGAATTCCTACACACCAACGAGGAGCCACAAATAGCTGATACAAGCGCTGAATTAGCCCGCATAGTCTCTGGTTAGCCGCAGAGCGTTATCAAGAGTCATCAAGAATTGAAGGGACGACAAAAGTGCCACAAAGAAATAACCTCAACGACCCGACTTTAATGGGAATTCGCAAAATCAACGAAATTTAATGAATCCTTTCACTAAAATGTGAAATAGGAACATTCCAATCGAAATAAGCTAAATTATCTACAAACTTGGTAAAACATAATGAAATATGTTGTTTATAACTATGTACTTAATATACTAATAAATGGAAAAAATATATAAATAGTGTAAGTAAAAATATATTAAATTTGGCTTATATTTGTTTATTAGGCTAATTTTACCTTAACATATACTGGTACCGGCTTACGAGCCGGTACAGGTGGGAGAAATACAGGATCACTAGATTAGAAGACGACCTGGTAAGACATACAGAAAATGGATGGATGCATGTGGCTAGAAGCTGCGTGTTATGACATTCCTTGGGGGAAGCAAAGCGAGGAGGATACAGGAAAGTTTTTTTAACTATTATAAGCCATAGTTTGACTACTATCATACCTGATGATTTATCCAGGTCCCGTTTAACCAGGTTTCACTGTATATGAAAGTTACTACGAACAGAATAAAGCACACAATTATACAGTGTTATAGTGTTAACTTACTGTTTGTGTACTGCCTACTCTTTTAGTTACATTCGCACGATCATTAAGTTACAATTATCTTATTACTACTGTTCATTTGAAAAACTAAGTGGTTAATTAACATATTATCATACTAATTCGAATAAAAGGTAAAAGTGGTGGTGGATTTTATTACTGGTGCTCCATAAAAGTACCTATCAAAGAATTTTGAAGAGTGATAAGAGTGTTCGAACAGTGAACCGGTGCACCGCCGCCAGCAGCCACTTACACACGAAGCCTTTACTCACAACGAGCGCTACTAAAGTTTACGACTTTTCTTCCCTCTTGACAAACAATAAGTAGGCATCTCAGTTTCAGAAGAAAAAAAAAACGAGACATTGCAACATTTTACAAAATTAAATGTCAAATTTTGTAAAGAAATATCGTATTTAATATTTGCAGATAATACAGATTAGATAATTCATAAATTCATCATTTAATAAGTGATTTTTGTTTTTAAATTTTGTACTAAAAAAAGTTATATACCACGTTTTTTTTTCGTATTCCTACATAATCATCCGATTCTGTGCTATGTTCAAAGTTCAAGTGTAGCTAATCGGGAAGGGACTCAATAATAACGTGGTAAAATAAATACAAAGACAGTGTTTATAACAGTAAAAAATTACCCAATTAAATTATGTTTTAATTGTGTGCTTTATTCTGTTCGTAGTAACTTTCATATACAGTGAGCCCTGGTTAAGTGGGACCTGGATAAATGAGAAACCTCTATTATTGAGAACTATAATGAGGTCCCGACACTTTTTCATCGAATTACCTCTGTTAATGGGAATTTTAGAACCTGGTTAAATGAGATTTGATTTCTAGGATTTTTTCGATGTTTACCTTTTCAATTGGGACCTTGGAGGTGAATTCCCTTTATAAGTGAGACAATTTATCAGGTTGGGACAGGTTTCGACACGATTATTTTAGTTAGCATGCATGTAGATTTTCGACACGGGGCCTCTATAAATGAGACAACTAAATTTTAAACCTGCCTAATTGGAAAACTGGATAAATGAAAACCTCTTAAATGGTACAAAATCCTTGGTCCCTTGAGATCCCAATTAACCAGGTTTCATTGTATTTAACGTATATATTATGCACCTATGTATAGTCCTGTTGTGCAATGATCAAATACTTGTTCTAATAGCAAATACTAGACTAAGTTAATCACAGTAAACAACAAAATTTCTTTGACCTATGAAATAAAATTTAATGCGACTTAAGAAGTGATTCTGTATAGATCGAAAAAGTTAGTAAACTGGGTCGACGGGGTCGAGTACGACAATCCCTTGCAAAGCACATCTGCCCACTTCACTCTTTGGTATCACGCACTCCTTGACACCAACACAGCCTGTCTTAGTTTTTCAAATTTTGCTTAGTAGCACAACTATTTCTATTTTATATAATGCCTTCAATTTACAATTATTAAAAACGTATATAAGAATAATTTAATGTATATTTTTTCCATCTTGGATATTAATACATAAAGTAAAGTCACAGCCTACATATGTAAGTCCCACAGCTGGGCACATTATCTCTCATTTCTAGGAGAATTTTAGGGCAAGGAAATGTTCGAAATAATGTTCAAAAACGCCACTACAACTAATATAGTTTTTAGAAAATCAATACTTTACAACATTTGGTAACAAGATCCTTTTATTATTTTATATAAATCTTTTAGAATTAACGATATATAGGTAGATTTTTCGACGCAATGTACTAAGATACAACCTGCTTACTATGTCTAACTGCTGGAGGCCGTTATAAGTTCAAAAATTTAAAACATAATTTTGAGTTTTATTTATTTTTACATTCAGTAAGTATTTATCAAATCTCAAAAATTAGCGAAGTTTTCGAATAGGAGCTGCAACTTGTTTCAAACGTAGCAGACACGCTCGCAATATCAATACTGTACTGCGTTTATATAGATTTTTTTTAGTATTTTTTTTAGCCACAGTCCCTCTGATGGTAAGTGATTGCTGTGGCGCATATACATCTACATCTATCCTCGATTACGAATCAAAATGCAGATACGTTCTCACCCGTGAGGACTAAGATGGAATGCCTCGTTTCCAGTTAAAAGGATCTTCAGTTCTCCACACTCACCATATGAAAATAAATTGCTATTATGCGCTGGTATTCTGTGAGTGCGTGGTCCTTCCCCGGTCGAGCCGACCCATTAGTGCTACAACTATACTACAAATATAGCTGCAGCATGGCTCTACCACGTAAAAAGAAAAATACGGCTAAAGAACGCAACGTGCATTTTTGGTTAACTCGTTTTCGTAGTAGAAACTTAGGCTGAAAGAATAAAATAACAGAAAAACCCGAAACTAAAGTAAATATACGATAAATTAAAAGTAGTGGAAGCTGGCCTTTATCAAACGACTAAAAAACTTGCCTCACATTGTGACATTAGATTACTCATTTGCACGAAATTTGTAAAATAAAAAAAAACCTGTTTAACTAACTTAATTAAGAGATGTGCATAGAGCAGCACGCGTCAAAGCTTGCCTTGCTTTTAAGTAGGGACAGATACGAGTATGAAGGGATTCAGAATAGTAAAGTGTCATCATAAGTGAATTATCGACGATAACCGCAAGCAAAAAACGCATGGGCTGATACAATATCCTAAAGCGAAACTAACTCACGGAAAAGTAAAACAGTTTTGTCACTTCGATACGTCATTTACTATAGCTTTTTTAAAGTGTCTCAAAAACAGCAGATATCTATCATAGCGAACATCAAACGATGATGGCAAAACTCTCACAGAAACAAACACGGCACGTTAAGGGGAAATATAACCTCAAATGGCTTAGCAAGATCCTCCGTTATGCCGAAAGTATTGCAGCATTAATTTTGAAATAAATATATGGTAAAGTTGAGGATTAATGTTAAGGTTTATGTTAGACGAAAACACGATTCCGTAAAATTTTCTAGATAGAAAAAAAATCCAAAGTTACCTCCAAACTGAACAATAAACCGCTGTTATTCATAAAATACTTTAAATAAGATCATGAAACTTTGCATACTAACTGAACTAACTATAAAGCAGTGCTTATGTTATTTACTTTTTTTTAAATACCATTATTTTCACTGTAAAAAGAAATTACCTAAACTATCGGCGCGTAAGCTTGATTCCTGTCACCCCGTTAGTACCGCTCCGGCTTTTGAAGGGAGAAGTTGTGTCGCTTACGATCAGAATACACATTACGCAACAGGACGACGTAAAATTAAAATGGGAAATAACCGTTATAAAAATAAGAAGTGACTGGGTTGGCGCTAAGAAACAGGCATAAATATAATAAACCTAATGAAATAAGTACCTAACGACCTTTCTACTTACAGTATTAGTGATTACAAACATGTCGGTACATAGCATACGACGCGCGGGGAAGTGGGGGCGAAATTAGAATTTGAGCTGACTTACTCTAACCTCTTAATGGATCTTTGCCATTATCGTTCCACGATAATGCAATAAGTACGTCACATTGCCCTAAAAATTGTTTTAACATTACAAAACCTGCAGTTAGAAACTATGTTTAGAACTAACCCAACCGGTTACCATTTTTCCGCAATTTGACATTTTATATGCAACGAAATAAATTTTGTCCTCGGGAGGTGGTACAAAATACCTTCATAGACCAGATAAACTTAGTACAGATCTCCAGAGTTGTAATGTAAAAACTTATTTGATCTTCCCTCCAGAGAGCAGAAGTGAAGAGATAACGAAGGTAAATAATACAATTAAGTAAATTCTTAGTTTTTTTTTTTAATTTTGAATATAATACGGCAATTTCATACCATAACCACAACAAACTTTCAACACAGCAATAAATTTACTTTCACTTAATATAACAAAGGTACACTGTATTTCTAAAAAATAAAGGGAATAAGAAAAACAGACAGCATATATGTATTTCAAATGTATGTGTAGCTTCTATATACCAATCTCCGATGGCAATTAAGACTGTACCAGTCCGTGCAAGCTAAAACGAATGGACCTCTTCAATCAACGAATCAATCTACAATCGCGAATGGTCGCCACTTGCCAGCGACAGCTCAACAAATTTATTGCTTCAAATGGATGTTAGATTTCAAATTTCGAAGCCTGTTGATCGCCAGTCCAAAAAAACATAGTTTAATTTCCATAGGTTGGACTTAAAAATGTTGGCAAATGTAGTAATTTTAAGTGAAATAACTGAAACTAGCAGTTTGAGCTTTATGAGTAAAATATATAAATTAAATAATGACAAAGACTAAACAGTATTTTGTGGGAAAAATAAAATGATGGACGTTGGTGATAGTTTGACGAAAGTTGTTTGACAAAATCTGTTTACACGTTTCAACATAGTCGCCGTTAAAATTGGTATATTTTCTGTCCCGAAAAATCACAAAAACATAAAATTAATAAATCTCAGTCAAGCGATAGAGATGTCGCACGGTGTTTTCACGCTCGACTTGACATTCGACTGATCACATGATGCTTCGAACGCAAAAAGTACACGGACTTTCTTACTTTAGTCTAATCGAAACTAAAGTCAAACCACTTGGTCTCACTAACAAGAATCAATTTCGTAGATCGCACAAGGTTTCGTCAGTAAACAGTAGATCTTGGATCTGTTCAAGTTGGCTACCTCTGCTCTATAACAATTATAATATTATATATTTTGGTATCGCCAATTGTGAATAAAACACGACCTACATTTTGACGATGTAAAGAAAAATATTCTTATTTTTTCATGTAGGTTGACGAAGGATTTTTTAAATCCTAATAATATCTATATCCTAATAATAGAACATTTTTTAATTTAATACGTAATTAAAAGTTAAAAACTTACAGTCTACCATAGAAAATTATATCTATGCAATCTACCATCCCACTTCTGGGCACAGGCCTCCTCCCATTTCTGAGGAGGTATAAGGAAAAGGAAAAGTCGGCCATGGCGTTGCGTTGGTGAACTTCACTTGTCTTTGAAATATTTTTTTAATTTCAAATACATACGGGTTTCCTCACGATGTTTTTCTTCACCGTAGAGCACGTGTTAAATCAGCATTAAAATTGTAATTAACTTTTTATTGGTAGTGGTGGGGTCCGAGCCCGGCCTATTCGCGTATTGTGATATTTAGAGCAAACGCTTAGTCCCTTTTTTTTCTTTTTTTTTTTATAGAAGAGGGGGCAAACGAGCATGCGGCTCACCTGATGTTAAGTGACTACCGCCGCCCATGATCAACCGCAACACCAGGGGAATCGCAGGTGCGTTGCCGGCCCTTTAAAAAGGAGTACGCTCTTTTCTTGAAGGTCCCCAGGTCGTATCGGTCCGGAAAAATCGCTGGTGGTAAACTATTCCACAGAGAGGTTGTACGCGGAAGAAAACTCCTCTTGAAACGTACAGTGGTGGACCGCCAAGCATCCAGATGATGTGGATGGTATCGCGACGTTTGTCGCGTAGTGCGTTCACGAAATTTTGCGGCTGGGATTAATCCGAACAATTCCTCAGAGCACTCTCCATGGTATATGCGAAAGAAAAGGCAAAGAGATGCAACATCTCTCTTCGCAGTGCCAGTGAATCGAGCCGATCGGAAAACACTCGGTCGTCGACGATTCGAGCCGCTCTGCGCTGGATGCGGTCAAGTGGAAGGAGCTGGTACTGGGGAGCCCCAGCCCAGAGATGGGAACAGTATTCCATGAGCGGCCGAACCTGCGCCTTGTAAAGTTGCAGGCGGTGTGCCGGCATGAAATACTGTCCCGCTCTGCTGAGCACGCCAAGCTTTTTAGAGGCCAATTTGGCCTCCTCTTCCAAGTGACCACGAAACTGCACGTCACTCGATATGTCGACGCCGAGGATTCCGATACTGGCTGAGGCAACAAGGGGAGTGCCTTGAAACTGAGGAGATACGACAAAGGGGTTCTTTTTAGCGGTTAACGCGCAAACTTGTGCCTTCTGGGGGTTAAACTGGACTAGATTTAGTCGCCCCCAATCCGAGACTCTGTTCAGCAAAGACTCGACTTCAGACACAAGTTAGTCCAGGCACTCGGAGACATTTTCCCGAGAAATATTGGCTCGGCCGGTGTAAAGAGCATCACAAGTGCTGTCATCTGCATAGCAATGAATGTTACGGGTTTGCAACATATCATTGATATGCAGAAGAAACAGCGTTGGCGATAGCACGCAGCCTTGTGGAACACCAGCATTAATAGGCTTGCAATCGGAGCTTGCACCGTCTACAACGACCTTGATGTCCCTGAACTCCCACGGCTTTTAATACATAATTATCTTTTATGTAAACTTATACTCAACATTATAGTTGCGAAGTTTGTAAACAATCTATTTTGAGTTATTTAACATTATACTACATAATACAAAAATGTGAATAAAGAAAAAAATATATAAAGCTTTCGAAAAATGAAACGCATCTTATGTCCTATAGAGAGAATATTGTATTTAGCTGTAGCTTTAGTTTTTATTCCTCAGATTTGTAGTAACTGGAAAGAAAATGTGACTGGTGACTGTCAACATTGTTAAAACTCGCGGCTTGTGTTTACATAACGTCGCTACACTCATCGGCTCCAACTCGTTACGAATTTTGCTTGAAATTTAAACATGTTTAAGGTGAAGCGTGATTAAAGCCAGATTTTGGCTCGTCTGCTTGCCAAAACCACTTCTGCCAACACTACGAAGTCGAGAGCGCACGTTATATTAGACTTTGGCAATAGTCACTTAAGTGGATGCTTGACTGTGTTTACTTACTTGCTTTGTGGTCGGTATCTACTTTAATGTTTCCAAATTTCACATATTGTAGTACATTTAATTCCTAATGGTAGTTAAACATTCCAGTACGTTTTAAACAATTTAGATATATAATTGTTAATTATATAAATACCCTTAATTTACGTTATTCATTTCCTTTTGATCTGTCTTATGTGACTTATGTATTTTGTTTGTGGCAATGTTAATCTTATAATAGCGTTTTATACTAAGCTTCAATAATAATGATGATGTTTATGACTTTAAAAAGAACTTTACCATACGTAATATTTCTTTTGTATTGTGAAGGCGTTTTTGAACCATAAATTGTACATGTGACAGAAGCACCCAGATCCGGAACAATCGTTTTTAGATCGTCGGTCATAAACCTACTTGTTCTGAAAGGAATCTAAAACAGCGTCTGAGAGTCTTAGGCTGATATTCAGTGACAATTTCGAATTTAAACCCAAACTCTAGAATGTTAAAATTTGTGTAACAGTACGGTCTAGACTCAAATTTTAACATTGTGGGGTAACAGGTTAAGCTTGAGATTGTTGCTGATTACCGACCTCAGTCACTGTGCCACTATACCGTTAATTAAATATGAATAGTTTAATGTTATATCGGTAGTTTTGTAACTTAAACACTATTTGATATAGTTGCTTTTGATTACGAAGGTTATTCAGCAAAGAAGTGATCTATAAATAATTATTAAATAACTATATTCATTAGTTATTTATGTAGTTATTGCTCTATACTTGCACCAAGACACAGTTATAATAGCTATAATGTTTTCAGTATACTTCATCCGGGCAACAATATAAGAAATTACATTGAATTGAACATTTTGAACAATACAGAAAACAAGCTTTTAATTTCAGATGAGACTTCGAATTATACTGAGTTACGATTTTGCTTTGTCATCCAGCAAATTGAAACTAACGAACACAAAAAAAACACCCAGATTACATTAAAATCTGCTTGTATTGATTAATTTGTAATTCAATAAATACAATAATAGTTAAGATTTACTTTGATATTGTTATTACATTTCTTTTATTTCAGTATTGCGTATTATAATTATAACATTCGACGTAAACATAGCCAAATAATAATTTGATTGAAGTCACGCGGTGTCAACGCAACTCGGTCCACGCATCTCTCTCTAGGAGTTATCACGTTGCTTGTTTCTTGGAGATATCTTTCAGCATATTACCTGAAAAGAAAAAAAATACGTTAATTTACAGTACTGGCTACTTGGCAAATATTTCAAACAGTCTTCTCATTCGGATCGCAAAAGAAAAGAAAAGACTGGACTTTTAAGCTTTTTTGTTTCTGATCGGTTATCGGGATTAGGTGAAAGAAAGGTGGGCTTAGGTGTGAGTAGACAATATAATACTCATTTATATCCCGTCATCATGATGCGTGGGGCGTTCCAAAGCGTTTTCCAATTCGCTCATTTATCAAATTCCGAGCGACGTAATGAGACGCGCATTATCGCTAAGCCGCGTAAAATTTATATAATTATCTTAAATTATAATTACGTAAATACCAAGAGACGGGATTTAACCTGTTATAATTTTATATTCAAAGGCACCTAGAAAATAATGTGCGTTTTATTTTGTTTTAGTTTATTTCCGTCTCTATTACTTTACTATGAACAAGATATGCAGAAAATCAGAAACCATTCTGCACAAAAATGGTTTCTGATTTTCTTAAAAATCAAATGTAATTTTACAAATTAAGTTTATCAAAAATTTAATTTTAAAAAAAAATTAAATTTTTGATAAACTTATTTAAACATAATAACGTAAAGAGTGTTTTATACAAAAGCATTAAAAATGTATCCTCATCCATTACAGCCTATAAAAGTTCACTGCTGAGGATAGGTCTCCCACGTAGATTGCCTCATAGGATTTTAGCAAAATTGACACGCTTGGCGAGCGGGTTGTCAGCCGTAGTTTTTTTTTTATTATTTTGAGTTGTTATCAGGTAGATGCTGCTGCCCATCTCCTGTTTCAATTTAACTCTGTCACCTCTTACGACACCCACGGGATAATATAGGATAGTGGATATTCGTACACCGCCAGTATACGGGATTAAAATGTATGATTTGATAAAAATGTACTATAAAATATATATAAATAATTAAAATTAATATAATTTAATTCCACAGTACAATGTCATATGAAATCTTGCTATGGGATAATGCGTCTTTGTCTTGCAGAAGAAATCAAGAAGAGCAATTTACAAATTTAATCCGAATGAGCCTTTAAGGAAAATATTAATGAAAAATTTACTATGGCGTCTCAGTATATTCACAAATATTTTGTTTTTGCTGTTCACAAAAATAAAAGTTCTATTAATAATAGTGATGCACATTCTGCATACTAGGAACAAGCACGAGCTAGTAATACCAGTTATCCGACTCCATAAACACAGTAATTACTTCAATTATTCATATACTAAACTTTCACATTAAAGACTCAGAAAATTAAGCATTTAAATTTTAATGAAGCAAAAGTTGTTTAAAAAGGGTTATAATAGTAACTAAGAATACCTGATTAATGATAATCCTTGGAAATGATAATTAGTGTTTTTCGAATCTATAATGAATAAAAGTTATTCTATTTATTCTCTTCTATTTAATATATTGTAAGAGGTAATGTACGAACTTTTTTTAATTATTGATGATATGGTTGACATTAACTTTTGATCAGTATACTGTGCCTGCTAATGGACGGACGAGGCTTTGACGACCGAATGGTGGCGGAAAAGTCATCCAAAAATACCAATCTTAATTACGAGTAATGGACATCATCAGTATATTATGTGCCCTCGGCATTTACTTTGCTTGCACCAACGCATCAGGCCAGCATAGTAAGTTGCCCATAACTCTACTACCAGGCACAATTATGAAAAGGCCTTTGCCAAGCAGCAGACATATTCGCAATACTTTTAAGATTATTAAACCTATAGATGTGAAATCTATAATTTTGATTTCTTATTATCGTTTACAGTATAACGGCAGTTATATTGGTTGTTCTTGCAAATTCCGATAGTTCATCTATTACTGAACACGGAACTTAGTGCTCAATAAAAGACGGCATTAAGTTTTTTTTTATAGCGTAGGGTGACAAACGAGCACACAGTCCACCTGATGGTAAGTGGTTGCTGTGGCCCATAGACATCTACATCTATCCTTGATTACAAATCAAAATGCAGATGCGTTGTCACCCGTGAGGACTGAGATGGAATGCCTCATTTTCAGTAAAAAGGGTCTCCGGTTCTCTACACTCACCATACGAAATACAGCAGCATTAAGCTACTATTTCACGCTGGTATTCTGTGAGAGCGTGGTCCTTCCCCGGTCGAGCCGACCCATTCGTGCTACAACTATACTACTAATATAATTGCAGCATGGCTCTACCACGTAAAAAAAGTTTTGTTGTTTTTAAAGCGTAAACTTCTTATAATCATTCTTTTGTGAGATTATTTATCAATAAAGAAAAAATGTTACTCCGATTTTGTTGCGTAGCCTTTGATGTTTGGCCATTCAGGAATAATTCTTTTGTATACTAATTAGTGAAAACAAATATTTCTCTATTTAAAACTATGTACAATAGAGAGCTGTGGCAAGCTAAGATTAAAAATCCCAAATATCCCTCTACAGTAACCGAGGCCGCCGCGAAAAATCGGCCATGCAGCAAAAACTAAAGTACACACTTTATGTTACTTTGTCATCAAAAAGCTGTCGCGTACACAATGTACTTTAATATTCACACAAAGAATTTTCCGGATTTCAATAACACATTAACTTTATAGTCAAAACAGCGCTAAGTATCAAGGCTATATCCTGTTGCTATATACACGTTTGTGATTATGAACTAACAGATTGATGAGACAACTAAAACAAACTTGCTGTCATGCACTCAGAACCGAAGCGAACAAACAATTAAAACAAGGAACATAATCATAAACCAAAGACTGAAAATCTATTCAATGGTTTTAACCGGTTTTACCTTATAAATGACTATTTATTATAAAAATCAGTTTATTAGGATTTAAAAATATTTTTACAAAGAATTTTTATTTTCATATAGAATAAAAAACATTTTGCAGCACCAGCCGTAACATAGTGCAACAACATGCACGACCGAACTTTGCATAGACACCTAACTTCCTTGCAGCTGTTTTGAACCTGGACTCAATGAACCACCCTAATTTTCGGTTTGAGAAAACTCAACCCCCATCAACTGTAGGCAGTAAGGACATCAGTTGTATGGCTGAGTATTGTCAAAGAGCATAAAAGATTGGGACAATCCTATGCTGTTACGACTTGATGGACTACGAGTGCTGTCAAGCTCAGAAATGCCAAAAAAACTGTCACTTGAAGTAAATATTCCCGCCAGGACTCTGTTACGAATTATTTAACAAGACTTGAAGATAGACGCTTACCGTCAATACACAGGAGATAGCCCAAATCACTCCCTGCTACTTAAGAGAATGGATCGATCAAAACGAAAGAATTGTTGGCAATACTAGTCAATCGGATAATCGCTGGAGGACCTAAGCACTATGCTCAATAACCTTAATAGTGTCTCCTAATGGATAGGTCTTAAGACGAACATGGACAAAACAAAGATCATGTTTAATGTCCATGTCACACCTATGCCGGTAGTTGTTGGGAGCACTTAGCTCGAAGTTGTTGACGAGTGCGTTTATCTGGGACAAATAGTCCGATTAGGTAATTCCAACTTCATCCGAGAGGTCAGTTGACGAACTCAACTAGGCTGAACAGCGTTCGGGAAACTACGACATATCTTCTCGTCAGGTATACCTCAAAACCTTAAAACTAAATTGTACAACCAGTGGGTGTTGCCAATGATTACTCATGGATCTGAGACGTGGTCTTTCAATGCCATATAGCTCGAAGAACTGACAACCGATGGGGAAAAAGGTTCTCGAGTGGCAGCTTCGTACCGGTAGGCGTAGTGTAGGGCAACCCCCCACTAGATGGAGTGACGTCTTGGTAAGACATGCATGAACTCGATGGATGCAGGTGGATCAGGACCGTGATTTGTGGCACTCCTTGGGGGAGGCCTATGTTCAGCAATGGAATTGTGAAGGATTGTAATGATGATGATGAATGATGACTATGCTAAGCAAGCTTTTGGTGATGGTAGTTCCTATGTTATTTACATTTTGGACAACTCTTCTTGCTAATAGTACACATTTTTTTAAATGATTAATATTCTGTCTATACTCGTGTATCCCACTCGTACAATTTTACTAGCATTAACCTATTATGCTTTTATAATACTTACTGTGGGATATAGGATGATGGATATTTTTTCGTGACTCGGATGACATTTTTTTTTGTTTAATAGCTTGTCATTATCTTGACGAAAACTGATAAATTGATGATGAGAACAATTTTTACGTTTTATATATCAAATATTCGCTTAGAATACCTAAATCAAACCACTTGCTCGTTAATTAAACCACAAAATATTTCAGAACAAATCTCTCGGTGCCAATTGATATTACACACTGTAAAATAACGAGTGTTAGTCGTCACATGACTGCGGTATTAGCCAACTAGGCTATCGCTCGATGACGCAGGCGACAGGAAAAACAAATTTAAATAAGCCATAATAATATGTTCGCGGTTTAAAATTTCAAAAGATTTCATCCGCTCAAATAACTGTTATAACACTATTCTTTCCAATGGTCCACATCTCTCTATGTTACAGCACATTTGTTATACGTTACTGTCTCACGTGTTATTAACCTAATTATTGCGCGTGACGAGCCCTTTAGGTTCTTCGAGAAAACTCCTGATTACGAAAATTGGTGTGGGTCGACAGTTTTCGCGTTTTTCTTCCCTTCTTTTATCTAATTATTTGCTGTAACTAGACAGAGTAACAAATTAATAAAGAAATCCGAGAAAAATAAAAGATAACTTCTAGATAAAAATAAGAAACTACAGGTGTTTTGAGGTTTACAAAAAATAAAATTAAATGATAACGAAATCATTTTCAATTTGTAATAAATTATTTTTCGCGGCCAAGCAACTATGATTCCTTTTTATATATGTCAAAGACCGATTTCTTAACCGAATAAAATCATTTTATTTTTATATTGGATCTATCGTGTCTTGTGTACATTTGTTATTCATTCATGACTAATTAATTATAGTTTATTAAGAAAATAACGCGATAAAAGCAGTAACTCGATGACGTGACACGGCGTACGGGCGCGGTATTACGTGTCAGTGTGACGTGACGTCGACACGGTCAACCGTCAACTCTCAGATACCGAACATTGCTAGCAATAAATCATGAAATATTGAGCAAGCTCTATTTCAAATTGTAAGTAGAGCAGGATGCGGATTCTAAGCTCGCATACATAAATTCTTTACCTTTCTTCTACTCTGTCTTAGCAGGATATTTATCACTAGCTGACCATCTTGTGAAAGACTTAATTATAAAATACTAAAAAGTAGTTTTAGGTCTTTCTCGTTTCAGTGTTCATTTTACGTTGGCATTCTTTTACAAATACCATTAAATTCTTAAACGAAATATTCTAAACAAATTTTACAAAATTGATCTTATCTAGATAAACATGATGGATAAACGATTCCAATTTCTATTTCTAAAATAAACTCAAACGCAAATAACGATATTAAATAATAACATATTACTATTAAAAATACACAAAGGGAAAAAAGATAATCCCGAACATAGCGTTGCCATCAAAAATACAATTTTCATTTACAAATTGACAATGGACCAAGTGTACAACAAACAAAGTAAAGGCACAATTCGTAAAATCAATTATAACGAGAACGGTTTGGAACTGTGCGAGAAATGAAACGTGCGCGTCGCTGCTATTTGCGCTTTCACACAATAACGACGGGTGGAAATATTCAACGATTTAAAAACCTTCTTCCTGCACAAAAGTACAATGGAGACTTTTTAATCATTCCCAAAGTCTCTATATGATTTATTATATTTATTAAATTACTTTTAGAATCGTAGCATACCATTACCGCTACCGTTAAAGCCATTGCCGGATTAACCATGTAGCAAGAGTAGCAATTGCTACAGGCCCCGTGCAAAAGGGGACGTCGCGTATCCAATCATCCCATCATCGCCTAAGCGTACTATTTTAAGTAAAATCCATTAAGACGCTATATTCATTTTACTTGACGTCATAAACGTGAAACGTTACAAATGACAATTGGTAACCGATTATTTCGTTGGCGAAAATTAAACACAGAATTTCGTACAGTAAACGCGTAAAGAATCATGTCCAGTCTTGACCTGAAAATTTTCCATCGCGTCTAGTGATGTAAAATATCTTATAAAATTGCATATTTTTTTCTTATTTCGTATCGCATAATTGTATTTTCAAATAAAGCTAGGAAAAAAAGTAATGTTACTTTGTTTATCATTCTCAATAGACTTTTGGAGACAATGTTAAATAAATTTTACAATGGCTCAAAGGCCCAGAAGCCATGCCAAAATACATTAAAAATGTGTTTTACACGTTCCGTTTCGGACTACGAAAAACTTGCTTATTTGTCATGTGATTTATGAATGTTCAAAATAACCAATTTCTTTTTTTTTATAACTAATAAATTTATGATTAGATACGATTTTTAATGGTTTTGTACTATGGTGTGGAAAGAAAAATAAGTATACGGACCTTATCTGACAGCTGTTATAACCTCAAACTTTTATTTACTTAATAGCATTTTTTCTTGGTCTCTAAATGAAAAGATGATAAGTTATTATGTTATTATAAACAATAATTCTTCTTACACAACAGTAGTTGAAGGTAGACGCGACCTGTTAAAGGAATCAAGTGACAGGTCATTCAATGTATGGCAAGTGGGCATGATTCTTTCTACTCTCGGTCGAATGGCTCGGTTCTCATACTACTGATCATGCGGGAAAATCTGTTTACGGCTTTGCCTTGGTATATGCCAGTCTGTCGCAATCTGTCTAAACTGACACACAGATTCCCCACGCAGATTCCGTATGTGGGGTATAATACTTTCCCTGTTGGACCTTCTGCTGACCTCGCATCCGGACGGCTACCAGTTCTCTTACGATGCTCCTTTTGGCTCTTCAGATCATTTACTGATCAAGAGTAGAATATCGACAGCTCAATGCAGGCACAATCTGTAGGCTGTCGTCATGTGTAGCACTATAGGTCGACGGATTGGGATAATATGTGAGCTTTTTTGCATCCTACCCATGGGAGACGATTCTCTTTCTCTATAGGCGTCGTTTCATGCTCATGGAATACAGCCTTAGTGCACACGATGCCTAAAAAAGGAGATCGCTCGAACGTGTCCAGCTGCAGGCCCATCGCTATCACCTCCTTGTTTTCCAAAGTAGTATCCGTTATTAATTGCAAACTCATGCGGGCAATTTAAGTCGAGATTGCTCAGTTGGTGGTCCTTTTGTCTACCCTACTCACCTATAACCGATGGGCGGAGGTAGTCGAGACCAAGGGGAAGGCCATGATGGTTAGTTTGGACCTAGCGAAGGCCTTCGCCCGGGTTTGGCACAAAGGGCTTCTTTCAGAGTTTCCCGCTCATATAAACTTCCCCAGAAATTATGCAATTGAGTCACAAGTTTTCTTACAGATTAAGGTCGTAGTAGATGGTGCATGCTCCGACTCCAAGAATGTGAATGCTGTTGAGACACAGGACTGCGTGCTACCTGTATTGCATACTAGTAATATACATTGTTATTCAGACGACAGTACAGGCAATGCTTTATACACCGGCCGTGTTAATATTTCTAGGGAACACGTCGTTGAGTGTCGGAACAAACTTGTATCTGAAATCGAGTCTTGTATCTAAAACAAAGTCTCGGAATGGCGGTGACTAAAGTTTAATCTCCAAAAGACACAGATTTGCGCATTTACCACAAAAATAACCCCTTTGTTGTATGTCCTCGATTTCAAGGCACTCTCCTCGTTACCTCAGCCAGCATCGTAATCCCTGGCGACTACATTTCGAAAGACGTTCGGTTTCGTAGGCACTTGGAAGGTAAGGCTAAACTGGCATCAAACTTGGTGTGCTCAGTAGATCGAGACGGGATTACATGCCGGACTACCACTTGCAGCTTTACGCAGATTCGGCCTCATACGAGTATATAATACTGTTCTAATCTCTGGGCCGGGGTACCCCAGTATTAGCTTATTAATTTCAGCTGCTAAATTACACCATCGTACGTCGTACACTGCGTCAGAAATCAAAATTCCTTTCTCAGTATCCCGGCGGCTGGTGATCTACTACTGTTCGATTTACGCGGGATATTCTGCTTCGCACGACCACACTGTGATATTTACTGTCGCCGGCAGTTTTTTCAGACACATACTAATCTTATGCCCTTAAAGGAAAAGTACATATGTTATATTTATCTAAAACTACATGTGAGATATTTACCAATTTATTGCATCAAGCAAGCAATACATCAAATGCGTGAAATGGAATTAATGACAATTGGAATGGAGTATTCCATATATTCCATAACGCGTGTAAGCGACTAGTGCGTCGCTGCAATCGTCTAATACACCCTTTATGAATCATTATAAGAATATGTTCAAACAATGCGATAAATATTTTATGATATTGAAGCAAAAGTCAGATATTGAAGCAAAAGTCAAAGATCTGACAATCTGTCATGAATATCAGCAAAAAAACTTCAAGAAGACGCAAGCGAAACACAAAGTACGATCACTTTAGTGGTTCTGTATTTGTTGAAACAGAAACACCTCGTAAACAGTTTAAAATTGAAGTGTTTGTTGTCATTATTGATAACTTGTTATCTGCTTTAGATAAATGCACGAAATAATACCAAAATCTAGATGGTGCTTTTGGAACATTTTATTAAGGTGTGAAAGATACTCAATCTTCCTAATAATTTGCTACGGGGCCCGCGCTTGCTTAATCTGGCACTGGTTAAAGCCTATCAGAGTCTACTACTGAGAATAGGCGCGCCCTTAGAGGATTTATAAGAATAGCTTGCCCCTTGTGAGCATAGATTGCTTTAGATATTTGCCATAGTTACTATGCTTGGCGGGTTGGCAACGCTTGGCGGGTTGGCAACGCTTGGCGGGTTGGCAACGCTTGTCGGGTTGACAACTGTAGTTTTTTATTTTTTATTTTTTATTTGTTATTTGATAGACGCTGCTGCTCATCACCTGGATTATTTCCCTCGGTCGTCTCCTACGACACCCACGGGATGGGCTAGCGGATATTCTTACGCAGACACATCACAGTGAACCGTATAAATCAACTCACGATGTTTTCCTTCACCGCCAAGCATGTAGTAAATCAGCACTTAAAATTACAATTAACAATTTCATTGGTGCCGGCGGGTATCAAACCCATTATCTCGCATACTGTGAAATTTACAGTGAGCGTATATTATAGCATTTAATTTGATCTTTTTAATTCCCGACTTTGCAGGCGCTTTACAATATCCATGGTCAGAGGAAGGGGGCACTGAGGTGTCAAAACCCTCCAACAAAATTAGTTTGGTTTAATAAATTAACTTATTATACCAACAATATTATACGCAAATATTGTGAAAGGAAATTTTCCCCGACCACTAACTTGTATAATAAATGCGTAGTGGTAGAAAATATCAACAATATAACCAGTAAACTTTAACCTTTAGGCTCACATTGCTGCTGAATATTCGACGTGACACGTATATAGATATTTGATTATACACATATCGTGTAATCAAAGATATAGATTTACACTTCGCTGAATACTCGACGTGACAAGTATATATCTATGATGGAAGACGTAGATTTAAATAGATAAGATATAGGTTTAATACTTGTGTAAAATACTGTTAACGGGAACCAAAAAATCAACGTATCGTCCTACATTATTTCTATGAAACAAAATTTTAAATCTTTTTAAGGAAATTTTTTTATTTGTAACTGGATTGATGTTTTTTACTTATTTTTTTTCTCAATTTCAAAATGTATGTAAAACCCAGAGTAGTATAGGAGACGTCTTCTTCATAGGAAATAAATAACATACTTCTAAACGCCCTTAAATCATTTGAGCTTCAAAAGTATTTTGTCAAACAAGCAAGAAAGTAAAGTTTGTTTGTTTTCTAATACAAAATTGTTGAGGAACGACTGAAGTATTCAGAGCTCTTATTGCTGTTACGAATATATTACATTTCATACTATACAAAGTTTCCTCTACGGATTTGGGACCACTCTGTTCATTATTTTATTATTGTTTTGTTATTAACTAAAGGTTTGATATTTTTTCTTCTTTTCTTTGAATAATTATAGCAATCGTAGGACCTCAATGTATTTTACGTTACAATTCTCGTGGAATAATAAACAAAGATCACAATAATCGGCCTTATGATATATATATATCATGAATATATATATATATATATATATATAATGAAAATATTTATATATTTGTTATAATATTTTTTATAATTATTATATTATTAGTATACAATAAATATAATATTTATGTGCAAATATGTTTATTTGCTTATGAAAATCAGTCGGCACACACTTCGAATCCTTGCCAAGTCTATGATATATATAAGACTGTTTCAATAGCATAATATATGCAAATATTTGTATAGTAACGCTACATTAGCAATTTATGGATCTATGATTCAATATTTGAAATCAGAATGTATTAGTTTTCAACATTCGGAAGACTTTGTTAATCAAGTACGCCATTCATGGATTTATTAAAGGGATTTGCAGCTTAGATTACGCGATTCATTATGCGTGTAACTAACAGTCTATTATTTAACTAAAGCTAATATCGTGTCTGACATTATCAAATTGCCTTTAAACGGCTGCACGCAAGCGACATTCATAATGATTAAAAATATGTCCGGCAGGTTAATGCTATGATAGGTATCAATTGAATCAGGCAACAGCAAACTTATTCACTGAGAAATTGTATACTTTAAATTACTTATTATTTTATTCCTGTACAGTGGCAGCATTAAATAATCCATCCACTACCCCGTATCGTTCCACGGATGTCTTCAAAGGCGACAAATTAAATAGGAGTCGGCAACAGCACCTTCAACCCTATGGTTATCAAACCTGAATATCAAAACTGATATACAAAATTTTACCTGCTCAAAGTTCAAAACTTTATTAAACTAAGTTTGTATGAAAAGGGTTATTGTAATAATAAGGAAGTTATGGATGATAACAGCCTTGGGAATGAGATGATCGCCTCCAAGGTATTTCTAATTTGTTTTGTGTTGATTCATTGTGTACACATACCATCAATGTATGCTGTAATTTTTTTTTAAGTCCCGCTGGGTTTCTTGTCGGTTACAGGACAGAGGTTTTTATCCAAACCAGTGGTAATAAAACAAAAGAGTGACTTTAGATAAGCATTATTTATAATCTATATTTAATAAAGTGTCAGCTAATATTTAGACAGCTGTGGGTACCTATGTTCGAGAGTGGAGTTATTAAAATGTAATGTCTAAGTGTATAGTATAATGAATGAATCACTTACGTTGACACTTATTAAATGATTCGATTTAAAAGCTTGTAGTTATACTAAATATTTTTATCATTTGGTAATTAAAATAAATAACTCAAACAGAAACACACCCACACACAACGTCAGCGAAGAACGTAGCCAACAACTGAAAAGAAAACGTATACTAAATTAAAACTAATGCTTACGCAAACAAATGCGGTTACGTTAGCAATTTTATTTAATTATAGCCTGTCTGTGGAAAGGTAAAAGAACCCTCGTTAGTGACGATTGATTGTTATTTCCAACGGAACTGGTAATCTTTTCTGTGAAATATTCAACGAACTATTTGTATGAAACAAGTGTTAGGACACGGAAGGCGGGTGAGCGTTGCACGTGCTAGAAACACTAATTTAATTTTACACAGAGGCCTACGTGAAAGGGTGAATACAGCGCAAACTAGTTAAGTACTGAAATTCTTTGACAATGTTTACTAACAATAAAATTATACACTTGGTTAACATAACGAGCGCACGACATGCATCATTTATTTATGGCCTATTATAAAATATTAACACAGTTGTTTCAGTACAAACATACATGTTTGAAAATAAAAAAGGGCAAATCATTAAAAGGGTTAACATATTGTTATGATCTGCAACCTATAAATAGTTTACAGTACGCTTATTTAGAAATACTAGTTCTAAAAACGACATGTTTCGCGTTCAGCACCAGTTTGAATCTAATCTACCCAATCGGTCTAAGATCGACCCTATTACCAAACGTTTCGTTCGTAGTCGCCCCTTTTACGTGTGAAAATTGACAAGTTTGGTTTAGTACGTTGTATTTTGTTTTTAAAGTAAGTGAAGTATCAAATTAACTCACAGCCCACCTGAAGTGGCTACTGTAGCCCATGGCACTGGCAACTCACTTAAAAACAAAGAAAGCCATAGATGCGTCGTCACCTCTGAGGATTAAAAAGAAATTCCTCACTACCTCTAGTCATGCCATTCGGTCCGGAGCACAGCAGTGCACGCTCTATTTTGACAAGCTGAATTAAACGATTGTATGAATGTGCTATTTACAGCGAGATAGTTATACCGCTATCTCCTTTTATACCGTCACCATACGGCGTACATTGATATTCAATTATTTCATCATCTTTTGCAATTATTTCATCAAATCTTGGTCTAGTTTCATGTTCATAGGTCATCATTCAGATTTTAAGCAAAACTTAGTCTTATATGTTATTGTTTTTAATTTAATGCTAATATTTTCCTACCCATGTTAAAATTATTATTTTAAAGGTCATTCAATTAAAAAAATGGTTGACCCTGCAGCCCATCCCTGGAACGTTCCGCTAACCTCAAATGCAAAGCGCACCAAATTTCACCAAATTATGACGTTGAATATGAAATATCGGAGTCTTTAAAAAAATCGATTTTTTTAAATTTTCAAATTACTTAGTGGAAAGTATAAAAACAATTTTGTGCTATTTGAAATCAATATTAATGTAAAATATTTTGTCATGCTGTGAATTCCTCGTAAATGTGTGAATAATAAAACAATCGCATGTTAATTCATAATAGTTATGTTGCAACAAAGTTGACTGTTAGTAAGATTTATTGTCGTTTTAATGACCGCTTTTAACTTTGATCGTAGTAAGTACCGACAGTAAACATGTAGGCAAGTAACAATTAAAAAAGAAACATACTCGTACCAACCACACAGCGCGCACTAAAGCTGCGGCTACACTAACGAGCAACGTCAATGCCCATAAACGCAACAATTATTGCCTTAAATTTAACGCGATAAAATGAGTGGCTACACTTGAACGGTCAACGCCGTTTCCCGTTGAACGGCATTAAATTTGCCGTTGAACGGCGTTAAATTTGCCGTTGAACTGTGTTAAATGTTTCGACCGGGGAAGGACCACGTTTTCACAGAATACCAGCGTAAAATAGTAGCTTAATGCTGCTGTGTTTCATAAGGTGAGTGTAGAGAACCGGAGACTCTTTTTACTGGAAACGAGGCATTCCATCCTAGTCCTCACGGGTGACAACGCAACTGCATTTTGATTCGTAATAGAGAGATAATGGATGTAGATGTCAATGGGCTACAGCATCCACATACCATCAGGTGGACTGTGTGCTTGTTTGTCACCCTATCCTTTAAAATAAAAAAATAAACAAAGAAAAAAAGAATACAAAGAAAAAGAAGATGGTGGATGCTACAAATGCACAGGAAACGTACACTGTAAATCTATTTATGTTTTATTTTGTTTTCCCGCACCCAAATTGCACTAGAAAGAAGTCTAATGGTTTAAGCTAAATAATAAGACAAACTTAAATATATTTTAATGAAATAATAACTAATAAGCCAATCATAAATACTGTTCAAGTGCGAATTAGATACACGTACCCAGGGTTTCGTACCACTGTACACTATGAATTTTGACCTGCAAAAATTGTTTTCTTTTTTTCTCCTGCTTATTTTTCTTAGTTTCATACCGTAAATTGAAGTACTTTTGAAGTAATTTTTTTTAATTCAATCTCGAAAAGCTTTTTCATTACTCCACTCCATCGCAGCCATACGTGCAACCCCGTGGCACTCACCGTGCACAATGAGACAAAGCAGACAAACGTAGTGTGGCCGCTTCTACGCGATAATTCGCGCGTTAATCCTTTGATGTACCGCCACTCGAGTTATCGGCAAACAGGAAACGGCATTATTAATGCCGTTGTCAAATTATCGCGTTAATTCGTGGCCACACCTACATTCAACGTCCATCAACGCGATAATTAACGGCATTTCTCCTTAGTGTGGCCGGGCCATAAGACGATAATTGTGGATATTTAATTACAGTAATTTGTTAATAAGTATTAATATTTTGCGCAATGAGGGGTTAATCATCTTTCGCTCACCAGATGTTATTAGTTGATACTTAGGTGAAGTTTGTTGTTACCTACACAATTTCATTTAAGAAAGAAGTTCGTTTTAAAAAAATGTTTATCAGTTTCTAGTTCAATACACAAAACAACGCCTCAGTAGTATATTCTCTTTAATGTTTCGTACATTTTTAAATCCTTTTTTTATTTTGTCCACTTTTATCATTATCTGTGGTTAGGTTTATTTATTTTTAATATAATTAATATGAAATATAACTATTAGTATAGAAAGAAACATAAAAATTAACATTTTTTGACAAAAAAATAACAATCTCTCCGCTACGAAATCTGTCAAATATTACACGTCCTCATTTTTAAGTGGTGCTGCCCTGGTGGCAGAAAAAGTCGCAGAGTCATTGCTTTCCCTGTCAAAAAAAAACTTAAAGGCTAACATGTTACGATCTATGACCCTATCGCCACTTAACACCAGGTGTGATCTCAATCAAAATTTTGACTTATTAACTATAAAAAAAAATGCCTTTTCATGCATGTAAAACTTCAAATACAAATAGAAGTACAACATGTTACTGTGCTTAAAACAATAGCAAAAATCCTTTTAATCAAAAATATTATGTTAATATTATAATTTAATTTTAAATACAAGTTATAATTACACAATTATTTTATAGGATAATGTGACAACGAGCACACAGTCCACCTGATATTACGTGGTTGCTGCGGCCCATAGACATCTACATCTATCCTCGATTACGAATTAAAATGCAGATGCATTGTCACCCGTGACCCGTGAGCACTAAGATGAAATGCCTCGTTTCCAGTAAAAAGGGTCTCCGGTTCTCTACACTCACCATAGGAAACACAGCAGCATTAAGCTGCTATTTTACGCTGGTATTCTGTGAGAGCGTGGTCCTCCCCAGTCGCCAACCCATTCGTGCTACAACTATACTACTAATATAACTGCAGCATGGCTCTACCACGTATTATATAATAGATAAAAAAATCTTCTTCACTATCATCACAATTCAATAAAAGCTTCCTTTGCAAGCAAACAAAGGAAGCTTTAGATGTAGTATCAAAAACAATGACGACAAAACCTTGCGTAAAAATCAACAGTTTGTGTTTTTGACAACGTAATGTTTTGGGCTGAAGTATGTACATTAAGCACTACGCCATGAGGCGTGTCATTTTTATCATCATCACCTAGATATGGAACGACTACACCTGGACGTGGTTCTCTATCAATGTGAAAATTTGCGTAACCGTCTCGGTAGCAGAAGTCTGCGTTCTAAATTCTCCCACCATAGCTATAGTATAGTTTATTATATACATAGTTTAACTGTACTGTTATTCCGAATATTTTCGTCCTTCCCAGTTTTAAGAGTATTAACGTCTTAATCATAATTATAAGATATCACGATAACTCGTAAAAATAAATTAACACAAAACAAAGGTTTTAAATATCCGATTATAGTACTGTCGTCAAACGTTCAAAAGTTTTGGTACTGTGACCGCCAATTCGCTTGCCCAGCCTTGTTATTACGGTAAATGTTCTATACTCAGGAGAGATTTTCGATGCCTGGCAGTATTTACGGGCTGATAAAGAACATTGATGTTTCCATTTAAAAGAATCTATTTAGAAGATAAGGTGATCCTGGCCTATTTACGAGTATGTTACAAAATACTGGTTCCATAGAGTATTGAGGACTTTCGGTTCGTTTTAAAAAAGAACACTGAATTGGAAGATATTTCTGTTAGCATTTCTACGAAAATGATTTTAGTTTCTTTGAAGGAAAATATAAATCTTATTACATTGCTTATATACAATTCACGGTAAGAGAATTAATATGCAGCCACATAAATGAACATCAAATAAATCAGTAAACAATAAGTTGCCAGTTAATCATTAAGTTACATAATATGTTTATCTCTAGACACTTACGACATGGATTAATGGGCAAATTTCGTGACACTACAATCGACAATCTATATAAAAACTTTTTTATTACATTTAAAATTACGTAAGCGAGTACAAATTATATATATTCACGCAGCATTTCGAGGTTTCTCGGAAAAAACTGCATAATTTTGTATATTGTATTTATCGTCTGATGCAAATATTTTTTAATTGGAATATTATCCCACACCTAAGAATCTGTTGTAAACATTTATTTTATGAAACATATACTATAATGTATTCAAATTATAAGTTCTCCATTAATCTTTACAATTTTTAGCTAGCAATTTATTGGGAAATGTGTAACATAAAATAAAATGTATCTTAAATCTTTATAAGATATATGATAATATTATTATATATTTATACGCAGGTGTATTTAAAATGCACGTTCGTCTTTTCCATCAATTTGTTGAAGTTCACAGCTGGATATAGTCTGTAATGAGGATTTTTTTATAGCATTGGGTGACAAACCATCACACAATCCACCTGATGGTAAGTGCTTTCTGTGGCCCATAGACACCCATATTTATCCTCAATTAAGAACCAAAATGGAAATAAATGTTAGCCCTGGGGACTAAGATGAATGTCTCGATTCCAGTAAAAGGGGTCTCCGGTTCTCTACACTCACCATACGTAACAGAACAGCATTACGCTGCTGTTTTACGCTGGTATTCTGTGAGAGCGTGGTCCTGCCCCGGACGAGCCGACCCATTCGTGCTACAACCATAATATAGCGACAGCGTGGCTCTACCGCGTACAAAATTATTAATGTGCCATAATTGCTACCCTTCACTGGTAGGTATCGTCTAGCTTATAATGTCCTACAGACTGAATTTGGTCACGGCGGCTCGTCTCATCGGAGGCTAGTCATCTGCGCAACACAGGATTACTAGGCTGCACTAAAAGTATCGGGAATGCAATATTTCCACTATTCCTGTCATATTAAAATCTTTTTAATTGAAAACTCCTTGGTTTTAAAATCGAATACCATTTATTTATTTAAAAAAAAGATTCTTGGTCTTGTCACAAGGTTTTGTCAAACTTGTTTAGTCGTTGAGAAAATGGAATTGACTCGAGAAAATTCAAGAGCTATGATTTATTATGACTTTTGAAGTGGTTTAACACAAAAACAGTGTGTTGACCGGATGATTTCCGCATTTGGTGATGATGCCCCATCCAAAACCACAATTTATCGCTGTTTTGCTGAATTTCGTACGTGGTACGTGGACGTGTCAAGCTCAGTGATGAACCCCGTCAAGGTCGTCCAAAAACTGCAGTCACGCGAGAAAACGTTGATGCTATGCGTAAGCTGATTGAGGAAGGTCGACATGTGACATACCGCGAAATTCAGGCAACTTTAGACATTGGCGTGAGTCAAATACAAATAATCTTGCATGAACAATTAGGAGTAAAAAAGTTGTTTTCCCGATGGATACCGCATTCGCTCTGTGAAGAGCAAAAAGCGGCTCGCGTTACTTGGTGCGTCAGAACTCTCCAAAGATTCCACGCAGGATCCTCAAATGCTGTATACAACATCGTAACGAACCCGAAACAAAAAACCAGTCACGAGTTTGGGTGTTCGAAAATGAGTTAAAGCCAACAAAAATTGTTCGTTCACAGAGTGTTGCAAAAAAATGGTGGCCACGTTTGTCTCCAAAACCGGCCACGTTACGACTATTCCTCTTGAGTGACAAAGAACGGTTAATGCAGAATGGTATGCTAGCATTTGTTTGCCACAGGTCGTTTCCGAACTGCGTAAAGAGAACTGCAACCGCCGCATCATCCTCCATAACGACAATGCAAGTTCTCACACCGCACACAGAACAAAAGAGTTTTTAGAGCAAGAAAACATAGAATTATTAGACCATCCGCCGTACAGCTCCGACCTAAGCTCTAATGATTTCTATACTTTCCCTAAAATAAAGAATAAATTGCGTGGGCAGAGATTTTCATCACCTGAAGAAGCTGTAGTAAAAATGTTTGGTTCCATCGTACGGAAAAATGTGTCAAATTTCGCGGAGAATACTTCGAAAAGCAATAAATACGAGTACATTTTTAAATAGTAATGTTGTGTCACTTCCTTGAATCCCGAAATTTTCAGTGCCGCCCTCGTATAGTGCCTAAGTGTATGCGCAAGCACAGGTGCACTCTCTATTCTCTCACTCTAATAGTCTGATGGGACGGTAATTCGTAATTCGTTTGAAGTACTTTCCGTGGCACGGGGGCTAAATTCCGCTAAATTCATAACTCCGGACTGCTCCTGATAATTTCTTAACAAAACCCCAATTTTAAGTGATTTTGATCTGACCCGAGATTCGAATCCGGGACCTCATGAGCAGCAATCACGTTTACAACCACTAGACCAACGATGCAGTCCATCTTGCTTATAGGAGATGGAGATAGGTTGGCATTTCTGGTATTTTGCATCGTCGCGTCTTGCGATCACCACGTAATGATGACGGAATGTCGGCTTATGAAATCTCTTACGAGAGTCTATATGCATTTGACTGCTGGACAGAGCTCCGATCCTGTTTCTGAGGGTTTTAGAGCAGTTAATTTGCTGTGCCTGTTTTTGAAATATATTATTTCTCTAACACACTGGTTTGATCCATCCATGATGAAATGAAATTTACGACGATAAGTGATGAGCCCCTCAGCTACCACAGTTCATAGTCGCATACACCTACATACTATGTATCTTATATCATCATCATCATCATTATTTTCATCGCAACCTATAATAATTTTAATGGTTTAAACATTAATTTAAAACCTGACTACGTAAACCAGTTCACTGAAAAGTGAAAAATTATAACCTATTCACTTTTCCCGTATTAAATTTTTTTATTCTTTAGTGCATTCCTTAATGTACACGAATACAAAGGGCGGACTTAATGCCTTGTGAGGCATTCTCCACCAGTCTGAATTTGACGTAGGTATAGCAATATAGATAAAAATACAAAAAAAAAAGATAATGAACTGCATAATATATACATATTACTAGTATATAAAATAGATAAGCTATAGAAATATCTCCTATTTATACATTATATTACATATATATATAAATATATATATATATATATATATAAAGGTATATATATATATACCAATGTATGTGCCGTGGTAGCTCAGATGGTTAACGCTCGCTGTAAATATAACAGAACGCGAGTAACCCGGGTTCGAACCCCGCCGGCACCAATGAAATTGTTAATTGCAATTTTAAGTGCTGATTTACCACGTGCTCGGCGGTGAAGGAAAACATCGTGAGGAAACCTGCATGTCTGAGGAATAAGAAAAAAAATATTTCGAAGACATGTGAAGTTCGCCAACACGCATTGGGTCAGCGCGGCGGACACTTCCTTGCCCTAAAAACCCCCACAGAAATGAGGGGAGGCCTGTGCCTAGCAGTGGGACGTATATAGGCTGTAACTTTTTACTTTTATACCAATGTATACATTCATACATATATACATATCAATATACATAATACATCAATAGTACATATAAATAGTTATTTTGTTTTAGAGAACCAGGCATACCGTCCACATATGGTAAAATCTCGCATAATTGATTTGTTCCGACTCGGGAATCGAACCCTGGACCTTAGCTTTACCATTCGCTGGTTCCTACGAGCAGGATTCGAATGAGCAGCCTGTGAGCGCACTATTCTCTGGTTTATTCGGGCTTAATTTAAAATTAGCACCGTAACGCCTCACCATTTTCTGGTTCCTTCTCTCCCGATACGAAGGGAAACATAGTCACCCTAACCATTTATTGACAATCCGTGAATATATACGTCTGTTAACAATATAACTGACATGGATGATTCAAGATTATAAATAAGTTTTGAAAATTTTACTGAGAATGGTTGCTAACCAACTTTATATCGTTATAGATCCTAAATGGTCGTTCAAAATGAAAAATAATTAGAGAAATCTAAAGATGATTTTCAAAGAACAAATCACTGATACCCCACTTGACTATTATATCGATTTTCATTTTTTTTCTTTCTCACTATTTATAGCGTCTGATTGTAGCCATGTTGAATTTTGATTTCTGTAATGTATTAAGTGACACTCACAAGATTGAGACAAATCGATTGACGTATAAATCATCAAAATCGGCCAACGCGTTGGGTCTCTATAGCGACACAAAATAACAAACATACATACACTGGCCGATAAATTGCGTCGCGCAGTCTGGTAAGTAGTCCACAGTAAAATAAAGCATCCCCAGCATTGCCTCATAGGATATATCATTGGTTCGCTGTTTAGTTGTGACGGAAGAGAATCCTCCACCACTTACTTTACCATAGGTGTTGTATGAGCACAGAAAGGAGGAATTAAAGCAGTAGATCGGCATCAGCGTCTCCCTGGTAACAACAAAAACAAATCTGCTGATCCACAGCCCCCCACCTGCGAGATATATTATATGTAGAAAAGTTTAAAAAGTGCTTACGATAATAATACACTATAACGTATTCAGCACTGTTACAGATGAATTTGGAACAATTCGACGTACATAGTTAAAATTAGACGTTAGTACATTGATAAGTACAGTATTTATTTATTTTCTACTTTATGTTTTCGAAAATTTTTCAAGTAGGATATAATATTAAAAAGCTTATTTTTTTAATCAAAGCACAAATGTTTTTCCCATAAGAGAGTACGTTACCAAATTTACCAAAAAATCGACGTACTGCAACCAATCAATGTTTAGCTAATTCAATGTTCCGAAATGAAAGCGATGGTTAAAGCCAATACGTCAACCTAGTCGTCTTAAGGGAACCGACAGGTAAATTAATTAAGACGCAACTGATCAAATGGCCGCTTTGGGTACATCACTTAGGCTTTCACCTTAAGAACATTTTTTGTTTGTTTAGGTGTATTAGTTAAAAATAACGTAAGTCCCTAAATTTAAAAAAAGGAATAAAGAAAAGTGTATTAGTGATGCGAAAATGCAAACAAAATATCTCAAAAAAAACTTGTTTAATATACAAAACCCATATATCATAGTCACTTTTCAAATTGATACATTTGTTATCCACTGCAAAGATTTTAGTACAATGACAGAAATGAGGAGTGACAATGACACTGAACATAAAAAACAATTGCTTGAAGGTATATTTAGTAAAAATATCTATACAGTAAGACAAATAAAGTTAGTGTCATTTATAATAACAAATAATTATTGTGTTTAGAGGGATATTTGCACGCCATTAAAACATGAATAACCCTTGAATAAAACTCTATTTATGGATTTTACGCTTGAGCAAGCGTAGATCGGACCAAAAGTTAATATTCAAAAACTAAAGGTAGCCGGGCTAACTATGACATTGGGACGTCAAACATCTCAGCCCCCCCCCTCTGACCATGGGTGCTGTAAAGCACCCGAAACGTCGGGATTTAAAAATAAGTTAAATAGTTAATTAAACGCGATAAAATCCATAAATAGAGTTTTATTCTATGAGTAGTGTTCGCGTAAATTTAAGAAATCATTATATCAATAACCATTTTTAAAATGTTTGTCTGTCTGTGTGTCTGAAAAACAGAAATCGGTTTGCCTGGCCTGGCTAATCCACGTCGTTGTTGTCCTCTGCAGGGCATAATGCCGTGCAGGTCTCGGTCCTCGGGGTGTACCCGTTTACCCGGATGTTCCTCACGGCACACTACAGCGTGCCGGTCCTGGGCGCCTTGATGGTAAAGGCGTTGATTTGGCGACTTTTGTCGCAGTCGGTTAAAATTTATCATTACAAGTGGTTATCTATAATTTGTGTTTAACACAAATTATTTTGTCGAAGTTGGCCTTTCTGCGGCATTGTGGGATTTACTCGACTCCCTAATCTATATAGGGAGGAGTTCTCTTGGATAGGGTCGCCCATCCGGCGGCCGTGAGTGCAACGGCGCGAAGCCGTTGAGGTGTTCATGTGGCCCGTTGTCGGCGCGGTCGAACATACCGCGCGCCAGCCAGACCACGAATTCTAGCAGGCTCTCTATCTTTAATTTGGCCGCTATGACGTCATTCCGGAACGTAGCAGAACTAACGTCTTGACCCGCACCGACTATAGTTCGTAATGACAAACTCTGCTGGGCCTGAAGTCGCCGCTTCTGATGATCGCTCAGGAGTGCATACCAGGCCGGAGCAGCGTATGTTAGCAGGGGTTTTATATATGTTTTATAGATGGTTATCTTCGACTTTGTCGGTAACTTGGATGTCAGGACAGGGCGGATCATTGCCCGCGCACATCGAGCTTTGCATCCGTGTGCAGTCATACGCAACATCCTGTCAATCCGGCATCCAAGGTAGGTCACGGTCTTCTCATATACG
The DNA here is from genome assembly GCA_907164705.1 of Parnassius apollo. Taxonomy (NCBI): domain Eukaryota; kingdom Metazoa; phylum Arthropoda; class Insecta; order Lepidoptera; family Papilionidae; genus Parnassius; species Parnassius apollo. The sequence continues at coordinate 16,420,116 of CAJQZP010001037.1, forward strand.
ATCTCCTGGCCTCCGAGGGTTAGCGGTGGTGGTAGATTTCTATAGCGGCGAGTGAGTAGAGCGGTCGTCTTGCTAACATTGACGGCCATCCTCCACTCATCCAACCATGATGGCAGCAGGTCCAGCAGACGTTGCATCCTGGCAGCTGCGATGTGGGCTCTTCTGGACGACGTTACATCGCGCTGTCATCCGCTAAAAGCGCTAGTTCGACGTCGTCCTCCCACGGCTAATCCACGGAACACCTGAACCGCTTGCAATAAAACTTCACGACCAGGTAGAGAGCCATTCGAGGAATTATCTAGGTTACATTTTATCCGACAACTTAGATTTTTTTGTCTTTGGTCACTTTTAATCTAAATAGCGCCACAACAATAAATCCGACACAGGCGAAACCAAAGCGAGCCGCAAGCTATAAATTAAAATGCTCATTAACATATTTTTAAAACGCATTGAAACCAAAATAGTTTTATAATTCAATTGTGTAATATTACAAGCTTACAACAATGTTTAGTAGTAAAATAATGTGTAAATAAATTACCAGAGCTCACACGTCTTATTCTAAGCAGGTTACCCGAGCGAAACTCGTAAAACGACGAATGGGGACTTAATTTTAAGAGCCATTGATTTATGGATAATTAAATTTTAAGAAATTGCTTAAACAGAACTAAGTTGTTATTAGGGTTTGTCGTTTTGTTAAATTTAGGTTACATTTTTACAACAACATTAACACAGAAATGTAATATTAATTAAATATATTTTTATACTTAATTTAATTTAATTTTCTTTAATTAATTTAATTAGCATTCATTCGTACAGCATAACAAAAGTCCACTGCTGAACATAGGTCTCTTCCACTGATTGCCGTATAGAGGTATATTTGCTACAGTGTTTAATTTTTGGAGTTGTTATGAAAGAGAAAGAGGAAGATGCTACTGCTAGGATTCCCAACCCTCCCGAATCGCCCGGGAGACTCAGGTAATAATGGTAAATCTCCCGACCTCCCGGGGAGCAATAATTTCTACGGTTTATCTAAAAAAAAAAATATGGGCATCCGTCGCTTTGCGAAATCGACAAATATTAGAGGTTGCTCGAAAACTAAGTAAATATAAATTTAAAAATTAATAAATGATTGAGATTTTCTTTCATCCCCCCCCCTCTACTCGATAACAATAAATCCCGGGTTGTTCCTTTCGAGAGTTGGTAGTAACCCTAGCTATTGCCATCGCCTGTTTCAATGCGGTCTGTCGCCTCTTACGAAACCCACGAAATAATATGAGGTTGTGGATTCTCTCACGTCGCCTTTGCATGGAATATAATAATTAAACGGAATTATTAGTTTAAATTATAAAGAATTTCTTAAGTATGTGACAAATACATAATATGTATAGATAGGAAAAAAAATAAAACAGTAAATTTTATGTGATGAATAATTTGTACGGTCGCGGTTCAAAGCTAAACCAGAACCAATATTTGGTATATTTTTCAAATACAATCTTCTATATTTTCTAAATTAGATATAAGTCTAAACGAGTAGTAAGCAATATATGCGACCCAATATGAAAACTTAATAGGGCTCATATCGGGTCGCATATGTTGCTAAAACTTATTTCGCAGTGTATACCGAAAAATTGAGCTGTCACAATATTTGTCCCATAATTGTCGTCTATAGCCCTAAAATTTAATTTAATTTATACAATATTCACTTCTATGATACAAACGACTTTACTCCTAAAATAAATGCTACTAAAATACTAAGTTAGCTAGCACGCGGTTCACCTATCCATTCTAGTTAGCCTTGTAACAGACGGAACATGATATGCAAAATTTTTGCCACACACAGGAAAACTGTGCGAATACGCCTGAAGGATAAGCCATAAAGTTGTCGTAGTCCGCAGGAAAAATTCCCGAAACTACTGTGGGGCGAAATTCATAACGCGCTTAGCAGTTTGGCTCACCTGTCTCGTTAAACTTCGGAATTTTTAAATTAAATTTTGAATACCGCCGAGTCAACAAAGTTGCGAATTCTTAAAATTCGGTATCGTAATTAATATTTCGCTATAATAAACATAGAGGAGAGAACAAAGAAAGTAGAGTGGTGCGCTTATTTCTTATTAATGGAAGGGATGACGTTAAATCTTGTAATTAATGCAGGTGTTCGCCCTGAAGCAAAACTTACTGGGAAGATCTTTTCCAGTTATTAGAATCTAGTTTTCTATTTCACATTTCACGGGAAATAACTTTATTATAATATTAATTATTATAAAAGTGTTTAGGTTTCGAGGAAAATTAATCAAGATAAATGTTTCATTCTTGAACTAAGAAATATTTATAGCAGCGTAAAACTCGTGAAATGATGGACGCTTCCGTATTTGTGACTGACGTCAGTTTCTTTGAAGACTTAGAAATGTGTTAAACTATTTTTATTTATTTTATGGTTAAGACTCAACGCAACTAATATCATTCTACGAATTAAAATTATAAATGATGCCTGCGTATTATTATTATAATATAACGAGGCATTCATGTTAGTTCTCAGGAGTGACAACGCATCTGCATTTAATATTTTTTTATTGAGGATAAATGTAAATGTCTATGGGCCACAGTATCAATTTACCATCAAGTTGATTGTGTGCACGTTTGTCATCCTATACTATAAAAAATTATAACTCTGAATTCAATCACATATTTATGTATTTGACAGAGAATAAGGTACTTTGCGTGTTGCAAAATTTTGTTTAATTAAATGAACTCAAAAGATCGGCCACTACATTAATATTTTCTATTAAAAACACTAACATATATATACCATGATATACATTCTCTAATATAGCTCATCTCTGATATAATTCACCATCGGACCTTTATCATTTTTACTAAATTTATTATTATTACTACAAAAATGTTAATAATATTACAATATTATTTTATTGATAAGTATTATTATTAGCATCTGGTAATGAGCTTGTAATATTCTAACTTCATACCAGAAATAGATCCCCAGATCGATGACGGAAGCAGAGTCAAATTTGCTACACGTCTGGTATTGAAATGCGTGGCGATAATCTGCCCTACTATGGGCGGATCCCGTTTACAGCGGTATCGCTATAAGTAGAATATAACAAAAATGTATATAATATTACAATATAATATAATTTTACATTCTAAGTCTTATATTTTGCTAAAATTTATTTCGACATCATTCAGAAAAGCACAAGGAAAACATACTTTTTAATCGCATACAACATTAAACGAAGATAACGGTGTCACGCAGCTACACTGAAAAATAGGGGCTGCCAAATTAGACCGCGAACGACGTCAGCATGGTAAGACACTAAACGCACTTCTGTAGCAGGTTATTGATTTTCACCGCCCGTTGGGCGGAGCCGAACCTGTGCGAAAGGGATCACACGATTGCCCCTCATTAAATCAGAAGAGAAGCCTCCATTTCTCTCGGTACAGTTTCTAATTAAGGACGTACCCATTAAACAACTATTTAAAATAGGTAGGGTCTTACAGCGAAAAACATTCATGTAAAAATATGATGTCGAGACGGCTATAGTTTTAAAAATAATAAAATCTGTTGCCTTATCGAGCCTAACGTTTTATAGCTTAATAAAATTTGTAATGAAACATAATAGGCACAGAACTTGACGGCTATACTCAAAGAATAATCGTTAAAAATTATTTCTAAATTACTTTAAATACCTAGGTCAGAATAGCGAGGCACAGAACTCTTAATGAAAATGCATTTAGGTACGTTATTATTTCAGTTTGCTTTTGATGCACTAAAATAAGTTGACTTTTCATTTCGTAAAATACTGAAAGAAATTCCATAAAGCTTTTTCAAAGACGGTACGTCAACGAGCTGGGCCGTTCATTTCCTCCGCTTGTCACTAAATACTTCAAAATTGCATGTAAAATGACGGCACAGCGCTAGTAACCAAAGAGCTTGATTCAGAACACGTTCAAATTTACTTAAAATTAATCTTTAAGAGTTAAACTTGTAAAATACGACTTGAGTGGCAGAAATTGTCTTGTCCCCGTGACATTTCCCAACAGGGTTCATAGGGTCACGGCTGTCGGGACGAAACATAATCGGGTCGCGCCCCAGCGATCGTGTTGCGAATAGCAATAGCATTGTTTAGTACCCTGAAAAATCTACATACAGTACGTAAGAACACGTTCAAAACAATTTGAACTGATTTTACGAACTGACCATCAGACCTATTGTTTAAGGTTTAACAAATTTTTCACATATTTTCATTTTTATAATTACTCGAAAATAACTAAAGAAGGAAACGGTTATGAGTTGTCGTAAATTTATTTTTATATTTTTATAGAATAAGGGGGACAAACGAGCACACAGCCGATGGTAAGTGGATGCTGTGGCCCATAGACATCTACATTTATCCTCGATTAAGAACCAAAATGCAGATGCGTTATCACCCGTGAGGACTAAGATGGAATGCCTCGTTTCCAGTAAAAAAGTATAAAAGTAGAACCATAATATACCTGCAGCGTAGCTCTACCACCTATAAAAATCGTAATTCTAAAAAGCTCCTGAGCATAGATTCACGTTTGAGTTCACGAAAAAGCAAAAAACTCTATGCCGTGTTCAACTCTGAAATTAGCTTGAGAAGCCATCACCTATTCATGTAATTAAATTAAACTATCTCGCTATAAAAAGAATAAAACCATACAATGTCGGGAATATTTCGTCCAAAAAAAGGGTAATTTTACGTTTTAGTTTATTCGACTATAGTGAATTTTTACATATCAGTGTATTGGCTGCGTGAACGAATCAATCACCTCATTACATTTCGTGGATATCGTAACAGCCATTTATGTGGTATGCCAAATGAATCTTATGACATACGATATAAGGGAGTATAATCGTCTTATTTACGGGGACGCAGCGGGTGTAAGACACTCAGAATGACGACGGGAAGCAATGTCCAAATAGAAAGTTCTGTCAACCGTGACCATTAAAGCAAATCCTCTCTACAACAAGAGAGGCCCATTTCCAAAGAAGAAGAAGGCAGTAATTTGTTAGATAATCAACACAAAATACGAGATCAATCAAGGATCAGATCATAAGAAAATTAAGATACAGTGTTAGAGGCTTGGTAATCATCACAAAGTAGACCAACGAGGCATTTATTAAGTATATAACTAAGTATGTAAGCTAATATTGAGATATACTTGTACTGGATGTATTGTAATAAGAATTTTATAAATTTTTCGATCAGAAAATATTTAGAAAGCTTCGCGTATTGATAATAAATCTCTTCTGACCGATTCAAAATACCCAACGCCGCCTGGTACGGTCAAGTTAAAATCATATTCAAGTTAGATATTTGTATATTACAACTCATGTGTACTTTCACATGTGGGGTTATACTTGCCGAACGTTGTACAACGTTGTTGAAACTTTTCGTTTGGAGAACTTACAAAATTCCTGTATTAAAATACGAGACGGAGTCAAAATTTTATACGCTTTATATTATCGCTTCTTATATCAAATATAATTTGATATTGCTCTTATCATAGTCATCAAAAGGCATATCATCATCTTCCTTACAACATCACAAGCCCACTGGACAATCACCTAAATAAAAAACTACGGTTGCTAACGGCCTGCCAAGCATGGACATTTGGCAAACATTCTCCAATGGTCCATTAACACGTGGCAAACTTAATCACACACGAAAACTATTGCAGTAGTCCAAATGAAGATTGATTAATAATATCCTCCGAAATACTCCTGAGAAAATAAAGCAAGTATATCGTGAGGCATGCCCTCCATCAACGCGACGATGGGTGTGTCAGTTCAATTAAATTTCTTCTTGTCTTTAAAACCCTCTCAAAATGATAGTATATGTTTTACATTACAACAAGACATGGTACTTAGCCGCCTGCATACATTCACTTCCTGCATCTTTGCATGTGGGGGGGGCCACCCTACACTTCAGCTTACTGATCCGTTGGGCTTCATCGGTTATTCTAGTTCTACTTTAATAAGTTTTATTTTAACTTTAAAAATATAAAATTTAAGTACACTATATAAATAGAAAGTCTTATAAATTTTATACAAATTTAAAAAATTATAATTTATTGCTAAAATAAAGAAATTCATTCTAAAATACCTACATATATCGAAAATATTCTTTACTATTCTTCAGGAATATCTGTCTTAAAAATAAGGAATACTTTAATGTGTCACAAGCAATGACCTCTATTATAGAAGTATGCTGGACTGGCTACACTGTGACATAATGAGGTGAATTGATTTTCGCTATTTTAACGCTGATAGCAGAAATGCCTTTGCGGAACTAATAATAGAGATAGGACGGTGTGAAAATATATATATCGATAAAAATTCTATACCCAGGCCTACCATTCTATTTAATAAATAAATAAAATGTATTAATTATAACTTATGTCTTAGACTGCGTTAGTCTATCGACGTTTTTTTTTTTATAGAACAGGTTTTATTCCGGTTTTTCTTTCCAGATTCAGTTGAAAACCTGTCAATTGATAAATATTTGACAATTATCTGTTGTCAGCTACTTATAATGTTGTAAACAGATATAAGTAGAAAAAAACATCAATAAGTATTCTCGACAAGGAACTCCTCAACCCTATTTAAATTTACAGTTTATCAAAGATAGGTAGTTTAAAGCCAAACATGTTAGTAATTACTTTAAATAAGAACAGTTACAGATTTTAAAAGCCTATTTTATCAAATTTTTTTTAATATAATATGAATTATAAATCCTCTTATCTGTTGAATGTTACCACGCTTCCCTTCTGGTAACGAATTTCACATTATCATTGTTTCTAAAAATACTTTTTATTATGTTACTAACGTGAAACATAGAACTCCATAATACACATTCATTTCTCGTTTAAAACTCTAAAATACTCTTACACGTTTTACGCAAAACAACGGTCATTTGCAAATTATGTCAAATTTAGTTCTCGGTACACTCAATGGCGGCTCTTCAAATCGGCAATAACGTTTTGTAGGATATAGCATGTGCAGTATATGGAGGTCACTGGTCATTAGGCATTACATTGTAGTTAAAGACGTTTACAAGACATTACATGCTACAATGTTCACAAAATGTTAACAATATGTATATTACAACGGGAAGTCAAAAAGTTCGAGATATGAAAGGGAAAGGAGGTGAAATGAAACATGAAATTATTTTTCCTTTTTGATATATTCTCTAGTAACCCTAATATAATTCTCAACCTGTACAAATAACTCATTTTTACCTTCCAAAAAAATGTTTTGTCAAGGCTCTCAAAATAGGCAGACCGACTTCACTTATTTGTCACCTATAAATTTATTTTCCCAAATCTCTTATTTCATATTTAGTAACAAATAATAATCCAAAGGGGCCGCCTGATCTAGGCTATAGGAAGGATGGTTCAAAATTTCGAAGCCGCACTTGTGTGAGGAAGCCATCACAACATGACTCGTATACGGATGCTTTGTCGTGCAAAAGGAGCGTATCTCGAAACCACTTTCTCCTTCTTCTTTCTTTAATAGCATCTTCTTATTTTTCTGATAGCCTAACGTAATACTGTTCCGTGATATTGACACCTATGTTTTTGTAATCGATCAATAAAATCTCTTTTGATCCAAAAAAAAACTGAAGCCATAATTTGTCTAGTCGATTGTGACATCTTGAACTTCTTATGCCACTCTATAGGCTTCTGCTTTGACTCAGGTTCATAGTGATGAGCCCAAATTTCATTCTTAATCCAAAATCGGTTCATAATTTCGTCTCTTTTCTACACTACACAGGTCCATAAACTCGCGCGAACACTCGAACACTGTTGTTTTTAAGAGGTATGAGCTTTCGTGGCACCCATTTTACACTGACCTTAGGCAAGCCAAGATGGTCATGAAGAATATTTAAAATGGTCTTAAATGTTACTCCAGTCATTTTTGCGACTGTTTTTTCTTCAGACGAACATCTTCTAGAACAAGTTTTATCAATTTTTCGACAATGTCTGAGGAAGTTGCCTCAATCAGTCGGCCTGAGGTCTGATCGTCTTCAATGGAGTCTCTGCCTTGCTTGAAAAGATAATGCCACTTATATATCATCGTTTTTCTAGGGAAAGAGTCTCTGTGAACAGATGACACCTCTTCTTCTTTCTGAAGTTTTTCCTGACTTAGACTTGTTTATCCTGTGAGAGATCAAAGCATAATCAACCGATCTAACTGAAACTTGATACTTATAATTATATTAAGTCACCAAGTACAGACGGTTAAAAAAATTCCCCCTCCTTTCTTCAAACCCTACATTCCGCGAAATTATTGACCCGCTCATTGTCATTAAGCTGAAGTGGCAAGGGACAGCCATTTAACGTTGAAAAACTGACCACAGATAGGCAACAAAGGCTCTCGAGTGGTAGATATACTGGCAGCTCGGTGCTGGGCGACTCTTATTTTTTATTTATTTTTTAATCTGGTACATAAAATAAAAATTCTAAACGTTAAACACAGTTCTTAAGTTTTTACCTTAAAAAATATATTTCAAGTATAAAAGTCATACAACAACATTTTACGAATAAAAAGTGAACGTATGTTTTTTCATCAATTCCAGAGAAATGTTTATTAGAATTTTAAATGTAAGGAAAGCTTTGAGTAATTCGCCAGATTAAAGGTAGCAATGCGTTTATTCAAATCTCCAATATCCAGCAGCCATAATCAACCTCGTCTACCGTATTGGCAATAACGTAATAAAAGAGATGATTATCTTAATAAATATTATACATTTAGGTAATATAGTGGTAAAAAGTCAATATCGCTTAGATTTCACGACAACGCAGCCCCTTAGGGGTAGTCTTAAAAATGTGATTACTCGGCGCTATAAAAGTTTACGAAATTGCGTCGATTCCTTAAAGATTTTATCGAACCCTTACAATTTTCAATTAGCTCCGGTTCAACAATAACAATTCGAGCAGCAAAAAAGACGGTCTACTTCGAAAAAGTATAAAGCGGTCAGCACAATCAAGAATTTCTAAAGAAGAAACATAAATGAAGCCATTAATTATCCGCGATCCCGGTTATTTCCGTCCTCGCGAACCCCTGCCTCCCGAACAACCTTTCGCTTTATATTACTCATAAGTATATTTTCTTTTTTTACTAATTATTAAACACTTTGAGTAAAACTAAATTTACGGATTCTATCGCGTTTATTTAACTGATTTTACTTATTTTTAATTCCCGACGTTACCATGGTCACGGGGGGACGAGTCCCTCCTGTGACCATGGTTGCTGTAAAGCACCCGAAACGTCGGGAATCAAAAATAAGTAAAATCAGTTAAATAAACGCGATAGAATCCGTAAATTTAGTTTTATTCAATGTGTAGTGTTCGCGTAAATTTAAGAAATCATTATATTAAACACTTCTCAGGCTGAAGGTTGGTTTACAATGTTTTATTATTATTATTTTAACTATCGGAAACACTAAATCTTTTCCAAATTATACGTGGTAGAGCCATGCTCCAGTTATATTAGTAGTATAGTTATCTATCACATAATTTCCACACGTCCCGGGTTGACTGGGAGAGAATGCCTAATAGCATTAAGTCCGCCCTTTGTAATCCTTTTATTAAGGTGCAATAAAGTGTAAATAAATAAATAAATAGTTTTAGCACGAATGGGTTGGCTAGACCGGGGAAGTACCACGCTCTCACAGAATACCATCGTGAAATAGTAGCTTAATGCTAACCCTTTTTACTGGAAACGAGGCATTCCATCTTAGTCCTCACGGGTGACAACGCATCTGCATTTTGATTTGTAATCGAGGATAGATGTAGATGTCTATGGGCCGCAACAACCACTTACAATCAGGTGGACTGTGTGCTCGTTTGTCACATTATCTTAAAGAAAAAAAATTACTTGATAAAAGTGAAAAATCGCCTTGAGTGCATTTTAGTTTACCCATAAGCCCTAGAATTGTGCTAGCTCGGAACCTGAACGGTCACAACAGGCGAGCAATCCGAGTTTGGTTCCTCTGGTTCCGATGTAATTGTTAATTGCAATTTTAAGTGCTGTTTTCACACGTCTCGGCCGTGGTGGAGAACATCGTGAGGAAACCATCATGTCTTATAAATTAAATGAAAATATATTTCGAAGACATGTGAACTACATAGCACGGGCAGTACGGTAAACACTTGTTTGTCCTAAAAACCCTTTCAGTTATGAGAGGAGACCTATGTTGAGGAGTGGAACGTATATAGGGTGTAATTTTTTTACTACCAACTTCCCATTTGGTAACTATTTACAAGCTCTCTGTATAGAGTTCTATGACCGACGCGTATGTTTTTTTGTCTATTTTAAACCAATTTAGTGATTCTATTTTTATTAAATAGGTTGTATACTTCAACGGTGGTTATATATAGGGTTATTTTTCAAAGAGTAACCAAATGTTAAACTTAAGTTTAAATATACAAATAATGATATACCGTTATTGCAGGTTTTGAAAATACGAGTAAATAAGGCCTCTACTTTTATTAGAAATTATCCCTAATTGAATGTGATTTATGAGCAACAACGTATTTGCCTACCGATCGACCCTTACGAATGTGTGCGTACGCTATAAAATCAGTTAAAATAAGAGCATGACCACGCATTTTGAATTTAAAAGATTAAAAGGAGAGAGTGTTTGAATTCTTTAAATTAATTTTCCTTCACCAATGCCTATATTACTCATTCTGAATCTTCTCTGCAAATTTGACCGGTTATTGCAAAATAACCCTGAATGAATTTGAAAAAAATTCCACCCCCAAAGTTAAAAAAACAGAGGATGAAATTCCAACTCAATGAAATTGAACTCAATGAAATTTCAACTCAACAACAACCAAATGCAACTATTAAGACGACATTTTAGTTATTTCCGTGAACTTGTTATATTCCTTAGTCCTTATATAGTTAAAGCTACATAATTTAAAAACTAAAAAAAATAATTCCATAATTGCTTCTGAAATCGGGGTTTTAATTATTCGGTAGTTCTGAAGTCAGTCATCATCATCATCATCATCATTACAGCCCTTCACAAGTCCACTGCTGAACGTAGGCCTCCCACAAGGTATGCCACAAAGTATGGTCCTGTACCACCTGCAGCCATCGACTTCCTGCATGTCTTACCAGGTCGTCACTCCATCTAGTAGGAGGTCGCCCCACACTTCGCCTATCAGTACGAGGCTGCCACACATTCTTTCCTCAACGGTGGTCGGTTCTTCGAGCTATATGGCCGGCCCATTGCCACTTCAGCTTACTAATCCGTTGGGCTATTTCGGTGGAGTCAGTGCTAAGAGGAAATGACTTTAACTTTTTCGTTTTTGAAGTCGGTTTTCCTTTTTAACGCCCGACAAAAAAGAGGGGTGTTATATGTATAACGTGTGTTGGTCAGTGGCATCGTAACTCCCAAACGGACGAACCTATTTAGATTTTGCCTTGATTTTGTTTGAATAGTTACTTGATCGAAAGTGTTTCTAGCTACGAAGTTCTGTTAGTGATACTGTATGAACAAAAGTTGATAATAGATACTAACATTGATGTTTTAACATTCCCCAACTAGGCAGAACAAAACTCGGGATAGCATGCAAAAAAAAATTGCCACTATCAATGTATTTATCTTTAGTAGATTATTATACTTTCTGCGTTACGAATCCATCTTCCATGGTGCCAATTCTATAAAATACGGAATAAAAGTCAGCAATCGTGATGACAACTCGAAAAACTTCGAAATAACACATTAGCTTGTTTACTATCGAAGTGACGTCACAACGCATTATGAATATTTAAGGCAGCGATTTAAAAAAAATATTCTTAAAATTGAATTACAAAATTTATAATGCATTTTTATAATTAGAAATCAATATTTCTGGTATACTATTTACAAAACGTATCATAATTACGTGTTTTTTATTTATTTTTACATGACCGAATGATCTAACAAAGATTATTCAGAAAGTACAAAACTGTAATATGTGAAATACAGTGTATAGGGAAAGACCGCGCAATTAATAGCTACATTAGATTGTGTAGGTAATAAATCATAAGCATGGTAATTTGAAGATCATCAGCGTTTGTTGTTTTGAGGTTTTTTATAATTTTTAATTTAAGTTATTATTTATTTCTTTCCATATGATACGAGTTCTTTTCTCCCTAGAAGTAAATCTGAGTGGGTAATTACCACACTTTTCCTATTTCTGCTACTATTTCTGCTTGCACTGCTGTGTTCCGGTCTGAAAGGCAGTCAATACGAGCGTAAAATAGCAGCTTAACGCTACTGTGTTTCGTACGGTGAGTGTAAAGAACCGAAGACCCATTTTGCTGAAAACGAGGCATTAAATCTTAGTCCTCACGGGTGACAACGCATCTACATTTTGATTCGTATTTGAGGACAGATATAGATGTATATGGGCCACAGCTACCACTTACTAGGGATGGCAATTCTTTCCAAAAAATATCGATTATTATAAATCGATTCAAATCGAGATCTGATGAATCGATTCACAAAAAAATCGAGGTCCATTTGCTTTCAGAGTTTATATTTACAACATCAAAATATACAAGAAATTACAGATTAAAAACTCATATTATTTTTTATTTCTTTAATTCATTAAGAAAGGACGAAAGAAATTGAGCACACTGCAGTTTTGCGAGTTTTGAATAGAAAAACTGTCATACTTTACGAGTGTAGACATTCAACTAATTATAAATCAGTTACTTACAGTTCTTATAAAAACAGAAAAAGAATCGATCTTGATTTTCTAGGATGAAATATCGATTCACTGGATCGATTCAGCACTTTATATTATCAATATAAAAACGATCTCTTTAGCACAAGAAATCGATTCTTCAATTAATCGATCTCAAATCGCCATCCCTACCACTTACCATCAGGTGGACTGTGTGCTTGTTTGTTACCCCATCCTATAAAAAAATTAGTCCTCAGAGGTGGCAACGCATCTGTAGTTTTGCTGTGCTGTGTGTTTTAGTTAAAGTTGACTACAGATGTTCACGGATGGCACAGTAGTCACTTGCCATTAGGTAGACTGTAAGATCGTTTGAATTTCCGACTAAAAAAAATATATCTAGTTTTTATAAATAGCTAAAACGCACTTTAACCTGTTGTCCATTAGGTATAAAATAAAATAAAACAAATTGAACCTAGATCAATGCAAGTTAATGGCAGTACATAATATTTGAAAACATGTTTGCCACCGTGAAGACTTTTAGTTCACAGTCCAAAGTAACTTTGTAAATATCATAATGACGAATACAAGAGTATCGCAACATTATGGATATTTTTATTTTTATTACAATTTTTATTTTTATTTTAATTATAAGCGACAGTAGCCTAATGGCAGGGCGCGGACCGCGAACTCAAAACGGTCGTGGGTTCGAATCCACCATTCGACTACTGGCGTGAACCACTCGTAACACAAGCAATTTAAGCTTACCACAAGTGGTTAAGGGAAATGTTAGTAATGTTTATAGCATTGTTAATATTCTTTAAAAAAATACGCGATTGACGACTAATACATAAAACACACTCGCGAGGCGAATAACGAGGATAAATTTAAGTTTAGAATCATGCGGAACAGCACATTTTTCATGTGACACCTAAAAGGGTTGAAGCACGTCACCAAGTGAGGCGAATAACTGGAAGGATTGACGGCGAGCCCACCGTTGTATTGTTTACCAAAACAATAGACGACCTCTGCGGAGTCATTAACCCACCTCGATGTCAGGCTACGTCGAGCCTACTTCGCAACTTAACATTGACTAAGCTAAAAACGCATGCTTGATTTAACTGAACGCAGTGCTGATGATCTCTCAAACATAATAAATTTGTTTATTTATTTATTATGATACTCGAAATAAAAGGATACATAACAGATATAATAATATTTGCGTTTTAGTTATTTGTGAAACTCTCATAATTCATGAACTTAATGACAGTGCATTTGCATGATAAAGAAGAATATATTTAAAATACCAGTAAATTGGTAACATTGACAGGAGTGTAAGAGAAAATAAATAAAATCTCCAAATGTTTACCTCGCCTGACTGATGCTGTCGTAGCCGACTGATGACTGAAATTCCGTCGAGACATATCGAACTCAGTCATTAAATCACTCATTATCTCGCTTGACCCTGCATTGTGAGTACGGACAAATCTCACAGGAAATGGCGAACGGCAAGTTCTTAGACCCGTTTAGTATTGGGCATACATGGACATTTAAAAACGGGATAGTGACTAGTTAATTGAATAACATTTTGGTATGATAAGAAGCAACCATTCATAATGATTTCTTATATTTACGCGAACACTACACATTGAAATAATACTAGTTTTAACGGAATTTATCGCGTATATTTAACTTTCTAAATACCCGACGTTTCCAACGCTTTACAGCACTCATGGTCACGGGCGGGACTGAGATGTTCAACGTCCATATGTCATAGTTAACCGCGGTTACCATAGATTAAAATTTAACTTTTGTTCCGATCTATGCAGTATGAAGTTATGGTATCTTGAAGTCTTGCAGTTGTATGCTTGGGTTGGGATTTAATTTTATTTATTATAGGATCCCAAGCAGATGGTAGCACCCAGCCATCTTCTCTATTGAAATTAGGATGTTTTTGATTTCAATAGCCTCGCGAATCATCCTTGGAAGGAATCGGTGTTCTTTAGCGAGGATTTGCGGTCTATCAAATCTGATGTAGTGACGGGGGCGATCCTGTACGTGTTCACAGACTGCAGACTTCCCGGAGCGTCGATTCTTCACATCAGCTATATGTTCTTTAACGCGGGTTTTTATTGATCTTTTCGCCCTGCAAGACTTCAAGATACCATAAGTTCATACTGCATAGATCGGAACAAAAGTTAAATTTTAATCTATGGTAACCGCGGTTAACTATGACATATGGACGTTGAACATCTCAGTCCCGCCCGTGACCATGAGTGCTGTAAAGCGTTCGAAACGTCGGGTATTTAAAAAGTTAAATATACGCGATAAATTCCGTAAAAACTAGTATTATTTCAAAGCAACCATTCAATTCTACTGCATATTTTTGTATGTATGTTCCGCAATAGCTTTGCCAACCCTGAACCTGATTTTTTTTACAGGCTACATCTCAGATGTCATTTTAATTTGAAGAAAAATCCACCCCTAAGAATCCAGGAAAAGGAGAGGATTATTATTGTGACTGTCAAAGTTTTACCTTGAGCTTTTGATATTCATTAGTACACTAAAAATAATTTAAAAAACTATCAAACTCAAAAGACTAAAAGTAATAAATAATTTCTACATAATAGCTTCTGAAGTCAAGAGCATTGATTATTCGGTATACCTGCCATAATATCTTAACACTGACTTGGAAAGCTTTAAAGTCGAGTTTTTTACTTTTTGTTAACACTTAAATTTTCATTATAAAAAATTAAATACTTTATTCCCTTACGATTTCTGGCGAAAGTGCAATTGGAACCATAACAAGTTTAACCGGAGAAAACGAAACAAAACTGAACAATTACTTGGTAGCTTTATTGTAAGCTCTCGGTGGAAAGGCTTCTACGCAACACGTTTCTCCTCAATCGGCCGGATGAACACGTGAGGAGTTTCCACTTGCCAAAACGTGAACGAACTCGCCTGCATTAGACTTCTGAAGAGGACTCTTGCTTTATCTAAATACATATATACATTTACATATATGTATTTTAAAATTTCGGTTTAATTTTGTTTATTGTAAGTTATATAGGTAAATAGTTATATTTTTTATTACGTTTTATTAAATAAATTTTGTTATGGAAGTCAATAGATGTGACGACTTTTACAATATACTCGTAAAAAGAAAAAGATGACGGTAGTTTCTACTTATTTATTTATTATTTCATCGTAATATCTCACAACAAATCTTAATGAATTATTTGTAATACATAAAAGCAAAGTCCTAGGCACAGTTATGACTTATTAAACGCCAATATTAAACGTATGGTGGCAGCTTCTAAGTCATCACTCCACTGTCACAAGCTGAACATAGACCGCCCTCAAGGATTGCGACAAAGCACGGTCCTGAGACACCTGCATCCATCGACTTCCTGCATGTTTTCACCGGGTCGTCACTCCATCTAGTGGCCGCCTTACACTTCGCATACCGGTAAGTGTTTATAGCACAATATTTCATTAGCTAAAAATAATACTCCAATAACTTAAGAGTTTAAATAAATTTAAATATACCATTCTTCTTATTATTACTTCCATTAAAATCATAATTCTTTACATAAATTAAAATGTATGATTCTTCTTATTATTACTTCCATTAAAATCACAATTCAAATATGTTCTTCCCCAAAAATCACAAAACCCAACCATTAAAATCATAATTCTTTACATAAATTAAAATGTATGATTCTTCCTATTATTACTTCCATTAAAATCATAATACCTACATGTGTAGTCCAGTCCAATACCAATTACGATGAACGTTCGAATTTGTGTTGTTCTTATTACTTATAGTAAAATAATTTATATATTTAATAGAAAATTCTAAGAAGTAATACAGGAATTATATTATATATATTTTATGTATTACATAACTAGCTGAACCGCTTGTGACTAAGTGTTTCAGTTTTTTTTTTTTTTTTGCGCAGAACCCTAATTCTTTTTCTAATTAGTAAAAAGATATTATTTTCACATTACAAACAGTCACTTCAATTTTATTTATTTGTTTAGATTAGATTAGATTTAATATTTTCATAATTTCAATTACTCTTGGACTGTGAGACGGTCAAACCAAAAACTATCGATTAGAGAGATTTAATTAAAAAAAGTTATAAATTTTTATCGCTAGAGTTGGTGGAAACCGTATAATTTTATGACTTACCAAAACACGCAAAGAATCTTACATTGCCATAAAGTTCCCACCCAAGTTACACGTTAATATTATTGTGTACGATGTTCATAAAATTGATTCCCCTTCCAAATATATAATATCATGTAGTTACTAACATATATATATATAAAAGCAAAAGTTGGAGATACTTCGGAGCATTTCAAGAATTCGCCGTGAATTTTTCAAAAACTTCTGAACAAGTGTATAAAGTCAAATGGACTAGGAGTAATTCTGTCAGAAATTTCGATTTTATATTTATAATATGAATAGTTTCCCTGCGCCATACCAAAACTGCATATTATTGTAGCAGCCAAGTCAATTCAAAATTTACAGACTCGTCTGATCTCTTCTAGATATATAATTTAATAGATTTAAATACGTGTATTGTTTTATCTTAGGTAACTACCACTTGCAATTTATTATCAAATATACTACGACACAGTATTTTCCTTGTAGTATTATACTTTTATTGTAGAAAAAGAATGCAACTTTTAACGTTTTCTATTCTTTATTTCTTTTTATTTGTTTCTGAACAATAAAAGAAGTTAGAAATCGTCCAAGTTGAATGTTTCATTAGTTTTGTTTTCTACTTTTAAACTTCTTTCTAAGTCTAAACAATGTTGACTTTTAAATAAATTTTTATGTTCGAGACTCTTTTAGAATTAAAAATTAGACTTAAAAATTTTTCAAGTGTTTTCAAATATTTCTCAAGATTGACAGTAAATAAATGTATTTAAAGAAAAAGTCATGAAGATTGTTTAAGTATTATAATTTTTAGATTGTACCTACATATTAAAAAACAATATTACTTACACGTTATATAATAAATAACTAAGTTTATTATTCATATCATTAGGTCTAAGAATGTATAATGCTGTGTTACAGCGTATAATGTTACAGCGAATAATGTACCTACCGTACTGTAATACCGTGAGTAATTCATAGTAGTTTTAGCACTCTATTAACAACGCCATCTATCGAATCGATAATGACAACTAATTATAACTAGGAAACACCTTTGTCACGACAATGAAGTTCATCAGTGCAAGATGTCGCTATAAATTAAACTCACGCATTGCGTACATTGATGAATTTATAAACGTAGAATTTAACGTAATATATCGCTAATACATTTACATTGTACATCAGTGACAATGAGGAGATTGGTGTCACGTGACCAGGCAGTCGAGCCGCTTGTCGCCGGATGCCGTCATGTGGTATGCCACATCCGACGTTAGCCCCGATACCGAACCGGATTCCGACAGAATTACACGTCGCCGCCTAATATTAAACGTTTCATCAAAAAGTTTTAATATGACAATAACATCAACAACAAATGTAATCACTCCTTTCATAACTGTCTTTGAATATATCTATTCAATGAAATTTACAAAAAAAAATCGACGAATAATATGAAAACAGTTTCAACTTTCATATCATTTCATAGCCATTAAAAGCTTTTCCAATCATTGTAAGTTCCGCCTATCCATTGGATGTTTTGAAATATTACCAAAATTCAAATTTCCATTTCGGGAAATAACTGAATAAAATGAAAGGGGCGATTTCATTGAAATCCTTTGACGGATAAAAGTCGAATTATTCAAATTTCCTACACTGATTACTGATACCGACACGGTGACAAATGTCAAAGGAATAGCAAAATAAGAAATTATTGACGACGTAAGAGATTATATTGTATTACTATATGAATGTCCATTATAATAATATTATAATCAGTTATCCCAGAGATAATAATATGACTACATTAGGGAATCAATATTAAAGGAAGCGTACGTTTAGTACGGAGCCTTAATAATGCGCATCCAAATAGGTTTCTTAATCAAATTCCTTCCTTAAGTATTCCATTTTAGTAGGTAACAGTCTTTTCTGAAAAAATAACTTTCTTCTAAAATGTGAGTCGTCGTTTGTCTACAGAAGCGATATCGATAATTTACTCACACGGTAAATTGTCCCTTATATTGCTTATGTAAATAAGATATTTTTATCAGTTTTACGATTATTGTTAACTAAAAGTCCTATCTAAGCCATTTTAGAAAACCTCCAATCATTATGTGTAAAATGTATCGCACAATCATAATATTGCATGTGACTATTACATCATAGAAGTAAGCTATAGCTATATATATATATGCAATAAAGCTTTGAGCACACGGAAGCGCGATAGCAAAACTAAAGGTTAATAATTATAATTTTAAATGTGAATACGAAATAAAAATTTGAATTCAATTTTGAAATTTGTATTGTATTGGAGAAAACACAACTAAATTTTGCATTCAATATACAGAACAAGTGTGCACTCCCAAGTATGCTCGTTTCACCGCTCGATCCTTTCCCAATATTTGGAAATGGCTTGAGGTTGTATCAAGTATTATGTTCGGCACGGTTATCATTTCTTCAAATTCTCTTCTTACAGACTCTACTCTCATCTCAGAGTCTTTCTCAAAACCTTTGTGTCACTAACAGTTTGTTTTTCCCTCAGCCTCAACGCCATGCTACACAGACGTACATTAGTATTGGTCTTATAACCGTTTTCGTAGATGCGGATCAGAGCGCGCTTGCTAAGCAGCCTGGACTCCAAAACCTTATTACCGAACCGTAGTTTTAAGCCTAATGCTGTTCAATCACAACTACACTCTGCCGTCAAGTGTTAACTCTTGTCTTGCAAAGTGTTAGGCTAATTTTATATTTTATTTTATTTCTTTAGATGATGTCTGTAGATTAATGCTGCAGCTTTATTATAATTGTACCAAGAATCAACCGGGGAATGGCCACGCTCTTACAAAATACCAGCGTAAAATATCTGCTTAATGCTCTGCTACTGGAAACATCTTTGTGATAATGCATCTGCATTTTGATTAATAATTAATTGTAGAAGACTTTTATGGGCCACAGCACTTACCATCAGGTATACTGTATTTATTCTATTTTAAAAAATACCTACGTGCTTATAGGGTAAACATGCGTGTAGCATTGCATAGTTTCGCTCATTAACGAGTGTACGTTCCTGACAACGACGCAATATATTGTGTTGTATCATGTTAGTGTATAATGCCAGACCACTAGGCGGCTTTGTGCCAGGACTTGGCATCCGCATCGATACGAACAATTTAAGCTCAGGCCGAACCACCCAAAACAAGTTATTGGATTGTCATAATTCCACATGGCCAAAATACACAAATTTCACAGTTGGAGACAGGGGAGATAAACATCAGCAATTAAGATACTTTTCAAATCTCTGTTTAATAGACAATTAAAACCAATAGGTCTATGTCTAACTTGAGCTCAAATCTCTGATTAAATAAAACTTTTTTTCGTAGAAGAAAAAATTAAGGTTTCAACCTATGTATGGCTCACTGCTGGTCACAGGCCTCTTCTCATTCTGAGAAGGCATTGGGGCAAGGAATCGTTTTTTTATAGAATAAATGTGACAAACGAGCACACAGTCCACTTAATGCACAAAAAGCGACGGTAGCCTAATGGCAGGGCGCGGACCGCGAACTCAAAAAGGTCGTGGGTTCGAATCCGCCATTCGACTACTGGCGTGAACCACTCGTAACACAAGCAATTTAAAGCTTACCACGAGTGATTAAGGGGAATATTAGTAATGTTTATAGCATTGTTAATATTCTTTTTTTTTTAAAGAAAAAAAATGGTAAGTTGATGCTGACGCTCATAGACATCTACATTTAGACTAGATTAAAAATCAAAATGCGTTATCATCTTAACTAAAATGGAATTCCTCCTATCTAGTAAAAAGGGTTTCCAGTTTTCTACACTCACTTTCACTTTCTGTATTCTGTAAGAGCGTGGTCCTGTCGTCCTACCCCGGTCGAGTCGATCCATTCGTGTCACAACCATAATATAGCTGCAGCTTGGCTCTACCACGTACTGGAAGGATGACAAACGTCTGCAGAGACTACTATCTTTACTCACGATGTTATTCTTCACCGCTGAGTGCGTGATATGTCGGGGCATCAATGGTGCCTCCGGGAATCGAATCTACTACTACTACTACTACTATGAAATCTACAGCAAGCGCTTAGACCCCTGAGCTATCATGGCTCCTCTTATAGAAGTGAGATTGTCAGATCTACATTAATCTAGATTAAAAGCTAAAACAAATATGCATTGTTACCGCTTAAGTCTACCATGGGATACCTCTTTGAGTAGCTCCGATTATTGCCCATCGCCATACCTTTTAGTATTTACTATAGCAATGGTGGAGTATATATCTGAAACACTAATAAGTCAGCTAGTAAAGCAGCTCTCACAGTATACTAGTGTAAAATATCAGCTTGATATCGCTGTCTTACAAATGGAGTGTGGAGAAGCGGAGACCCGTCTAATTGATAACGAAGAAGACCATTTCAACCCTCACTGTGGGAAAAGGCATCTATTTTTGGGTTTTTAATCGAGGATGTATAAGCTTCAGCCTTTCTTTAATACGAGTATAAAGTGGATTCTGTGCGCATTTGCCTTCCTTGCTTATTACTAGAAAAAAAAACCTAAAATTTTGTAAGAAACATGCTGAAGTTAGGTGTTACATTTATGTTCATTTACAAAATAACATACATACTCGTAGCTTCGTACGAACCCAGAATATTCTACATAATATTTAAACGCAATTAAATTTTCAATAGGAACTCATTGAAAACTACTGCCACTTAACATTTTCGAAAGATTTACCATCAATTAAGAACGAAGTGATAAATTCCTTTTTCTATATACTCACTTATTCAGGAGATCCGTAGTAGCTCAGGGGCTAAGCGATCACTATTAATTTCCAAGTAAGTAAGCTACCCGGGTTCTATCCCCGCCGGCACCAATGAAATTGTAAATTTCAATTTTAAATTCTGATTTACCACGTGCTCAGCGGTGAAATAAAACATCGCATTTCGAACACATGTGAAGTAGGCCAACACCCACTGGGTCAACGCGGCGGAAAATTATTGCCCTAAAACCTTCTCAGATATGAGAGAAGGCCTGTGCCCAACAGTGGAACGGATATAGGCTGCAACTTTAACTTTAACTCATTTACTTCTCGGTTTTGCATTTAAACGGACATACCGACTTGAATTATTAATTCTCCGTTACTCATAATATTATGAGGCAATCTGTTAGGGAGGCCTATTTTAAACAGTGAATTTCTAGGGATTTTCGAACTCATAACATGCACATTTAATATACATATGAGAATTTACGGCTATACGTTTTTTGTAAAGTATTGTATTCAACTATTGCAGGATGTAATGGTGGCGTGGGAAAAGCGAGTACATTATACTCCTCGCACAATATGTCCAGCTTGTACAAAAAAATGCAGCCGACAATGTGTCTATGGAAAACCACCAACCATACTGTATTCACACGACGATGTGCACACAAGGAAACGAATCAGCGATGTGCAAATACTATAAAGGCATAAGACTGCAGCTACACGAACTACTATCGAGTCAGTAATGAAGTTTCATCGTTCAATAGAAGGTTATATACCTCTTAAAGTGTCTTATGAGACAACGAAATTTAATTTCATTCTTTTAGTAAAAACGCTCGTGACAAGATCGAGTCTCGATCGTTAGGCTCATTACGATCAAATTTGATTTACGAGTATATTGTAGAAGCGTTATCCTCTTTTATGATTGATTTCTTAAACAACGAACAGCTATACACAATATTTTTGGTACCCCGTCTTGAACAGACAAAAACAGAATGGTGTGTCTATGCTATAAACGACATTTTTTTTACAGAATATAGGAGACAAACGAGCACACAGTCCTTCCGCTGGTAAGTGGATGTTGAGGCCTATAGAAATCTTCGTCTATCATCTGTAATAAAAAAATGCAGATACGTTGCCACTCCTGAGGACTAAGATGAAATGTCTTGTTTCCAGTAAAAGGACAAGGTTAGGTCTCCAGTTCTTCGCATTCACTACACGAAACACAATAGCATTAAGCCGCTATTTTACGCTGGTATTCTTTGCCTAGTCGAGCCAAGCCGTTCGTGCTACATCCATAATATAGATGCAGCGTAGCCATATCGCATGCAAATATATCAACGAGGTATTTATCTATGCCAAGCATATAAATATAAAATAGTTTCTTAACTTTCCATATCTGATGACTAAATGATGTGAATACAATGCGTATAAGATATGCGTGAATTTGCCAGCATCTGCCTTTTCATTTTTTTACAATGTAGATTTCTTCAAAGCATGAGTTAGGCTTTTGTAACGCTAAGTTAGCGCTTTACCATCTCCAAGTACATGATGATGTACAGTTCTTCGGTAACATGGTAAATTATGACTTACCATTAGGTAGTAATCAAGTGTAGTTTATAACAGGTAAGAAAATTCAGAATAGATATCACAATTAGAGCCATAAGAATCAAATTTAACGTTTAATTTGAACTTGTTCCATGACCGATAAATAAACCGCTGCTGAAAAATCTTAAACTTTAAATATGCCATCAATTAAAAATGAAGTAAACGGGTGAGAAACTTTTTGAACAAGTGACTATACAACATTATGCTCTACAAGTACACTTTAATCATGATAAATTCCATTACCAACGAATTTCCGCAACATTATAAAAGAATTATAATAACAAACTAAGAACTTAACACCTCGTCTTATCATAACTAAGCCATATATCACAGCTAGTCAAGACAGAACATCATCTCACGTGCGAACGAGCCCAATTACCATACAAATGATGTCTCCGCAATCTGCCTGGTAGCTAACTCACGAATTAAGCCTGTGCAGTGCGGCCATTAAGTAAGCTAGACTCGATCCCGCATACCAATTAATTTAATGGCGTATTTTCTTTGCAGAAGCGGCGATGAAACGACTACAGTCAGCCGACAACTAGTACAAACCCCGGCATTGTCAGTGATCCACCGAGACGCCGCTGCAGTTTACAAGCACAGATTTCTGATCTATGTATTTTACATTTTTAGGAATTATAACAATTTTTATTTATTGAATTAAGGTGACAACGAGCACACAGACTACTTAATGATAGGTGTATACTGTGGCTTACATTGAGATTCAAAATTCAGATGCGTTTTCGGCCTTGAGGACTAAGATGGAATGAAATGTTTACTACACTCTCCATACAAAACACAGCAGCAGCTATTTCACGCTGGTAAGCTGTGAGAGCTTATTTCTTTTTGCCTATAAAATTTGCAGAATAAGTGTAAATTAACAGCATAAGTCTGATGTTTCGTATTTAAATGGGAGGAGACACTTACTATCATTCACAACAAAAAATAATCTACGCAACGCACAACTTTTAAACGAAATTTAATTCAACGACAGATATTATAAGCGCACCGCGTTCGTTAAGAGATAAAATATTCCTGTCTTAAACTAAACTGTTTATGTAAATTAAATAAGTTGACGCCTTAGCTCTTGATTACAAAGAGAAGTTCAAGCAGTTTTGTTTACGGTTTAATCGTAGTTGCGTCTTGTTTTCTTTGAGTGTTTATTCACTGTTAGACAGGTACAGGTCTACTATTAATTTTAAAGCAGCGTTTTTGTATTCGAGAAATCACGTGCATTTTCTTGAGAAGTTTGAATGTGACACTGCTTTAATATTCTGCTGTCACTACTCTTGAAGTTACTACTTAACCACAAAGGCAAATGTGTCTTCTTAAATAATTTGAATGTATGTTTTCGATAAAATGCATGTCACCTAATTTTGAAAATATTGTGTCTCCTTTGACTTTTTTACTTTAATTTTGAAAAAATAAAAAGTGAAATTAAACGCGATAAAATCCGTATAATTAGTTTCATTTAAGGTATCATCATCATCATCATCATTACAGCCCTTCACAAGTCCACTGCTGAACATAGGCCTCCCCCAAGTAATGCCACAAAGCACGGTCCTGAGCCACCTGCATCCATCGACTTCCTGCATGTCTTACCAGGTCGTCACTCCATCTAGTGGGGGGTCGCCCTACACTACGCCTACCGGTACGAGGCTGCCACTCGAGAACCTTTCTTCCCCATCGGTTATCGGTTCTTCGAGCTATATGGCCGGCCCATTGCCACTTCAGCTTACTAATCCGTTGGGCTATGTCGGTCACTCTGGTTTTACTGCGGATATCCTCATTTCTGAGTCTATCACGCAGAGAAACTCCGAGCATAGCCCTCTCCATAGCTCGCTGAGCGACCTTAAGCGTCCTCATACGGCCAGCAGTGAAGGACCACGTCTCAGTTTAAGGTATTTATATTATGTATTTGTGTAAATATAAGAAATCATTATAGTGCTTACTTCCAACGCTGCTTTCCTTTTTTGTAGAATAATTATATAGATGTCATGGGCTCTACCACGTTAAAAGAAAAAGAATTGAAGATTCACATCTAAGTGTTAAACACTCACTCTGAGTTTCACCGGCGCCAATGAAAAAGGTGTCGATATTGATGCAACTTAAGATGCTAATTTACCACACATTAGGCGGTGAAAAAAAAAGCAACGATAGGAAAGGAGGGATTCAAGTATTACTTAAGCGGGTTTAGGAGCGGGGGGTGTTTATTTTTGTCTTACTTTTCCTGACAAAGGGAGCGGTAGAATATTAAAAATCTTAAGTATAATATAAAATATTAAACAATAAAAATATTTTTAAAATATTATTTACAATCTTAATTAATAATATGTATATTTGAGTTTGTATATTTGGGCTGCGTATTTAGCAGGGATGGGAGATATGATAAGGATATAGAACGACGAGCGAATGCGGGAAATAGAGTAAATGGGGCCCTGCGCTCTATTGTGAAGAGTCAAAATGTATCAAAAAAGGCACGTATGGCAATTCACAATGCTGTGTTGGTCCCTACTTTAACGTATGGTAGTGAAAGTTGGGTGTGGCAGAAGAAGCACGAGAGTAGAATCAACGCAGTAGAAATGCGGTCTTTAAGGAGTATGTTATGGCTGAATCTGAACGACAGGGTAAGAAATTGTGTAATAAGAGAACAGTGTGGTTTGCAAGATGATGTAAGTGTGGAAAGAATGAATGAGGAAAGAGTGACAAAGAAAATTTATATTGCAGAAGTGAATGGCAGAGTCGGAAAGGGACGTCCTAGGCGAAAATTTATCGACCAAATTGGCGATTTATTGAAAACGGGCCAAATTAGGAGTACCCTTAACCGACGAGCATGTATGCGTAGGTGTATGGATGTGAAGGAGGCGAGAGAGGTGTGTGGAGTGTGGAGGATCGTGCCAAATGGAAGTCTGTAGTCTCTGCCTACCCCTCTGGGTGACAGGCGTGAATGTTTATTTTTATGTTTATGTTATGTAATAATATTATTTCTATTATTAATTGCTACCAATTGTTAATGATGTAGAAACTGGAACAGTAAACGATTCTTAAATTTTTGGGGTTTATAGGGGTAAAGTATTAGTGTGTTATATATCTAAAACACTAATATTTTATTTTAAATACAATTGAATCTTTTGAACTATAACTTTAATTTTCAATAAATTTTTTGAAAAATTCTTACGTCTTATCATTTGATGAATATTTTTGCTTATACTAGGTGTCTAAAATCATAGAAAGTTGGCTTACATAATACTTTAACGCAACAAATATGTGTGTCTGAAAAATTAAATATTAAAAAAGATGTCATTCACTACATCAACCCTTCATAAGTATGTCTTAATAGGTCGTCACTCCATCTAGTGGGCGGCCATCCTTTACTGTGCCTAGTAGGGAATTATATACGATGCAACTCTACGTTAAATTTACAAAAACATTGTCACAAATAAACACAATTATTTAAAAAGTATACTGGCGGAATATTTATTAGTATAACAATATTTAATTAAAAATAAAAAACATTTAAGAAACAGTCTCAGAACGAAATTAAAAACTTCGTGCTGATGTAAAAGTTGAGAGCATTACTCGGATCCATTTGTGACAGAAGATTAAAGTAGCGAGCGACTCCGGTTTCCACATTATCAATTTACAGTTTTCCTATCTAGACATCCAGAGGTGTTGTGAATTCTATTCAAATAAAAAATAATCATCAAAATTGGTACAAAATCTGCGAAAATATCGCGTAACACACATACAGAAAAACCTTACACTCGAATTGAAAACCTCCTCCTTTTTGAAATAGATTAAAAATACCCAGACCTATGTTGATCAGAGGTGCGAAACGTTTGATGATTCGATTGCAAATCCACCTGCTAATCGTGACAATCAAGAAAATCTTTTTTTACAACAAAGAGATCTGTGACCAGCAGAAGGATTTCACGTACAAAAATAAGAATTAATAGACCGTGACAAAAATCAGAGGATTAATCGTCTATCAATTTAGAATTGGTTTCCAACAACTTTTTAACATTTTTCTAAGTCAACATATAAAACATCTACGAAACGTAATAATGCGAATAATACCATTTAAATTACCATATCGCAATAACATATTTTAGAATTTCAAAATATAATTGACTTGCTGCAAGCCAGTGCCATAATACCGTCTTTTTAGTCATTCTAAATTTATCGTCTCACTTAATACCTTTATTGTACTTTTTATAAACGAAAATAAAAATATCCCCCATGTATATAAAATATAAACTATGATATTTTATCGAAATTCGCAATGATTATTAAATAATTAATTTTTATTAGTTATAAATTATAAGTTATTAGGTATGTATACACAATTAAGAAATTATGTCTTAAGTTCAAGTGTTTTCTTAAATTATGTCTTAAGTTAAAGTGTTTTGTTAAATTGGTTACTGTTATAATATTAATTTTACGTTAAACAAAAAATAAGACAAGGGCTAGATTGTAATAAAACTCTCAACAGTATTAAAGAAAATAAAGAAAAATGTAAATATTAAAGGAATCATTACGTTTAATGGAAAGACTTCTCCGCTACGTTAAGATATTATGACTTGTAGAAGACGTGACGACAGCCCCGAGGTGAAGTTTTATTTTTAGTAGGGGGAAGGGAAAAATATCGTCATGTTCTGCTTCTGACACTTATCTCTGCATAATAATACATTGAATCATATTACGCTACCGAAGAAAACATTAAGTTTCGTTATAATTTTATTGATTTATACAATTAGTCCTTATTAATATCATACATACTAAATAATCGTTCATAGTTGTAAATACTACCTCCAAGTCATCTTCTCCCTGCCACTTGTATACAGATGAGTTTTAAACATATTTACAAACCACAATTGTGAATTTTTCTAAAGCAGTTAAATCTACCACCATTTATATTTTAATTACATACCACCATAGTATTTTATTATTGACTAGCGTTCACTGCGACTTCGTCCGCGTTGGATTTATTACTATACGGTTTTATTGTTTTTGCGTGGGATCCTAATTCTTTTATAAAATAAAAGTAGCTTAAGTTACTCATATAACATCAGCTATTTCCCTGTGAAAGTCCCATCAAAATCGGTTCAGCTATTTCGGAGATTAGCCGGAACAAACAGATAAAATTTTAAAAAAATTGTGTTTTTGTTTTTTTCCGTAGAAGAGGGGGCAAACGAGCGTGCGGCTCACCTGATGGTAAGTGGCTACCGCCACACATGAAGAACCGCAACTTCAGGGGAATTGCAAGTGCGTTGCTGGCCTTTAAGAGAGGAGTAAGCTCTTTTCTTGAAATCGTATCGGTCCGCAAAAGTCGCCGATGGTAAACAATTCCACAAAGAAGTTGTACGAGGAAGAAAAATCCTTGTAAAATGCACAGTGGTGAACCGCCAAGCATCCAGATGGTGAGGATGGTATTGTGAATTTTGACGCGATGTGCGTTCGTGAAATATGGCGGCTGCAACTAATCCGAACAATTCCTCAGAACACTCCCCGTAGTAGATGCGATAGAAAACGCAAAGGGATGCGACATCCCTACGCAGCGCCAGTAAATCGAGCCGATCAGAAATAACTCGGTCGTCGATGATTCAAACCGCTCTGCACTGGATGCGGTCAAATGGAAGGAGGTGGCACTGGGGTGCCCCGGCCCAGTGGTGAGAACAGTAAGTACTCCATGTGAGGCCAAAAATTGCGCTTTGTAAAGTTGCAAGCGATGTGCCGGCATGATATACAGTCTCGCTCTGCTGAGCACGCCAAGCTTTTCAGAGGTTAATTTGGCTTTTCCCTCCAAGTGACCACGAAACTGCACACTATTCGATATGTCGACGCCGCAGATTCCGATGCTAGCTGAGGCAGTTTCAGAGTGCTGGGGAGTTTTATATGCATTCAGTAAAAAGCTGTTATCTTGACATTACAGACATACACTTCAATTTTATTTATTTTTATAGATCTATTAATAATTTATTAATCCTCCACTCTCATTTACTTCCGTCACGGCCTGAGAAGCACATCGGGATGCAAAGTCAGCTATGCGAGCAATCTGGTACTACAGTTGCAAGCCCACCTGCCAAGAAAATTATCTATCTCAGATATAGAAGAATCTCATTTCCAGAAGTCTACTGATTCTGAACGTGATGATAAAAATCGAAGTAGACGCTAATTGAACTTTATGGCCGGACTTACCAAACGCAAACATGAAGTGTGTTTTGTGACACTAGTAGTGATAAATTAAATAGTAAGGACGACATCACATTGTCTGCATTTACACAGCAACACACGGAAAGCAGACGGTTTGATGTGTTTTTTAAAGTTGCGTTTATATCGTAGAAATACCAGCCCTTAACTAGACATATATTCTATACTAGCTTTTTACCCGCGGCTTCGCTCGCGAGAGCTTGAATTTAGAAACATCAATAATACTATTTCGTACTAAAATTAGTGAAACTAGGTGACTTGTAGGGACACTTCGGTATCTGTGTCTACAATGGACGTAGGAAATGATTGAAATTTGGAAATATAATATGCTATAGAAACACATAAGTGAGTTTATAAGAATTGTATTAATATTATACGTTTAAAAACACCTTTATTATCGGACATGTGTTCCGCTATGTTTTTATGAAGGTAAAATTGCCCTGGAATTAGAAATGTGTTACTTTTATTATTCATAATTAAAGGTGATATAGTTTTGAAAAACAATGTTGAATTTCATGGTCTTTATTAATTTTGACCCCATTGAATATTGTTTGGCACCATAAAATACATGCCAGTATTTTTTTACTTTCGAGTAAACATCAAAATTTCGTAAATGTAATTCTATTCACGGTGAACGTGTGAAAACTAACATTCATGAACGAGAGAAGGAATATACAGAAAATAGGCAGCAGCGCCTTACTTATCGTAGCTCTAAATAATAAAAATATGCAGTTGGCAACTCGTATGCCAAGCGTGGCAACTATGGTAAATATCCAACTGAAACACCAAACGCCAAACAATCTCTATTCATTGATTTGGTCAAGCTGCTGGAATATTACCATTTCACGCAATAATCGACTAATTCATGATATTATAATTTCTAGATTGATTTTAATTTAAAAAAAGACCCGCTGGGTTTCTTGCTGGTTCTTCCCAGGACAGAGGTTTTTTTCCGAACCAGTCGTAAAAGTATAAAATGACTTTCAATAAGTATTTTTGTAATCTATCTAATATGTAAAAAATAATGTTTGTTTGTTCATATTTATGCGCTGTCATTCCGTTTATCAGATTGCTCTCAAGCTTTGTCAACATATGCGCATGCGCATGCGCTTGCGCGAAGCTTTTAACCATAGTGCAATTAACTTACTGTAGGTGGCGCGCGTATCGTACCGATAAACTTATTTGAAACTTGTACGTCATTTAATTACAAAGAATGTATTATCATACCTGATTTAACAATATAATTCTTTCTAACTTAAAACGATATTTCCACAAATATTTCTTGTGTGCCAGAAACGCGCCGGGTACTAGCTAGTATTGAAAAATTAGTATATAAAAATTATTCTTTCTATTCTACTAGCCATCACATTTAGATAAGAACAATTTTACTTGTTTCTTCATCAGCTGATAAAACTCCACTGCTGCATGGTAGAGGCTCATACTCAGCAGTAGAGTGGAGTCTCTTCCACTGTAGAAACGATTTGCCTTAATCGTGACGCTTGGCAGACGGTTTGTTGATCGCAATACCAGTAGTAATTGATTGCCTCGTTGTTCTAGTGGTTGTAAACATGACTGTTGATCATTAGGTCCCGGGTTCTAATCCCGGGTCGGGCCAAAAAATCAATTATCCGGTTTTTCTGTCAAGAAATTCTCAGTAGCTGCCCGGGGTCAGAAAGTTGAAGGTATCTCGCGCCCGTGGCTCGGAAAGCACGTAAAGCCGTTGATCCTGCACCTGATTTTTCTCAGATTGTGAAGGTTTACCCACCCATTGGACCATGTGAGTGAGGGAATAAGATATGCACCTGTGCTTGCGCATACACTTAGGTACTATAATCCTGTCCTGCGCCCCCGTTGAGACTGGCCGCCGTGACCGAAATGCGTTCTGGAGGACATTATTATTATTTTATTAGCATTGTAGTTTTTAGTATTTTAGTCCTTGCAAAAACACCCAAATTAAAAAATAATAACAAAGAAACTAAAACGTCATATATCGGACGAACACACAGCGACACTCACGGGACGAAACGGTATGCTGGATTCTATTCACTTCTCACTATACGGCAATAATATGAATAATTTCAGGTAGTATTGCGGCTGTAACATAAATTAGAAGAATGTTCTTACAGAATACTCTCATTCCATCTTAGGTTTCAAGAGCATACAGCTATCCATATATACATTTTGATCCTAAATTGGGTATATATGTATGTAATTAATGGCGATGGAGTGACGACCTGGTAAGATATGCAGGAAGTCGATGGATGCAGGTGGCTCAGGACCGTGCTTTGTGGCATTACTTGGGGGAGGCCTATGTTCAGCAGTGGACTTGTGAAGGGCTGTAATGATGATGATGATGATGATGATGATAATGGCGATAGCATTATTTTAATTTCTGTTAGAAGGACTTTGTTCTCGTTAATCACTCTTACTTGAATGCCTGTTTTGCGATTTTATAAATTAAAGTATTACATTATAGAGTCCCAGAACCCTTAAGACATTAGAAATATCTTCTAGGTTGCGCAGCTATCACTTAGCAGTGAATGATAATATGTTTTCGGGCTATTTTGGTTACAAATATCAGAAGCTGTGAACTATGCAAGATAATAGAATGGGCCGAAAATATACACGCAAATATTAAGACAGCGTTCATAAAGATAAGATCAAAGGCATGTTAGAATTCAGCATCAAAAATACGAGATAATTGCAACAGATCCAGTTCACTTGGAGTCGTAAGTATTTGTTATTCTTTTATTTTCACCAAGAGTAAGAACTCTCCGTCAAAGCCTCTTCAGTCAAATTCTTATAACGTTTAATTTATTATTTTCGTAACAAAAAGTGTCTCGTTTACCATGTTGCATGCGTACCGTGAAATAACGCTTTATGCTTAACTCTACCATTTACTGTCCTTTTGCATACCAGACCGTCTTCACGCACTCTGATTTCAATGTTCACTGCACCTGACCTATCGCAGTCTAGGAAATTTAAACCTAGACGCTTAGCAACATTGTATCAAAACGGCTCTATACATATTGTCGAACAGTTATTGCAGACGGGAGCATCGAACGCTATGAACAATTGATTAGAAACAATCAATTCTTTGTTTTATTGAATAGAATATTAAATATTTTATTCAGCGTTTTTATATTACTTGTATAAAACTACTATTTTTTCCGAATGCCAGATGTATTGTATCGATTGATGATTCTTTGCGTCCTGCTGCTTCACGAAAGAGGCCCTGGTGATCGAATAATATCACCTAAATTTCACAACTTAGTAAATCTTTTAGGCAATGCTTGCAATCTTAAAAATGGCACTTAATTTTGAAAAATACTCACCTTTCCAATCCAACTCTGTTGTAATGTAAGAGAACCTATTCTTCCATATCGTCTCGTGGGTGTCGTAAGAGGCAAGTATAAGAATGCTAGGAAAATATCAAGGTTTTCGATAGATGACGGTATACTCATTTTGTTAACAAAATCTGCCAAGGGCAAATTCATTAAACATTGTGTCTCTACAGTGGGTGAGTCCATGTCTAGTAGTGTACTTTTAGGGGCTGATGAAGAAGGAAAAAGAAGAGAAGTATGAAAAGAAATACGAGACCATACATGTTAACATGCCAATTTTATGGTAACATTAATATAATGACTACGTGCACAAAGTCTACAGTCTTATTCATAAAAATTTGTAGAGAAATCTGTATATTTATAATATATCGAACAGAATACACGTACATATTAATATTTTAAAGCGTTAAAATTGATTTCGACGAAGATATTTCGTAGATTCAAGTTCACTCTTACGATAAACGCCAGAAGCCGAATGAACAAATTGGCGTCGTCGTGCGCGACATAGTTACGCATTCGTCAATCTAGGGGAACTCACTCACAGTCACACTCAATTTTACACAACTATCTTGCTTTAATATAATCTTCAGAGCAAGTAGCTCGTATATTTTAAATTAACATAAATTGCGAGATATTTATTTTTAAATAGATACCATTGAGTAAGTAGAATTTTGCAATGCGACTGTATATTTTTGTATATATATCACGCGATATCGTCGTCAACTGTGAACCAATTTTAATGACTCTTTTTTATTAAAAAGAATATATTTTATGGGTGGTACCATACAAAATTAAGAAAGAAAAGCTTTAAAGGGTGGCAAAATAGGTGATAATGTTTTTAATCTAGACGATATTATGAATACGATTTTCCTCAGTCCACTCGAAAAGGGTAAAAAAGTACTTGAAATAGGGGTGGCTTTATTTCCTCTCTACGCTAAGTCTTGGCACCTACTTCAGAATGTGAAAATATTTTTATTCTTTTTACTACTTTAAGGTCGACTTTTACTTTTTTCTCTTAATAAATCCTATGATATCTTCTCAGTGCGCCAGTTATTAGTTAGGAGTACGTTACTATTTACTAAAAACAGCACTTAAAATTGCCCTACAGAAGAGAGGTCACTGATAAAAGAAGCAAGGACGTGAAGTAATTGAAACTAACATTAGAATAAGGCGTTCTTTAATGCATAGATTTTTTACATTTTTGGCCCTTTTCTGTATAATCAACTCAATGCAATTTTGTACATATTATATCCATTAAAAATGGCAAATTATAAAAATGTAATTCGAACATGTTTACAAAATTTGTCATACGACGATACGGAGGAGTTGCTGATTGTTTTAAGTTAATTAATATCATAAGTAAATTAATGATAATATATTTTACCGAAATAACCCTAATTTTCGTACTAAGTTGGTATGTTATTGATTTTATATAAGAAAATATTTGTTTATGTATCAATAAGCACATACAACTGGGATACAAGTTT
Source organism: Parnassius apollo (assembly GCA_907164705.1). Lineage (NCBI taxonomy): Eukaryota > Metazoa > Arthropoda > Insecta > Lepidoptera > Papilionidae > Parnassius > Parnassius apollo. The sequence continues at coordinate 16,454,427 of CAJQZP010001037.1, forward strand.
ATCCTAGTTCAGGTGTCTGTTAGTGTAGATTTTTTGATAGTTAAATTAAGTTAGTTAACTGTTCAGTTTATTGAAATAAGAGTTATTATTATTATTTGGGGTATCTTTATAGTTTTCTCATCTGGTTGGGTTCTATAAATATATAATTATAAATTAAAATGGAAAGATAAATATACATAAATATCAATAAAATAAAATAAATACAAAAAATACATAAATAAATAAAGGTCCAACCAGATGGAAGCCCTCGGCAGGGGAGCTAGGGAGACTAAACGGCCGAGGCTTAGGGGGAAAGGAAAGAAATCGGCGGACGATGCGGGCGGTATTGAGGGGCACCGCGTTATGCATTTGAGTGCGGAGCGGTTCGTCACGCAGTCCCAACCGCCGCAGATGACCCGAGAGCCTGGCTGGGATTAGCCCGTTTGCAAAAATACACGAAATGTTGGTCACCTCGTGAACCAGGTCCAGATATTTTGTTTGTTTATCTGTTTCGCCTTTCACGAGGTTCTCGCTATACGGAATGGTGATGTCGACCAAAAATATCCTTGACTATGCCCGGTCCATCAGCACAATACCAGGCTTATTCGCAAGAATAATCCTGTCCGTGATGATGGCCCGGTCCCAGTAGAGCCTGGCACGATCATTTTCGAGCACGGCTTCCGGCAAGTACTTGTAATACGGCAATTTCCGGTTCACGAGACCCTATTTCAGAGTGAACTCGTGATGAAGGCGTGGTAGCTCAGTGGTTAACGCTCGCTGTAAATATAACAGAACGCGAGTAACCCGGGTTCGATCCCCGCCGGCACCAATAAAATTGTTAATTGCAATTTTAAGTGCTGATTTACTACGTGCTCGGCGGTGAAGGAAAACATCGTGAGGAAACCTGCATGTCAGAGGAATAAGAAAAAAAAATATTTCGAAGACATGTGAAGTTCGTCAACACGCATTTGGGTAGCGCAACGGACACTTCCTTGCCCTAAACCCTCTCAGAAATGAGGGGAGGCCTGAGCCCAGCAGTGGGACGTATTATAGGCTGTAACTAACTAACTAACTCGTGATGAAGAATTCTGGCTACTAAGTTGTGCCTGTGCAAGCACTCAGAGTTAGAAAGCCCGAACAACAGGAGATGACATGCCTAAGTGACTCCCCGGGATGGCGACAAGCTCGACAAACGGCGACGGTGCCATCTTTTAGGATGTATCTCCGATAATTTTTGGTCTTAATAACCTAATCCTTTATTGCACAGACAAATTATTGTTTGGTTTTTATTTTATATGCTTAAATAGTTACAGGTGGTTAACAAATTCCGTTGGTAATAGGATTTTTATAGTCATACAATATTAACTTTTAAGTCTCTAATTATAATATTTCTTATAATATACCTAATAATTTTAAGCAGCATTTCATTTACTTTATAATATTTTTAATCCATCATGAAATTAACGATTCTCAAGGAGAGAATCCTTAGTTAATAACTTTTATTATTCATTAACAGCAGCTTTCGGCTATATTGTTCTTGTAAGTATAACAATAAGGTTGCTCATAACATCGCGCTGCAACCTCGATCTCGTTGCCAACACATGAAACTTTTAATCAGTACTTAGCGGCACCCCGTTGAGCAAGCGAGAGAGGAAAAATTAGTACACAAGGGTCCCATTCTCTTAACGCTTACAAGCTGATTGTTTATTTAATACGGATTTTTTATTCCCCTTTTACTTGTAAATATTTTATTAATACTATCACCTCCATAAATTTTTATTAATTCACTTCTAGATTATGGCTTCTTGCAAAACAAGCAAGACATCGTTGGAAAATCTGCCAAACCTACTACATCAGAAACAGAAACAAACTTTTTTATTCAATATGAATTATAAATAATACTTATGAAAGTAACTTTTTTCATTCATCACTGGTTCGCAAAAAAGCCTATGTCCTGGGAAGGACCAGCAAGAAACCCAGCGACAGGTATATAATCAAAGTCAGCGGGACTATCTTTTTTAAATAACAGCTTCCAATCAAATATGTTACAATTAACAACACAAATTAGAAATAGCTTGGTAAAGATCACCCTTCCCAGGGGTTACTATCATTCATAATTATACAACCGGGTAGGCGAATCAGCTGGTATTTTGCCAAAATATTCGCACTCTTATCATCAGATTTTAAAATTAGGGTTCAACATTTTTAATGTACTTTCCTTGAACGAATTAACCACATTCGTTCAAGGTACTTTCTAACACCAGTCAGTCGGCGGCCTCGTTTGTCACGCTGCAATGTGAACTTAAAACGGGCTACACACGAGACGATATCGGTGGCGATCTAGGGTGGAAAGAAATCGGGGCTTTTATCGGGGCAGACACTACACACGGGCCTGCCTAGCAGTACGCGTTCGGACTTGGAGCGGAACACATATGCGGTAGAGTTCTTCAAAATAGCTTCAACTCTCTTAAAACACCAATGTATTTGTTTGGCATTAGCCCTCTCGGTAAATTTATTCGAAAATAGAAAAAGAGGAGTTGCTGGGTGAAAAAATGGCTCCAAAAGAGACAAAAATTAAGCCACATAAACGTACTAAATGATCTGTATTCCAAAGACATGATTAATTTTCTCCGGATGGATGAAGACAGTTTTTATAACCTTCTAGAAATGATTTCGCCACTTATATAAAAACATCAATTTCTCCTATGTACCTATGCTATTTAGTTATTTCTTCTCTTTGTTCATTTCTGCTTTGGTCAAAATCTGGTTATGTATTACACACAACAAACAAGGAAATAAAATACTTTTGTATAATAATATGTATACTTTTTTTTAATGTAATCTTTATTTATGGAGTAAAACTATCAGAAAATAAAATAGCTTATATCTTTTTTTTAAACATAAAGAAACCTTTAATTTCGGACATACTCCCTTTTATATAACTTGTTTGTTGATGTGGAGATGGTGAAGGAGTAGAAGTTAGTTGTTTATAAGAGGATGAAGGCACGTAAGAGATCGAATTGTGGTCTTGTGGAGCTGTAAGAGATATGAGTGCGGTCTTGTGTTGATAGTGTTGGAATAGGAGTTAGTTGTTGAGGAGAGGCTTTATCTTCTCCTTACTTACATCATACACTCTACTTTACGAACGGCAATAAAACATTAGTTTAGTAGGCATTCTTGACCATGTCACTTCGCAGGGTCACAGGCTAGGGTGGATATGATTTGAATTTCGATAAAATTTAATTTAATTTATTTATTTTATTCACTTTTTTTGGTTTTTTGTAAAATATCAGTGCCATAGGCTTCTGCTCCGTTTATATGATTAAAATGTAAGAATTTTGTTACATAAAAAAGGTCATTCAGTATCACTGTTTTGTTAACTTCCTTCCGCGAGGGTTGCCGGCAGCGACTGCCAAAAGAAATCGGGCCGATGCGCCTACACACACGCAGTAAGGAGGGGGCGGTGCCCCGATCTAGGAAGCATCGGCTGATCTAGGAAGCATTTTTGCTCCTGCCAGCCGATTAAGGAGGCGATATCGGCTACGACTTAGGATGGCTCTACATACGACACGATTTAGAGGCAATCTAGGAGGCATCCCCACTACTCCACCCTAGATCGCCACCGATATCGTGTCGTATGTAGCCCGCTTAAGACGACACATCGAAAAAGTGGCTCCAGGCTATCGCCGTACTGATCCGAGTGAATGCATAATTTCTATAAAAACTTGAAAAAACGCCGTCATAAGGTCTAAAATTGAGTAGCGCCCGCGATGAATAAATCCGCTTAGAAATTGTCATAATCTTAAAATATTTTTTTTAAATTATTGATTTGAGTAATCAAAATAATGAGCAAGTAAATTATGAATATTGATGTTATGAATATATTTGAGTGATTCACAGGATTAAGTAATTTCGTTGTAATTTCAACTATAGTGATTTTTTAGATGTGTTTTCGCAAATAATTATGACTATGTCATTTTTATTATGAGTCAAAATTATACAATCGTGTTTTTGAACAATCAAATTCAAGATAAAGACATGAATTTACCTACATCAAAATTCCACTTTTGTTAGTGGTGTCATAGTCCTATACTATTCGATGAAAGGAGGTGCATTTTTTCAGGGTGTCGCCTTAATATAGTTTAAGTTACAGACTATGTACGTCCCACTACTGGCACATGCATGCTCTTATTTCCGAGAGGGTCTTAGTGCAAGGAAATATCCGCCGCACTACCCCAATGCGTATTGGCGAACTTCACATGTTGTAAATTTTTTTTTCTTATGTCTCAGACATGCAGGTTCTTCACGATGTTTTCCTTCACCGCCAAGCACGTGGTGAATTTGCACTTAAAATTGCAATTCACAATTTAATTTGTGTCGGTGGGGATCGAACCCGGGTTGCTCGCGGACTATTAATTTTACAGCGAGCGCTTAGCCTCTGAGCCACCACGGCTCTAGATTTAGTGAAGGTGACTTTAATTATATGAGCACTGCGACACACAGGTTTTCTCTAGAAACTGCCACTAATTACCGTTCCTACTATAGATCCAATGACTTTTCGTAACCTTGTCAGGTGGTCATTGCGTCTAGTAAATTTTCATTGCAAACTAAGCTCTTCTCGGCAATATGGCTTCACTTCAGAACAACTCGGTAATATGGATGACGTTTCAGAACAATTCACTTCACAAAATAGTAATAATTTTTTTATTATTTATTAGGCATAAATATGTTACATTATCCAGTAAAATACTAGCATGTAAACCTCTAGGCCTTTGCCGTGTAGTGGCGGCTGAGAATATCCACCACCCCATATCTTCCCGTGGGTGTCGTAAGAGGTGACAGAGGGAGACAGGCAGGAGATGGGCAGCAGCATCTTCCTGATAACAAATGTGTTATAATAAAAAACTGCGGTTGCCAACCCGCTCGCCAAGCGTGGCAACTATGGCAAATATCCCCCCATGAATAATGACGCAAAAAAACGGCCCCCAGTCCCCGGCGGCCCCGCTATTCCTGGATACGGTGGCGACCATGGTAACGACGGGGCAGGGGGTGCTAAGAATCTCCGGTGGAGGTTCGGTTGCCACCTACGACGACTCGACCTGGCAACATATAACCCACGCACCCTGAGGACTGACGAGAAGATACTGGAGCTGGAAGAAGAGGTAGACAAGTTGCACTGGCATATTATTGGATTATCCGAGGTCCGAAGAGAAGGGGAGGATACGGCAATCCTCGAGTCCGGCAACTTGTTCTACCACCGGCAAGGCGACCATCTGTCCCAAGGAGGTGTCGGATTTATCGTCCACAAGTCTCTCGTCAACAACGTTGTAAAGATTGGGAGTGTGTCGATGAGGGTTGCGTACCTGATACTCAGAATCACCAAACGGTATTCGCTGAAGGTCATACAGGTTTACGCACCAACCTCGGCACATCCCGATGAGGAGGTGGAGGAAATGTATGAGGATATTTCCAGAGCCATGCATTCCTCCAAAACCCACTACACGGTGTTGATGGGAGACTTCAACGCAAAACTGGGCACAAGAGAAAGCGGTGAGCTGAAGGTGGGGAAATTTGGAGTAGGGCAACGGAACCGAAGGGGCCAGCAGCTGGCCGACTTTATGGAGAAAGAGGGACTCTTTATGATGAACTCTTTCTTCCAGAAGCGGCCCCACAGGAAGTGGACCTGGTCGAGCCCCGACGGTTCGACAAAAAATGAGATTGACTTCATTATGACGACCAGACGCCAACTGTTTAGTGATGTCTCAGTGATCGCAAGGGTGAAAACTGGCAGCGATCACCGAATGGTTATAGGCACACCGAACCTAACCATTATGTTGGAGAGGTCTCGTCTAATGAAGTCAACGCTCCGTCCCCCTCGTGCTCTAATCCAGAATCCCGAAACCTTTCAGCTCGAGTTACAAAACCGCTTTCAGTGCCTAGAGCATTGCAATGCAGTGAACGATATGAATGACAAGCTCGTGGAAACTGTCCATGCGGTCGGAGCTAAGTTCTGCAAGACCCGCCGCAGAAGAACACAAAAACTCTCCGATCACACTCTTAATCTCATGGCTGTTAGACGGGAGATGAGGCTGCAATCGTCAACAGATTTGACAGCATACAGGCAGCTGAACAGACAGATCTCCAAATGCATGCGGCGAGACTTACGCAACTTTAATACTGCTCGTATTAAAGAAGCGATCGAGCGGAACCAAGCTCCAAAGTCTTTGCCAGAGATCTGTCTGCCAGAAGGAGCCAACTGTCAAGGCTGAAGACTGAGTGTGGCAACATCGTTTCCGGGACACCTGAGATTCTGAGTGAGATTGAGAGGTTCTATGGGCAGCTATACACATCATCGTTGGAGCCACACGCAAGTGTGAGTAACGATCCAAGAGCAAGTCTTATCCGACACTATTCCGATGATATCCTGGACGTCAGTCTGAGCGAGATTAGAATGGCTCTCCACCACCTTAAAAACGGCAAGGCCCCGGGCGAGGATGGAATTACAGCGGAGCTTCTGAAAGCGGGTGGAACACCGGTACTTGAAGTCCTTCAGAAGCTCTTCAATTCCGTCCTCCATGGTGGCATTACTCCGGAGGCGTGGAGCAGAAGCGCGGTGGTCTTGTTCTTTAAGAAAGGCGACAACGCTCTCTTGAAGAACTACAGACCGATTTCCCTTCTGAGCCGCGTCTACGTGCTGTTTTCGAGAGTCATTACGAATCGTCTCGCACGCAGACTCGACGACTTCCAGCCTCCCGAACAAGCCGGTTTCCGAAAAGGCTTCAGTACCATAGACCACATACATACCCTTCGGCAAATTGTACAGAAGTCCGAAGAGTACAATCTGCCACTTTGCCTGGCGTATGTGGACTATGAGAAAGCCTTTGATTCCTTCGAAATTTGGGCGGTGCTACAGTCTCTTCAGCGGTGCCTAGTTGACTGTCGTTATATTGAAGTGCTGAAGTGTTTGTACAGTAGGGCTACGATGGCTATCCGAGTACAGAACCAGAGTACGAAACCTATCCAACTGCAGAGAGGTGTAAGACAGGGTGATGTTATATCCCCGAAACTCTTCACCGCTGCGTTGGAAGACGTTTTCAAGCTACTGGACTGGAAAGGATACTGTATTAACATCAATGGCGAGTACATCACTCACCTTCGATTTGCCGACGATATAGTCCTTATGGCAGAATCGCTGGAGGACCTTAGCACTATGCTCAATGACCTCAATGGTGTCTCCCAACGGATAGGTCTTAAGATGAACATGGACAAAACAAAGATCATGTTTAATGTCCATGTCACACCTATGCCGGTAATTGTTGGGAGCACTATGCTCGAAGTTGTTGACGAGTACGTTTACCTGGGACAAATAGTCCGACTAGGTAAGTCCAACTTCGACCGAGAGGTCAATCGACGGATTCAACTCGGCTGGGTAGCGTTCGGGAAATTACGAAACATCTTCTCATCAGGTATACCTCAATCTCTGAAAACTAAAGTGTACAACCAGTGCGTGTTGCCAGTGATGACTTACGGATCTGAGACGTGGTCCTTCACCGCTGGCCGTATGAGGACGCTCAAGGTCGCTCAGCGAGCTATAGAGAGGATATGCTCGGAGTTTCACTGCGTGATAGACTCAGAAATGAGGATATCCGCAGTGAAACCAGAGTGCCCGATATAACCTAACGGATACGGCCATATAGCTCGAAGAACCGATAACCGATGGGGAAGAAAGGTTCTCGAGTGGCAGCCTCGTACCGGTAAGCGTAGTGTAGGGCGACCCCCCACTAGATGGAGTGACGACCTGGTAAGACATGCAGGAAGTCGATGGATGCAGGTGGCTCAGAACCGTGCTTTGTGGCATTACTTGGGGGAGGCCTATGTTCAGCAGTGGACTTGTGAAGGGCTGTAATGATGATGATGATGATGAAACCTCTAGGGGTTTATCTACGCTAGAGAGTCGTCTTATATAAACAAAGATGTATTAATATTAAATCACAATATTCTAATATGTTGATTTAACAAATATAATTTAAGTTTACTTTTAAACAGTTTTGATTTACCGTATGTTTTTTGTAATTTTAGTGGCAAATAATTAATAAAAGTAGATACAAGGTGGGGGGAGGGGCAACTTTCTTGTATGATCGAAATTTTTAGTTTTCGAAAGTATATACGTGTTGTATTTATAAGCTATATTTCGTAGATACAAGTCGTTTTCTAAGAACTATATATTCTGAACTATTTAATTCAGTCAGTTTTATTACTTAGTTCTACAATATGAAAATAAAAGGTTGTCGTGGAGTGGAAGCATAAGAGAATTCATCACCGTTTATTATCCTGTGGGTGTTCAGGAAACTAAAATAGGAGATGGGCCACCACATCTTCCTCGTTAACAATAAACTGCGGTCTATCCACACGCCAAGCGCGGCAGCTATAGTGAATATCCCTACGAGGTAGTCTACGGGGTGAGGAGATATGTACAGCAAGGGCCTTTTGATGAGATTTGGTTGGGAGTAACGTTTTCTAATAATATAGATAAAGAGAGAAAAAACAAGGAGCCTAAAGCCTGTTGTACTAAAAATTGTAAGCCTGTTATACCAAGTGTACGATAACCTTGCGAGCGTTTCAAAAATATACCCCCGAACTGATTAGGGGGCAAAGACTTCACGCCAGCTGGCACGCTCACCGCTCGCGCCGTCCAAACTGTCCGCCTCAGCACGCCTCAATGAGCTGATTGTCCAATTAACTCCATTCATATGTTCGCCTGCACCAAAACCACATGCTAAGTGCCTTTTTTCAGCTTAATATGCACATTTACTTCGTCTGAGTTGAACAAAATAAAACTTTATTGGCAACGTCTGTCCCGCACAACCGCGACGTAACGGCCCTACTGTCGTATGATCGTAAAATAATTTTAATGTAGAAATTGGCGCTGCTAATGGGCAACACAATTTTGTAAAATTGTCAATGTTGCACAATAACCACTATATAATCTTAATATATATAAATTACGTGTCACGTTGTTTGTCCACGAGGGACTCCTAAACTACTTAACCAATTTTGATTAAGTTTGCACACCCTGTGCAGTTTGGTCCAACTTGAGAGATAGGATAGTTTTTTTTTTGCCCTTGAGTGACATCCAACTTTTTTTTTTCGAATTTAAGGATTTTTAATAGGACATAACAAAGGTTCGTCGAAAAGGGCAGAACAACGTCTGCCTGGTAAGCTAGTATTTTAATAAGGTGTAATTAATACACAAATAGTCAACTTTATAGAACTGAAAATCATATGCATTTTTATGACACAGTTCACCTACTTGTGAGTGGACGCTGTTCCCCATGGAGACTTACATGTTTCTTTTAGTACTAGTCACTCCTGAGGGGTAAGTTGGAAGCCGTAAGCAGCAAAATTGGTCACCGGTTATCATCCCTCACCACAAGAGATAGCAGAATTATGGTAGGTACTATATGACTCAGGCATTTTGTGCAATCTCGTTGAACCAAGCCATTTTTACTGTTATAATAATACTTGCAGCTTGACTCTACAAAGTAACTTTTGCAGCGTGGTATTACCAGACAGTTATTTGATGTTGACTTTTTTGGTAAATTACCACAAATTCGCTCCTTTTTCATATTTTAGATATATATTTCTGATATTTATTACAAATCTGCTTCAGTTAAAATATGCCCCGTTGTAGCATGGCTCTACCATGTAATTATATATTTTATTACGTGGTAGAGCCATGCTTCAGCTAAATAAAAAAATAAGAAAATTTCATATTGAAACAAAATTTAAGAAGAGTTGTTACCAAGCATTATAAATTATTGGAATGTGCTATGTTATGTCTGTTCCTATGGACACGAATTACAGTCGCTATCAGTTTAATAACCATAAACGCGTCTAAATAATAAGCAATAACCGACTGACACACGACCGTAACACCACTTTATGTTTCAAACTATCTTTTGAATGTGGTTTTGTTCGCGTGATTAAATTTTAAAACCAACCGGCTTATACAGAACCACCTGACAAACTTGTAAAGTATTCCACGTAATTCGTTTATAATTTTTGGTTAATGTTAACGCAGTTATTGGCAATGGCTGAGCGATTGACTACGTGTCGGACCCAGAGTTCGAGTCCCGCTAGGAACATTCATTTGTGAGGCCTACAAATAATCATTTCGAATTTATATGTTTGTCTGTGTACAGTTTATATACGTAAAATGCCCCCACGATAACAGATAGCATCCTGTCATATAATAAAAAATATTTAATTCTTCTTAATCAACCCAAAAAGGCCATAAAGCGAATAATATCTATAACTTCATATCACCGCGTGGGTGTCGTAAGAGGCGACAAAGGGAAACAAATCAGAAAATAAATAGCAGCGTCTTCTAAAATTAAAAAAAAAAACTGGGGTTGCTAACCCGCTTGCCAAGCGTGGCCACTATGGCAAATATACCACTATGAGGCAATCTATGGGGCACGCCTATGTTCAGTAGTGGATTTTAATAGGCAGTAACAGTAACATTAACCTATAAATCCTACAGCTGACCATTGATTTCTCCCGTTGAAAACAGGATACCAACTGAACACTACGTAGTTCAAAGCAAAAGCAATACGCTTCTGTTAAGCTAAGCCTGTGCATTTTGTCATCTTTGGCTTTATCGCTACTCACCATGAGGTAAGGTTCTAATGTGTGACAATTGTAATAAAAATATTATCTCGTAAAATTAAGATTCCAGTTAGGAATCTGCTGCGAATTATCAAACATTACCTGTAGTAGCTTGGTGATTACTGTCGATATACAAGACATGTCCTAAATAAGTCCCTCCAGTTTTAGAAAGTGGATCGATCAAAACGCTTGCTGTTCCGATGCGCTAGTGAAAAACACGGAATAGCGCTCTATACTGATGATTTTTTTATAGTTGAAGAGCACTACAACAAGCTAAATGACAAATATGCCTCGTAAATCATCCTATGTCTATTCTCCCTTTATCATCATAGTTTGGTTGGGACTGTCCTACCAAATACTTGGTATTTGTATAGTAGTGATAAACGAGCACACAGTTCACCTGATGATAAGTGGATGCTGTGGTCTGTAGACACCTACATTTATCCTCGATTAAGAATCAAAATGGAGATTTGTTGCCACCCCTGAGATCTAACATGGAATGCCTCGTTTCCACTAATAAGGGTCTTCGGTTCTCTAAACTCACCATACGAAACACAACAGCAGCTGCTATTTTACGCTGGTATTCTGTGTGTGACTTCGTCCAAATTTATCAAGAGGCTGTCATGGAACGAGTTAAGAGAACCGTATTTTGTGGTGTTCCTTGAGAAAGGCCTAACTATGTTCAGCTTGTGAAGATTTGTAACGTGATGGTGACTATCAAAATGATGATAAACTATTACTTTTTACTTCCATATTCACACTTTCAGAAAGTTATAACAGAATAAATACAATGAATATTCTCAGGAAGACTTGCTCTTGGTCGCAAGGCCTCAACACTTGCTCTGAAACAATACTCAGGGCTTCATAAGAGCTGAGGATTGGGTTTTATCTAGTCCAAATCTAAATCTGTTGACCTATAAATTTTGATCAGTATCAGACGTGTTTGTCATGTAATGATGTTGTAAGTAATCCACCACCCCAAATTATACCATGACTGTCGTATGAAGCAACAAAGGGAGAATGAAATGCGAGATAGACATCTTCCATAGAACAACTTAATTGTAATAATAAAAACCTGTGGCTGTCAACCGGCCTGCTTACCGTGGGAGGGCTATGATCAGTTGTATACCTTTGAAAGGCTGTAATGAATTAAGCTAGACCTGATGAAAAAGTTACTCTGACAATGAGGCTTCCAAGTAATCTTTAGAGCTAGCAGTGATGAAATTATCCATGGAGACAGTACAAACATGAATAGATTCGTGGCCAGAGACATTAAAAGACCTGTATCCTAAACTGAAGGCGACCAATTTTTCAAGTGGACATAATTGAATCCAGCAAATCGACGACGGATCGACGAAGAAAGAAAAAGAATAGTAATTAATATTAACAGCCTTACCTCATTAGCTTGTCATCGGTCATTTCTGGACAAGAGCTAACATATGGATTGGCGACTGTGGTACTAGACTAGTCGTGAAGTTGTTCTAAATTAAGTACCCAGTATAAATACGAGATGATTTCATCGCCACCTATCAGAAGCTACGAGATCTAATGGACCACGAGATGAAACGGTGTGACGGTTTCCCTCATGTTGACACCACACAGAGGTATAAGAAGTAATAGTTCAAAATAAAATACGTGTGGCACTCGGTAACTGCCGCGGTAAAGCTATTGCATAGCACTTTTTATAAACTTATGCAATTATAATTATTTATTTATTTTATTTATGCAGTTAAGTCTTTGATATTAAATCAAGTTACACTTTTTGAGCGTGGTGACCGATAAGAAAACAATTTTTTTTCTCTTATTGAATAAATGAGAAGTTAATATTGTTTAAAATGTTTTTAATATCTTACAATACATGTAGGTTATTCAGGAATTTTTATCATTGAGTTAGCAGCTAGTGTACACGCATACGTCTAGTCGCACGCACACAAACACCGTGCCGATTCCGATACCGAAGTCTGCCGAGTGCCGAAGTCTGCCGAACTGAAACGACGTTAGACGATGCACGGCTTTCAACGCCACACGGCCACACCTCCGTGCCCGTCGGAGTGGGGAGCGTGAGGTTTTTTTTCGTTACGGAATTTCTGGATTCGGTCCCCGCGCTCAAGGCCCGCGATAGAAGCTATGCAATAGCTTAATAAAATCTCATGACACGCCATGGGGCGACCGGAGCTGGTGGGACTACGGATTTGTGCCAAAACGTTCCCGTGGCCTTGTCAATATGCGACGAAGGTGGAACATCATGGAATTTTAGTCGGTGCGAGTCCGACATAACCCTTCCTTGCCCCCGCGAGGCGGGTATGCGTAGGTATTTTCCCATGTTAAAAATGGCCACACCGTTTTTATGTCGATGATCGTAATTAATTGGGGAATGAGGAGACTAGAAACGTTTAAAGTAATTTTATGTGTTCCGCTAAGTACCTTCGAGCCGTGGTAGCTCAGATGATAAGTGAGGTGATAAGTTTACCAAACAATTTCACTGTAAACTAGCAAACAGGGTTAAATCCTTGACAACACCAATGAAATTATTCCTTCCGATTTTAAGTGCTGATTTACAACGCGTTCGGTAGTGATGAAAAAATTTCAGATATATGTTTGAAAAAAAAATTCTACAACATAACATAAAGTCTTCAATTCGCACTGGGGGAGCATTAAGGTATATTTTTAGCTATTGGTGTTACATTATACTATTAGATATTATAAAAATCGTGTTTTTCTTGTTTAAAAATTAGGAAGGATGATTATCAGCACGACTTAAATATACTTAATTTCTGTGTGTTTTTATGTTCAAAGTATTTATTTAAATTTCAAAGTATTTACTCGTAATATCTACGTCCTCAATCACGTCAACAACTTTCATTGGCCTTGTTTAATGTACATACTATTTAATAGCAAAGTATTTTGTTACAAGGTGTTTTGTTGCAAATAAATAAATAAATAGCAAACAAATAAATGCAATATAATTTTATGATAGTCCATTTGAACAATGAGATCAATTGTTCTAATTCGAGTTCGTCCGTCCGTCTCTAGCTGACATTTAAATCAGTAAGCAAACCTAGAGAGAAGGCAGGCGGTATGCCGATCAAATTCTACCTATACATTACACATTTAGATTTGTAATAATTTATCGACAACTATAAGGTTTAACGGTGAGCGTACCTAATTAATAAGTCCTAGGTTTGAAATTTTCGTAAGTAATTACTTTGTTGGATTGCGAATGAATATGCTTATTAGCTATAATGTATTGGATAGTAAAAGGGAACAAGTGAGTGGAATTTTGTACTGGTGCACAAAAATTCATCGTATAATATTATATTTTGTAGCTGGCAACAGGTTGCAGCAAAAGTTTCTCTTATGGGAGCCTCGTCCCGTAAAACGTAATATATCGAGGACTTTGCCTAGTCGAAAAGACATGAAAGAATCCGATTTATATTACGGGCTCAGGATCGTGCTGTGGCACCAAAAAGGCATATGTTCGGCAATGGGCTTCGTGATAATAGTCGGTAATGAGACTTATAGTTTAAGCCAAAATAAATATTATTGCATTATTTAATAAACATACGCCTAAAGATATACGTTTGAATGCATGGATATAAATACGTTACGATAAATTTAGCAACGATAATTCGAAAATCCATTCAGCTCCGTTGCATGAACAGTAAACATGCTAAAGCTTTATCTGTCATATTTACGACGATGCGCGTAATTGTGTTTGGGCAAACTTACATCAAGGGATTTTATTTGTAAATAAAAAGAAATATGATATTGATATTATATCAGACCCGTATATTCAAATTTCATAAAGGCATAACAGATGTACGTTGACGTGTGAAGAGTAACGTAACTTATTTTTGCCTTTTTGTATTCTTTGGATTGTACCCGCATCAACTTCATAACATATTCGTTCATATGCATTTGCTACAAAAGACAGATATCATATGATATTATTTTTTGTGTAAATTTTGATACATATACAAACAATAATATGTAAGTACCATCTCGTCCTTGTAGAGTTTAATAGAAAAGTAAAAGTAAATCACAAACATATAGTATATGTCCCACAAATGAGCAAAGCTTAACGATTTCTTAGCGAGCTTTAGGACAAACAAAGATCGAACTCGCTGCCCTTATGCAACAGGCAGACTATATCATCATCTCGTCGACTAGTATCAGTTTAAGTAGACTAGTATCAGTTTAAGTCGACTAGTATCAGTTTAAGTCGACTAGTATATGTTTAAGTTGACTAGTATCAGTTTAAGTCGACTAGTTTCAGTTTAAGTCGACTAGTATGAGTTTAAGTCGACTAGTATCAGTTTAAGTCGACTAGTATCAGTTTAAGTTTACTAGTATCAGTTTAAGATAATCTACTACCCTCGGGAGTGTCGTAAGAGACGAGAGAGCAAAATAAAACAGGAGATGGGCTTACACTCAAACTGCTGCATATGGTCGAGGTTCTGAAAGGTAAAGCTTTTAAGATGCGAGACGTTTATTACTGATATTGAAAATGCGCTTGACATTCATGCCGATCATAGGAAACTGCCCAAACAGGGCGAGCTGCATGTCATACACTACACTGTCTAATGTAGTGTATGACATGCAGCTTAATATAAATAAGCAGCAGGGTTAATGCCTACTCTATACCATTGCTTGTATTAATAGATTCCCTAAATCTATTGATTGTTTCATCAAAATGTACACGAGGCTGTCTTTTTTAAATACTACTATTCAATTATTAAAATTCTAAATAACTTCTTGATGTACCGTGTTCCATAAGTCTTTAGAAAATGTTGAAATTCCTCTGTAGAATAAGATTTTTGCAGGCCGTCCCAAAAATAGACTGAGCGTTCCTTAAACCCAACTAACGAATTCAACTTAAACTTTAAAATGGACTTTTGCTTACAGAATCTATTTCAGTGAAATAAAACAAAAATATCCCTGAAAGAGAGGGTCTAGCAACGTAATACTTACACGTCCTCGAAGCAGTAAAAGGACCGTTTACATTTTTCACCGTGCTAATTTTATTTGACTTGCCTTGAATATATTATGCCCTATTATTACAAGCCCGCCCTCTGCAAGCGTCTAAAGCTAACAATGAAAGTTATTTTTTCTGCTACATTGTTAACATTAAATTGTTAAAAATCTTTCCACGCTAATTTTAAATTCCTTATTAAAGCTTAATGGACGTCAATTAAAAACTGAAAAATGGTAACAATTATTCGAAAATCGTTCATAAATTTAATGTTTGTATAATATTAAACCTACTATTACCATGACAATGAAATCCAACATTATTTAAATGTACAAAACACACACACACACAACTCTACGATAAATGTCATATTATATATTATACTTTTTTAAATTACAATTTCATCTTAAGGTTACTGCATTTAGATACTTACTTCTCTTACCTTTTATCTTAATATGCACTGATGGTAATAACTCTCCTGATTCTTGGCAAAATCATAATCTTTGCAGCCTGTATATACGATTATACTTTGTTGAGTCATACTGCAACTATATTAGCAGTATAGTTGTAGCATGAATGAGTCTGCTTGACCGGGGAAGGACCACGCTCTCACATAATACCAGCATAAAATAGCAGCTTGACGCTGCTGTGTTACGTATGGCGGTATGAGGCTGCCACTCAAGAACCTTTTTCCCCATTGCCTCTTGCAGCATTGCAGCTTAATAATCCGCTGGGCTATGTCAGTTACTCTAGTCCTACTACGGATGTCCTCATTTCTAAGTTTATCACGCAGAGAAACCCTGAGCATAGCCCTCTCCATAGCTCGCTGAGCGACCTTGAGCGTCCTCATGGAAAAGGAATCTTAACACCTTTAACTACATGAAAGCACATAAAAATCAGCTTTTAAATTTCAATTAACAATGTCATCGGTGCCGGCGGGTAACCCGGGTTGGGTTGGTTGCGTGAACTGTGAAAATTATGGCAAGTGCTTAGCCTCTAAGCTCCACGTCACTTGCAATGTTATAAGTTATAACTAATTTCATTAATATATAGGTATGGCAACTTACATTTCTTGCTCGTCTACAGCGAAAGTATTTGAGTCAGAGAATTTCTTGTGAAATTTATTGCATAATTCTACCTGAAACAAAAAGAAATGTATTAGTGCTGCCTTATTAGTAACAATCTCGCTCGCTAATTATACGAGAGAGTGGACAATAAACGCAGCAGCAGAAAATCGTTTCGTAATAACATTATTTTACTACCGTAGAGCGGAGTCAGGCACAGGTATAACATCTCCCGTTCAAATATTTTATCAAGCTCTATTTACTTTTACCGATAAGCAAGTATCAATGATACCGCGTGAGAATTAGAAAACAGACATCGCATTAATTACTACTTCTAATCGATGAATCGGCATCGACATTATGAATCGGTCAGAAAAAGGCGGTTGAATTTCCGTAGCATTCGACCGATATAATCCAATAATAGAAACGTTTCGATCGTTCCAAGTATAAACGACCTGGTTAGTGATATTCTACCTGCCGCCCCGCGCGCAACTTTAATACAACCATCGTGTCATTTGTTTAAAAATATAACCCGCATATAACCTACTCGGGCTGACTGTTCCATATATAATTTCTTAATTAAGGCGTATTTTAAGCTTCCGTTATCGAGTCTAATGGATTTAATAATAGTTTCCGTTTCTTTTATTTTTAAATAAAAATAAGTGGAATTCTGAATTTATAAATATAGCAATTTATAAAAGAATTTCCTATACAATTTTAAACCTTTTATTATTTAGTTATTTCATGCTTAAAAATTTCTTAATTATTTATAAATTATGATACACTATTAGAAACCATCTTTAAAAACTAATACAAAGAAAGCAAACTGACTGTCTCATTGATTATTCTACTAACCAATGAAGCAACAGACCAAAATTAATTAAGTCTTCTAGTCGACTTTTGCCTACACAGAAATTTTCTACTAAAAAGTGCTTAAAACCTTAACTTGCGCTGAAAATAATGTATAAATCTAATTATCAGAAGGTTCTTCCTTTCTCTTACTCCCATATCCGATGTATTTCTAAGCGAAGAATCAGAAGAAGGTCTGACAAAGTGAGATTAAAATGGCCGCAATACAGTTAGATGTCCGACTAATCATGATCATAATAATAATAATAATAATAATAAAGCCTTTATTAATCCAAAACAACGGTTACCGTTAGAAAAAAAGTACATTAAGTATAAATATTATAAGCTAAATATGTCATGGCCCCTTTCGGGTATAGGCCTCCTCCAGTTGCCTCCATTTTTTCCTGTCGGTAGCAGTTTCCACCCAGTTTCTTCCTGCTACTTCTGGTATGTCGTCGACCCAGCGAGCTGTTGGTCTGCCCTTTTTTCTTTTTGCTCCAGGACCTCCAGGGCCCTTCCAAATGGTTGCTCGCTTGACCCATCTGTCTGCAGAGGAGCGGGCGATGTGTCCTGCCCATTTCCATTTTAAACGTAGTGCATGTTTCAGTGCGTCTATCACTTGGGTCTTTTGTCTTATTTTTTCACTATTTTCTTTATCTAAAATTTTTATACCGAGGATGCTCCTCTCTATAGCCCGTTGACAAGCGCGTATTTTTGACATATTTTTTTTGTTAAAGATCCAGGTTTGGGCACCGTATGTTAAGCAGGGCAGGAGGCTCGAATCCATCACTTTCTTCTTTAGTCTTATTGGGAGTTTTGATTTTAATATTTCCTTGTTACTCCAGTATTTTTTCCACGTCATGTTAATGCGCCTTTCTATTTCGTCTGAGTGTCTTGTGTTTTGGAATGAAATTTGTTTTCCAAGGTATGTATAGTTCTCTACGTACTCCATTGTTGTTCGGTTTATTATTATGATATCTTTAGTGCCGTTGGTAGTTATCTTTGTCTTTGAGGTGTTAAGTTGTAGCCCAATATTTTCGCTAACAGCGCTTAGTTCTATCAGCATTTCCTGAAGTTGTTTTGATGACTTAGCAAAAAGTACTATGTCGTCGGCGAATCTCAGGTTACTGAGGTTTTTCCCATCTATATTTATTCCTTTTTGATCCCAATCCAGGTCTTTCATTATATTTTGTAAGACAGCAATGAAGATCTTTGGTGATAGCGGGTCTCCCTGTTTCACGCCTCTACGAATATTAAATTCTTGGCCTAGCCTGTCCAGTTTAACCCGACTTGTGCTTTTTCTATATATATCCTTGATAATATTGATGTATGTAGAGTGAAGGTTCTGTTGCTCCAATGCGTCCCAGATACTTTTATGCGAGATAGAGTCGAACGCTTATCGTGATCATGATGCGACGCGAATCATGATCATATGAACACAAATAGCGTCTGAACTCTATCTTGAGTCCTATTCCAACTCCTTCTAAAATTACGTTTGTTTCCTGTCGTTTTAAAGTTTGAAGAGCTTTATAATGATTTCTTTTATTTACGCGAACAATACACATTTAAATAAAACTTATTTTACGGATTTAATAGCGTATATTAACTTATGTTGAATTCCTGACGTTTGGAGCACTTAACAGCATCCATGGTCACGGGTGAACGGAGGTGTTAGACGTCCCAGTGTCATAGTTAACCACGTTAACCTCCAGATTAATTTTTTTAATTTTTGTTCTGATCTACGCAGTATGAACTCATAGTATCTTGATCAGTTGAATACGGTCCATATTTTTCTTTAATTTTGTTCTGATCTACGCAGTATGAACTCATAGTATCTTGAAGTCTTTAAGTTGTATATTGTATGCTTGGAATCCTATAATTAATTTTAATAACTTTAAGATTCCAAGCAGATTATTGTACCCAATCGTCTTTCCTTTTTAAACTAGGATGGTATTTTTTTAACTTCCGACGGCGATCCCTTCCAATGTTGATACGCAAAGCTAATAGTAACTAGTTTAATTTTATTGAAAGAGCTTTAATATTTTTTGTTACTTGTGATATTCTAATAAAACAATACTATTTTTGTTAAGAACTACGTGAAAATACAAGGGAGTAATAATGGCACGAAAAGCAGAGAGCATGCAGAATGCAGTGACGATAGTCCGGACGAAGGAACACAGCGTAAAGAAAGGGGGCTTACTGCGCGCTATCGGCCGCCGCACGCCACCGCCGCCTTAGCAGCGCACATTCTCTTACATTTTACGTATACTTGAAAGGATATGTCACGATTTATTACACACAAAAACACGCGACATAACTTTCGACTGAAAAAGAAAATGTTCACTACCGCAAAGATATAATAATTTAGTTCGTATTTATGCGTTTTAAGACTAGAATACTTTTTTCTTAGGTTCCGTTTTAAGTTAAGTATTTAAGATAAAAATTGTAAGAATACTTAAACTTCCCCTCAACTAAAGATTTTATGAACTGGTAATTAGATTAAAAATACTTTATACTCTAGAGCTATGCTTATAGCTTATGGCTTTTGCAATTTAGTATTTACACCTTTAAAATAATAATTTTTTTATAGTTCAGTTACTGGTAACCCTGCCTGAGCTTATTTTATCAAACCCATTCAGTGTGTAAAGAACAGGATTCTTTACAAATTCATGTCAATTACTCACAACCGACAGCACGGTAATTGTGAATAGTATGTTTTGGAGTTGATTTTACAAAACTTTAATTACCTAAATAAAACTCGTGAGGTTATACATAGTACGTCTGAGATTTCGAGGACATTCTGCTGCAATTAATATTAAGAATGCAGTAAGTATAGTCGACATTACTTCTATCAAGTGGCGCCTAAACTTCAAAAGAACTCTGATTTTAATGTTAATTTCGGACAAGGATATCTAACATATCTATATACATAATATAATAAATCTGTAGAAAAGTCGGGTCTGTAATTCTAATATTTTCTGGAAAAAAAAACAAGTCCAGGGGACTAAATAAAGGCCACTGAAACCAAATTAGTGGTTTTTAGAATTTTTTCTTTGTCTGTCTGTTTGTCTGTGTATTCACGTCCGGGGCTATTTATGGGCTACTTTTTATCCGATTACGGCACTTCAAGTAAGGATGATTAAGTATTTTCCGTTAGTTTGTACTTTAAACGATTGATGTGTTTCAATAAAATAAATAAAATGTTTATAAACAAAGTCCGAAATTAGTTTTAGCCATTGCTTAATAAATTGAACTATGCCGACAATCTACGATATTATTTTTGTATTCACTTTTTCAAGACAGTACCACCTAACGTAAAATACAAAAAGTTTTTTTGTCTACAAAATAAACTGATAAAAATGGCAATTATTAGAAAACTCTTATTATCCTAATAGTTATAGTTCAAATAAAAAGATTTTTATGTATGTATTGGTCAGATCTTAGATTTATAACACCATAAA
Source organism: Parnassius apollo (assembly GCA_907164705.1). Lineage (NCBI taxonomy): Eukaryota > Metazoa > Arthropoda > Insecta > Lepidoptera > Papilionidae > Parnassius > Parnassius apollo. The sequence goes on from CAJQZP010001037.1 coordinate 16,475,420, forward strand.
TTATGTAGTTGATTATTGAAATGGCGGTATTTTACAAAATTTTACGGTATTTGTTGACTACATCTTGATATAGCTTGACCAAATAAATGAATAGAGATGGTTTCTCGATATTAACAACTAAACAAGACATTGCTATTTTTAGATGTTATTGTTATATCGTAAAATAATTGCATTACACATCGCTAGCAGCGCTGATTGCGTATATTTGATAAAAGCAGATTTTTAATAGATTCTAGATCACTTTATGCCAAATTTATGTACTTATTATATAAATGTTAGCCGCTTTGTTGTCATCATCATCATCATCATCACTACAGCCCTTCACAAGTCCACTGCTGAACATAGGCCTCCCCCAAGGTATGCCACAAAGCACGGTCCTGAGCCACCTGCATCCATCGACTTCCTGCATGTCTTACCAGGTCGTCACTCCATCTAGTGGGGGGTCGCCCTACACTACGCCTACCGGTACGAGGCTGCCTCTCGAGAACCCTTCTTCCAACGGTTGTCGGTTTTTCGGACTATATGGCCGGCCTATTGCCACTTCAGCTTTCTAATCCGTTGGGCTATGTCGGTCACTCTGCTTTGTTATGCGATAGAACAATTCTAGTCGCACCTCAACTTATTGTGTCTGAGTACTAAAGGGAAAGTTTTGGTTGTTATAGTTTTAATGTAATAATAGCGCCATCTACTTACTGCTAAATAAACTAATAATAAGTACATAACTGGTCAAATTAAACACAATTCTATTAAATATGTACTTATTGTTGCAGCATCAAAAATTGTCAGACTGGTATAGACCGGTGGCCACTGCCTGCATGATTTATCTTTGATTAAGACAGAAGGTTTTTGTTGTATATGTTGTGTCTTATTGACATAGCAATATTTCACCAATTTCTTTTTGTATCAAGTCCGATATAAGTAATTGAAAATTAAATGCACTGTGAGATTTTACCCATAATTGATGGATAAAGTACCATTCGTGATACCGTTGACGCAGCCTTTTTTAATTTTAATGAGATTTTTAAAACAGTTTGTCATATCATATTAAAATTTTGTGACAGTCACGGTTTCATAGCTCACATGAATAAATGAACAGCCTTTTGTGAAAAAGTAATATAATTATCAAAGAAAACGAATTTTAAACACGGGTATATTTTTATCTTAACTATGAGTAGAACTTCATTGATAGAATCTTGAAAGTCATATATCAGTATAAACAGTATAAACCAGTTATCAAACCGCTCTAAACGTAAATTTCGTAGTAAGTACGTAAGCAACCCAAATTAGATCCGCGCGGACTCCACTCGTGTTTTAACTGCAATTTGAAGTTTCGATTTACCACGTTCTCGATGGTGAAGAAAAATCAACTTAATGAACTCCTTTTTGACCAAAAACTCCCTTGATTAAAACTACTTTTACGGATTTTATCCTCCTACAAATCCTCGCGAAAGAACATCGATTCCTACCAAGGATGATACGTGAGGCTATTGAAATTAAAAAACATCCTAATTTCAATAGAGAAGGAGGCTGGGTACTACCATCTGCTTGGGATCCTATAATTAATAAAATTAAAACTAAACCCAAGCATACCACTGCAAGACTTCAAAATACAGTTAGTTCATTCTGCGTAGATCGAACCAAAGACAATAATTAAAAAGCTGAAGGTACTCCGGGTTAACTTTGACATCGGGACGTCAGTCACCTCAGTCCCCCGTGACCATGGGTGCTGGAAAGCACCCGAAACGTCTGGTATTAAAATTAATATAAATAAAACACGATAAAATCCGTAAAAGTAGTTTTAATCAATGTATAGTGTTCGCGTAAATATAAGAAATCATTACAAAAACTCCCTGTGGCCCGTGCCCATTAGTGGGATGTATTTAGGCTGCTAATCTTTTACTTTTAATAGGACTATTCACTGCTGATCATAGGCTTCCCCCATTGTTTGTCCAATAGACCGGGTATTTGCCGTAGTATTCACTCTTGGCAAGTAGGTTGGCAACCGCAGCTCTTTGTTACTTTACGCTGTTGTCAAGAAGATGCTACCCATCTTTTATTTCAGTTTCCCTCTGTCGCCTCTTAGGACACCCACGGGACGAAAGGGCGCAGTGGTTTCGTTTTCGCTGCCATTACTTGGCTAATATATTATTTCTATTCCCATTCATCAATTTTGATTTCCTCCGCAGACTGCCAATTTCTACTCCTGTTCATGAATTTAGTTTCTCTCACACGTTCACCGTGAATAGAACTACTTTTATGAAATTTTGAATGTATGTGGTGCCAGTGGAATGCATGTGGTGCTAATCAATATTAACCCATTTAGACCGATAATTATTTTTGTGAAAAATTCATGTTTCATTAACAAAACCTGATCCAAGAAAGCCTAAAAACCGGGGGAAAAATATTTAAAAAAAAATTAATAAGAGGGGGGGGCGACTGAAGGGACGTACCACATATGGTACAGTAGGACTATATGTATGCAAAAAAAGACATGATTTTACTAATTAGATTTTATTTACTTTTTTGGTGTGATACATAATAAAGCACTCTACGTGGACACCGATATTGCACTTGACACATCTTGTAGGACATTGTTTGTGGCATAGGCCACACCTGGTCCTCTTTTCCTGCTTGCTGACATAGTGTTCTTTGCCGTCGTATCGAGAGTCTGATGTTATTGAAGATGGTCGACTAGGACCTGGCCTTTCGCGTTGTTTATTACAATCGATAATATAGTTTGCAATACGACGTCGAAAGTTTAGCAAGTCGATATTCCCTCCATTATGTCTGTACAGCAGCCATGCATTTTGTACAGACATGTCTATACAATGGAGAATCAGAGGCATATACCACTTTTTTCCTCGAATGCTAGTTCGCAATGACGATATATTCTGATCTGATAAATCTACTCCACCCATATTTTTATTGTATTGTTGAATGAGATGAGGTTGAGAAACAGATATTTTCTTTTTTAGTTGCTGAGAATAGCGTTCAGTTTTGTGGACAGGATCAACACCAACTGCATTAGAGCATACTGACACTATACTATTGTCATGCCACTTGCAAATTATAATATCATCAGATATGCGATAATCATAAAAGCCTCTTTCTTTTGTCTTTGCTTCTTTGTTACTTAATAGAGGGCACTTTCCAGATCTATTTTCTCTGATAGTACCAGTTACACGAAATCCCCTCTCAGTAAGTTCATGAACCAAAGGCAAACCGGTAAAAAAGTTATCTATGAAGAGATGGTAGTTTTTTCCATAGCCTAATGTTGCTAGTTGATCTGCATAAGACAAAACCACACTTGCACCAAGACCAAGCTGGGAATATTGGGCATTCGTAAATGTAGAAGCACCTTGGTATGGTTCAAACCATGCAATGTAACCTCCTGATGTTGCACCAACCCATAATTTGTATCCATATCTTATAGGCTTGCCTCTAATAAACTGTTTGCAGCCGTGATGACCAAAATATGGGACCATAGCCTCATCAACACTATGATTCTCCTTATGTGGACAGTGCTCAAGAAACCTCATAGTTAAAACTTTTAATAAAGGACGAACTTTTGCAAATTTATCGGATGTATCTAAATTTAGATTATCAGCAACATGAATATTAGAGTAAATTAGTGTAAATCTATCTCGAGACAAGGCTGAAGCAATCAAACTATTTCTTGAGTCAGATGCATTTTCCCAGTACATTCTTCTTCTGCTCACTTGGCAGTAGCCACTGACTAACAAAATCCCTACCAAACATTTCATCTCTTCAATCTTGACGTCAGCAGAGAGAAGCTTACGTGCTAAGTATCTATTGGTTTCAATAGTAAGCATCTCAAATACTTCTTCTGAAAATAATAAAGAAAACCATTCTATCGGGCTTCTTTCAATAGGAGTATGATAAAGGGGTTTCCAAACAATAGGTCTTAGCTGCAAGTCTCGTTTTCGCCAATTGTAATTCATGACACGTTTTTTTAAAGGTTCTTGAAATTCGGGAGGGGTTTGGTCCTCAGTTTCTGGTTTTTCCATTGAGGTTGAGGCAGCAAGCTCCGCTGGAGCTCGAAGCAAACTTCCAGGCAAATTATTTATGCTGACGTTATCTTCTTCACCCGAGTCCTCGTCAGTTTGGTAATCATTGGCGGTGTCAGGTGGAAGTAAAAAAATATTAAAATCTTGTCTCTGGTTGCTAAAATCATCATCTTCCTCAAGAACTGTAGCAATTTCATGTAATGTCAATGACCTAAAACAATAAAACACAAAAAGATAAATAAAAAGCTAATATAATAATATGTAAATTGACTTAGGTATTTTGTGCTCATACATAGACCTACTGTACCATATATGATACACCTAATCTAGCACTGTGTACACCTTACTAAAATGACCCAAGTGAAACTTATTTGTAGCTATTACGTCTATTGTAGCCTAGTATTTAAAATAATACCAACAAATAATATGATTTACTATAGATAACATGAAACTTACCTTCTTGAAGACATTGTAAATTGTTTTTTTCCGTTTCTGTCTAGCAATTTTAATATAAACTGATAATAACTCGCATAAAATGTGTATGTTATATTGTTGATATAAAACTAATACTCTGAGTTATCTGCCACAACTAACCAAAAAAGTTAATAATTTGTGGGTACATCAAAATATTTTTACAAAGTAACTGTACCACATAGGGTACGGTAGGCCTATATGGGTTAATGAAGACCATGAAATTAAAACTTATTTTATCAAAACCATATCAACTTTAATAATGCATATTATATAAATAACCCAATTCACACACATCGGAAGGCATGCCCGATATAAAAAGTTGTTGTTTGATCTATGATATTATGCGATTCTGATAAACTAACTTATGTGTTTCTGTAGCCTATAATATTGCCAATGTAGACACAGATACCGACGTGTCTCTACAAGTGATCCAGTTTTGCTAATTTTAGTACGAAATAGTATTATCGATGTTTCTAAATTCAAACCCACGCGAGCGAAGCCGCGGGTAAAAAGCTATTAATAAATATAACCTAAAAATTGAACACAAAAATTACCACACAATAACATGCATTGGAGCGACGTGGCGGACTCTTTCTTACTCTTAAGATCTTATCAAAAGTTTTGGAGAATATGCTGCTGTTACTTCGCATTTGTCAAATCAACCTGACTTGGACTGCATCGCTAAATCTACTTTGATCTACTGAGTTACTGGAGACCTTAACACCTTATACAGCCTATTAAAACTCTACTGCTGAACATAGGTTTCCCTCATAAATTACCTCATAAGAGAGAAATTTGCTAACGTTGTCAAACGAGTTGGCAACCGCAGTTTCTTTTTTTTTTTATTCATATGTTACCAGCAAGATGGTGCTGCACTTATATCTACGGAGGATCCGCCTTACAGTAAATTGCTATGGACTTTTATTTTTCGCTTATTAGTATCGTCATCACTCCATAAACGTTCCCTGCAGAACTTAATCGTAGGAATTACTTGCCTTAATATCCACGCTTTGGCTGCGGAAATAGAGATAGGAGTTCCAGACGTCTAACACGTTCGAAGTACTCACTGTCATCAGTTTGAGTATTTTACATTTAAAAGAGATGGTTATAACGCCATCTATCGGTAACCACGCGATTTCTCTCATTATCCAACAGTCACCCTCTACGACAACCACGAGAAGAAATAGGTTGATGAATTCTCTGTTTTACGTTTTGTACGTTAGTTGAAAATACTAAATAATATAATAATTTCTTATATTTACGCGAACATTGCACATGATTAAAACTACTTTTACGGATTTTATCGCGTTTATTTTTACTTTTTATTTTTATTTTTAATTCCCGACGTTTCGGGCGCTTTCCAGCACCCATGGTCACGGGGGACTGAGATGACTGACGTCCCGATGTCATTGTTAAACCCGGAGTACCTTAAGCTTTTTTAATTATTGTTTATGGTCCGATCTATGCAAAATGAACTGACTATGTCCTGAGGTCTTGCAGTGGTATGCTTGGGTTTAGTTTTAATTTTATTGATTATAGGATCCCAAGCAGGTGGTAGTACCCAGCCTCCTCCTCTATTGAAATTAGGATGTTTTTTAATTTCAATAGCCTCACGTATCATCCTTGGTAGGAATCGGTGTTCTTTCGCGAGGATTTGTGGTCTATCAAATCTGATGTAATGGTTGGGGCCGTCTAGGATATGATCACAAACTGCAGACTTCCCGGAACGTTGATGCTTCACATCAGCTATATGTTCTTTTACGCGGGTCCTAATTGATCTTTTGGTTTGTCCTATATAAGAGAGACCACATTCACAATCAAGCTTGTACACTCCTGCATCTTGTAGAGGAATATGACACTTGACGGATGGTAGGAACTGACTAATCTTCTTCGGCGGCTTGTAGAATGTTCTAATAGAAGCTCGCTTCAAGATATAGCCAATCTTGTCTGTGACACCTCTGACATATGGTAGTACAGCAGGCACACGCTCGACTGTGGCCGGCTTCACTCGGTCACTGTGACGTAGGCGCGGGACCCGAAGCTTGTTGTCGTGCAGAACTTGCTTGACGTGCTGAAGCTCGGCGGCCAGGTGTTTGCTGTCACAGATCCCTCGTGCTCTCTGTAACAAAGATTTGCCCACGGTAGCTAACTGTGAAGGATGGTGGTGAGATTCACCGTTTAAATATCGATTTGTATGGGTCTTTTTCCTATACACAGTGTGACCAATGGTTTTATTAGGATTTCGGATGACTAACACATCTAGGAAAGGTAAGGAATTATTTGCCTCTAACTCCATAGTAAATTGAATTTTAGCGTTTATGGAATTACGATGTTCTAAAAATGCAGTTACTTTGTCTGATGGTAAAATTGTGAAAGTATCGTCTACGTACCGCTTGTAGATCCTTGGTGTAACAAGTGCAGTATGGAGGACTTTCTCCTCAAAGTCTTCCATGAATATATCGGCGACAATGGGAGATACAGGTGAGCCCATCGCCACACCATCTACTTGCTTGTAAAACTCTTCCTTCCACAATAGATAGCCAGATGTAAGGCAATGTCTTAGTAATACTGCATATTCTGCTGGCATGTTATTTTCATCTAGTTTCCTAGTTATAATTGAGATGCAGTCTTCAACAGGTAGGCATGTAAATAGAGACTGAACATCAAAACTGACCATGGTTTCTCTGTCGGGAATTAAAAATAAAAAGTAAAAATAAACGCGATAAAATCCGTAAAAGTAGTTTTAATCAAATACTAAATAATTTACATTTTCATGTAAAGATTTGTCATGAAATTTGACGATTGAAAACATTATCTTTTGTTTTTGATTTAGGCACTCAAAATCAATGATCACCGATTTAACATAAAATTCATTAAAATGTTTCCGAAAATCCATGTTGGTAATAATGGATGGGACAACCCATCCATTATTACCAACTATTAGGCCATACACTACAATTTTAAAATAATAATTTCTAGTGCAGAAAAAATGTGTTTTTATAAAATTTGTTAAATAAGAGTATTTTGCTCATCATAATCATCACTACAATCCTTCACAAGTCCATTGCTGAACAAAGGCCTTTCCCAAAATAATGCCACAAAGCACGGTCCCGAGCCACTTACATCCATCGACTTCCTGCATGTCTTACCAGGTTGTCACACAATCAGTAGGAAGGCCACCCCACACTTCATCTACTGGTACAAGACTGCCACTCGAAAACCTTGCTTCCCGATCGGTTGTCGGTTCTTTGACCTATATGGCTGGCCCATTGCCACTTCAGCTTATTAATCCATTGGGTTATACCGGTTACCCTGGTACCCTCGTCGGTTACTCAGGTTCTATGCGAATAACCTTATTTCTAAATTTATCACACATAGAAACCCCGAGCATATCTATTTCCATAGATCACTGATCGATCATGAGCTACCTCATACGGCCAGTAGTAAGTGACCAGGTCTCAGATCCATAATACAATCTCGTTTTCAAGTTTTGAGGTATACCTAACAAGAAGATGTATCGTAATCTCCCGAATACTGTCCAGCCGAATTGAATCCGTCCATTAACCTATCGGTAGAAGTTGGACTTGCCTAGTCGGACTTTTTGCCCCTGGTAAAATACTCGTCAACAACTTCGATATTAGTGCTGCCAACAACTACCGGCACATGTGTAACATGGACATTACACATGATTTTTGTTTCGTCCACGTTCATCTTAAGACCTATCCGTTTGGAAAAACCAGTGATTTTGCCATAAGTACTACATCGTTGGTAAATCGCAGGTTAGCGATGTACTCACCATTGATTGATTAAAACTACTTTTACGGATTTTATCGCGTTTTATTTATATTAATTTTAATACCCGACGTTTCGGGTGCTTTCCAGCATCCATGGTCACGGGGGACTGAGGTGACTGACGTCCCGATGTCAAAGTTAACCCGGAGTACCTTCAGCTTTTTAATTATTGTCTTTGGTCCGATCTACGCAGAATGAACTAACTGTATTTTGAAGTCTTGCAGTGGTATGCTTGGGTTTAGTTTAATTTTATTAATTATAGGATCCCAAGCAGGTGGTAGTACCCAGCCTCCTTCTCTATTGAAATTAGGATGTTTTCTTATTTCAATAGCCTCACGTATCATCCTTGGTAGGAATCGATATTCTTTCGCGAGGATGTGTGGTCTATCAAATCTGATGTAATGGTTGAGGCCATCTAGAATATGATCGCAAACTGCAGACTTCCCGGAACGTTGATGCTTCACGTCAGCTATGTGTTCTTTTACGCGGGTTCTAATTGATCTCTTTGTTTGCCCTATATATGAGAGACCACAATCACAATCAAGCTTCTACACTCCTGCATCTTGTAGAGGAATATGACACTTGACGCATGGTAAGAACTGACTAATCTTCTTCGGCGGCTTGTAGATTGTTATAATAGAAGCTCGCTTCAAGATGTAGCCAATCTTGTCTGTGACACCTCTGACATATGGTAGTATAGCAGGCAGACGCTCGACTGTGGCCGGCTTCACTCGGTCACTGTGACGGAGGCGCGGGACCCGAAGCTTGTTGTCGTGCAGAACCTGCTTGATGTGCTGAAGCTCAGCGGCCAGGTGTTTGCTGTCACAGATCCCTCGTGCTCTCTGAAACAAAGATTTGCCCACGGTAGCTAACTGTGAGGGATGATGGTGAGATTCACCATTTAAGTATCGGTTTGTATGGGTCTTTTTTCTATATACAGTATGACCTATGGTGTTGTTAGGATTTCGGATGACTAACACATCTAGGAAAGCTAAGGAATTATTTGCCTCTAACTCCATAGTAAATTGAATTATAGGGTTTATGGAATTAAGATGTTCTAAAATGCAGTTACTTTGTCTGATGGTAAAATTGTGAAAGTATCGTCTACGTACCGCTTGTAGAACCTTGGGGTAACAGGTGCAGTAAGGAGGGCTTTCTCCTCAAAGTCTTCCATGAATATATCGGCGACATTGGGAGATACAGGTGAGCCCATCGCAACACCATCTACTTGCTTGTAAAACTCTTCCTTGCACAATAGATAGCCAGATGTAAGGCAATATCTTAGTAGCACTGCATATTCTGGTGGCATGTTATTTTCATCTAGTTTCCTAGTTATAATTGAGATGCAGTCTTCAACAGGTAGGCATGTAAATAGAGACTGAACATCAAAACTGACCATGGTTTCACTGTCAGCAAGACGTAGGTCTTTTATCTCACTGACAAAATGGTATGAATCCTTAGTATGTGCTCTTGTGTGTCCTCTGAGTGGTGATAATATTTTGGTTAAGTGTTGAGCCAATCTGTACGTTGGCGAATCGATTTGACTCATTATTGGACGTAATGGAGCGTTAGGTTTGTGTATTTTTGGTAACCCATACAACTTCGGGTATTAAAATTAATATAAATAAAACGCGATAAAATCCGTAAAAATAGTTTTAATCAATGTATAGTGTTCGCGTAAATATAAGAAATCATTATGCTCACCATTGATGTTAATACCGTATCCTTTCCAGTCCAATGCAGCGGTGAAGAGTTTCGGGGATATAATGTCACCTTGTCTTACACCTCTCTGCAGTTGGATAGGTTTCGAACTAAGTTTCTTTACTCGAATAGCCATCGTAGCCCTACTGTACAAATACTTCAGCACTTCGGTATACCGACAGTCAACTTGGCACCGCTGAAGGAACTCCAGCATTGCCGAAATTTAGACGGAATCAAAGGCTTTCCCATAGTCCACATACGCAAGCTAAAGTGTCAGATTGTACTCTTCGGTCTTCTGTACAATTTACGAAAGGGTATATATGTGGTGTATTGTGCTGAACCTTTTCGAAAATCGGCTTGTTCGGGAGGATGGAACTCGTCGAGTCTTCGTGCAAAATGGTTCGTAATGACTTTTAAAAACAGCACTATTCAAGAAAGCGTTGTCACCTTACTTGTATTACATGATTACCCTCGCTCGGGGCCTTTCCTTTTTTAAGGTACTGGAGAGCCATTCTAATCTCGCTCAGACTGACGTCCTCCGAATCATCGCCTGAATACTGTCAGATAAGACTTGCTCTTGGTTCGTTACACACATTTGCGTGTGACTCTAACGATAACGTGTACAGTTGCCCATAGAACCACTCAATCTCACTCAAAGTTTTAGATGACCCAGAAACGATGTTGCCACATCCAGTATTCAGCTTCGACAGTTGGCTCTTTCTGGCAGACAGATCTCTGTAAAAAAATTTAGAAGCCTGATTCCGCTCGATCGCTTCTTCAATATGATCTGTGTTGAAGTTTCGTAAGTCCCGCTGCATGCATTTGGAGATTTGTCTGTTCAGTTGCATATATGATATCATATCTGCTGAAGACTACAACTTTATTTCCCGTCTAACAGCCAAGAGATTATTAAGAGTGTGATAGGAGAGTTTTTGTGTTCTTCCGCGACGGGTCTTGCTCCAACCGCTTGAACGGAGCTTGTCATTCGTATTATCCACTGCAATGTGGTCTTCTAGACACTGAAAACGGTTTTATAACTCGAACTTAAAGTTTTCGGGACTTTGACTTTGGATTAGAGCATGAGGGGGGACGGAGCGTTGACTTCATTGAACGTATAGACGTATATATATATCAGATAATCACAGCGCAACTTGTCTATCTCTTCTTCCAGCTGCAGGGTCTTCCCGTCAGTCCTCAGGGTTATTTTTGCCAGGTCGAGTCGTCTTAGGTGGCAACCGAACCTCCACTGGAGATTCTTAGCACAATCTGCCCCGCCGTTACCATGTTCCCCACAGTAAAATAAAAATTTAATCTTGAGCCACACCGATTAGAAAGTTTCTTACAAAATATTATCAAAAAGCACATAAGTCTAATTGTATTTTTCTACATAAAATTCAGCGTGACAAAAATTTCAGAAGTTATATTATTCCCGCGGACAGCACTAAAGTGTTTAAAAATCCTGTTAAATGAACAGGCGCTTAGCGCTAAGTCCACACCGCAAACGCACATTCAGATTTGCACGTATATCTAAATTTTAAATTTTAATGAGTTTCATGGAAACATGAGGAAGTCTGCAAGCAGTAAGACAACAATTAAATTTATATTCAAGCTTAACCAGAAGTTAAATAATTGCTAGCATTGGTAGCATTTAATGGATAAATGCAGCTTTAGTATCCTGACGCTATCTACTTGAAACAAGCATAATATTCAAACTTGAATATCAGACTTGAATATAATGGAACAGCTTGAAAATAATGAGCTCTTCTAACGTAGAACAAAATATTTAACTAGAGTAAATATAATGTAAGATATAATTTATGATTTACTAACATTTACCATTTACTAGCAACAGTAAATGTTATTAACTACTTACATAGGTCTCTTTAAACACACGTTCTTGGAAAAAATAACCCTGCAAATTTCACTACTCTTGTGGCAAAAAATTATCATATTGGATAATTTACTCAAGTTATACAAAAATTATTATTGCAGCTTGTTCACATACAAAACTCTATATATTCTATTATATCGTTTCGCTTTCTACTCTCTACACTCACAACACAAAACACAGCTCCATTTAGCTACTATTTTATGCTGACATTCTGTGAGAGCTTCGAAGGTCGAGGTGAGCCATTCGTACTACAATCATAATATAGCTGCAGTGTGGTTCTAGCGCGTAAAAACCGTGATAATGAAGAAAATATTGATAATGCTATTAGTATTTTGTGAAGGTGTACTTTACTGGTGCGGTGCAAGGTTTGACACTGCTTGACTACTATTCCAAGTAGTAATTAATGTCCTCCAGACCGAATTTCGGTGAAGGCGGCCAGTCTCATCGCAAAACTAGTCATCTGCGTAAAACAGGTCTATAGTGACCTAGTCTACGCACACTAGGTCTTATAGACACACTGACGCACGTACGAACAGATGAACTCTCATAGTCCCATATGACGGTAATCCAACATGATCGGAGAAAGATCACGCTATGGACCAACGGCTTTTCGTGCTTCCCGAGGTACAGGGGTGAAACACCGCTAACTCCTTGACTCCTACTACAAACTATGGCCTGAACCAGGATTCAAACCCGATACCCAATGATCATCATTCGCGTTTACGAGCACTAGAGCCGAAGATAGTAAAAGGAACTGACATAGTTTAACTCTTGCCTTGAAGACACCCACATGACGACGAAGCAAGACGTTTCGTTCAAATGCATCGTATATCGACAAAATGCTTGAAATTGACCAAAAATCTAGTAATATAATAGAGGACGGGAATCGAATTAATGAAGTTATGCAATTCTACTGCACTCTCTCCGAAATTTAACCTGTATAACACGGAATACTAGGCTACTTCGCGCCTGTTCTTGAGAATGGTAAGATCGGTTTCAACCAGATTAAGGTCATCAAAGAGCCTCTTATCACGTCTTTCTATTAAGTACATACTCTACCCGGCATGAAGTACCACCGTACTAAACTTCCTTACAGCTGCTTTAGCCCTGGGCTCAATGAACCACCCAATGTTCGAGTTCTAGCGAAGAGCTTTGCGCTGATATGTTTTAGTAAAATTAAAGTTTGCTTTAAAATCATAAAATAATTATCAATTTCCGTCCTTAAACATCATTTACTGAATTTGTGGCTGTCCCATGATAGGAAATTCAACACCTGTTTATTTATTCTAAAAAAATAAACGAAAGGAGTCTCGTTTAAGTTCTGTTGTACATAAAATAAAAATATTATAATTTCTCCTAAAGAAAAGTAATATATTTTCTCAAGAACGACCACTGTCGCTCACGATAGAACTCTTAAACTGTCTTAACCACAAACTGTGCATAATTTTCTCTACGGACGTAAGATAAGATTCCAAAAGAGCTCGGAGAAAAATAAACAGCACTTGTATCTCAACGCAGCCCTCTCATCTAGAGCGCAGCGGTAGGCGTGCTCACGTTTCTAAAGAAGCATCTTCCAACTGTAAACAAAGTCTGTGATGTTTATGTTGCGTCTCTATTGGCCACCAACCGATTTTCGAGTTTTAACAACGGCGAACACAATAAAGAGACGTTTTGGCAAATGTGCATAAATGTGTTTACAAGTGAATCCACAAACATGTCAAAATGTTTGTATACTTTTCTCCTCCTCTAAGAACTGATCCGAAGTTACTAAACAAACATCACCGAAGACGAGACACGGTATTGCGAAGTCTCACCGTCTGACTCTGTCCGGAAAAGGCCTCGGAAGACGTCGGAGCGTCAGTTTACTTGTCAATTACTATCTCATTACCATATTCCTTGAAATGTACGCGAAACGCGAGCAACGATCGAGAATTACTTCCAAGTTGCTAGGGGCAAAGAGAATCTATTTTTAAACAATTCCACTTGTGTGTATATATCTCGAGCAAGCAATATTTGCATTCAATGCAAAGGTTTATTATTTATTATGTACCTGCTTAACTTCGGCGAAATTTGATGGCATAAATATTTATTTCAGGTAAAGGAATATTATGATTTTTATTTTTTGCTTTCATTAGCTTCGCGTGTGATTGGATCTATGTATCTATCTAAGTAACTGAATCTTGTAATGTAACTTTCACCGTATTGTACTCGTAGACGGCCGATTGACTTGGAAATTTTCATAATTTACGTTAATAATGATTTCTTATATTTACGCGACACATTGAATAAAACTACTTTTACGGATTTGATCGCGTTTAATTTGCTTAATTTTGATACCCGACGCTTAGGATGCTTTCCGGCGCCCGTGAGTGGTATGGGTACTACCGTGACCATGGGTGCTGGAAAGCACCCGAAGCATCGGGTATTCAAATTAAGCAAATTAAACGCGATAAAATTCGTAAAAGTAGTTTTACGTTAATAACTTTGTCCTGGTATCCTGATCAGGTTCACCAGGATAAAATAAAATAACTATGAGGATCATCACAGCTCATGATAAATACGTATAGTTTAAGTTTTCTAAACTCTTATATTATTAGTGTAACATGTGCGTTAATCAATATTAATTTGCAAAAAAGATATAGACTTTGATCTGTGAAGAAATTCTATTCTCTTAAAAAGGGGATATATTATCTAAACTGCTACGAAGCAAACACGATAAGGCGCCTGTTACGAGCTACGTATGTAGTCGTTATCTGATCGTATAATAGGCATAATGTTGTTTTTGTATGCGTAAGCTACGGAACACACTAAAGAGGTCAACGTTCCGCGGTGATAATACGGGTGTACATTTCTATGACAGTGATCGATTGTTGGGAAGACCTTAGCTTATGCAAACATCTTCAGACTTTGCGCAGAAACATAAAATCTGTGAAGAAGCGATTTACTCGTATGTCGGTGTAAGACGGATTGGTTGAAAATTTATCAGCACCTACAACAGAATGAACTCTAAACGTAACAGGTGGGTAAAAACAGAACGACAAAGAATTATAAATTATTTATGACTACATCGAAAGAATCTTACTCTGATAATTTATATTCTTAATTGCGCATTATCTTCGTATATACGACGAGCATCCACCTACCGTAGCTTAAGCGTCAGCAGAACAATCTTCTGAAGTTTATGAATCTTAAGTAGGATTCAGACAGACATAGACAATATGTACATGTGTTATGGTGGCCTAAGAAAATCCGTAACTCCATATCATTGCCTAGTTATCGTAAGAGGAGTCTTTGGAATTAGCCAGAGATATCTCTGACGACCCCCGAGAGACCTGGCGAAATTCAATAAAATTTGATAAATATTATCGCCTTTCATAACTTTTTTTAATGGGTTAGGGTGACAAACGAGCACACAGTACATCTGACGGTAAGTGGTTGCTGCGGGCCATAGACATCTACATCTATCCTCGATTACGAATCAAAATGCCGATGCGTTGTCACCCGTGAGGACTACGATGGAATGCCTCGTTTCCAGTAAAAAGGTTCTCTTAGACTTGGAATTCAAATGGCTATTCTGGCTATATAATGAGGAACAGCAACTAAAATGGCTTAATAATTAAACAAAGTGTGATACATATACTTGAAGACTGGTAAATTGATTTAATATATGTTTTATATATTATGATACATAGGCGTAAGAGAATTCACTATTCATTATTATCTCGTGAGGGTCTTGAGAGGCGACAGAGGGAGATGAAACTGGAGATGAGCATCAGCATCTTTCTAATATCAAATCGAAATAATAAAAATCTGATGTTGCTGACCCGCCTGCGGTTGCTGAGAAAGGTTATCTAGTGGCCTATGTTGCCTGTTGAGAAATGCCTATGGCATTCCTTGGGGCACCAAGAAATTCCACAAAGCACGGTCCTAAGCCACTTGCATCCATCGACTTTCTGCATACCTTACCAAGTCATCACTCCATATAGTGCGGGGCTGCCCTACACTTCGCTTACTGGTACAAGGCTGCCACTCGAGAACCTTTCTTCCCCATCGGTAGTCGCTTCTTCGAACTATATGGCCGGCCCATTCCACTTCAGCTTACTAATCCGTTGGGCTTGTCGGTTACTCTGATTCTACTGCAGATATCCTTATTTCTAAGTTTAACATGTATCAAAATATTACATCAAAATTGATATAATTAAATTAATCCTGACTTGTAATAAATTATCAATGATTTCATCGAAAGAGACAAAAATACCCGTGCATAATATTACATGATGTGATAAACACAACATGTGCGTGGCATGTGGTACTATTTTCTATATTAAAAAATAAATGCTGACTTAAATGAGTGACAGGTCATCATGTCACCCCCCATAACGTTACGGATGTGAGCCACACATTAATAGTTTCACACACCTTTTAAAACAAAAACAAGTCTCTTAGCTCTTAGCAAATAAATTCAGTGACGGTTGAAATATTGATTGACGTTCTTATAATATTTTTAATCCTTCAAATTGGTTATTTAAGGATAAGCGTGAGGCTGTAAATCTAATGCAATATTTAAGAAGGCCTTTTATGTGAAAACGATGAGATGCTTATTATGTGGAGCTCGCGCCTCGTACTTGAATAATGTGAATTCGAACTTGAGCACGTATTTCGAAATTGTGATTTTTGCATTTTTCATTAAACTCGTCAACATGATAAGTGTAAAATATTCTATATGTAACGGCACAAAAATATAAAGAGAAAAATATTTCTTATAACCCAATTAAATATCATCATTAGAGATACGTAATTTTCGTTTTTACGATGTAGAAACGATAAATGCGAAATATAATTTGTGTATTTAATACTTTTTCGATGAAATTTCGAAGAAAAACATTATAAACGAAATAAACACATAAATTTTCTAATACACTCAGCGTCACAAAAATCGCAAGGGTCATTAAATGCATCGTCGGTACATTACTGAAATCCTGGAGGAACATGTGGTCCCGTATGCTGGTTATGTCGGTGATGGAATCATGTTAATGCATGATAATGCTCGTTGCCACACCGCGGCTATTGTACGGGATTATTTACAGGAGGTCGATATCCCTGTTATGCATTGGCCAGCACGAAGTCCAGACCTTAACCCAATATAACATCTCTGGGATGACCTAAAACGGCGCGTGCGAGTTCGAGATCCAGCTCCAACCACTCTTCAAGAGCTCCAAGATGCGGTACTTGTGGGAACAAATACCCCAAGAGGCTGTTGCGACCCTTGTAAGGTCCATGAAAGATCGCATGGAAGCCGTTATCAAGGCAAGGGGGGTAACACTAGGTTTTAAGAACTTTTTTGTATTTATTAAGTTTTTTTTAAATTATTAGTTTGCAAATTTGTACATACCCTGTCTTTTTCTTTAATTTCTCTTTCATCTCGCTATAAAAGTAAAATTCAATTAAAATTCCTGAAAGCTAATGAAATTACATTTCGAATGATACCCTCAAACCACAACATTGCCATTGGCCTGTTGTGTTAAAATAGTATTTAAATTATTTTTTTCGGATGTGCGATTTTTTTGACGCCGAGTGTATTACGAGCCTCACGCACGTTGCTAACGCGCACTCTTAAGTGAATTCGCGAATGCAGCTATACAAAGTCTTCATAACCCAGTCAACAGTGTAGATCCTGAAAAATATTTCAGTATCTACAATGACGTCACAAATGACGGAAGGCAAAAGCTTTAAGCAAGAAAATATAGAGTAAACCACGATATTAGCTTTTAACTTACTTTTCTGTAATAAATATTTTGTTATTTTGATGATTATGGTAATAAATCGTTTTTTATGCGAATAAACGCGGAACTTAGAATTTTAAATTTATATTTATGCGAAATTTCAGTTTTTTAGTTGCGAAATATATGTAACCATAATCATTATCTCCAGCATCATTTTCAATTTTTTATAATATAAAATTTCATTACCGCTTCAGTTTGCTGACCCATATGGCTATTTAATAATAATAATAATAATCTTTACACTTACTCCTGTATTACGAGACTGTAGAGTAATATAAATAAATATTTAGATTTATTGCATAAAATTTTGCAAATTAAATGACTGAAAGTTCAAACATCATTGTGTAATTAGGGCCTAATATAGAATAGAATAGAATAGGATTTATATTGATTTTCTCATCACAAACAGGCACAGAATTATTGATGACAAACATGTTAAACTATAAACGTATTGTACCCTAGTTTGTGGGAGACTGGTGCCTAATAAAGGTACTAAACAATACCTGTTCTATAGGTCACCATATAAACCTGTAAGCTCTGACAGCTCGCGACATGTTATACTCCCGTTCGCTCGGGACCGTAATGGCGGGAAAATTTGAAAATTAGCAAATTTTTTGCTATATTGCAAATTTTGCTATATTTTCACTTTGAGACAATATTTATGGATAAAACTTACAGGAATTCTTGTTGAATGTATAAACTATCGAATAAAATTATTTTTGGTTGCTAGAAATTGTAATAAAATACGTAAATTACCCTGTATAGCTGTATAGTGGTATATACTTCAATTTTAGTGACAAAATTACTACTAATTTGAATTCTACACTTTTGTTTTTAGAGAAATTTATATGAAAATGTTTGGAAATATGTATATTTTTATGTTTTATGTGTTTCCATTCGTTACTCATACCAAAATATTAAAATATAAAGAAATTAAAAAAATAAAATAATAATATTTTATCTGTGTGACATTTAGAACAATATTTCTAAAATAGTTTTGTGTGAATTTGAAATAAATACAACGTCAAGTTATTTGAAATATGTAAGAAAACTATTTTTACTTACATTTTACACTAAAAATAAATGAGAATTTGAAAAATACCACATTTATGACCCAGCCGCCATAATGGGCCTTCCAGATTTTGAAGCACTTTTGGCAATTTACTTTTCACTTTTTATACCACAAATTATATATATATGTGTTCACTATATTACAAGGAATATAAAAAAGTATAATACTTTCGTTTTTAGTCCAGACACAAATATAAAATTCTATAAAAAAACGGAGCACCTTCATCAAAACGGCACGTGGAACGCCGAAAGTTCAGAGTGATTTCTTTTTTTTTTCTAAGAAACATTGCCAGGTTATGGTTTAAAATAAAAGAGCATATCTTTGTCTTTGATACTATTATCTATTGCATAGTGTCTTTGGTTTTGTTTAAAACGAAAAAATAGTTTTTTCATAGGTACACATGTTTACATAATTCTGATCAAATTAGATCACTGCTTGGCGGACGTACGGTAGGTATTGTACGATCAAAAGTGCGCATGGCTTGGCTTACAGTGTTCTTTTGGTAACAACTATACTTGCAGACACAACAGGTTTATGCAGTTTTGGCTTTGGTAGACGTTCCTTCTTTCATCATTCCCATACAATATAAATTTGGTTTCGTCAGATAAGAGCTCCAGACATTGTCGTTGAGTCCAATATAAACGTTCAAGCGCAAACTGAAGGCCGCTATTCGATATACTTGTTTCAGTTTAGGACTATTGGCTGTCTTATATGACTCCAGATCATTTTCTTTTTCATTTCAAGTTTCCGTCTAACAGTCTGAGCGCTAACGAAATGAAGTTAACCAATTAAGTTAAATAAGAAAACTCTGACTGTAGAAATGCGGCAGCTTGCACGGCTGCTTCAAGCGGAGTATTCATCATTTTAAGGACAATTTTTTTAATTAGAAACGTAACTCCACGTAAACACTAGAATTATCTACTGTATGGTGGAGGCAGCTTACATAGATACTCGTAAATATCCAGACCAAAACAATTATTTGTAGGGAAAACAAATAATTGTTCCGTGTGGAATTCAACAACGCGGCCTTCAGCGCCGAATCTCAATGCTAAACTACTGCGCCGCGAAGCCGACAGACGACAAAGTTGGTACATATTTTACAAAAAATAAATTATTATTACTTTTATTGAAAAAACAACATTATTAAATTAAAATAAAAGATATTTAGTTATACTGCTTCAATTCAAACTTTCTGCATCCTTTTTTAATTAATGAACAGATTGGATTTTTTTCTTTTGTTCTTTTGAGTTAATGCAAATTTAAAACAGCACCACATTAAATGGTGAACAAGCCAGTTTAAAAAGTGCGTAAAAATGTGTTCTTTGAACTACTACCGTTTCTGTCCTCTACACATGAAAATGCAAGCAGTAGTTTTATAAAAATAACCAATCACAAACAGTGAGAGATTTAAAGGCAAAGAAAATTATAATCTTTCTCCTATTAACGATTCAAATTTCCCTTGTGGATTGTTTTTTTCATTGATTTCTTGCATCTCTTACCAGGTCGTCACTCTATGTATTTAGTTGGTAGCCGCCCCACACTTCGCTTACGGTTCGCTTACGAGGTTGCCACACAAGAACATTTCTTTTCGTGTCTCACGACCGTGCTTAATGGATTTCCTTGGGCCTATGTTCAGCAGTGGACTTATGAAGGGCAGTAATAATGATGTTATTCACCTAATTATTATCGATTTTAGATCCTTCAATTACGAGTTATACTAATCCAATGCGGTTACTTTTAAGTGATTTCCTACAAAATTAATTTTAACTTTTAAGACAGTATTAGTGTCGTTGACTTACAGAATTAGATAGCGCATCAACAATAATATATATATATATATATATATATATATATATATATAAATGTGTGTGTGTGTGTGTGTGTGTGTGTGCGCTATAATACTTCAATCCTCTTGCTTTCATATGATAGTATTTCTCCGGGTATAACATGAATAAAAATTTTGTTAAGTACTTTGTTAACAAATATTATCATATTCTAAGTAAGATAACATTTCATACAAAGTGCAAACACATTGTTTTGGACCCAAACCAGGATTGACCTTACTATGAAACCGAAATAAGTAGGAAATAGTCCTAAGTAAACACTTAAACTCGTGACATAGGTATTACACTTATTATCTGGACCGGAAAACCAAAATCCCCTAATTTTACAGACAGACTTTTGCCAACAGCACCAGCTGCGTAATGCAATTGTAGATAAATTGAATTTTAACAAGTCTATTTAGAATCAACTTAAACATTCGCCCGAGTATGCGAAATGTATTCAGTATTATACGGGGTCGTTTTTAAGGAATAAAATTCCACGTTATATGCTTAAATTGCAATACCTTCTTGCAGTAAATCCTGCAAATTTTTATACTTTGCAGTAACCGCTTCTATGTGCATATATGAATTTATAAAATAATTTTCGCACTCATGTTGTGTAGAACATAACACTGATAAAAATTTATTTCAAACTACTACATTTCTTATTATGCAACAGCATGTAGGAGTCATAAGTCCTCCCTTCTTTGTAGATAGTTACTTACCATATTTGCCACGCGAGACAGTAGGATTAGCGATCGCTGTACCAAACCTTTCACATACAAAAAACCACTTTACCGGTCTAGGTTATTACATTATTATTGGAAACAAAAAGGTATTCCTAACGTTACTACCATTACTTTAAAGCGTTAAGTATCATTCTAAGTATGTCAATCAACAACTGAAATTGCAATTGACAATACCGCCTGAAACTAAGTTCAGTTTGCTCGCGTTATTTGAAATTATAAGGGTGCTTATTCTCTCAGCTATCATGGCTCTAAACTTAGTAGTCTTACTTGTAACGAAATATATCTTATGTTCAGAGATACTGCTATATATAGATCATTTTTGTAAGACATGATGTGTAAAATGAATCAGGAAATAAGTAACATCATTTTCCTGATAACGAGTTGAAATAAAAATAAACTGTACTTGTGACTGCACATCAGAAGTGAAAACACAATATTAGTTTTGAGTTATTAAAAATATATATTTTAAGAAAGTATTTTTATTAGAAATTATTTTAACAACGTATTGATATAGTAATAAAATTTTCATTTATTGCCTTACCTATCAATTTCATAAAACTTTATCAATTGGATTTACAAGATTACTTTCATCAATTTTAGCTTTTTCCCCCAAAATAAACAAGCCCAACGTGTCTAAAATAGTTTTCACTTCAAAAATCTGTGCTTGCCATGCAGCCTGCCAATCGTGACAACCATGGAAAAAAGGGGGCTATGAGGCAATCTACGAAGAAGGTGTGGACGCTTGATAGACTGTAATAGAACGGATAGATCATGTTCAATACTTTTATTTACAAGATTACTTTCATCAATTTTAGCTTTTCCCCCCAAAACAAACAAGCCCAACGTGTCTAAAATAGTTTTCACTTCAAAAATCTGTGCTTGCCATGCAGCCTGCCAATCGTGACAACCATGGAAAAAAAGGGGGCTATGAGGCAATCTACGAAGAACGAGTGGACACTTGATAGACTGTAATAGAACGGATAGATCATGTTCAATACTTTTACATTGCCACTTGCTAAGATCACCGCGCCGTTAACAAATGAAAGTAATTCACACTTGAGCAATGTTGTTCTGGCTACGTGCTAAGTGACAAATCATGTGTTTTCTGCACCACAGCGACGTGATGACATATTTAACACTCGCGCTAGCTAAGATCGGTATGAAGAAATGTAATATTTGTAAAAAAGATAACGAGGAATCCGTTAAGTTTATTTTAGAAACAAGTTATGTTTGTTTTGTCGATCGCAACTAAACCGTGCTAGAGTCGTGCATTTCTAATCACGACATCAACATTTAATACTTGCTTCAAGAGCCTTTGGCTCAGAATCGAAGTGTTAACGAAAATAAATAGACCAGACGGTGGAATTTGATCTATAATTGTTTGATGCCGCATGTGATTTCAGATCTTATTTGAAAACCTTAAAGCACATTTTAGTTTGCAAAAAGGCAAAATAAGCAAATAGGTCCTGTAACGCCTTAGCTAGCTTTCATAGTCGTCTGCTGCGGCTGCAATGAGGTCGTCGCTCAGATATTTGACAACTCTTCACACTGACAGTAATATGTCTGTAAATCGGAGAGATATAGTACAAGAACTAACAACACAACATTCATTCGTCAACATTTTTCACAACCGTTACCTTTACAACCAATTAAAGTTCACTGCTGAACATGGGCCTTACCCAGGAATTGCCTCATGTCTACCATAGTTGCCATGATTGGCAAGCGGATCGACAACCACAGTTATTTATTTTTAGTCGTTATTAGACAGATGCTGCTGCTCATTTTCTAATTTGTTTCCCTCTGTCGTGTTGCCTCATACGACACTCACGGCATTATTTGCGGTAATGGATATTCTTACACCGCCACTTCACGGTAACGGTTTTTTACAGCGCTGCCGGCTAACTGCTCCGTAACATTCTCAGAAATGGTAAGTCTATGTCAAGCTGAGATACGTAGGAGGCACGAACTCTTCAACATTTGTACTGATATTGACAAAACAAACACTTAAGAATTGTTTTTTTTTAATAGAATTTTACGTGGTAGAGCCATGTCGTAGCTATAAGGATAAAATAGCAGCTTAATGCTGCTGTGTTTCATATGGTGTGTGTAGAGAACCGGAGACCCTTTTTACTGAAAACGAGGCATTCCATCTCAGTCCTCAGGGCTGGCAACGCATCTGCATTTTGATATTTAATTCAAGATAAATGTAGATTTCTATGGGTCATAACATCCACTTACCATCAGGTTATCTGTGTGCTCGTATATCACCCTTATTTTATAAAAAGAACCAACGAATTTAACAATAAGCTTTTATTACTCTAATACAATGCGAAAAATCACCTTGATATACATCACCACTTACCACCAGGTGGAATTATAGTCAAATAGACAGACAATATGTTAATTCCGTTAAAATTTGCAACAAGGAGTAAATCACTTTTACAAATCATCAAATCCATTCGGCTTTGCTCACTTCGTTTATTAATTATTATACGAATGAGTAGTGCACGCCTTCTATCCACACCCTCGCCTGCGGGACCCTCACTAAAGCCAATAACTTGTTTATCGTGCGACTGCGGAAACGAGATCCCTCCTCTGATCGGAAAATATCTCCCAAATTTCCGTGGCGTTGATACGAAATTCACTCATATCTTAGAACAATAGGTGTCTATATTGAGGCGCACTATATACATATTATGTATAATTAATTCAAAAGTAAATCACAAACAGTCCATGTAATATGCACATTCAACTTTTTTTGTAGGAAAATGAGTAAACGAGCACACGGCTCACCTGATGGGTAAGTGACTTCAGAGGACTGAGATGGAATCCCTCGTTACAAATAAAAAGGGTCTCCGGATCTCTACACTCACCATACGATACACAGCAGCATTCAGCTGCTATTTCGCGCTAGTATTCTATGAGAGCGTGGTCCTACCTCGATCCAGCCGACCCATTTGTGATACCACCATAATATAGCTCCATCGTGGCTCAACTACGTTTACGGGTTTTCTTAATAACTTCAAAAAAAAAACAACGTTTACCAAATCGCCTGCCAAACGTAGCAACTATGGCAAAATCCCGCCAATAAAGCAATCTATGGGGGAAGTACTATGTTCAGCGGTGGACTTTTAGTGGTTGTAATGGATGGAGTAATAGGAGGTTATTTTAACTCCATTTATTGGGGGTAACAGGGTTTTATGGCAGTTTTGTCGTTCGCGGAATATGATAGAACGATGCTCCCTATAAAGCCATAGCAGTTTTTCAATACCTACCATATTTTGAGTAATCTGGACTGTAGATACAAAAGATTTAAAAGAATACTCGTTATTTTATTTATGCAATTACGACGAGTAAATCAACGAGAAGAAAATAAAAATCATATTTCTGTGTGTTTGAAGAAATCACTAGTTGTAAATGCAGGCAAGGATGCGAGGGGTGAATAATGGGTTGCGAGGAGGCGATGGCTGGGGGGGGACCTTCCGCACCGTCACCGGAGATTGCGCCCCAGCCTCCTGCGCAAGCCGTCTAACTCAATCATCTGCGTGAAAATATCGAATAAAACTTGCTCCCGGCGACTCTTTAAATGAACACGTAGGTGGAAACGCGTCGATTTGCTGTCGCCTCAGATGTAGTTACATTTACAGGAATTAAATAAAATTTGCACTGCCATTTTTATCTGGACAGTAAATGAAAGCTGTACGTCAGGTTAGGTATCTTTATAATTATTTCGGCTGTGACGACGAATTTCCTGTTAAAACAGAAAAGTCAAAACTTCATTAGCTCACGTGACTACAGCTGTCATGTGGTGTTATGTTCCAAAGAGTGGAAAAAATCATTTGTGAGCGCTTCGCTTTGCACTCCTTTCTCTTGCCGGCGGGATGTCAGAAACAAGCACGCATGTAGCTAGACATCAATCAATGTAGGTTGATTTTATTTTTAGACAATTGCCGAGGACAACAGTGACGTTTTTTTCGACGCTCTGCGACGCGATCTTCAGTCACAAGAGCCATTAGCTCTGTATTGTATATTACTTTGTCTAGTAAAACTAATTAAAATAACTTTTTATAGTGAGCTTTTAGTGTAGTATAGCGTAAGTAAAATTTATACGTTTTAATCAATTATAAAGTCCTTGCAGTTTTCTAAATTAAAAAAAAAGTTGTATTTCAAAATTCTACGTTATGTTTGATACAATGTCAAGAATTATATAAAATAATATGTAAAAAGAAAGATTTCAAAAATCCAATGCATTATGAGACAACATTTAATGTCGCATTAAAGGTCACTTAGGTACTTTACATTTAGATCGTATTATTATTAAACTAATCATGATTTAAACTCATAAATATAACCTAGTATGTTTTTCGCATAAAATATATGGTTAAAACTGACAGGATATCTCAAAAATATGTCTCAATTTACCACGTTATGTTTGTAGTACGAATAGGTCGGCTCGACCGGGGAAGAACCACACTCACACAAAATACCAACGTAAAATAGTCAACACTGCTGTGTTTCGTATGGTTAGTGTAGAGAACCTAAGACTCATTTTACTGGAAACGAGGCATTCCATCTTAGTCCTCAGGGGTAACAACGCATCTGCGTTTTGATTCTTAACCGAAGGTGTAGTAAATTGAGATGTCTATGGGCCACAGCATTACTTACGATCAGGTGGACTGTGTGCTCGTTTGTCACCACATTCATTAAAAAAATATGAGACCCCATAATATCAAGTAACAATTATTAATACAAGAAAAGAGAATGGAAATGAATCGATATGTGAAGGCCATTTTTCAAAACTGAAACATCATTATTCAATACTCTGCCTATCACACGTAATATCAATTAAGATTACGTATACATGGCACGCGTTTTATATTATTCTTAAGAGTATTTCCCAAGATTCCGACAAATTAATTACGTTGTTCTGATTTGCAGCGAGCTAAGCGCGCCAAAGATATAAATGTGACAAGCACAGACGTTCAAAAGCATTTTTTATGTGAATTTAATAGTTATTCACTCGATAACTAAGTGCGTATGGCTGGAACGTAAACTATGCCACAACGTCAATTGTAAGCGACGCCGTCACAAGATATCGCATTTTGTAAAGAACATAGATTCGTTACTCTGCAATAATATTCAAATAATTGATTCATTAAAAAATTACATGCATGCGTCTAATTTTAAAAATGGGGTTTTAATGTAGGGACGGATTACTTGGTCTTATGCCGAATAAATGATTGTTCAGACGATAGCAGCATCGGATATCTGTAGCTACTAAGTTGTTACAGAGTATAAGAAGAGAAAGGTTAGAACATGAAAATGTAAAAGAGTATATCTCTTGATTGTAAACAGAGAAAATATTCGTGATTTTTTGAATTGTGTATAAAAAATTCAGACATGGTGACTATGTGAGATGAAGTAAATAGACATTTGGTGGATTCGGCAACATTTGATTTACCATGTGTACCGTTATCTTATCTATACTAAGAAGTATGTGATATATGTAAGATAAAAGTCAGGAATAATAATTTATGGTGGGGTAATGAGGTACCCAATATAGCTGGCATTTTGGCAGTATGAATGATATAATTGATGAAAACGACAGTTCTTAGACGTCTTAATAAGGCAGAAAAAGTCGTATGTAATAGAGCAGAAAAAGCTAGAGCGAACGGAAAAGAATCATATAAGGCTATCTAATAATTTCCAGGAAACCATCAAAATGTTCTGGAAACTCAATAGAACTGCTAGAGGAAGTCAGAAGAGCCCAGTATGAATCTTCTAGATGACGAGAATGGCTGAATTTATTGTGAATGTTGAAGTTGCGGGTCTAAGTAGATGAAAATAATACTTTGAAAGGGTGTTTAAGTGTGAGGAGATATTATCTGAAATAAATGGACTACGCTGAGCACTTAAATGAGTACCGGTACACTAGTGCAAAGCTGATAAAATTCCACTATGTAAGAGAAAAAAGGTCAAGGTAGGACTGTTAAAATTACCAAGGAATCATCTTGATTCTTATTTTGAGAAAACACAGCAAAGACTCAACTAGAGACACAAGTTTGTTCCGGTACTCCGAGACGTTTTCCCGAGAAATTTTGACACGGCCGGTGTATAGAGCATCACCAGTCATCTACATAGCAATAAATGATGCAGGTTTGCAACATATCATTGATATGCAGAAGAAACAGCGTTGGTGATAGCACGCAGCCTTGTGGAACACCAGCGTTAATAGGCTTGTAATCAGAGCTTGCACCGTCTACAACGACCTTGATGCTCCGATCTGCAAGAAAGCTGGTGATCTAATTGCACAATTTCTCAGGTAGCCCATAGGAAGGGAGCTTCGAAAGAAGCGCTTTGTGCCAAACCCGATCGAAAGCCTTCGCAATGTCCAAACTAACGCCCAATGCCTTCCCCTTAGACTCTTCTGCCACCGCCCATCTATGATTCAGGTAGACCAGAAGATCACCAGCTGATCGACCACGACGAAAACCGTATTGGCGATCCCTAATCAGCTAGTGATTCTCAAGGTACCTCATGAGCTAGCAGTTTACAATGGACTCCATTGTTTTGGAGAACAAGGAGTTGATGGTAATGGGACCGTATCTGGACGGGTCTGAGCGGTCACCTTTTTTAGGGATCGGGTGGACGAAAGCCGTCTTCCATGATTTTGAGACTACGCCTAGAGAGTAGGAGTACCGGAAAAGACACGTTAAGATCGGAGCCAACTCTGGAGCACACGTCCTCAGCACAATTTAGGGGATACCGTCAGGCGCACACTACTTGTGGATGTCCAGGGAGAGGAGTGCTTTGCGAACCGAACACTGTGTAAACCGCGCCTCCGGCATGGAGCACTCAAACCGCGGGATGACCGGCGGCGTACTCCCCCCGTTATCGAGAGTTGAGTTGGACGCAAAGAAAGAGCCTAGCAGAACGGCTTTCTCCTTTTCGGCATGGGTAAGTGAGTTGTCCTCCCTATGCAAAGTGGAAGAGATGGCTGACAGAAATTCCCCTGGACAGCTTTGGCGAGAGACCAGAATGCACGGGTTCCAACATTTTTTCATATGATAGAAATGGACAAATTCGCTTTATGGAAAACGCTAGCCTTCGTTTGGTTTTATTTATAGGGGCTAGTACTTGTGATAGAATCGACGGAACAAATTATTGTTACATTAATAAACAGTTTATTAAAAGAAATGGAAATTGAAATTAAGTACAAGTGAAACGAAAGTAATGATATTTTAAAGAGAAGGGAGTGAAATCATATATGATAAAAAACACACATTCATGTTTGGCAGGGATGGTATACATGACAAAGATAAAGAAAAAAGAGAGAATGAAAGCACTGATGAGGCTCTTCGCTCTGTTGTGGGAGAATGTGAAAAAAATGGCACGAATAACAATTCAAAGTGCTGTAAATCCCTTCCTTAAGAAGCGGTTGTGAAAGTTAAGTGTGGCAGAAAAGCATGAGAGAATATTTAGCACCCAAGAAAAACGTTCATGAAACACGAGCTAACTCTTAATCATAGGGTGAGAAATTAAGTTATAAAAAGAAAAGATATTGCGACCGTGATTAATGAAGAATGCTTGTGTAATTGGACATTTAAAAAGAATGAATGAGAAAGAGTGTCAAAACAAATTCATGCGCAGTCAGAATCGGCAAGGGACGCCCTAGACAGATCAAATTAAAGGTACCGTTAACTGACGAACATGTGTGCGTAGATATATGGATCTGAGGAGAAGAGAAAGTTGAATCAGGATTAAGCTATATTGAAGTCTGTAGTTTTTGTCTATCCTTCTGAGTCACAAGCGCGAGAGCTTTATATATAGTTTTACATTCACAATAAAGGTTTTGTGATGGATTTTAGAGTACTTTAATGATTTGGTATGAATCATATAAATCTTAAAGAAATTAAAATATTGTTTATCATACACATAACAAAAAGAAAGATCCAAGGATCTTTTGCTCACTTATCCTTGCTACAAAGATGGCAAACAATATATTTGAGTTTTGGAACGACGCCAAAATTTGATTTTAATGACGGTTTATAAACGCATATGTCAGCTCTTTTACTATTTTCGCCGCGGCGACGTTTCTATTGTATTGTTTTTAAAATGTTCACAATGTGTCTGTTTAATTTTAAGCTTACGAGCATGTCCGGTAATTGACTGAAGTAGTAATGTGGCTAAAGAAATGTGACATAATTCTAATAATTTCCTGCTCCTAATCATAAAAACAATTTCGAGACAAGAAAACATTAAATTGGTAAGAAAGGCCAGGCGGCCGCATTTCAACCGTCGTCTTCAATTCGTAAATAACCGCACAATAAATATTTTTGCCTTTATTTTTGACTAAGCTGTAAATATCCTGACCTATAACTCAACAGGCGTCTCAAATCGCCGTCCGAATATTTATAAATACGGTAGCGAAGTCTGTAATGCGCCTCGAACAGACAGTTGCTAAATTTCAATGTGCACTACTTTGAATAGGTTCGGCTTTCACGGTGACAGATTAAACTTGATGCTGATTCCTCGCCGCTACGATCCCGTTATAGCTGAGATTAAAGCTAGAAATACATTGACTGATTTTGAGATGTGACAGTGCGCGTATAAATTTTGAATTAAATATATTTAATTAATGATTCACGGTAATAAAAGTGTTATTATTAACTTGGAAATTTTACTAGAATAGAGTTTTTTTTTTTTCAATAGAATAAGTTCTTTAGTTCTTTATTGCCAAGAGGTTATACATAAAGATATTTGCTTAACATTTAATAAAGCTACATTGGTAAATATACCTGAAAACATCTGCAGGCGAACTAGGAGACCTGTGCATTAGCTGTCAGCGCCATATCCCCACCGTTAATTTATAAAAATATTAGGATGCAAGCAAAGGTTATAATCTCAATTACTCTTTAGGACTGCCTCAAGGTCCTTCAAAAGGATTATTATATGATGATGACAAGCATTCTTATATAGGATTTGTGAAATCTATCCTTATAATTATAGTATAATACAACGGCTCCGTGGCGCAACAGCTTAGCAATGAGTTATAGCGCTGAGGTCCGCGGGTTCGAATCCCGCATGGAACAAGTATTTGTATGGCCTACAAGTAATTGTTCCGGGTCTGGATATATGTTCTCATGAAATTTATGTATGTAAACTACCTCCAGGATACAGTAGAAAATCCTAGTATGGAGGAAACGTTTTTTTAAAGAAAAAATAGAAAACGGAAGAGTATTTTTTGTCTTTAAAAACACGCTAAGATATGGAACTACCCGTCCGAATTGAAAAATTCGTTTTGTATATAGTAGCCAAATTCATGGCGAATAGTATAGGTTATCCAGCATCATGCTACACCTCTCAGCTAACCTTTAATATTGATTTGTATTAAGCAAGTCGGAAGAAAAAGTGCTCCCGAACTGCTTTATCCACGTGCGGTGGCGTACTGGTATCACTAACCGGTTAATGATACGTAAATACAATGTTCTACAAAAATATATATCTTTACTCCATCTAAAAAAAATTCCGCGATGCCATGTGCCTATTTCTTGTACATAAACCACAATTAAGAAAAAAATATTATAATTGAAATAATATAGTATATTTAACTTTTTAAATACCCGACGTTTTGAACGCTTTACAGCACTCATGGTCACGGGCGGGACTGAGATGTTCAACGTTCAGATGTCATAGTTAATCGCGGTTACCATAGATTAAAATTTAACTTTTGTTCCGATCTACACATCAGATCAAAAATAGATAGTGTGATATCAATTTTCAATTTATAATATTTTAATGATTTCTTATATTTACGCGAACACTACAAATTGAAATAATACTAGTTTTTTACGGAATATATCGCGTATAATTAACTTTTTAAATACCCGACGTTTCGAATGCTTTACAGCACTCATGTTCTCATGTTGAAAATTGATCGTTACTATTAGGCATGGCATATTAATCCTTACGAACGAAAGTTACTTCATCTTCAAGACAATTTTGCTCTTTATAGCATGTAATTTGGACGCATAGTTTAACGAGATAATGAAAAATTATAATATTTCAACCCTCGACGAGGCCTACGAACGACGCATAACCCCAGCCGCCCGATGAGAACCGAGAGAAACCAATAGTGAGCCTCGCGAGGTCATACGCGTGATATACTCGAGTGAAACCGCGGGGCACAACGAGTAAATAATATTTTGAAGACATTTGAAGCGGTTCACATTAGTGCAGCGCAGTAATAGTTTCCTTGTCCTTATACACTCAGACGGACGTACATAGTCTTTAACTTTACTTTTTACTTTATCATCATCATCACTATCATCACCATCAACACAGCTCCTTATAAGTCTGCTGCTGAAAACAGGCTGCTCTTTGCTCCGAAGAAACGCTACAAAACATGGTCCTTAGCCAACTGCATTCATCGCCTTCCTGCATCTCTTTTGTCACTATATCTAGTGGTGGCCATCCTACACTATGCTTTATCGGTACGAGGCTGTACTCAAGAAACTATTTTCCATCGTTTCCATTTGCTTCAGCTTATTGATCCGTTGCGCTATGTTGGTTACTTTGATTCTACTGCGAACATATAAAAAAAATATAAGTCTATAAAGCAGAGTAACTCCGAGCAATAGCTCTCTCCATAGCTCGCTGAGCTATCTTGAGCTTTCTTATACAGTGAAGGACCACCATCTCAGGTCTATATGTTATCTGGCAATACGCACTGGTTGCATTATTTTCAAGTTTCGTGGTATCCTTAGCGAAAAGACGTGTCGTAATCTCCCGAAAGCTGCCCAGCACAGGAGGATCCGTCAATCGACCTCTCGGTTGAAGTTGGACTTACCTAGTCAAACAAGTTGCCCTGAACATACTCGTTAATAACTTTGAATGTAGTGCTCCTAACAGCTACCGGCCTAGATAAACACGTTACATGTACGTTTACACATGACTTTTGTCATGTCCATGTTCATCTTAAGACCTATCCGTTGGGTGATACTATTGAAATCATTAAGCATAGTGCTGAAGTCTTCCAGCAATTCTACCATAATAAATGTAACGACGCATATTGAAGGCGACTGATGTACTCGAATATTGATACCGTATTCTTTCGTCTCTTTTTTCATTTACAACAAGTTTCCGGGATATAAACCACCTCGTCTTACATCTCTCTACAGCTGGAAGTCATCAAGACTGCGTGCGAGACGAAATTACTTTCAAAAACAGCATATAGACGCCGCTAAATACGTAAATTGGTCTGTAGTTTTTTTGTAGAACATTGAAAAGAAGGCGCAACGCCTCCGACGTAAAGTCAAACAAATTCGTCCATTATAAAAGCTCGAGAGTAGAATAAATGCAGTAGATATGCGATCGCTAAGGAGTATCTGTTAGGGCTGAATCTGAGTGACAGGGCGAGAAATTGTGCGATAAAAGAAGAATGTGGTTTACAAGATAATGCTGTGACCAGAATTAAGGAAAGAACGCTTTGATGGTTTATTCATGTAGAAAGAATGTCACAATTCTGTCTGTCACAGTTCTGTCAAATTCTAGCGGTGGTGAAAAAAATTCCAAATGGCGGAAAACAAGATGGCCGTTATACCAATATTAAAGAGTTATAACTCGGAAAAGATAAGGGATAGTTTGATGGTGCTCGAACAAATGTTGTGGGAACCCACAAGGGTCAACTCCTGGTAGATTTATTTAATATTATAATTTAAACTACAAGTTCGGCATAAAATATAAGAAAATAAAATTTTATAGTAAACAAATGTAACAATCCCTTTTAATATATATATTAGACACAGATATTATATTACTCTTTTCAATATACCTTATATAGTACTCACTAATTACAAAAATATTTATATCAATTTTACCTATTACGAACTCAGATGAAGTAAAAAAAAAGGTAGATATCGCACCTAGAACAAGAATCTGTAACCAATTTTATAACTTTGTGTGAGTCAGAGAAGTGTTGCCACTTTTTTTAAAAGTCCCTAAAAATCGAGATATAATACTACAACTATAAGAGTAATATGCGATGCGAATGCAAAAGTATATGTGTCTGTTTTTACAACTCAATTTGACAATTCAAAAAAGATGAAGCACGTAGAAGGCGTCTGTAGATCATTTAAAATTCTTCTTGATAGATTGTCCAGTGAGCATGTAAGCATCGATAACATATACAAAATATGTAATGTAATACATGTTAAAAAAATAGTATAAAAAATAACTTAATACTAAAGTGTTTTTAGTATTAAGCTATTGTATATAGTTGGAATAAAAAATAAATTTTCATGGAATTAAAAATATACTTTTATAAATGAAAAAAGTATATATTAGTAAATGCAAAATAGAACAAACTCCAGCCGGTGGCACAAGGGAGTATTCTAATTTGTACCCCGGGTATGAGAGATATGAAGTATCAGCCGGAGAGGATACCTGAGTCGCGGTTAAAAAGAGCAAGGCCAACTTCGCCGTCTCCGGCGTTGACACCCGTGAGGACTAAGACGAAATGCCTCGTTTTCAGTACTAAAGGTTTCGGGTTTTCTTCACTCACCATACGAAACAGCAGCATTAAGCTACTATTTTACGCTGGTATTCTGTGAGAGCGTGGTCCTTCCCTGGTCGAGCCGACCCATTCGTGCTATAACCATACTACTAATAGTATAACTGCAGCATGGCTTTACCACGTGAAAATTCATGTGTTATTAGAATATTCGTTGGTAGCCTAAAATCATAAATATTTTTTGTTAGTAAAAATAAATACTCAGTAATTAAATAAACTTTTAGAATTAAGAAAAAGTAAATATTAGTAAATGCAAAATAGAACAAACTCCAGCCGGTGGCACAAGGGAGTATTCTTTTGTACCCCGGGTATGAGAGATATGAAGTATCAGCCGGAGAGGATACCTGAGTCGCGGTTAAAAAGAGCAAGGCCAACTTCGCCGTCTCCGGCGTTGTCACCCGTGAGGACTAAGACGAAATGCCTCGTTTTCAGTACTAAAGGTGTCGGGTTTTCTTCACTCACCATACGAAACAGCAGCATTAAGCTACTATTTTACGCTGGTATTCTGTGAGAGCGTGGTCCTTCCCTGGTCGAGCCGACCCATTCGTGCTATAACCATACTACTAATAGTATAACTGCAGCATGGCTTTACCACGTGAAAATTCATGTGTTATTAGAATATTCGTTGGTAGCCTAAAATCATAAATATTTTCTTTTTTTTTTCGGCTTCGGCGGCATTTACAACTTTTTTCTCACGAACATTGAGCTATAATCTATAATGCTTCTTATCTCATTTTCTCCCACGTTAAATCTTATGAATTTATGTGTCTGTCTCTTTTTACTCTCGCTTTTTCGTTTCATCCAGTTTCAAATCACAACGATGCAAAAGAAGTTTTCACTTCAATACAAGATGATTGATCTAAGATGGCGATTAAAAACCAACAATGACGCATTAAACTAAATTAAAGCTTAAACATGTACAGCAATAACGAAAAAATAACAAAATAAATTAATATTAAAAAACATTTTTTAAAGCAAGCTTTTATTGAAATGGTCTAAAAGTAAGAAAATAAACTTTAAATTAAACCCAACAATTTATTACATAACATAATTTATGTGATATAAAAGCTTGTCGCGAGATTTATCTGTGTACCTAAACAATATGTAACTTGATATTGACATGAAATAATGCTTTTGTAAAACAGATATATCTCGCGACAAGCTTTTATATCATGTAAATTATGTAATGTAATAAATTGATGGGTTTGATTTAATTTAAAGTTTATTTTCTTCTTTTTGGAGCATTTTAATAAAAGCTTGTTTTTAAAAATGTTTTACCATTAATTATAATATTGTCTTGCGATATAAATAAAATAGAGCTTGGTAACCGTGAACATGAAATTGACAGCCAAGTGGTACCGTTGGGTAGTTTTTTGAAAATACTTAATTAATTTAAAAATATAAATCGAATAATTCATGATTAGATTTGTCCAATTCACACAGTGTACTTACTTGGTGATGCATACATAGTCATCTAAAACAGAATAATATAATATTTGAAACATAATCGAAAAAATAATATATGAATAAAGTGGCTCCTATATGGTGCATCTTAAGGCAAAATTTTAAAGTAAAGGAATAACTTGAGAAGTCGAACCGTAACAGTATATTTTCTTAGAGCATCGGAAATACCCTAAATCCGACGTACATTGTAGACCATATTACTAAAGCACTTCCATTTGTGCTCCGTATGGGTTCCTCAGCCAAATTTTTGAGTTATATCCATATGAAGTGAAGACAGTTTATGATCCCGTATCCTCTTTTCTGAAAACGCTTTAGCTAACGTTTCATATTGTCATTTATTTGGCTCCATGTTTTCATGTTACCTAAGATGTCTAAATGAAAATATGTAAATTAATATTGTATATCCGTTTCATACTAGAACTACAATCAAGATAAAATAACAATCTTTACGTGACAGATCTACACAGAAGCTGTAGTTGCTGAAAGCTGCCTGCAGTACGAATGGGTCGCAGAGTTCCAGCTTAAAATAAAAGCATAAGCTACTGTATTTTGTACGGTAAGGGACGAGAACACAAAACCATTATAAGTAATGGTATTACTTTTTTTATTTTGAATCATTTTCTACGATAAAATGTGTCTATGAGCCATTGCATTCACATACAATCAGGGTATCTGTGTGCTCGTGCTTGTCACCTAATTGTTAAAAAAGATTTATGGGAAAAATTTGAGACAGTTGCATTACTTAATGTGTTAAAGAAATCCTAGTATCGCCAACGTCTTGGATGTTTGATTGAGTCTATACATATTAATATTTTTACGCATCACTCGAGAGCCCAAAAATCTAAAGGATTTTGTGAAGCAATAAAGACGGTAGCCGACATTTATTGCTGCGTCCGTGAGAGCATGCTTGCTAACGTAATTGCGTTTCTAGGCGTAGTGACGTCGTTACGCGTCTTTATAGGGCAATTACTGTCGTTATCTGGCATTGATATTGCATCTAATTTATTCATGCCCCCATATATATATGAATAAATACATGCCAGCTGCACTGACCCCTGTATCTTGGACTTTTCTTACAAGATGTTTCATTGAAATAAAACATCTATTATTCTTTGTACAAGCCAAGAAAATCTTCGAAATGGAACGTAAACTAAGTGTGTGCTGCTCAATCCGATGGCTCGATCTGTAATTCAATAGAGTGGTCCATTTTTGTTCACATAATCTGAAACGCTGTTTGATATAAAGCTTTTGTGTGTAATTTTTAAAGTGGAAGTTTTATATAAATGTTTGCAGTAATATGCTAATTTTCGGGCTATGTTGAAATTAAACATGATATTGACATTTATTGCCGAGATCCCATTTACACCACGATCCGACGCGCGCATTTTGACACCTGTCTAGCATATCTATTTATTCCATTTGCCATTAACTCAAATATCCTCATAGTGATTTGCAATAACGAGAACTTTTATAGATTTGTTTTTTATTTTCCTCATTAGCCGATTAACAATGAATTTTTTCCAATCAAAAATATTTACCACAGTTGCCATGCTTGTGCTTTGAGGCTGCTTTATTTTATCAACCTTCCATTTTCCATTTGGAATGTCATCCAAACCAAATTTTGATCACGGCGGCCAGTTTCAACGAACACTAGCAATCTGCACAGGACAGGATACTCTCTATAGCGTACTCTCTATTCCCTCACACACCTAGTCCGAAAGAACGGCAACCCAAAGCGAATGAGGAAATATTGAAAGCAAAACCAACGGCTTTACGTTCTTTCCGAGACACGGGAGTGAGATACCGCCAACTTCCTGGCACCTGATTGCCGTTGCGAATTTTTTGACAGAATTTTTTTCACTTTTTTCACTTGACCAGACGGGATTGGAACCTGGGACCACACGATCTCATTTGGTTTATAACGTTTGAAATAAATTGGATGTTATCGCACCACCATTATTCTTTCTTTTTTACAAGATCTTATGAGCAATTTCATTAAAAATTTAAATGATCATAAAAAATAAGAGAAATGACCATAAAGTAAATAGTGGGTAACTAATCTAAACGTAATTTCTTTTTAATTTCTCAATGAAATATAAAATTAAAATAAATTGGCGCTTTTTGTAACTGTCGTTTATGTCAAGTAATTTGTAACGCCAAAGCTACCATGAAAAAAGAGCAATTTATTATTTATTAGGCTGACAAGGTAAAGCATTCGGCCCAAATCTGTTAAATCTGTTTTCATTACTTTATTTCTTTTTTTTTCATTACTTTTAACTTATTTGTAAATCACTTATTTAAAAATATTTAGGATTAATGAAATAACTCCTAACCGAAATACATTAATAAGTAAGTTAGACTGACTTTAATTATAAGTAATAATAAGTAATAAAAAGCAATTGTTTTCGCGAACACTACACATGGGACGTTAATGACATTGGAACGTCGAACTCCTGTCCCCGCAAGACCATGGGTGCTGTAAAGTGCTCCAAACGTGAATATAAAATAAGTACAAAGTAGAAACTAGTTTTATTTAAATAACTTTGATTATCACTGAATCTACTTTAAATTTATATTCTCCAACTAAAAAGTATACTCGATCCGTAAATATTAGTTGAATCTTGTGAATAACTACGCAGATATTGTGCCCATATATTCATTATACTAAAATCGAATCTAAAACATATCCTAGAAGTCGTTTGAAAGTACAAGATTTGACACCTCTCCTATGGCCTGCATTAACGCTGCTACCAGGCGACTTCTTACATCATATTTTTCATTTAGGAGAATAAAAAAAGTCACGTGTCAAACAAGTAGAGCCACGCTGCAGCTATTATAGCTGTAGCACGAATATGTCAGCTCGATCGGGGTAAGACCACGCTCTCTCAGAATACCGGCATAAAATAGCAGCTTAGTGCTGCTGTGTTTTGTGTGGTGAATGTAGAGAACTGGAAACACTCTTACTGGAAACGTAGCTTTTCATCTTATTTCTCAATGGTGACAACGCATCTGCATTTTGATTTGGCCTTTATCCATAAATACCATTTGAAGTCTATCAAACAATTTGTTGGGTTTTAGGAAACATCTTAATTCGAAAATGTTCTTGACGCAAATCCATTTTTGAATTAAACACAATATTTCAATTTAGCTTGTAAATATGTGGAGGGAACATTGAATATGGAAAATTCATATGTTTAACTGTAATCGTATTTTGAGAATATAAATTAAAACTATTTAGTGTCTTAAACAAAAAATAAAGTTTTTTTTCGTAGGGTGTCATGATGTTATTTAAGAAAATGCAAATAATAATTTGTTTCCTAAAACGGTTAAAAGGTTTCTTACAAGTGCTGACTTCTGAGGTATTCTAAACATACACATACATATATCGCACATGGACAAACATCCAGACTCAGGACAAATATTTGTAGGTCAACAAACACTTGTCCGTCAACCAAACCTTTAGCCCTTGTGCTACCGAGCCATCTCAATAAGCCGTGATTGACTCAAGCAAGCACATACGCATACACTCAAGCACACATCCATGCACGTAAACTAGCGTGCACACACTTTTTTACTTTTAATAATCCAGTTGCCGTTACCATTACAACCCAACAGAAACCACTGTTGAATACAGACCTCCGCCATTGATTGATTGGAGAAAGTCGATGGATACAAGGGTCTCAGAGCCGTGCTTTGTGGTATTCCTCGGGGGAGGTCCATGTTTAGTGGTAGACTTGTAATGGGCTGTAATGATGATGATTAGTGCCGCTAATTTGGTTGTTCACAGATAAATAAATAAACACGTGTGCGGAAATGAAAACCGCGATCCGCCCGTCTTCGCACAGAGGGATTTCTGGATAACGACAAAAGAACCCCCCACCGGGTCTCGAGATCTCGGGGCCCATTCAAACAGACACGAAAAATTTCATCAAAATTGGTCGAGTCCTTTTTGAGTTTTAGCGAGACTAACGGATAGCAATTGATTTTTATATACAACTAGCTTGCCAGGCAGACGTTGCTCTGCCCTTTTCGACGACCCTTTGTCATGTCCTATTAAAATTCGCAAAAAAGAAATGTGGGTCACTCATGGGCACAAAAACTATTCTATCTCTCAAGTTGGAAGTTTGATTAAAATCTGCTAAGTAGTTTAGGAGTCCATCGCGGACAAACAACGTGACACGTAATTTGTTATATTATATTAAGATAACGTAAGATACGTTTATTTGTATTAGAAGGTATAGATTAAATATATTTTTTTAAATTTATTTTTAAAGAAGGGCCTTAAAACATATCATCTGAATATGTAAACGAGAAAATATTTTTAACGAAAATATTACATATTAAATCAGTTTTGGACATGTAAAGATTTATATCAACAAAGTTATCTTTAATCCACTCTAAGATATGTTGGTTTTCTTTAGATAACCCTAACTGTATTTTTTATCTTGTTTCGCACCGTATAAATCAAATACCTACTTAAATTTTCAACAAAATGTCAAAA
The DNA here is from genome assembly GCA_907164705.1 of Parnassius apollo. NCBI lineage: Eukaryota > Metazoa > Arthropoda > Insecta > Lepidoptera > Papilionidae > Parnassius > Parnassius apollo. The sequence goes on from CAJQZP010001037.1 coordinate 16,515,269, forward strand.
CTACGTCTTTTAAATTTACATTCTCAAGGTCAAAGGGGTAAAATATTGTTGACATGAATCTTCCATCCGTTAGATATTTTATTTTATAAAGTTTAGAATCTGTAAGATGTTTTGACAAAGCAAAGTAAATAAATCTGAAAGGGACAGATCGAGCGAATTTATCATTTAAACTTAATTAATTTAATTTACCACTAGATTTGTCATTTTAAAGTTTTATTTCACTAGTTTTTTGTACTTTATTCACCTAACGAAACGAACCGTGTAGTTGCGACAGGGATAAACTGAAACCGGAAATGACACACATCTTTTTTTTATAGGATAGGGTGACAAATGAGCACACAATCCACCTGATGGTAAGTGGTTGCTGTGGCCCATAGACATCTACATCTGTCCTCGATTACGAATCAAGATGCAGATGCGTTGTCACCCGTGAGGACTAAGATGGAATAACTCGTTTCCAGTAAAAAAGGTCTCCGGTACGCTGGTATTCTGTGAGAGCGTGGTCCCTCCCCGGTTGAGCCGACCCGTTCGTGATGTAACTATACTACTAATATAACTGCAGCATGGCTCTACCACGTAAATATCTTATATCTTTTAATTATATACATTTTAATTGTATCTTTCAGATAACAACTCAAACTTATAAAAAGACTTCGGTTACTAACTGCCTCCCGAGCGTGGCAACTATGGCAAAATACACCTATATTCTGTGAACTTTATAGGCTGTAGTGTATAGAACAAAACGAAAGTACTAACTACTACCAAAAAAGCCAACAATTAACAGGAAAACAATACTTCCCACATACTATTTTCAACTTATTTAATAAAAACGGAAAACAATTTCAAAACTATAAATATTATATTACGAAGATATTATATTATGAACAATATTATATTATGAATATTATGAACGTTATTAAAAAGAACAGCTTATAATTAGTATCTTTGTAATTTAAAAATCTGGAATGAATATTATATAAAAATAAAATTAAAAACTAGAACTAAAGACTTATCACGACGACGATTGAAACAAAAAAATTCGGGGACTCTGTCAACATAAGATTTTTATCTCGGCGACTTGAATTCAGATATGAGCATGTTTTTAGTTTATCAATGTGACGAAGCACTGAGACATCTTGAACAAGACAAGATAGTAACTGTGTGTCTTAGATTATGAAATAACAATGTTTGCGTCTGAAGATTTTTTAATATTATGTGGCTATTGTTATCACTTGTTATTATAACTATCTACAATGTTCAAAATTGTCAATGGTCAAAAGATGCTTGCGGGGTGAACTTAGAAGCATAGCTTGCTTGTGTATGCTCTACACTGAGAGATATATTTACTCCGATTGTTAAGTAATTGCCGCGTGTCGATACAGATACAGTGTCTAAAAGCACCATTGAGGCATCGGACAAAATCATTAAAGTATATGTACTTCGTACTAGGAGAAACGATTTTTATACCTACTTGATTGCTTGGAGCACACTTTAGAACCCTAGAATCAAAATTACTTAGTAATTGCAATAAAAACCGCCTCTCACTGTCGCACAAATTTTGTTTGCGGCGAACAGACGTTAGTGAGTAAACAGTTTAATTCAATAAATAAAATTGTATCGCGGTTTTCAGCAACTTCAACACTTACCACGATGCGCTTGGCTCTCATTTGACCAACTATGCGAAGCGATCTATTTATGATTTTTTCTTGACATTTCACAAAACTAGTCACTTCGCCGACAAGGTTCCGCATATACAGGATCATACGCCTTCCAGTCTAGACCGTCTGCTGATCTGGATCCGTGCGCTGTCCAGATCGTCGTTAGATAGTCGTTAATTAAGTGAGAAATTTAACCTAAGTGCAGTGTTCAATTTTCTTTAACGTTGTTGAGTTGGTTATTTCAGTTATTTTTAGTAACTAACTATGTTAAGTCTAATAATGCTTAGTGGGATAGTCACCCTGATAGCAAAAATTGATTTAACGTCCTAGTATCTCGCAAATTCCTTTTATTACTCCAACATTATATAATATAATAATTGGGATTCATTGCATTTTCTTAAGTATTATAAATAGTCAATAGATAAAAAGCGACTTAACTTCATTACAAACAATGTGAAGTTCAAAATCCACGAATGATTAAGAACTGTAAAGAAAATATGTTGATTCCGCATTAAACACCTTTCACGACACTACTCGTCATTCCTTATATTTGACATCCGACATTTGTGCAAGTAGCTTTTACAAATAAAACTTACAAGATGGTGCGAGAGCAATCCAACCTAATTATCAATATAACGTGATTATCAATCTAGACAGTTATATTTAACTTATATCTTGGTAATATAGGTGAGAGTAATAATTCATTGGAAGTGAAAAATATAAAACAAATTTAGTACACTAATAAAATGATTTTGCATGCAATCCCAGAGGGTAGACAGAGTTCAAAGAGCTGTAAGCTACCCGGACAACGTTTGGCCAAAAAAATATTGGGTTGGATGCTAAATTGTGAGAGGTGATAGATAATCACACAGTTACAAACCAAATATCCCATAAGTCGCTTTTTACTACACGCTGCGCAAATAACACAGATGAGACATAGAACTTATAAGTCCCGGACCAACATGGATATTACCATAAGTTAAGCCTTTTAAGAGACGTCTACGTAGACGTCTTGTTGGTGTCCAGAAAAACTCGCGGCTACCGCTATATTTATTTATTTATTTATTTAAAAACTTACATGTAACACCTTAAGCTAAAGGGTACATAGGGCGGACTTAATGCCATGTGGCATTCTCTGCCAGTCAACCCTGGGTGCCAAGGACAATTGTTGGCAGGTGCGACCATTATACATAAATAAGTGAACATACATACACATACATTAAAATATACAAATATACAAAGTACATACATACACAATACATTTAAATATACACACATATAGTATAAATATACGTACAATAATACATACATACATATATATAATATATATATACATGCTTATGAACTTCGTAAATAAATATCCAAATGAACGATATATGTAATATTATGTTTGAATAATATATAATGAAATAAATATTTGTATAAAAAAGAAGAAAAGAAAGACAAGTATTAAGGAAAAATAATGTCAATTAGTAGTTGCCTTCAGTAAATGTTCTCGGAGAATAACTTTGAAAACTTTTTTATTTGTGACATTCTTAATATCATTGGGGAGGGTGTTCCAAAGTTGTAGAGCTTGTATCGTAAAAGACGACCTAAAAAAATTAGACTTATGCTGTGAAAACCTGAACCTCAGACGGTTTGACTGACGGGATGTTCGACCGTCGATCGAATGAAAAAAAATGAAAATTATCCTTAAGATAAGAAGGCGACCTTGGATCGTTTAAAATTGAATAAAGTACAAGTAAAATTCTAGAGCATCGCCTTTGACGTATAGGTAGCCATTTAATGGATGATATGTGGTCATACGTACGTAAACCAAAAATAAACCTTATGGAATTATCAAGACGGCGCTCCAACTTGTTTAGAAGATTTTCTGACAGATCTGGGTAACATACATCAGCATAGTCGATAATAGGTAGAATGAGGGAATGAAGTAGCGTACGGTTGGTTTTGAAAGGTAGGAAATTTTTAAGATGATAATGGGAACGCAAGGTAGCAACAACTTTACGACTAACTTCAGAGGTCTGCAATTTCCAGGTCATAGTTTTATCCATGTACAGGCCAAGATTTTTATGGAATCACAATATGGAATCAAAGTTCCATTATAAATTACAGGAGAGAGATTTCCATAATCAACCTTAGCCAATAATTGCAAACTTCCGAATATTATAACTTTGCATTTGGCAAGATTAACAGAAACGCCATATTTACACGACCATTTTCTTATGGCTTCCAGGTTACCATTTAATTTGTGTATTACAAAGTTAAGATTATTTAAGCCTAACTGTACGTAGAGCTGGAGATCATCCGCATAGAGATGGTACAAGCAATCTAAAACTGAGGAGATAGAATTTATAAATAAGGAAAACATAATAGGAGAAAGTATTCCGCCTTGCGGCACACCAGATTCAATTTCAGCCCATGCAGAAAACCGCTGACCTGAGCGAACTGATTGCTGGTGACCGCGAATACCATCACGTCTACGCCAAACGCTTAATACCCAGACCGGCGACGGGGTGTAAAAGGTGCGAGACGTCTGGTCTCGCACCTTTGACATCGCTGGTATATTTTGAACGTTCCGGATCAAATGACTGACAGTAGATACTTACAGCTAAAGAGTATAGTAATGTCTGACGACCGACAGAGTCGAATGGATCTCAAAGATCACAAAGTACGGAAATCCGAAATAATCCATTTGAATGATCGACCCGAATGACCCGGTTCGTAATCGCGAATCAATAATTGAGTGATCGGGTCACTAGAAATAAATGAATGACACTAGACATGGCAACCCAAGTCAAGCCGTGGATTTATACAAAAATAAAACAATATTAACTAATAAGAAGAATTACTGTTATAACAGTATTACTAATACATATGCGAATTTCCGCGATTGTTCAGGGGTGTTTTTCAACTCTACTACTCACTCGCCGGGCGAACTTATCCAAACCATCAAACTCTCGCAAACTATCCTATAACCTAAAAGCTACTTACGATAATACGATGTTCTAAAATATCCTATAAATTTCGTTCCAATTTTTTTAATAAAACTGCTTAGAAAATTATAATAAATATTATACATATATTTATATAGTTGTATACTTGGTTATTTCTTATATCTTCGTTTTATAACAAGTTTATTGAAATCAATGGCTATTTATGTTAGGGCTATGCGGTTTTGATGGATGTGGCCTCATAAGTATGTACAGGCTGATTTTTCAAATAATATATCGTTATAGCAGTTTTTTAAAATACGAGTAAGTAAGGCTTCCACTTTGATTTGAAATGATCCCAAATTGAATGTGATTTATGGGCAGCTACGTTTTTGCATACCGATCGACTGTTACGAAAGTGTGCGTGCGCAGTCAAATCAGTTAAAATAATGCATTACCACGCATTTAAAAAAAAGATAAAAAGGACAGAATGTTTATTTATTTATTTACACTTTCATGCACAAAGTAGTAGATATGGCGGAGACTTAATGCCATAGGACATTCCTTCCTAGTCAAGATTTTTATAATTAATATTCCTTCACTTTTTGCCTATATTACTCATTCTGAACTATCTTTTTGTATTTGTATTGTGTTATATATTACTTAGATTAGACGCGTTCTAGCGTTTCGTCTATACCTGGAGGGGGTGAATGCAAACAGTTTATACTAATATATAACACAAGAAGTTGAACGGATGAATATACTTCAGTAAACTTTAGTGTGGTAATAACGAAATGAAAATAAGAAAAAGTATTGTAACGTTTTAAACAAATAAACTGACTGACAGATATAACGTCCGACAACCGGCGTGCACTTCTATTCATAATTTAATTACGGATGCCCATTCGTAATTCCTATGCAGCTCACCCACAAACAGTTCCAGTTACATCTCGTATCGAGATAACGAAGACAAATTGTTGTAAGCTATGACGCATAACAAATTATTCTGTCTCACACATTAAAGTCTGCAATATGTGCGACAAGTGTTGCTTTCCTGCTACGGAAGTGAACGCTGCTATTCGCTAATTTAGTTGTTACCGGCTTTAGTCCGACTCCGTGAACGCGAGCTAGCTGGTGCAATCTAATTTTTACTCCAACCCAAGCCACATGGTAATCCTGTTGAAAATGCTCCAGCGACTGTGCTCTTTATTTTTAGTCGAAGCTAGCGCAAACTCTTTTAAAGCGCTACGGAACTGTACCCGCGTTAAATTAGAATAGATTTTGGAATGTATAATATTAAACGGTATATTTAGATTATTCTACTATTCAAAAATAGTCTTAGTAGAATAGTCTAAACTAAATCAAAAGAATTAGAGTTCTGGAATAAAATGTTTTTTATTCCTTATTCAAATAAATGTCCTTTATCTTTTTTATTGCTTTTTGATATGAATTATACCTAATTTTTAAGCATCTTATAAGATTTGTAACTTACCGTGTAACATTCTCAAATAAATAATTTTATATCTAAATAAAATAAGAGTTCACTAGTGTTTACACATTTGTTTAATCTGATTAAGCAGTTACAGTTTTAATCTTATTTAAAAAGAAATATATAAATAATACATTGATACCATATAATATGGGTAACTTACTATGTATGAAGCCATTTATATAGAATTAAGGGCGAAGGAACACAGTCACCAACTGATGGTAAGTGGTCCATAGACACCTACATTAAAATGTATATGCGTTGTCATCCTTTATGAATAAAACAGAAAGCCTAGTTACTAGTAAAAAGGATCTTCAGTTCTCACCATACTAAACACAGCAGCATTATGCTGGTGTGTATCAGATGATGGTGCTCTATATTTTATTATTACACAAATACATTTTATTTATTTAAAAGCTTTATTGTTCTAACCATAAAGGTTACGAAGGTCGGTCTTAATTCCAGTGAGCATTATCTGCCAGTCAACGCATGGCGTAGTGAGAAATTAGTAGCAGGTTGTGATTTCTTAATGATTTCTAAAATTTACACTACACATTGAATAAAACTAAATTTACGGATTGTATCGCGTTTATTTAACTGATTTTACTTATTTTTAATTCCCGACGTTTCGGTTGCTTTACAGCAACCATGTTCACGGGGGGGACTGAGATCTTTGACGTCCCAATGTCATTGTTAGCCTGGCTACCTTCAGTTTTTGAATATTAATTTTTGGTCCGATTTACGCAAAACGAACTTACAGTATCTTGAAGTCTTGCAGTGGTATGCTTGGGTTTGGGTTTAATTTTGTTAATTATAGGATCCCAAGCAGATGGCAGCACCCAACCATCTTCTCTATTGAAATTAGGATGTTTTTTAATTTCAATAGCCTCGCGTATCATCCTTGGTGGGAATCGGTGTTCTTTTGCGAGGATTTGTGGTTTTTTCTGAAACGTCGGGAATTAAAAATAAGTAAAATCAGTTAAATAAACGCGATAGAATCCGTAAATTTAGTTTTATTCAATGTGTAGTGTTCGCGTAAATTTAAGAAATCATTATGTGAACCAGTACGGACTGGTAATAGCAAATAAAATTCGCCGATTAGAAGATCTTAAAACCAAGCGCGCAAGATATATAACATCTTTAAATTTCTTGAAGAGATGCAGAGACCATAATCTCATTCCTACGTGTGTCATCAACAAAAAAGGACATTCGAGGAAGCGCTAAAAAAAGTTAAAGCTGAAAAGTTGTTACGAACGGTGATTCAGCAGAAACGGTTCGATTTACATTTCATAAACAACACCATAGACAATTTGTCCAGTGAACTAAAGACAATTTTAACGACATTTGATTTTAATAATTGCACCGAAACTTTAAACAAACGAGAAACATTAAAATACAATGAATGCAAAAATAAACAAATAGAAAAATACCAAAAATTAATGATCAAATCAAATGCCAACCATCTAAGTCAACGTCAGAACGAAACACAACCGTTGACCACAGACGTAAACAACAAACAACGCACGGTCTATAATCTGTCAAAACATACACTGGACGAACCGACAATAAAGGTATTAGGGAAGGGAATGAACTTCGCATTATCATCGCGAAAAATCCCGTACGAAGAAATCATCTGCAGTGTTGAGGACTGTCTGTTTAAGAATAATATCGGTAAGGAAGATTTGGAGGCTATATGTCAAGATATTTCGTCCTTGTTACGTCATAGTGCAGTGCCGAAACCAAACCTTCCTAAAGACGAATTTACAGCGTTGATTAACTTACCGAACAGACCAGAACTAACGATTCTCCGCGCGGATAAAGGAAACGCTACGGTAATAATGGACACGTCAGAGTATAGTTTTAAAATACTACAGCTTTTATCGGACGTACGTAAGTACATATAAAAAGGTCAAAACAGACCCCACAACTAACACGCTTAAAGCAACTAGCGATTTAATATAGAAATACTCCGAAAAATTAAATCTCGACGTGAATTCGCTAATACCATCATGTACCAAACCACCAAGGTTGTATGGGTTACCGAAGATACACAAACCAAACGCTCCACTACGTCCTTTAGTGAGCCAGATCGATTCACCAACTTATAAGCTGGCACAACACTTGACAAAAATACCGTCACCACTGAAAGGACACACCAGAGCACACACAAAGGATTCATACCATTTTGTTAGTGAGATAAGAGACCTACATCTCGCTGACAATGAAACTATGGTCAGTTTTGATGTTCAGTCTCTATTCACATGCCTACCTATTGAAGACTGCATCTCAATTGTAACTAGGAAGTTAGAAGATAACAACATGCCTGCTGAATATGCAGTATTACTCAAGCAGTACCTCACATCTGGCTATCTATTGTGGAAAGTGGAAGAGTTCGAGGTGTGGAAAGTGGAGAGAGTGTGTGGAAGAGTTCTACAAGCAAGTAGATGGTGTGGCGATGGGCTCACCTGTATCTCCCATAGTCGCCGACATATTTATGGAGGACTTCGAGGAGAAAGCCCTTCTTACTGCTCCTGTAAATCCAAGATTATACAAGCGGTACGTAGACGACACCTTCACAATTTTACCATCTGACAAAGTAACTGCATTTTTAAACCACCTTAACTCTATAAACTCTAAAATACAATTCACAATGGAGTTAGAGGCAAATAATTCTTTAGCTTTCCTAGATGTTTTAGTCATTCGAAATCCTGATAACACTATTGGTCACACTGTGTTTAGAAAAAAGACCCATACCAACCGATATTAAAATGGTGAATCTCGCCATCATCCTTCACAGTTAGCTACCGTGGGTAAATCTTTATTTCAGAGAGCACGAGGGATCTGTGACAGAAAACATCTGGCCGCCGAGCTGCAGCATGTCAAGCAAGTGTTGCAAGACAACAAACTTCGGATCCCGCGCCTACATCACAGTGACCGAGTGAAGCCAGCCACAGTCGAGCGTGTGCCTGCTGTACTACCGTATGTCAGAGGAGTCACAGACAAGGTTGGCTACATCTTGAAGCGAGCTTCCATTAAAACATACTACAAGCCGCCGAAGAAGATTAGTCAATTTTTACCATCCGTCAAGTGTAATATCCCTCTACAAGATGCAGGAGTGTACAAGTTAGATTGTGAATGTGGTCTCTCTTACATAGGTCAAACAAAAAGATCCATAAAAACCCGCGTGAAAGAACAATTCAAGATCAAGATCAAATTCAAGATCGTCCCCACCATTACATCAGATTTGATAAACCACAAATCCTCGCAAAAGAACACCGATTCCTACCAAGGATGATACGCGAGGCTATTGAAATTAAAAAACATCCTAATTTCAATAGAGAAGATGGTTGGGTGCTGCCATCTACTTGTGATCCTATAATTAACAAAATTAAACCCAAACCCAAGCATACCACTGCAAGAATTCAAGATACTGTAAGTTCGTTTTGCGTAAATCGGACCAAAAATTAATATTCAAAAACTGAAGGTAGCCAGGCTAACAATGACATTGGGACGTCAAACATCTCAGTCCCCCCCTGTGACCATGGTTGCTGTAAAGCACCCGAAACGTCGGGAATTAAAAATAAGTAAAATCAGTTAAATAAACGCGATACAATCCGTAAATTTAGTTTTATTCAATTAGTAGCAGGTTACTTAAATACTTAAACTTAATAAATTTACATAGATATAACACACACGCTAAAATAAGGCTTGTAAATTACACTAATACATATGAATACAAACAAATACATAATAATCCATACATAACAATTGTCCTTAAAACCTACATACATGTACATACGCATAAATACATATATACATTCATATATAATGTAGCAGTATTCACACTGCATCGTGATACTTAACTTTTTAACTAAACGGATTAACGAATTTACTGTCTACCTGATGGTTAAATGGCTGTAGCATACTTCAAACAAAAGATGGCTACAGTTTCGTTGCCACCTCTCCGGGCTAAGATGGACTGCCTCACAGCCTGCAACCATATTGGCTTTCTATACTCTCCGCACCAGAACACAGTGTGAATTTTGCTAATGGCGACAGGAATAAATAAGAGTGTAAGTACATACCCAGGCAGACTCGTAGGCAGAAAAAAGTCATACCACAGAGTAACTTCACTGTTAAGTAGTAAAATAGATTATTCTTGATACATTATAGCCTGAACAAATATGCATATAATATGCTGATTACTCTTTTGGCACGTCTGGCGCGTGCAAATATTTCTTTGCTGGATATGTGAGCAACGTTCAAAGAGAAGCTGTATTATTAACACACAAACTAATCCCTACAGCCGTTATAAACTTCAAGATCTATCACGAATGCCAAAAATAATGCCCCTAACTCAAAGGATCTCCACATTGGCCTGGCAGTGTAATGCAATGAATGGGTCATCAAAATAATTTATTCTCACTCGTTCATTACCGCTATATAAATTGAAGTATCTCTAATGACGACGAAAAGGTTGTATATAAAATATGACGCATATTTATAAGGATGTATAAATAGTACAATTAAAATTAATGTGAGAGATTAGGAAGGTCGCAGGAGTGACAACATTTTGTCACGTAATCGGATTACATAAGAACTCGGAACTCCGTCTCCGACATCCAAACGTTTTGTTTTTTTAGCCGGCTTAGGTAGGAAAGGTGATTCCCAATTCAATTTGTGACTTGGTGCTTTTACAAGATGTTTAAGGTATATATATTTTTAAGGAATTACACGCTCAAGTCCGAGCGTTAGTTTTGTAAGCAGATATTTTATGATCGTATGTAACCATTTTTTGTTTAATGTTATTAAAACTAAACCTAAATTATTCACGTTATTAAAGCAAACATATCGTCCATCTTAGGGCGCGTTTAATATTGAAATAATGATTGAATAAAATAATTATAAGACGTAGAAGTGCCAAGCATCAGCTATACTCGTATTATGGCTGTAGCACGATTAACTCGACTGAAGAAGGATCTCGCATTCCCAGAACCCTGAAGCGTAAAAGAAAATTTTCTAAGAATAATGATCGATCGATGATCGACAGTCTACATTAACACTCATGGAGGAACAGTACATCCGTTTTGTTTTAATTATCTATCTTAATTTTTAATGAGTCTATGAGCTACGGCTTCCACTTAACAACATATGGACTGTATTTAAAATTACTTTTAAATAAATAAAGAGGATTAATTAATGACTCATTTCTTCCATGATCACAAAAATGAAATGATTTTAAAAGCCGAGATTATTTTTTTTTTCATGTATTAAACGGCTGCAAATGTAATAAATACTGATACGCAATACTCGGAACAAGTCGACGAGACTAGCCATTGCGAGTGGCCGTGTGTAGCATTTTGTTACACATAATCGGATTAGGGGCGAGTGTCGTCCGCCGGCGTATGCGCCTTGTACGAAGTCCGCATATAAATACGACCAAACTGGATTTCATACGTCTTATTTACCTAAAAGGCACAGCAAACTTGTTGTAATTCTTTAGAGATGGAACAGTTTCATTTTTAAACAATCTCACTAAAACTGAAATGTCACGAAGCGTATAAAATTATACACACTAAAATGTAGACGTGACTATATATAATAAGAGGGGTGGAGTAGGACGGCGGGACTAAACTCGCAGACTTCCATTACACGCATCAATTGGCTCGCGATCAGGTTCACTGGGTAAACCCTTCCTGGATCTTCTTACAAAGTTTATACACGTTTCACTTTAACAAAGTTACATCTATTAATATTTAACTTTGATAGATAGAAAAGAAAATAGAGATATTATAAAAATGTGCAATAAACACTAAAAGACACAAGTACATTAGCTAAGTGATAAAATTAGAATAAAAATAATTCGTGCTCTTATTGTAATCATGCATAGCGTGACATCGAACGTTAGACGCTTAACTATCTAGAAAGCTCGGTAGGTCCAAAGCGGCTACTCTACGATGTGAGATATGCTTCCGGTGGTTCCCGGGAAAGATCTATTTATGCGTGATGTTCCGCACTGTTTGTGTCAAGAAGCTGAGTGAACAGGGCACGAGCGGTACAATCGACAAAATATTTCTCTCCGGAATCACGTCGGGCAGACTGTATAAATGGAGTGCCTCACTTACCAAACTTCAGAAGATGGCAACTAAGGTGCTCCACCACAATTACCGCTTGCGTAACCCTGGGAAAAATATTTTCTCCGTAAATCTAACGTGTAAGTAATTCTTAAAACAGTGATTGTACTTATATATATATAGGGCAATATGTATAGGTATATCAATAATTACTTGTGGATCATTTGCATACGGTGTTGCACCTTAATTCTAACATGCTATCTGTTTATATTACTATTACTTTGTGAAAAGTTAGGTTTCTTCAGGATATACGCTATAGAAACAGGTTCCATAAAATAGTGTCTCTGATTTACACAAAGAAAACTTTAAGTTCTACATTAATTTGAATGATTAAACAGAAAAAAACTAAGACCGCTAGCCGGTACTAACTATAAAAATAAAGACTATAAAACTAAATCACAGTAAATATCTAAATACACATGTTTCTAACACACAGTTGAACATTTTGTTAGCTAATCGATTACATTTTCGATAGAAAAACGATAAGTATATAGTGAAAGTGAATAAGGTTTTACTCAGTTATGCTACAATACTGTGAATTATTCATAATATACTGTGTTTTCTTTGTTACCATTATGCGCAAGTACTTAGTAGAAGAAATTTCCACCTGCAAAAGATATTCTGTTGTTAATTCTCGTAAGATAACACAATTAGGTAATCCCCTGCTACTGTATTCGATAAACTTACCATAATTTGATTATCTATGAAACACTTGGGTAGGTATTTATTTATTTATCTTATTATCGAAAGATAAGAAGCGGAATCAAATCTTTGGAATTAATCCAAAGTACATTTATCCCAGGTTTGTTTTATCTCCCATCTCTTAATATAGTTAAAAGCATTAATGTTATGTGCTAAATTTAATAAATCTACTAAAATATTTTTCAGTGTAGAATACTCGTAATAAAAAAGTTGTTATGTTGTAAAATGAAGAAATATTATTTCATATAAGTAGTAATAGTTCATCTGTATAATATATTCTACAGCCTCAACCAACTCAGCGTTTTCGTATGAAATCCTCGGTATACTAATCTTCAATTCAATAGGTACGTAACGCTACTCTCAAAATTATCATACGTATGCTTTTTACCTAAATAATTTCTTGGTGAAATATAAATATTTAAGAAATATTTTTGCTTTACCTTCTATTGTTATAGACAAATCTGTATTTTCGCGCTCTTGAATTTGTTTTCATATTTTCGAATAAATAGGCTGGAATATGTAAAGCTTTTATGTGTAAACACTTATTTAGAGTGCGCCATTGAACAAGTCAACAACTCTAACATACTCAGAACAGAAAATACAGGAATCAGGACTTTGCAATATTCATTGCTGTTGCATGATATTTATATTTGAACAAATTAAAAGAGACAACTCTCTGTCTTTTCTATGAAAATATAAAATAGACCGTATAAAAGCATTTAATTATTTTATTATTATAAACAGTTATTACTACATTATTGCTTTAAATTTAAACTAATATTGTCTTGTAATATGCTAAAATATTATTTATAATAGTACTAGTGATCTGCCCAGGCTTCGCACGGGTGATTTCTGGAACACGACAACAGCGCCACCTACCGGGTTAAACCATCCAGGCACCTACTTAAATACACACAAAAAAGTCATTAAAATCGTTCGAGCCGTTTTCGAATTTTAGCGACACTAACAAACAGCAATTGATTTTTATGTATAAGAGTAGAAAAAGATTATCACTTTATTAAGCAAGCGGAAGTGTCAGTACTTCCGCTTACAGTCAAATATAGCGTTGCATGTTGACTACATGGACGCAAGATGGCGTTCAACCTTCTTCCGTATCCGTAGTTCTTCCGTAAATCCGATAAGAACAATTATCAATATTATTAAAAAATATTATACATAATTATAAATATTTTTATTATAGAACTATTAATTATTATTTCATTTTTGTGTTCTTACCGTTACAGCCTATAAAAATTTAATAAATAAAATAGGCAGTTCTTTTATTTTTAGGTGTTATTAGGAAGACGCTGCTACCCATCTCCTGGTTTGTTTCCGTCTCGGAGTATGGTCTGGGTAGGGAAACACTCTTATCTACTTCGAGCGCAACAGCAACAGTGTTGCCAGGTTAATGCATTTTCCACAAAAATCAGTGGTTTCGATCCCCTTCCTAGTTGGAAAATATGGCTTTTAGTGTCAAGTGGGTTTCCAAGTGGTTCAGTAGAATTTAGTTTCAATCATTGGAAAGCTGATCACTCAACCATAAAGCCATTTATACGTTTCGAAATATTTTTCTACTTTAAATCAGGAGTATAATATAATAATATTATTAATAATTATATTAATTTATTATATGTAATATGATTACTACCTTATTATATTAATAATAATATAATATAATTACTACTTTATTATACAATACTGCAATGTAATTAACGCACACCCTCAGACACCCCAATTAGTATATTATGTTATAATCATAATTCATACACTGAATTTTTAGTTAAATATTTTTATGCACTGATTATTTATCAAATTAGTTATACTAATTTCCGAAGAATGTTGTGGTCACAGTACAAATCCACGAACGCAAAGACTTTAACCTGCTTGAAATAAAGTTCATTTTTCTTTATTTTTATTGAATAACAGAATTAGTAATAATACAAATAAAACTGCACTCTTAAAAGTCTTATTGCCTTAAGTTACGGTCCATTTCAGTTTGTTTTGACTGTACAGATTTAGTGTGACTGTAATTTACGTAGATTTAATTATTTTTGGGATAAAAAATTACCTATATAAAAAATCATAGGAATCGATTCAGTAAACGATTCTGAACAAACTACTTTCTCAAAGTGCGTTAATTATGTTACATGTTGTATATACTACAATATAATTACTACTTTTAATGTGTACACAATATGGATTCGTCAAACATGACCTGACGTCAGATGATCTATTCCAGTGGCTACAGTATTCGCTGGGATTCCTCGTAGAATATATTATAGTAGTATCTTAATAATCTCAGTGTTATACTCTTCATGTCAAGTGTTATACGTCACTATGCCTAAACAACAGTACTCGCAAAAGTATCGGGATTTTTGGCTTTAACCTAAATTTAAAGGATTACTCCAAGTGAATGAAAGTACTACGGTCAAGTAGCGAAATGAAAGTTTGTGTTTATAGGATACATACTCGTAGTTTATAGGTGACAAACGAGCACACAGTCCACCTGGTGGTAATAGGTTGCTGTGGCCCATCGACATCTTCATCTATCCTCGACTACGGATCAAAACGCGGAATTCAAATGCGTTTTCGCCCGTGAGGACTAAAATGGAATGCCTAATTTCCAATTAAAAGGGTCTCTTGTTATCTACACTTACCATATGAAACATAGCAGTGTTAAGCTCATACTTTGCGCTGGTATTGTGTGAGATTGTGATCCTTCTCCAGTCGAGCCGACCCATTTGTGCTACAACTATACTACTAGTATAGCTGCAGCATGGCTTGACCACATAACCTTTAAACCAATGATAATGGTGCCGACAAAAATTATTTATCTGGAGAAGACAATCTAATTTAATATAGCACTTGATCAATTACTTTTTTTTTAATAACGTTACCTACACTAGAATTTTCGCAAGGATAAACATCCAGACACGAAAAAATATTTTGTAGGTAACACAAATATATTTTGTTCCTTGCGGGATTCGAACCCGCGGCCCTCATCGCTGGATCTCATTGCTGGATTGTTAAGCCACATTGGCTTAACAATGTGATCCGTAATAAGGGCCGAGGACCCGCCTTATATTCTTGGTATTGAGTTGTTGATTTACTAATTGTGTATTGATTAATTGGTTATTGAGATAGAAATTTAATATTTTGTAACACAGATTGTAATAATAGAGGTAACCAATTACTAATATACCTATTATTTGCTTTCGTAATAAAAAAAATTTGCTTAGGGGAAAATTCAGGGATTAATATATTAATATATATAATATATAATAATATAATTTAATTTGCTTAGGGGTAGGGTCGTTTTTTTCGCGTTTTCTGGTGTTTTTAGAAGTTGAATCTGGTGGATAGTGGACAACACTGCCAAGCAGTAGTGCGTGCACTGCTATATTCTGGTCTGGAGAGTATAGAGAGCCATTATAATTACAGGCTGAAAGGAATTCCATCTTATTCCTCTGTGATAATAACACATATTATGTAGTGTTTCGGCTAGTTTTGTGGTCTTGTGGACTAAGATCTCATTCGGATACTCGAATTGATAGAGAAGAACTATCATACATTCCTGTTCGCTTAATGTCATCCGCCCTCAACATTCTATTCATCGGTCAATCGTCGGCGCCGCTACATATTGCTCTCTATCTCACTCTCCTCTCTCTCTCTAGACAAGCTCCGCTGACAATTGACAAAAAAAATGCGTATGTATTAGCACATAGCAATCGCAAGCCTAGTTATCTCTGTTGTAGTAGTCTGCATGATGTCTCTCACAAACATACAAGATATAAAATCTGTGGACACCGATTAATCGTCAACAAGTAGATATGATCGCCGAGTGTCAAATGTCAATGAATGGCGCGCATCGATGACCACAGATTAATCGAGGGTCACCCCACCATGTAGCCTCCTTTGTTTAAAGTTGGTTGCAGGTGTCGATAGACTGTTGTAGCCACTTTCACAGGTCTTACACATCAGGTGCATTGTTATATTTTTTGACACACATATAAAATTGGACACTAAAGACCTCAACTTCTACAAACTTGTACTGTTTTTATAGGATAGGGTGACAAATGAGTACACAGTCCACCTGATGGTAAGTGATTGCTGTGTCCCATAGACATCTACATCTATCCTCGATTACGAATCAAAATGCAGATGCGTTGTCACCCGAAAGGACTAAGATGGAATGCCTCGTTTCCAGTAAAAAGGGTCTCCGGTTCTCTACACTCACCATACGTTACCATTAAGCTACAATTTTACGCTTGTATTCTGTGAGAGCGTGGTCCTTCCACGGTCGAGACGACCCATTCGTGCTACAACTATACTCCTAATATTGCAAAAAACTTGAAAAACATATATCTAAGTGAATAAAAAGTAAGATTAGGTAATGTTCCCTACTGTGCTACAATTTTACTCTTGCCCTTTTCGTGTAACAGATTTTATCGTCATTTTGTCGATATTTTGAAATAGTCACATAAAATCCATAAACTTACAATACTCATACTGAAGCTGGCGTCCTACCTTTTGACGTTTTATGGCCTGCCTTTTAGTCCACAAGTTGAAAATAAAAGTATATTTGTCGTTCATTTCGAAAGGAAAAATTATTTCGGATCATATTGTTCTCATATCACATTGAAAACGGTACCTACAAAATATTTAAAATATATTAGACAAGGTGGCGGTAGAGACTGAGCAGTCGCCCTAATTTAACTAAGCGCGCAACTCGAATTTGATCACCACTGGAACTATAAGTCGCAATTTTAAATACTTTATTTATAAAGTGCACATCAGTTATTTAAGGAAAACATCGTGTTTGTGAGGATACCTAACAAAAATAGACCCTGCGGTGGCTGACCGTTAACTTTCAGCCAGAGTCTGTCCTAGTGTAGGAATGTGTCATTCTTAGTGTAGTCATGTTGGGAATAGTAGTGTTGGAATTAATGGTGACTGGGATTGCACGACATTGTGGGAAGCAGAAAGGTGCTCTTCAAACAGTAGGTAAGACACAGCATTTTATTTTAAATATATTAATTACAAAACTTATGCAAATATTATTATTTTTACTCCAATACTGTGATAATAATACTCCTTTACAAAAAAACTCAAATTAATTATTTTTGCTGCAATAAAAATAGTTAAGTTTGCAAGTGAAAACCTCGGACATAGGGTTCAATTTACCTGACCGCAAAATCTTGAGACATTGGTTTTGTATGTTATTTGAATCTTAAATTTTATTGTTTTGACGTATGTATATGATTTATAGTTTAGCACAACACACAAAAAGAACACACGAAGTTGAAATTCGTTCTAAAATAACAAAATAAAGTAATCTATATAAAAATAGTTTCAAATAATTTTTTTGCAGGAAATCACATGTCAATTACTTTTTATCACAAGTTGAAGTATGCCATCCGTAGTAAAAATGGAATTTACGCAAAAAGATTTTATGCCGAAGATTTTTTATGATTTTGAAAGTTCACGCTCTCTGCAAGGTTGCACTGCTTGTCAAAGGAATCACTTTATTTGAACACCGTAAGGCATTGGTACGCGGAATTCAATCGTGTCATGATGTCGACCCTCAACGGCGATGACTAAGGAAAATGTGGCTACTGTCAGGTGATACTTAGGTATTGGTATCGTTTCAAAACGTATCACTGGAATAGACCATCCACCTTCAGTTAAGATATCCTAAAACCTGACCCTCGGGCAGTTTACTGAGTTCAAGTTCAGCAAGGTTTTTTTGCAAGGACTCATAACTTCCTAGCAGCTGCTAGGAAGTTATGAGTCCTTGCAAAAAAGGTACTTCACGTCAGGACAGCTGCTTACTCTATACAAAGCGCAATTCCGGTCGTGCGTGGAGTATTGCTGCCTATGTGGGTTGGTATGCAAAATGCCACCTAACAGCTTTGGACTCAATGGAAAGCCATGCTAAAAGGCTTATTGGTGATCCGAATCTGGTTAAAATCATCTTTTGGTTTTCGACAAAATACATTTCAAATAGTGTGCTAAGTAATTGCATAACTTAATTCCTCCCTCTACCTACCACCATCAGCGTGTCTTTATGCAAGAGCGTGTGTTTGTCATTCATCCTGAACGTTCTAAACTCTAACCTAATTTTATGCCGATCGCACTACACTGAAGCTTTATCCTAATGTTAGACCGTGTGTTACTCTCTAATCTGAAGCCTTACGCTTATCCTAAGGCGTGTTCTTGTCATTAAAACTGAACGTTCTACACTGAGGACTTACCCCAATGCAAGAGCATGTGTTTGTCATTGATACAGAACTCTATACAATGAGGCCGTACCCTAATGCAAGAGCGTATATTCGTCAGTCGTGCCAAATGCTCTAACTGATGTTTTACGCTAACAAAATCGAGTGTTTGTCATTCATCCCGAACACTCTACACTGAGGCCTTACCCTGATGCAAGAGCGTGTGTTTATTGTTCATTTCAAACGGTTTACACCACTGGGTCTTATACAACAACCTGTGTTGTTACAGCGTGTAGCTGAACGCTGTACACGGAAACCTTACCCTAATGCAAGATCGTGTGTTTGCGGTTAATTCTGAGCGCTCTACACTCAAAACTTGGCCTAATGTGAGAGCGTGTGTTTGTATTTTATGCCGAACGGTCTAAACTAAATACTTACCCTTATGAAAGAGTGTGTTTTTATCTTTTATGTCGAATACTCTTCAATGTAGGTTTTCTTTTATGCAAGAGTATGTGTTTATCGTTTATTTCTGACGTTCTTCAATGAGGACTTACCCTAATGCAAAAGTCAAGTCTTAAGCCATAATATAACTGAACACTCTACGTTGTAATAATGCCTTCGGTTGAAATTTAAACGCAATAACTGCAACCTTCAGTCAGATACAATGATTACTAAATCACGCAACCATTCCATTCATATGTTTTATAATTTTTATTAATAATACAAAGGCATGAACGTATATGAAATCCGTTTTATGATTTATTTTACTGTTGATTAAAAATTTATCTATACGTAATTCAAAAAAGAAGTAAAAATAAGTGAAGTTACAGCTTAAATACGTATCCGGAATACAGACCTCCCCTTATTTCTAAGAGGCTTATTGTTGCATGAATAAGTCAACTAGCGCCATCTAGTGTCAGGAACGAGAGCGAGGGGAGCATTGAGAAAATGACATCACAAATCGCTCAACTGACAGCGCCTAGTCGAAACTCGAACGCTCGATACCTTCCGCGTGTTTACTTGAACATTCTGGATATTTCTTTGCTAATTCAAATATATAGGCGCTGCAAGATGCGATCGAGGCAGTGTTGATTTGGGCGAAACAAGCGAAGCTTCGGAAGTGGAATTAAGTGAATTAGTGTTTTAACTTTAATTGTGTAAAGTAAATTAAAGTGTTAATTTAGGTAATTTTATCGGCAATTTTTATTGTCACGAACCTCAAGCTCGTAACAATTGGTGTCAGAAGTGGGATTAAATCATGCCGATTTTACCTAAGGAGGAAACGGAGGGTGTCCGTACCCGAAGTCAACGCCTGCAGGAGACGGACCAGAGGAGGTTTGGTGGTGCAACGCCGCAGACGTCGGAGGGCCAACAGCTAGCCACGGAGACTGCGGGCCCGTCAGTAGCTCCTACATCTGCAGCACCTGACTTAGGTGCTCTGATGGCCATGCTACAGGAGCAGCTGCAGCGCGGACGAGAGGAACAGGCCCGTCTGTTGAAAGAGCAGCAGGAGGAACAGGCTCGCCAGCAGGCGGAACAGGCCCGTCTGTTGAAAGAGCAGCAGGAGGAACAGGCTCGCCAGCAGGCGGAACAGGCACGCCGATTGGAAGAGCAGCTGCGGGACGGACAGGAGGAACAGGCCCGTCGGTTGGAAGAGCAGATGCTCCTCATGAAGGACCTTCACGCTACCTTCGGGAAGGAGATAAAGGAGGTGAAGGATAGGGTTGCTCAGCATGACAACCGCCTGTCGGAAGCCGAAACCCAAATCGTGAAAGCTGAAAACCGAATCGAGAAAGCTGAAACCCGAATCGACCAAGTAAACAATCGGGTTGACAACGTAGTGGCTGACATGAAGAAATCACTAAACGACCTCAAACTTGGGGATGGAACTACAGCTCCCGTAGTAGCTGCAGCACCTTCGCTACGTGGATTCAAAGTGCCGCCGTTCGACGGGACCTCTTCCTGGTCGGCCTACAAAATCCAGTTCGAGGCCGTCATGGAGGCGAACGGCTGGAATAAAAGCCAAGCCATGACTGCACTCACCCTAGGCCTGCGTGACCAAGCCTTAACTGTGTTGGAAGCTCTCGGTAAGAAAGTGACCTATGAGCAGCTTCTTGAGGCCTTGGAAGCGAGATATGGCGACGCTCATCTGGAACACGTCTTTCGCGCGCAGCTTAAAGATCGCGTGCAGCGCAGCAACGAGAACCTGCAGCAGTGGGCCCTTGAGGTGGAGAAGATGGTTCGAAAAGCATACCGGTCTGTACCTGCGCTCATTGAAGGGAACCTGGTGCAGACATTCATCGACGGCATCCGCGACCTGGAAGTCAGAGCTGCTGTGAGGCTCGGGCACCAGGAGACGCTTAAGGACGCCTTGGCCCATGCACTGGAAGTGGAAGCCGTGCGGCAGGATCATCGTTCCCATCGCGTCAGGGAGGTTGCAGCAGCTACAGTTCGCGACCGCAACAAAGGATACAGCCCAAGGTGCTATGGCTGTGGGGGAAAAGGGCCATCTTCGATCCAGCTGCCCTAAGCGAACCCTAGAAAGGGAAATTGAACGATCTCAGGAGGGTAGTGCGGCCAACAGCACCGCCCAGCAGCGGCAGGGAAACGAGTAAAAGCCAGAACTGCGGGGCGGGTGCTGGCTGATGTTAAAAGAGCCCCAAGGATCTCGATCTCACAAACCCATGATGAGAACAGCCTAATCATAAAGGGCGAGATCAACGGAATGCCGTGTAAGCTGACCATAGACACTGGAGCCTCTCGTACGGTTGTTAGTTCCCAACTTATAAGTCAGTTCCTTGGGGACTCCGCATACAACCGAGAACGCCTTAATTTGGTAACAGCCACCGGTCAGCGTATACCCGTCCGTGGAGAGAAGGAGATGGAGTTGAAGCTAGGCAACGTGATCTACCTGCATAATGTCATCGTGGCTGATATAATGGACGACTGCATCCTAGGCTTAGACTTTATGAGGAATAATTGTTGCGAGATCGACGTTAAGCAAGGTGTTTTGAAATGTGGACAGGAGGAACTTTTTATGGAAGGTGCGTTACCAGGGAACGTGTACAGCATCAAGAAGATTGTTCTTCCGCCGAGATCGGAAACGATTGTTCCGGTTAGTCTTCCTCGAAACGCTGGGCAAGCTCACCGTTGTGTACTTGTGGAAAGGGTAAACGATGACCTTCCATGGAAAGTAGCTCGAACCTTGGTCAGGACCACTGACATCTCAGGAGTACGTGTGCTGAACCTTTGCGACCGGGAACAGATTATAGAAAAAGGCACACTGGTTGGTACTTGTGAGGAAGTGGATTGGTTACGTCAGTGCCAATATATATCGAGTGGGACCCCCAGCAAGGATTCAGAAACGAGAGTGACCACACTTTTGGAAGACTGTCGCAGTGTTCTGTCCCCGAACGAATTGGTCAAGGCGAAGAAGTTGTTACTCAAGTACGCCGATGTATTCTCATCAAATGATGCTGACATAGGAAAGACTGGCCTAGTTCAACACAAAATAAACACAGGAGAGGAATTGCCTATCCGTCAGCGGCCAAGAAGATTGCCGGTAGCACGTGAAAAGGAAGTGGAAACCATGATTGAAGGAATGGTGAAGGATGGTGTTATTGAACCTTCCTCTAGTCCATGGTGTTCACCAGTGGTGCTGGTGAAAAAGAAGGATGGCAGCATGCGGTTCTGTGTTGATTACCGCCGTCTGAACGACGTTACAAAGAAGGACAGCTATCCCTTGCCAAGAATTGATGACACGCTGGACATGCTTACAGGAGTAAAATGGTTTAGCACGCTGGATCTAAAAAGTGGCTACTGGCAAGTTGAAATTGACCCTAAGGACAAGGAGAAAACTGCGTTCTCGACGGGAAAGGGTCTGTGGCAATTCAAAGTAATGCCGTTTGGGTTGTGCAATGCTCCAGCAACGTTTGAAAGGCTGATGGAACTTGTACTTACCGGGCTAATTGGCGATGCCTGTCTGGTCTACTTGGATGACATCATCATCGTGGGCCGTACGTTTGAGGAACACCTTCAAAACCTGGAACGCGTGCTCATGAAGATTCAGAGTGCCAACCTCAAGTTGAGCCCGAAGAAATGTTCACTATTTCAACGGCAAGTTAACTTTTTGGGGTTTGTAGTATCGGAAGAAGGTATCCGCACAGATCCAGAGAAAATCGCCGCTGTCAAGGATTGGCCGGTTCCAAAAGACAAGACGCAGGTTAGAGCATTTTTGGGTTTGTGCTCCTATTACCGGCGATTCGTGAAGAACTTTGCAGATATAGCCAAACCTCTGCACAAGCTAACCGAGGAGAAGCGACATTTCTGCTGGGATGAAAGTTGCAATATCGCATTCCAGGAGCTCAAGGACCGTCTGTGCAAAACACCTATTTTGGGATACCCTGATGCAAGCAAAGAATTTATAGTTGACACAGACGCAAGTGATATAGGACTCGGCGGTGTGTTGTCTCAACGGAATGGTGACCAAGAGGTCGTGATAGCGTACTTCAGCAAGTCGTTGTCAAAACCGGAAAGGAACTACTGTGTCACAAGACGCGAATTGCTAGCTGTGGTAAAGTCGTTGCAACATTTTAGCAAATATCTTCTGGGACGAAAATTTCACTTACGAACTGACCATGCTGCACTAAAATGGCTATTGCAGTTTAAAAACCCAGAAGGACAAGTTGCGAGGTGGATTGAACTACTGCAGGAATTGACTTTGAGATCGAACATCGCAGCGGGAAATCTCATGGCAACGCAGATGCATTGTCAAGAAGACCTTGTCCTGAAGATTGCAAACATTGTACTAGGCAAGAGAGTAAGGAAGTGGTATCCGTGAGGATGCTCAGGGCAGACCACCTCAGCAACGAGTGGAAGGACAGCTTACTACATGCACAGCAGGAAGATCCGGACATCAAGCCGATTCTGGAATGGATAAAGGCCAGTGCTCCCAAGCCCAAGTGGAGTGACGTCTCAGCGATGAGTTCGACCACTAAAAGCTATTGGGCCCAGTGGGACAGCTTGCTGCTTCAGGATGGAGTTCTGTGTCGTAAATGGGAAAACGTTCGGGGAGACAGCTGTCATTTGCAAATGGTTGTCCCTAAAGTTAAAGTACCGGATGTTCTACAGCTGTACCATAATGATTGTTCAGGAGGCCATCTGGGAGTTAAACGAACTCTACTGAAGATCCGAGAACGGTTTTACTGGGTCCACTGTCGAAACGATGTCGAGGACTGGTGTCGCAAATGTACAAGTTGTGCGGCTGTAAAGGGACCTCAGACTCGTAGTAGAGGTGCATTGAAGTTGTACAATGTTGGTGCACCATGGGAGAGAATAGCCATTGACGTGGCGGGGCCGTTTCCGGAGAGTGAAAGCGGTAACAAGTATTTCATGGTTGTGATGGATTACTTCACTAAGTGGCCAGAAGTCTTCGCCATTCCAAATCAAGAAGCTTCAACAGTTGCAGATAAACTAGTTCATGAAGTCTTCTGTCGTTTTGGAGTACCTTTAGAGATTCACAGCGATCAAGGAAGGAATTTTGAGTCTCAAATATTCCAGGAAACTTGCCGAGTTATGGGTACTCATAAAACAAGAACGACTTCTTATCACCCGCAATCTGATGGAATGGTGGAACGATTTAATCAGACATTGGAGAGGTACCTAGCAAAAGTTGTAGACAATCGGCAACGAGATTGGGACAAGCACATACAACCGTTTTTGTTGTCATATCGGAGTTCTGTTCACGAAAGTACAGCAGTGACACCAGCTTTCGCAAACTTTGGAAGAGAATTACGGCTGCCTGCAGACCTGATCACCGGGATACCACCCGATGCTCCACGCAGTATAACCGATTATGCAAATGACTTGCGAAAAAAAATGAATGACGTTTATGAGCACGTCAGACAATCGGGCCAGCAAATGTCTGAAAAGATGAAAACCCGGTATGACCGCAAAATGAACAACAAAGGGTTCGACGAAGGTTCACTTGTGTGGTTGCACAATCCAGTCCGCAGCAAAGGGAAATCTCCTAAGCTTCAAGCTAAATGGGACGGCCCGTACCGGATTGTAACCAGGATCAACGATGTGACCTACCGGATACAGAAAGGCGCAAGAGGGACTCCTAAGATCGTCCATGTGGATCGCTTGGCGCGTTATTATGGGACCGATAATGCTCGGGACGAGCATGTCTTAGGAGGGGGGCAGTGTTGCATGAATAAGTCCACTAGCGCCATCTAGTATCAGGAACGAGAGCGAGGGGAGCATTGAGAAAATGACATCACAAATCGCTCAACTGACAGCGCCTAGTCGAAACTCGAACGCTCGATACCTTCCGCGTGTTTACTTGAACATTCTGGATATTTCTTTGCTAATTCAAATACATAGGCGCTGCAAGATGCGATCGAGGCAGTGTTGATTTGGGCGAAACAAGCGAAGCTTCGGAGTGGAATTAAGTGAATTAGTGTTTTAACTTTAATTGTGTAAAGTAAATTAAAGTGTTAATTTAGGTAATTTTATCGGCAATTTTTATTGTCACGAACCTCGAGCTCGTAACATTATGAAGGCATTAGTCCGCCGCGCTAGTACAATGCGTGTTGGCAAACTTCGCTGATACTCGAGATATTTTATTTCTTAGACATGCAGGTTTCCTTACGATGTTTTGCCTTCAGCTATGAGCAGATAATTCAGCACTTAATTCTACAAATAACAGTTTCATTAGTGACGGTGAGAAACGAACCTGGGTTGCTATTTACGAGCATTTAGCCTCATATATATTAACTATTTAAATAAAATCTTTAATTGAGATAATTAAAATTAGTTTTTGACTAATGTTGTAACGTAACGCCGTGCGGTGGTTCACGTGAAACTCTCACCCCATTTTGTCTCGTGTTGTCATAAGAGGCAACCATAAACAACGTTGACTATAAAAAGAAAGATATTATGGCCTCCGATAGACGACGTTATATTAAATACGTATATAATACTTATACAGTGATGAGGACGAATATCAAGAGTACGATACTATTACTACGAGTGCGTGTGCGTGTGCGTGTGCGTTGCGTGTTTGTGTGTGTGTGTGTGTGTGTGTGTGTGTGTGTGTGTGTGTGTGTGTGTGTGTGTGTGTGTGTTTGCATGCGGGTGTATATGTGAGTTAGTGAATAGAATTATGACTATATATTACACAGCATATGTTAACGCACACGCACACGCACACGCACACGCACGCACACACACACACACACACACACACACACACACACACACACACACACACACACACACACACACACTCACACATCATAAACTTAACAATTTTTTTTAATTAAATTGTTAATTAATTGCTTTTGCGCTTACTTAAGTTAGCACTTAACTATTAACCATAATGCTTCTCTTTTGACACCGTTTAATCCTAATTGTTCATATTATCTTGCTGTAGGTAATACTTACTATAACACAGTGTATCTTTTTGTAATCTTGGGAAGGAGCGGAGTCTCCTAACACAAGTATCATACTTAAAAGGAGATTCCGGCCATTAGTCATGTTACTATGTAAAAGATACTGAATAAAGATTTTTCATTTTCATTTTCATTTTCATTATTACTACGAGTGTTATACAGCATATGTATACATATATAGCAGTACTACGATCGCCCATCCGTTTGTCAAGCTCAGATATTATCTCTTTTCTATGGAAGAGGCTTATGTCCCACTGTGGGTTTTTAAGGTCCATTACGGAATATACAGAAAAAATAACTACAAAGTCCTTTAGAAATGACTGCGTAGTATGCTATCAGATTGTTACGACGTTGATAATTTAAATTATCAGTTGCGGCTCACAGACTTTACTTCAATCTTTTGCTAACAAAAGAATTAATTATTACGCACACATTGCAGAAGACTACTGCGGAAAAAAAACACTCGTTGAGAGACCGGGTGGCTCATTGAGAGTTCCGTACCAAATTGCGAATGGGGTTAAAAGTTTCATTAAGGGTGCATTAAAATTTAAAACCTTCGAAAGATGACAGAGACCAGAGTCACGAGTCGAGATACCTAGTACAGCTATGGCCATTCCACCTGTGTAATGTAACAGTTAAGCGTAAATTCCCACATAGCCAAGAACAAAGTGGAGATTTTAGGCTATCAAAAGAAGACACGAAGATCGGTAACAATTAAATACGTTTGAAATAGTGAATATTTTTTAATCTTTATATATATAAAGAGGCCTTTTAGAAATCAATTATCATGCCACTATCATTGGATATATTGTTACTTATGTATCTACTTTGAAGTCCCATTTGGATTACATTGAAATAGGGAATATGCACATAAATTCGTCAAATATAAAGAATATAATCGTAGATACACGGTAGAGTATTATGTGCGGTTGTGGTTTCTAATACAAAGAGTCGTCGAAATATTTTGTACTATTCACGTTTAAAATTAAAGTGCTTTTAGGTTTTCTTCCTCTTTTGATTAGCTTTTTTAATAAGATATGGAGACAAACGAGCACACAGTCCACCCGATGGTAAGTGGTTTCTGTGGCCCATAGACACCTACAACTATCCCTGATTACGAATCAAAATGCAGATGCGTTGTCACCCCTGAGGACTAAGATGGAATGCCTCGTTTCCAGTAAAAGGATCTACGGTTTTCTATAGTCCCATATGAAACCGAGCAGCGTTAAGCTACTATTTTACGCTGGTATTCTGTGAGAGTGTGGTCCTTCCCTGTCGAGCCGACCATTCGTGCTATGCAAGAACTATACTACTAATAGAGCTGAATTATAAAATGAAATATATACAATATGTAACGTAATTAACGCACACCTTCAGACACCCCAATTAATATATAATGTTGCAAATCCCAAAAAAAAAAAAAAAAATTATAATCATAATACATACACTGAATTTTTAGTTAAACATTTTTATGCACCGATTATTTATCAAAATAGTTATAATAATTCCGGAAGAATGTTGTGGTCACAGTACAAATCCACGAACGCAAAGACTTTAAAGTGCTTGAAATAAAGTTCATTTTTCTTTATTTTTATTGAATGACTGAATTAGTAATAATACAAATAAAACTGCACTCTTTAAAAGTCTTATTGCCTTAACTTACGGTCCATTACAGTTTGTTTTGACTGTACAGATTTAGTGTGACTGTAATTTACGTAGTTTTTATTATTTTTGGGATAAAAAAATTACCTATATTAAATGATAGGAATTAATTCAGTAAACGATTCTGAACAAACTACTTTCTCAAAGTGCGTTATGTTACAATTTGTAAATATATATATCACGCTACAGTTAGACCAGGTATCAGATATTAATTTTATTACACAATACATCTTTTTATTAAAAATACGGCATTGTGAAATATTAAACATAATGTATGACAATCAATATATGATGGGAAAACTGCAATTTAAACTGGAGAAGCATGGGTCTATCGCTATAGGCTCTTCTATACTCTTTTCAGAAATGAACCCGTCAAAGACCTTTTTACGTTACAGATCCACTTTGCAGCACTAATTATTGTCTCGACCAGGGAAGAACTACGCTCTTGCAGAATACTAGGCAAAGAAAATTATAGTTCTAACTTAGCCCTCAAGTGACGAAGCATGTGCATTTAATTTTTTTATGGAGGATACATTTAGGCTGCAGATCCTAGCTTCAAATCACAATTACGAGTAAAGTATTATTTTGTGTCGTGCAATCGATTTACACGCATTATTTCCACACGGGCCAACTTCCAGACCTTGAAAAATTATTTTCAGGATATACAAACACTTGTCAGGTGTGAAAATCAAACCATTGGCCAACTGCGCCAGAGCTAAATGCTTATCTACTACGCTAATGAGTTGTCAAACTTTTTTTTAATTTTCATTGATGTAGTCATGCTCATATTACACTAACGAATCATGAATTTATGACCAATCTGTGAACTTTAGCTGTAATCTACCACACTGCACAATAATCATTTTGTACTATAATATATATATCACAGGCAATTAGCATATTTAGCCTTTCAGTTAACAGTGTAGCTTAGAAGCCTAGCTTTTATACTAAACGGCACCATTCAATTAGCTGCCTGAAAGATATTCAGCCGATGTGTCTAATACAACATTGCACCTATCTTGTAATGCCAGCGACATTACATTTCATAGATACCCTATTAGTGCCATTGAATGATATAATAATTATAAATGTACAGGTATATATAAATACGTATATGTAAAATAGATGTACGCGGGCCACCCTAGCCGCTAACCTACTGTAACTGATATTACACGATAGGTGCAATGTTTTATTAGACGCCATCGAAAGAATTTCATTCAGGTCGTTAGCTAAACAACTGAAAGAATAATTAAGCTACTTGGCTGCGATATATACTGAATGATTTTTTAACGTCTGAAAAAATAAAAATAGCGTGTAACAGGTGAACGGAATAGAAGCCTATGGCACTGAAATTTTACTTTTTATTTTTAATTTACTTTACCATATTATGAAATTGATCTATCTATAAATACTAGTAATTTAAAATAAACTTTCGGTATAAAAAATAACAATAAAACTTTTGAACAATAAATAAATAAATAAAAAACTATCGAAATTGAAATAATACGTATCCAATCAGTAGTATTTATTGATAGATCAATTTCATAAAACGTCAATGTAAAAAAAAATTGTTAAATATCAGTGCCATAGGCTTTTGTTCACCTGTTACACTTCCTGTGTTTTCCAGACGATAAAATATATATATACATATATTGTAATAAGTCCGTATTAAATACCAAGTAATACTCATTGCGCCTCCTACCGGAAAGGGGCTATGGAATCAATCAGTGTTATAAATTGCGTTAATTATACAAGGAATCAAAGGAAAACAATTGAAATATATTTAGTGACTATGATTACACGCATGTTTAAAATGAAACGCAGTGATTTGAGTTAGAATGGCTTGCCATAAAAATGCACATTGTCAAGCAAACAAAACGTACAGCAGAGCGCTAGCGGGTGCGGTGTCCGGCACTGGAGGCCGCTCATTGAACGCTGGCCAATTGAGATAATGGCCACAAATGCAGATGATTACTGACCCATTCATTGGAAACTAGATGTTAGCAACTAGCTGAGTTTGCGATTTATATCATTATATAAACCACTTCTATTAAATAAAGTTACCGTTAAACACTCGACCGATGATACGTCTGTTTACTTTATTCTGTGAGGTAAATTCATTACTGTCCATGATTACATTAAATTTGTTACTGTATTGTTACATTGCAATGGTTCGTTAGAAATAGAATATAGTAACGCAATTTCGCATTCACAATATAATTTATTGGAAGTTTGTGTTTTATGTTCCGTTGAATGAGATGCGCGTTGGAATTTAGTTGCAGGTATACTAGTTACGCAAACGCATTTATGATTGCAACAACATAATATTATATCGAATATCTCGACTAAATTCATTGTAATTATAATAATTTTTTTTTATAAAAGAATATTAACAATGCTAAAAACATTACTTACATTACGAACCCACGACCTTTTTGAGTTCGCGGTCCGCGCCCTGCCATTAGGCTACTGTCGCTTCATTGATAAACATATTACATACACAAAATTCCTCATTAGCCCCTAAACTAGAATATTATACCTGTATTTCAGGGGCTAGAATTACTATTGTAAGAAGTATAGTTACAGTTAATAAAAATTTACTGTTGGGCTCAATCCTTATCCCCATTTCTGAAAGGGTTATGAAGCAACAAGTTTGTCGCACTGTTCCAATGCGTTTCGGATTTTATTTGTCCTTGAAATATTATATAGGTTTCCTCACGATGTTTTCCTTCAACGCCGAGCACGTGGTAAATCAGCAATTAAAATTGCAATTAACAACTTCATTGTAGCCACTGAAGATCGAAATCGGGTTTCTCGCGTACTGTGAAATTTAAAGCGAGCGCATATATTTAAACTATCATGGATAATGTTGATAGCTAATATTTTACTAACGCTAAATTTGACCCTTAGATATGTGAAAAACAAAAGAGCTCTTTGCCTTATACTGGCATCAAAAGGAATAAAAATTATACATACGACATGCTAAAATTTAATTTAATTTGTCCTGTCCCGCCTAGCAACATATAATCAAGATTAGATGAGATATGAACGGTAATCAAAAGATTTTTACAGGTGATAAAATGTAAGCGATGTTTCCAACAATAATTTTTACAAGCGAGAAGCGACCCACCCCGGCTGCGGCTGGATTGGATGTATTTACGTGGGGTTATTTGGAAATACGATAATTAATTATTATCAAGAACTATATTTCTTCTCGATTTAAAAAAAAGTTTTTGAATAAAATATAGTCCAGATCACTCCTGGAATTACTCTCTATCTGTACATAAAATTTCAATACAATCAGTTCAACCATTTCGAAGATTAGCCCGAACAGATAGACAGACAGACAACATATTTTAAAATGGTTATATATATAGACAAAATATTATTAGGTATATACATATCATGATAGCATGCAAATAACACCCGCAGCCCAATAAAACACAGTTATTTGGATTAACACACACTACTTTTTATTTATACGTACTGATTGCTATTATTCGAACTACGAGTCATGTCTGGCAAGATATAGAACTCTGCAAAAGATATGTTTGTTTTGAAAAACATATTGATAAAATGGGCATAATTATTATCATTGAAACAGTTTTTGATATCAACATATTTACTTGTCGCAGATAACTTCTGATTTTATTTTTAGTGAAGAATATTATTAGATACTTAACATAAGGACATTTTGTACTATCTATGAGATGATCACAATTGAAACGGATAGTCGAAATAATTTTTGATAATAACATGATGTTATTTTCGACAAATACTGGTGAAATCTTTTTTTAAGTATGTACTTTCCTGTAGATATTACGGCTTTTTCTTGAATCGATAATAACAGGATGGGCATTTATATATCAAGACTCTTCCCATTGACTTGTATCTAAATACAATCTGATATAATTATTTTATTCTAGAATTTCTGAAATTTATTCTAGTTTTCTAACGAAAGTTTGCCATTTTTCAATTAACAATCTGCAATTTACCAATAAATTATTAATGAACCCCGTTTTTAGGATATATAAAAGTATGTATTTTAATAAATTATTCAGTGACCTAAAAGCATTTTAAATACAAGTTAAAAAGTGACGGGACAGTGCCTGAAGCTAAAAGCAAAAGATTATAAAAAGACACGTTACAACAGATGCAATCGATATGCATAGGCTCCGAGTAACGGAAGTTTATTCCTATAAAAAGATAATTTCAAATGAACGCATAATTGAAATCGACATCTGTGTGAAGATAGGCTATAAATTACGTGAACAGTGATCCTGCATAATTTTATTAATAACGTTTGCAATAAAACGCAACGTAGCATTAAGTCTCGCATGGTCTAATGATTTACAGTCTAACTTTCGTCGTAACGGAGATTTACGGTGTCACTAACGGCTATTTTTGAAGCAGACTCTCTTCACACTTTAAATATAGACTAACAATATAACAAATATTATTTTAGCATTGCTGATGCCTTGAAATATTGCTCTGGTATCAGAACCGGCGAGCTCGTGCTTGCGGTACTGTCCATTTGTTTCTGTGACACTAATTACTTGGAACATTCTGTTATAATTCGTAATAAATTAATGGAGTTCTGTAAAATTTAGGAAAGTCATGTTTATTGATTACGATTCCTAATCAGACTTTAGTGATTCACTGTAAAGAATTTACAATTACCAAAAGTAAAATTCTCGCAAAGAGTTCTCGCAAAAAGTGCGTTGTAAGCAACCTATACTTTATATAAAAATACAATATCCTTATCCAATTAACTCGTCCTACGCTACAAATATTAATACAAACTTATCGCTAATTAAAAAATTCAAAAACATAAAACAAAAATTCATCAAATCTGTGCTAAACGCAATTTATTACTGACAACAATAAAAGACGGTGTCCAGTCGTTTCATATATACCGTACGAAAAACATTACAATGTGTGACAAACGACAAACACAGCAAACCGGATGGTAGGTGGATACTATTGGCCCATTCGCAACTACCCCTATTCTAGGTTATGAATTAAAATGCAGATATTATGTGCGACTAAGACAGAATGCCTAACGAAACGCTTTTTACACTAGTATTCTGTAACAGTTCAGTGGCCTTCGTAGTCACGCCGACATATTCATACTATATAGTTTAAAAATAAAACATATTTCTCTTCTTCTTTTTCATCTGCCTCTTCCAGGTGTTTAAATTTGCTGCCCATCATTGGTCTGAGTATTTTACGTCAGGCGTGAAGTATAAGAGATGGCCGGTAGAGAATGCCTTTAGGCATTGTCCGCCCTTAATATCCTTTTTTTCTAAGGGGACGCAATAAAGTTTTTAAAATAAAATAATAAAATATAACGCCATCTACTGGCAGCCATAAGACTTGTGACATTTCACCTGTTATGATACCCATTAGACAATGGATGGAATGGGTAAGGTGGAATATGCCAATTGGTGAAGCGACAAATGATGAGTAGCTATATTATCAGTGATAGGTAGCTTCTTGCTAGCCGTCTAGCACATTCTTGGATAGGCCATCTCTACAGGATTGTTGATGATAATTTTCACTTCTTAAAATAATACTTTAATTAAACCGCAAAAAAGGAACAAAAAATATCAGAGTTCGTACCGTGTGTATTTCAAAATGAATATATTTAAGAATACACAAATCTTGCTGAGAGAAAGGGAAATAGAAAGAGAGAGAGAGAGAGAGAGAGAGTAAGCGAGAGAGAGATGTAAAGCGCTAAATCTACATGTAATGTTTTTTATACTTAATGCTAACTTCTGATCATGTCATCCAAACACAATATCATAAGTTTTTTAAGAAGAGAATCATAATAGCTTTAAAAACAACCAAATTGTAAACCTAATTCTACTGGATAATAACCTTGACGATGAAAGCTCAAAACGAAGTAGGTAACGAAAGCTCTTCTTAATCTATACAAATAAACAAAATTGAAGCGTCTGTTTGTAATTTCAAGAAAATAGCTTATTACTAAATGTGTATGAAAGTATATACGGTAGGTACTTATAACAAAAAACGCTTTTTTTTTTTTTAATTTTCGTCTGTCTGTTCCGGCTAATGTCCGAACCGGCTGGACCGATCTTGACGGGCGTTTCACTGGGAGATAGCTGATGTTACAAGGAATTCAAAAAAATGAAAAACCCATGAAATGAAATCGTAATAAATTCGACTTAGGTGAAAAC
This sequence comes from Parnassius apollo, assembly GCA_907164705.1. Classification (NCBI taxonomy): domain Eukaryota; kingdom Metazoa; phylum Arthropoda; class Insecta; order Lepidoptera; family Papilionidae; genus Parnassius; species Parnassius apollo. The sequence goes on from CAJQZP010001037.1 coordinate 16,549,719, forward strand.
GCGGGAAACAGCTAGTTTATTATATTTAATAAATATATTTATTTATGGATTTAAACAATAGAGAAGTACAATTTTCGGATTGATAAAATTATATAAGATTCAAACAATACAACTGCAACGCTGTAGTAAGTAGTTAGATTACCGGCCGCTTTATTGTCTAATAATAAAATTTAAATGAATACGCACAACGCGATTTCTCAAACATTTGAAATCAATAAATTATCGCCAGTTTCTTACATCCTATAATATTACGAACTCTTTCTTATCTTTCAGCCAATCATTAGCTAGGCATGTGATATGCGTTAATAAAAGTGAATTGTATAGAAATGACGACAATTGGCACGGAACGACTACGTAGAAATGTCAGGGCAGAGTGAATGGACTCGAGTTTTGTTTATTTATTTTTGTATACGTCCATATAAATGTACCAATAATGCAGGGAAGAAAGATTATGACTATATGTAAATGATAAGTGGATAGTTAGTTTAAAATAAAACGCTGAAGATAACCTTCTAAATACCGATACAAATACACAGATACATAAATATATAATAAACTACCTAAAGAATTCAAATTATTAAGCAAAAGATTATATAAGAAAAAATTGTATAATTAGTTAAAAATTGCTTTTATGACTTTTTTATTTTTATAGGATAGGATGATAAAACATACACATAGTCCACCTTATGGTAAGAGGTTGCTGTGGCCCATAGACATCTACATCTGTCCTCAAATACGAATCAAAATGTAGATGCGTTGTCACCCGTGAGGACTAAGATGGAGTGCCTCGTTTCCAGTAAAAAGGGTCTCCGGCTCTCTACACTCACCATACGTAACACATTAAGCTACAATTTTAAGCTGGTATTCTGTGAAATCGTAGTCTTTCCCCGGTCGAGCCCATTCGTGCTACAGCTATACTACTAATATAGCTGCAGCGTGGCTCCGTGATTTTTGCAAATAAACATTCATGATTTATGATTCACAATATGACATCTTGTAAGAAGTTGTAACGTAATTAATTTCTGTAATCTACAAATCGATTGATGTAAGGTTACAAAATAATATGGCCACAATAGGCATGCTCAGATCCCTGTGACTTAGTGCTTGGGCTATCTTAGGGCAAAAGGTGCAGTGCGCTAGCCAGCTAGCTGTCATTCACGTACGACAGAAATAGGCAACACTTTGTACGAAAGTAGACACGGTTGTTGACATTTAAATTGCCTGCGTAAATTTTACTGGCGTTTAATGCTCAACGGATTGCGTTGGCTACCATTACGTGGCGAGTGTTGCAGAAAAATGTCATGTACGTACATACAATTATATAATCGTTACTATTCTATTAAGCAATACCTGTAGATAACAAATGGAAATTAATTTACAATAAGAGAAGGGGTTGTTATAGTAGTATAAAAATAAACGTGAGAGATATTTGGTTTGCTCTCTCCATATACATATATAGAAATGTCATAAATTAAATTAAACATGAATGAATTAAATCTTGATGTAGTATTTTATTATTAAAGATATTTTTTTTAAATAAGTTTTAAATAAAGTTAAAAACGTTTTAACACTGCCGTGACTTAACACCGAGGATGTTATATCTCTATGGCTTCCTAAAGGCTTAAGCTACAGTGAACTAGCGACTACCCGAGGAAGTAAAGTATATTTATCAATTCATTCTTTAACTAGATTATAAAAAAATAGGTTAACAAAATATACCATTTTAAAAAACCTTCGTTACAATTTATATACTTAGTGTTTTAAATGAAAATCTAAGAAATAAAAATCAATGTGGCATTATTTGAGATTTTCAAAATATCTGCGCATTGGTAGTCGAGCTATAACAACATGGTGGCATTTATTACTGTCGCACTCCATAGCTGAACAGTCCCTGCGCCTAAACTAATATTTACAGTTCCTTGTAAATAGCGAGCGTGCATTAACGCCTACAATACACTAACATAACACTCGTGTTGACAGTACGGACGTTTTACACCTTAAATACACGATTCTGACTTATTTTTTTAAATTATTCTTCTTCCTCGTCTTCATCAGTCTACAGCTGTAAACTGCTGGACATTGTGTTTTCTCATCATAGTGAGAATTTACCATTATCGCCTTGCTTAGCAGTCCGTGTGACAGCAATACTAGACGATTACCCTGTGACCATTCTAAATAACTCACATTTGGTATTTTTATTCCTACTCATTTTCTGTTCATGCGGATGAGTAACGTTCTGAAAATTTTATCAATATTTAAGAAACGTATAAAAGAACACTATCTTACTGACATAATATAAAGTACTGTATTTCTTTATATTTCGGGTTGGAATGAAGGAAAAAATGAGTTAATGTATTTTATTGGTATGTATTTGTATAGCTCATAGTATTTAATGTATTTATTATTTCGCTTTTCTTAAAATTGTGTTATGTATACTGCATTATTTGTTATAATTTTTAATATATTATTATAATTTAAAACATGGAATAAGTAGCAACTTGATAGGAACTTAGTTTGTAATTGTTTCACACAAAATGTGCACAAGTCATTCATAATATGATAGATTTCAGAATTTAATATATTGTAATTGTGTCAGTTTTTTGACAATGAATCTCAAAATCGAACGTCTGACTCTCCCACGAAATCATCATTATTTTTATAATTCTTCGCTGATATTAGAGTAACAAACAAGCTAACACCGTCAATATGATTGCAAGTGGGTTCTGCAGTTTATGGACACCTGAACCACCTAAACAACGTTACGGTTGTCTCGTCATCCCTCAATTAAACAAATGCTTTATGAGAGTTTCTGTAGTCACTTTCTTAATGTGCAAATCGAAATAACAGCGTGTGCAGGCACTGATTTGTACTTTTGCTTGACGGCAAAAATAACAGGGTACTAAAAACCCAGACCAACTTCTAAGCAGAAATGTAGCCTATGTGTTTTCACCACAATGACATTAAAATGTAAAAAGATCTGTGACATCTTGTTCACCGCAATATTTGTAAAAAGCATGATGAAATGCTTCATCAATCATCCGGTTTATGGTTCTTTTTAACATGGTAACTGGTACTAAAATAACAATCAAGTTTTCATTCTGTATTGATCACGAAAAGCACCAATAAAATCAACATAAATTTAAAAATGCTATATAAATTCGCCGTCAATAATATAGAGTCTATGTTAAAAATGCTAAAACCCAATTCGTGAGAAAAAAAAACCTGTCATTCTTTATTTTAACTCTTGTCATACTGTAACGGTTCCCCGGAATAAGGCGTCATTAGTAAAATGAATTTACTATCCGCAAGGGATAAGAAATGTTGACTTGAGATAAAACTAATTAAACAACATAAATCATTCTCTATACTGTTGAGTGGAACGATAGAACACATTACATTAGAAAGAACAAACACTAATCGTTTTATGGCTTTGATGTTAGAGACTTGTTAGATGCGCATTCGGTAAAAGCGTTCATTTTGCATCGTTTGTGAATATGACGTGTGTATTGGCCGTTTTCCAAACATTTTCACCTAAATCAGGATGTCTTTAAGAAAACGGCAACACCTTCCAACTTTCCTGGCCATAAATCTATTGGTTCGTTTCAGGATTGAATTTCATATTTTTTAAATTATAATTTGGTGATATTGCTGTGAAAATTTCCTAGACGAATAAATAATTAATCAGTAACATTAACGTTTTTTTTATCTCGGTTTTGATATGTTAGAGCTATAGAGATATTGTAACGATTAATTATCTTCAAATAAATAATATTGGTAACAATTCATAATCAATAATTTATTGATTTTCTAATCTAATAAAACTATATTCATGCTTGACCCAAAGACTGCAAATAGAAAGCAAGTTACTACAAATGAAAACATTACCACATTGCAGTTTAATAATATTGGCTTTAACACGTATATGACTAGACCAGGGAAGATAACATTTTGTTAGAGCTATTGCTGCGTTTCTACATATCCAGAACCTGTAATCAATTTATTGCTTTTTTTATAATATACTAGAATAATATAATTGAGCAGAAACGCGTGTGGTATACGGTACATTAGCTCAATGACGAATCAAAACCAAAACTTCGCGTTGTTCGCATGTTACTCAAACAAACATTCAAATATACGTATTTAAAAACTTACGTTATGTACGTAATCCATAGTTACGTTTTTTCTTTATTATATATTTGCCTCATAATGAATTTGAAAACGAGAGGATCTACTAAAGCTAAACGTGCGCAGTAATCAACTTGTTATAAAACTATTCAACCAAGTGAGAATTAACAAATTAAAAAAACAAACAAACAAGTCCACTCTATTTATAGTGCTTGATCGTAGTCGATAAAATATATCGATAAACGAATGAGAAAGAAAAGGCGTATCGTAAATAAGCTGTAAGACAAAGGAAATAAAGGGATAATGAAGGTGAGGTAAGCTTCCGGTATTTAAATTTTTATTAAAATTAAAGAAACAGGACATTTTTATGGACTTTTTATTCAATTAAGTTATGATAAACGTCAAATTTTTGTTAAGTTTAAAATATTTAAATAGGTTTACTGACTTTTTATCTCTATCTATCGTCTGTTTCTGAATTTCAATAATAAATTTCAATAAGCAATTCTAATATTTAAATTCTTTTCAGCAACGGGTTTCGTTAATTCTTCGACGTGATTCAAGTCGTCATTTTCAAATGTGTGGAAATGAATGTCTTCGTACTTTTTTACTTTAGGCAGAAGAAAGTCTGTAGTGTAATCGTTTTTAGTATTTTATTCTGAACACCCTTCCTAAGTTCGAGTTCGCAGTGCTAACAAATAGCTATGGTATCACTTGAGGGAAGTATCAGTTTTCCCTTGTCTTTATGGGCAATGAGACTGCCTTCATTGGTGTCATTTTCTGTTTCTTTATATTAGTATTAAAACAGGCAGTATCGAAATGTACACTGCATATGGCGCTGTGTTTCGTCGGAATCCAGGTTTCACTGCTTCTACCCACTTTCTCTTCCGAGAAGGGTCACTGGGAAATCTGAAAATTCGTGTAATTTATGTGTTTAAATATTTCAAGTACAGATACTAATTATAATTTTTGCATTTATAATATTTAAATTTAATTATAAAAATTATTATTATATATTAATAATAATTTTAATAAATAAAGATATTAGATTAGTAGGATACTGTTATATAAGTATTTTAAGTGTTATTGTATTGTACATATCGTTAAAACAAAAAAATTATTAAAAAAAAAGAAAAACGGCCAAGAACGTAGGAAAAAGGGCCTATCGATATATTTTTCGACATGGTCAAGCAATAGTCGGTGTCAAATTGACTCCACAGTTTTAGTCATTTGTTCTGAATGGTACAATCCAGCCATTATGTGATGATTGTCAGATGTCAACAATACATAGAAATATCGACTATATTTAACATAGTTTTATAATACAAAGTTTTATTTTACATTTGATTAAATTTTGTAATAAATAACAATAAATGTAATAAAATGATGTACTTACAAGTAAAAAGAAATAGTGCTGCTTCCGCCGCTATAGTTTTTACACCATTTAACTGAACATTTAGTAATTTTTGGGAGATGTTTTGTTGACAAGTAAGTGCTTGAGACTGACGCAAAAATAAACGACCAAGGCTAGAATTTCCCGGTTACTTACAAGACTGGTATAGCTAAGTCCGCTTATATGTCGGGTCCAGTGGTTAATTCGTTCAAGATCAGTAGTTATGTCAAGTGTTTATACTTATGCCTACAAACCCGAATGATAGATAACCTTTCCGAGTTTACTGCGTGTCTTGGTGTTATTCGCTCTATAATAGAAATAGAGAATAATGGAGATTGCTTTTTTATATTTTAGGAGACTATAATTTGCGCCAGTAATACATGTAAAAATTAAACAATGTATTTAGCAGGGATGATAGATATGATAAGGATATAGAACGACGAGTAAATTCAGGGAATAGAGTGAATGGAGCACTACACTCTATTATGAATAATCAGAATGTGTCAAAAAAGGCACGTATGGTAATTCATAATGCTATGTTAATCCCTAATTTAATGTATGGTAGTGAAAGTTGGGTGTGGCAGAAGAAGCACAAATGTAGAATTAATGCTGTAGAAATGGAGTATGCTAGGGTTGAATCTGAATGACAGGGTGAGAAATTGCATGATAAGAGATAAATGTGGTATGCAAGATGATGTTGTGACCAGGATTAATAAAGGAATGCTTCGGGGATTTGGTCATGTAGTAAGAATGAATGAGGAAAGAGTGAAAAAGCAAATTTATATGGCAGATGTGAACAGAGTCGGGAAGGGACGCCCTAGAAGAAAGTTTATCGACCAAATTGGTGATATTTTGAAAATGGGCCACATTAGAAGTACCCTTAACCGACGAGCACGTATGCGTAGATATATGGATGTAAAGGAGGCGAAAGAGGTATCTCAGGATCGTGCCAAATGGAAGTCCGTAGTATCTGCCTACCCGTCTGGGTGACAGGCGTGAGTGTTTATGTTATATTATGTTAATACATGTAGGACGTGTATGGGTCCGACACTATCCACTAGTAGTAGAACATAATCTGGATAAACTAAAGCCCAAAGTAGGCAGGTTGAATATAGAACGACCTATAAACTGTGCTATATGGGGATAGAGATAGCAGCAGCAAATTGACCTATACCATAACCTCTGTCTTAGATCATCACTTAGTCTTTTTAACATGGTAGAGCCACGCTATATTACAGTTGTAGCACGAATGGATCGGCTCGACCGGGGCAGGACCACTCTCTCATAGAATACTAGTGTAAAATAGCAGCGTATGAATGCTTGCTGTGTTTTGTATGGTGAGTGTAGAGAATCGGTGACCCTTTTTACTGGAATCGAGGTATTCCATCTTAGTCTTAGTAGATAAATGTGGATGTCCATTGGCCACAGCATTCAATTACCTTTAGGTTAACTGTGCGCTCGTTTGTCACCCAATGCTATAAAAAAGATAAGTTATACCTGTTTAGATATTATAAATACATTGTCAGAGGCAGCTATCCAAACATACAAAGTTAAGTGTCGAAAGAAGAAAGTTATGTTATTAGATGGAATAAGCATAATGATTTCTTATATTTACGCGAAATTTTCATTTAAATGGAGTAAGCCCGTTGCGGGCCCCTACCGGGGGGCAAGCCTAAAATTTTATTTGTGGAATTTAGCCGGGCGACCAGCTAGTGGTCGGATTTTCAAAGATATGTCGGGGACAAGGAGATATTTCAAAGCGAAACTAAAATGGTGCCAGGACAGGCAAGAGCAACTTACTAGGTTGATCAATAAGCTTTCGGAATAGGACTACTATTTTTGCCAAATCTTAAGTTCGTTAGTAGCTTAGGACAGAAAAAATTAAATACTATATCAAATTATTATTTTTCTCAAACTTCACATTTGGCTAGAATTTGATTCGTATGATATATGGAGACACTCGAACTTCATGCGATTATTAAATATCCCACCAAAAAAAACTTCTTGTGTTTTCGAAGAACTGCAGTTTTTTTAGCAGACAATGCTTCGTCTTATTCTACAGTGAAATACTGTGTGAATGAAGTGAAATACGCTGAATTTGAACACGGCAGATCAGCACCGGCGATACTCACTCCGAGCGGTCAACGACGGCAGCTACGCTAGAAAACGTTAAAAAAAATCGAAGAAATTTTTAAGGTAAATCGACGTGTAAGAATCCGTTATTTAGCTGAAATTTTATAGTTTGGGACTATTCAGCTTATTTTAACTCATACCATAAAATTCTAAAAGGTAACCGCTCGCTTAGTCCTGCAATGTTATTAGGCACCCAAAACTGAGTTGACATTTCAAAGCTAAATTTTGCAATAATTGAAGGAGATCCAGATTTTTTTCGCTCGATTCTTAATGGTAATTGAATCGTGTTATACGATAATTCAATACATTAACGATTTTAGATGTTGTTGAGACTGCCAAGGCGCTGTAGTGCTTCGAAAATGTTCGCTGATGCTAAGACTGATAGATTTCATTCTGTTAAGCCAAAGAAATCAGCCTAAAAGTTACAGCGTTGTGGAACATAAGAGATTCGTCACGTCTCCCAAGAAATTCGTCACAGAGTGATAACGTACTATCATCATTTTTTATCAAGATTTCTTTTGTCGTCACCTTACGATAGGCTGTGATTTATGCTCCGTATCACACAATTTTTTACGTCTATAATTTACAGGTGACAGTGATAATTATTTTTAAAATATCTACGGAATTATTTTTGCGCAAACGACGCAAAACGTCCATCGTCAACATAGTGTTCATTAGGGGCATCCGGTTATAAATACGACTGTAGTAAAAAAGTGCGCCGGTTCTAGTAGAACGTTATATGACGTACGGATGACAGATGAACTGAAATTGTTTTGATACACTAATATCTGGCTCGAACAAGTAACTTCTACCATTATTTTTTATCACCAACCCGTTTTTTTTTTATTTAGATGCTAATGCAATATATGAAATAAATAAAATTTATTACACTTATTGATATTAAGAATACAATCAATAAATATTAAAATTTAAAGTTATTATTAAAAATTAAAGTGCTTGTGGCTCGATGCTTTTAACGTCGTCCGTTGGAACTTATAATAACACATATTAAGAGTTAGTATAAAATTTTACGATATTTCTGGTCACATAATTTGTTGGAATGTTAAAGTTATTAAAGACGAGTTACATATATATTTATTTCAAGAGCCTGTTAAAAACATTAATAAATTAGAGTTTTTAATATTTTTGAGATTTCAAGACAGCACTTAAATGTAATAATACAGAATTTATTTTTTAATTTGTTAAATTACCTACTATGTCTAATTATCTCACAGAATAACAGCGTAAAATAGCAGCCTAATGCTGCCGACTTTTTACTGAAAACGAGGCATTTCATCTCAGTCCTCAGGGGTGAGAACGCATCTACATTTTGATTCTTAATTGAGGATAAAAATGTAGGCAATATGTATGGACCACAGCATCTACTTACTTTCAGGTGGACTGTGTGCTCCTTTTGCCCTTATTCTTTAAAAAAATATGATGTTTACATATCAGTTTACAAAATAGAAATAAAAATACAGGCGTTTTATTTTTGTTTTTATTATCTGTATCTAAATAAAATACAGTAGTCTTGCCCTACCATAATTAACGCGTCACTTAACACCAGATTTTTAAGACTAGTAAGCCGATTATGATGTTTACATTCAATAAAACGCTTTGAACGGATCCGTTTGCTTCGAGCGGTTTCAGTAATTTTGTTACAATAATGTTGAAACAACTCTATAAAGAGCTTAAATTTGGCAAACAAAAATTAAAAAACTCACGACACATAATAATAATAATATTCACGTCTTTGACGCTGCTCATCGTCACTGGTCTGGGTATTTTATGTCTGGTGTAAGCTAGGTAGTTATACTGTTATGTACGATGCCGTGAGATCTCTCTAGGTTTTCCCATAGTTGCTTTTGTGACACCTACAGAACGAAAAGGATTTGGACCTTTTCACGCCACCGAAAATACATAATATTACTTCATTTTTATATGTGACTTAGTTTTTTTTAGTATATTTCTAATGAACTTTTTAGCGTCCTTAGGAGACAATGGGTGTGATGAAGTGCTTACGCCATTACACATCTATTACAACACACAATATAAGATAACATCAAAAGCTTATTTCAATGTCCATTTTGTTATAAAAAGCTCGAGACTTAATAGTAGTAGTACCCGGTTGACCGAGCTTTGCTCAGTATTTTTCGCTCGGTTTTTTTTTTAATTCGTGTGTTTTGGAAATTATATTTAGATACAAATTACATACTGATGAAATACGAATAATATTTTTTGATCTTAGCGACATAATAGAAAAAACTGAACTGGTTATTTTAATAAAAAATCATGAGTGCAATTAGTTTAATTTAAATTTTCATGTTTTTAAAAAATACTAAAAAAGGGCTCGAAAAAATAGATTTTCTCAAAAAAGAAAGGAACTTGAAAAAAAAATTAAAAAAGGTCGGTCGGTCGGTCTTGGCTCGAAAATCGTAATACCATGGGTATTACGATTTTGTGACCGCCCAATATACCAATTAAGCTATTTGTAATCATTAATAAACTGTCAAAATTTACCTTCTTATTCTAACGATATTGTAGCAGTTCTTCATTGCCTAAAAACACGGACAAAAAGACATTTACTAAAAATAAATCCTAGCTAGATCGATTTATTGCCCCCGAAACTCCCTGCACACAAAATTTTATGAAAATCGTTGGAGCCGTTTCCGAGATGCCGATTATATGTATACAAGAATTGCTCGTTTAAAGGTATAGGATTTGTCAACCATGTTTTGAAGCCATTATTTTGAACATTATGTTGAACTCCCGACGAAAACAGGGGGGGTGTTATAAGTTTGTATCGGCATATTTATATATCTGTGTATATGTGTGGTCTGTCCGTGGCATCATGGCTCCTGAACGGGTGCACCGATTTTGTATAATTTTTTTCGTTTGAAAGGATTATTTTCTCAATCGTGAGTGTTTTTAACTACGTTTCAAGAAAGTCTCTTTTTGTTTGAGGGTTTCTTTTAATTTTAATCTCTACATAGTATAAAACATAATGGAGTCTTTTGTAAACGGCCAGCTCATGAGGTACCTTGAGGAGCACCTGCTGATCAGTGACCGACAAAACGGTTTCCGTCGTGGTCGATCACCTGGTGATCTTCTGGTCTACCTTACTCATTGATGGGCGTAGGCAGTACAGTCCAAGGGGGAGGCATTGGCCGTGAATTTGGACATAGCGAAGGCCTTCGATCGGGTCTGGCACAAAGTACTTCTTTCGAAGGTCCCTTCCTATGGGCTTCCCGAGAAATTGTGCGATTGGATCACTATTTTTCTTGCTAATCGGAGCATCAAGGTCGTAATAGACGGTGCATTCTCTAATTACAAGCCTATTAACGCTGGTGTTGGTGGTGGTGTATAACAAGGCTGCGTGCTATCACCAACGCTGTTTCTTCTGCATATCTATGATATGTTGCAAACTGGTAACATTCATTTCTATGCATACGACAGCACTGGTAATGCCTTATACACCGGCCGTGCCAATATCATAATAACACCGCCAACTTTCTTACACCGGACTGCTACTGAGAATTTCTCGTCAGAAAAACCCAATAACTGTTTAAGGCCTGGCCCGGGTTTCGTACCCGGAACCCCATGATTAGCCACCGCGTCTAGACCAACGAGTAAGTACTCTTTTATTATTACAATTACAAATAACAGCTTATTATTTTTGATTTATGTAATAATCCTCCATATCCTTTATAATGCCCGAGTCTATGCGCATGCACAGATGCATTCTCTATTCCTTCACTTTCATAATCCGATAGGACAGTAAACCGATACAACCGGAAGGTATTAGGAGCAGGACCAACGGCATTACGTGCTTTCCGAGGCACGGGGGTGGGACACCGTCAACTTTCTGACTCAGGGCAGCTACAGCCGGGCAAAACTTAATGATAGGTTTTTTGGCCCAAACCGGGATTCAAACCCAAGACCTCATAAACAGCAGTCGCATTACTACAAACACCAGACCAACGAGGCAGTCAAAGTAATAAAGTAATTATTTTACGTAGAAGCGAGTGATACAATCATAGAAAACTGGGTGACGTAATATTTCGACATATTGAAACTGAAATAATGATTCTGAAATATAAAATTCATTTGCTGCCAAAGAACAGATATGCTGTGGGTCTTGCAAAACGCTATAAACTCAATATTTTTAATGTATTTTCCTACTCTACCTTTTAGTTTAATTACAATTTCAATAACTGCGCAAATTTACTTTCACACGTTCAATGTTATATTATTAAATACGCTATACAAATAAATGATTATAATCTATTGTTTATATATATATATATATATATAATAAAAAAATAATAAAAAAAATATAAAAAAAAAATATGTTAATAATTTATTATAACAACTTCGATCATTTTAACACAATGTGTCCGTCCGAATTTTAACAATAAGTAGAAAACAATTTACGGTTTTATGGTAAATTAACAGAAATAACTCAAAAAGTAGAATATGACCTAAAATCCTGAGACACGAATTACAATAAGCCCAGAATATTTTAAAATGTAAATCTCAAACAGTGTGATATCAGCTAACCTGAATTACAATCAAGGTCAAGGAATGAAAAAACGACTTCGATTCATACATAAAATATTGAGGGACGACCAGATGTATTGGTCGAAAGTATGAAATGACGAATAGAAAAGTCAGAAATACTTACTTCAAAAGTAAAAACGTCTCAGAAGAAGCGGTGCAGTTTTATTAATGTATAAGGAAGTGGAACGATAATTTATTCAAAATGGCTTTACTAATGATTTCTTAAAATTACGCGAACACTACACGTTGAATAAAACTGTTATTTACAAACTTTATCGCGTTTAATGACTACTTTTTTACTTAATGAACAGAAAAGAAATAGTAATTGAACGCGATAAAAGTATAAAATTATTATAAATTCAATGACTTTACTACATGAGTAAAAGAAACCGCAAACACATACCAAATATTTGGTGAACACGGCTGCCGGCGCCGTCTCATAATCTACATCTTTATCTACACTATCTTTGAATGCCGGCAAGTCAATAAAAACCTTCCAAACTCGCTTCAACTATAAACTATAACTAAACAATTTTATTCTCATATTTGGGTCGAGATTTGTTTCAGGACAGGAAGTGGATATAAAATTATAACTAAATAAAAAATTAAAACGTTTCATTATGTATTTATTTATAATTTGTTTTATTTTTGACATTAATATTATTCACATAAACCGCCGAGTAATTAAAATTTTTATTAGTACCGCAGGAATTCGAACCCGGATTGCTCGCGTACTTTAAAATCTAAGGCAAGTCTTTAACCCGTGAGCTACTACGGCTCTCAAATATAAATTATTTTTTTTATTTCTTGCTTATCTCCTATTCACTATGTTTTCAACCGATATACCTTGACATAAATTATTACCTTTGTAAATAAAGCATTTGTGCTTTACTTACAAAAAACATTAAAAAATTTACATGTGGCAATCCTTTACCCGTAATCGATGAATATTTCTTGTTTTATTTTACATTCTCTTAAATTATAGTCATGTTCTAGAAGTTCTCAATTCGACGGTCGTCCTTTTTTGGATGTAGGTAACATCATACCGCTATCTTCGTCATATGTGAACTGATTTTGATGACTTTTCTTCAGCAGTGGTCCCATATATTTTATACGTGGTAGGACCATGCTGCTGCTATATTATAGTTGTGGTACGAATGGGTCGGCTCGACCGTCGAAGAACCACGCTGTCGCAGAATAAAAGCGTAAAATAGCAAATTAAAATGTTGCTGTTTTTCGTGAGTGGTGAGAACTGAAGACCCCTATTACTGAAAAAACGCATTCCTTAGGGGTAACTATGCGTCTGCATTATGATTCTTAATGAAATAAAAATGTAAATGACTAGTGGCCACAATATCCACTTACCATGAGGTGTACTGGGTGCTCGTTCGTCAATCTTAATTTATAAAAAGTATAAATTTGAAGAAAGAATCCAACCCTTTTACGTCATACCATGTAGATAATTTGAAAAAATAAGCACATATCCGAAGTTAAGGTACTTATCGTTATAAAAGCAATTTATACTTTTGATTGGTGAAAATTGAAATAAATTTTCAACTATATGTTGCTTTTTATACTTTAGCAAAATAATATTTTAGTGGTATAAAAACGTGTAATGACGGTGTAAGAATATTACCTGCCCCATATCTTCCCGAGGGAAAATGAAACAGGAGATGGGCAGCTGCATCTTTCTGATAATAACTCAAAATAAAAAACCTGCGGTTGCCAAGCTGCTTGCCAAGTTTAACAACTATGGCATAATACATATGGCAATTTATGATAGAGGCCTATGTTTAGCTTTATAGGCTGTATCCAGGATGGATTGATAAAGTTTGAAGTCATCATTATTCAGACTCTATATTATTTGCTTCGCTTGCTTATATATGCCTTACTTATATATGCCTTGCTTATATTTGCCTTGCTTATATATGCCTTGCTTATACCGATTTTTTTTATTATATTAGAAGGGTTACGATGAAGTTGTAAATATTTCTATTGGTAAGGGGCTCCTGCAATAAGTGAACACCTAAAACAAACATCTAACAAAGAAGGATATAAACACTGCCGTAATTTATATATATATATATATATATAAAAAAAAATAAAAATATATATATATTATTTGGGTTATTATAGTATAAATGAATACATAAATGAAAATAACCCCTGGGAATAAGGTGATCGCCACCATGCTGGTTCTGTAAAAATTCATTCAAAATTGTAACAAAATAAATTTATTATAAATATAAATATCTTTAAAAAATCCCACTGGGTTTCTTGCTGGTTCTTCCCAGGATAGAGGTTTTTTTGCGAACCAGTGGTAAATTAAAAAATGACTCAATAAGTATTATATAATTATCTATGTTGCATAAAATCATTCACTTCATTTCATTTCATTTCATTATGTCTATATTATGTAATGTAAAGAATGCAATTATTAATTATACACTTTCGATTGCCGAATATACGTCGCCACTATGTCACCGATGTTACATTCGTACTTTCGCAGTAAGATAAATAATAATGTACTCTGGACCGAATTTCGGTTACGGCAGCCGGTCTCAACGGAGACTAATCATCTGCGCAGAACAGGATTATAGTGCGAGAATGTATGCGCAAGCACACGTGCACTCTCTATTTTCTCACTTTCATACTCCAAAGGAACGGTAATCCGAAACGACCGGGGAGTGATCTGGCGCTGAACTGCTTTTTTTATAGCATTGGGTAACAAACACTCATTCCATCTGATGATAAGTAGATGCTGTGGCCCACAGACATTCACATTTATCCTCAGTTCAGAATCAAAATGCAAATGCGGTATTCTGTTAGAGTTTGGTCGTGCCCTGGTCGTGTTACAACTATAATATAGCTGCAGCGTAGCTCTACCACATAAAACGTACGTGCTTTCCGACGCACGGGAGTGAAACATCACCAATTTGATGACTCCGTGCTAGGTACTACTGAGAATTTCTTGACTGAAAAACACGATACCTGATTTACGCAAGGCTTCGTCTTTGAATTCTTTCATTTGTTTATCTTAATGTTTTCAGGTTTTACGTTATAACTATATCTCTTGTCAGTTAGAGTGGTAACGAACTTTAAAAGAAGAATTTATAAGCTATCGTTAAGTTTACCGCTATTCACTAATTGGAGTCATGAAGCATCTGAAACATGATAAAATGACGACGCTCCGAAAATTCTGCAGTGTGTGAACACGTACAGGAGCGCGCCGTCACTACACCAGATTTGATAGATCGCAAATCCTCGCTAAAGGACACCGATTCCTTCCAAAGATGATTCGCGAGACTATTGAAATCGAAAAACATCCTAATTTCAATAGAGAAGATGGCTGAGCGCTATCATCTGCTTGGGATCCTATAATTAATAAAATTAAATCCCAACCCAAGCATACAACTGCAAAACTTCAAGATACTATAAGTTCATACTGTATAGATTGGAACAAAAATTTATAATTTTTATTTGTGGATAACCGCTGTTAACTATGACATCGGGACGTCGAACAACTCAGTTCCCACCGTGACCACGGGTGCTGTAAAGTGCTCGAAACGCTATAAAATCGGTAAAAACTAGTTTTATTTAGCTTATTATTCCCCGGTGGCCCCACTGTTCCTGGCTACGGCGGCGACCATGGTAACGGTGGTGCAGAGGGTGCTAAGAATCTCCGGTGGAGGTTCGGTTGCCACCTAAGACCACTCGATCTGGCAGCATACAACGCATGTACCCTGAGGACTGACGAGAAGATCCTGAAGCTGGAAGAAGAGATAGACAAGTTGCGCTGGAATATTTTAAGATTACCGAGGTCCGATGAGATGGGGAGGATACGGTAATTCCCGAATCCGGCAACTTGTTCTGTCATCGGGAGTGTGACCACCTGTCCCAAGGAAGAGTTGGATTTATCGTCGACAAGTCTCTCGTTAACAACGTTGTAAAGATTGGAAGGGTGGCGCACCTTACTGTTACTCAGAATCACCAAACGGTATTCGCCGATGTTCATACAGGTTTACGCACTGACCTCAGCACATCTCGATGTACGAGGATATTTCTAGAGCCATGAATTCATCCAAAACTCACTCACTATACGGTGTTAGAGGGAGACTCCAACGCAAAACTAGGCACAGGAAAAGGCGAGGGCTGAAGGTAGGGAAATTTGGAATAAGGCAATAGAACTCAAGGTGCTGGCACCTGGCCAACTTCATGGAGAAAGAGGGACGCTTTATGATTAACTCTTTCTTCCAGAAGTGGCCTCACAGAAAGTGGACCTGGTCGATGAGATTGACTTCATTATGACGACTAGACGGCAACTGTTCAGTGATGTCTCAGTAATAGTAAGGGTGAAAACTGGCAGCGATCACCGAATGGTTAGAGGCACACTGAACCTAAACGTTAAATTGGAGAGGTCTCGTCTAATATAGTCAACGCTCCGTCCCCCTCGTGCTCGAACTGAAAGGTTTCGGAACCATGGATCAGCTTGAGTCACCAAACTGTTTTCAGTGCCTAGAAGACTGCAAAGCGGTGGACGATATGAATGACAAGCTCGTGGAAACTGTCCATGCGGTCTGAGCTAAGTTCTGCAAGACCCGTCGCAGAAGAACACAAAAACTCTCCAATCACACTCTTAATCTCATGGCTGTTAGAAGGGAAATGAAAACGCAGTCTTCAACAGGTTTAACAGCATACAGGCAACTGATTAGACAGATCTCCAAATGCATGCGGCGGGACGTACGCAACTTTAATACAGCTCTTATTGAAGAGGCGATCAAGCGAAACCAGGGCTCCAAAGTCTTTGCCAGAGATCTGTCTGTCAGAAAGAGCCAACTGTCAAAGCTAAAGACCGACCGAGATAGTAGCATCGTTTCCGGGATACCTGAGATTTTGAGTGAGATTGAGAAGTTCTACGGGCAGCTGTACATATCATAATTGGAGCCACACGCAAGTGTGAGTGACGATCCAAGAGCAAGTCTTATCAGACACCATTCTGATGATATCCCGGACGTCAGCCTGAGCGAAATTTGAATGGATCTCCAGCACCTTAAAAACGGCAAGGCCCCAGGCGAAAATGGAATTACTGAAAGCGGGTGGAAAACCGGTACTTAAAGTCGTTCATGAAATCTTCTATTCCTTCCTCCATGGTGGCACTACTCCGGAGGCGTGAAACAGAAGTGCGGCATTCTTGTTCTTCAAGAATGGCGACAACGCTCTCTTGAAGAAGTACAGACCGATTTCCTTTCCGAGCTGCGTCTACGTGCTGTTTTCTAGAGTCATTACGAATCGTCACGCACGCAGACTCGACGACTTCCTGCCTCTCGAACAAGCCGGTTTCCGAAAAGGCTTCATTAAAATAGACCACACACATACAATTTGGTAGATTGTACAGAAGACCGAAGAGTACAATCTGCCACTTTGTCTTGCGTATGTGGACTATGAAAAAGCTTTTAATTTTGTCGACAATTTTCAGCAAGCGCGAACCATCAGAGCTACCACGGCTGTTTTAACAAAACAAAGATCATGTTTGATGTCCATGTCACACCTATGCCGTTTACCTTGGACAAATATTCCGACTAAGTAAGTTCAACTTCGACCGAGAAGTCAATGGACCGATTCAATTCGGCTTAGCAACGTTCGGAAATTGCGACACATCTTCTCGTCAGGTATACCTCAAAACCTGAAAACTGGATTGTACAATGAATGAGTGTCGCTAGTGATGACTTATGGATCTGTGACGTGGTCCTTCACTGATGGCCGTATGAGGACGCTCAAGGTCGCACAGCGAGCTGGAGAGGGCTATGCTCAGGGTTTCTCTTCGTGATAAACTTAGAAATGAGGATATCCGCAGTAAAACCAGAGTAACCGACATAGCTCAAGGGATAAGTAAGTGGCAATGGGCCGGCCATATAGCTCGAAGAACCGACAACCAATGGGCAAAAAAGTTTTTCGAGTGGCAGTCTCGTACCGGTAGGCGAAGTGTAGGATGACCCTCCACTAGAGGAATGACGACCTGGTAAGACATGCAGGAGGTCGATGGATGCAGGTGGCTCAGGACCGTGCTTTTAGGCATTCCTTGGGAGAGGCCTATGCTCAGCAGTGGACTTGTGAAGGGCTGTAATGATGATAATGAATGATCAGTCTGGTATCTCAACTATTATATTACATAATATAGTATCCCATAACTGTTGAAAAATATCTCTTCGATCGAAATAAATATTTTTAAATTAAAGAGGCTGCTTAAATCACTTGATTTTAACAAATCTGCTGGTCTTGATGGGCTTCCGGCTATTTTCCTAACTAGGTGTGCCGAAACTGTCTCTTAATCTTTTTCAAATATTTTCAAAAGATCCATTTCTGAGAGTTCAATGCCTACAAGGCAGAAATCAGCATGTATAACACCCGTTCATAAAAAAAGGTACTGAAAATCAAATTGAAAGTCATCTTCCTATCTCAAAATTAAGTCTAATCGCCAAATTATTTGAAAGAGTTGAATATAGTCAGTTCTATCCTGCAATCTACACTTTTGCAAAAATTATCTTTTGTTGGTATCAGAGGTGATCTGTTACGATAGTTAACATCTTATATTTCAAACAGATCACAAGCTGTAATTGTAAAGTTTACATCTATCTGGATGGGTGTGCCTTCTGGCATTCCTCAAGGTTCACTACTTGGCAATCTGCTCTTTGTCATATTTATCAACAATATTGCTGAATGCTTTGAGAACTTGGAGTTTTTGCTCTTCGCCGATGACATGAAAGTTTTTAAAGTAGTTAACAATTCTTCTGATACTAATCTCCTACAAAACGATCACGATAACTTATATAATTATTGTATCTGTAACAAACTAGATTTGAATGTTTCGAAGTGTAATTCTATATCTTTCAGTCGGAAGCGTAATATACCACATTTTTCATATATATTCAAAGGTTTTGCAGTTACCACATGTGATAAAATTAGGGATCTTGGCGTTACTATCAATCAACATGTTGAAGATATCATTAATAAAGTATATAAGGCTCTGGGTTTTATTATTAGGTCTTGTTACAAACTCCGTCATTTGAAATCAATGAAAATATTGTTTTGTTGTCTGGTTCGTAGCCATCTCGAATGTTAAGTATAGAATCCTCAATATATAATATACACCAGCAATATCGAAATATTTGATTTGTGTGCTCTCAATTTCTGATACCTAAAGAAGTCTCAATTGAAGTGTTCTCGTCTTTATCTCCTTCCGTTGTAAACTAGGC
The DNA here is from genome assembly GCA_907164705.1 of Parnassius apollo. Classification (NCBI taxonomy): domain Eukaryota; kingdom Metazoa; phylum Arthropoda; class Insecta; order Lepidoptera; family Papilionidae; genus Parnassius; species Parnassius apollo. The sequence goes on from CAJQZP010001037.1 coordinate 16,569,180, forward strand.
GCTATACAGCTGACCTGGTCTTACTAAATAAGATTTTTCAGGATCTTTTACACTGTCCTGACTTTTTGAAAAGATTACATATCTTTCCCTCTCGTTCACTGCTTTATAATAATCCCTTACAATTATGTTCATGTAGATCAAATTACAGGCGAAACTCATTCTTTATAAGAGCATGTAATTCTTTTAATAGATTTACTAAGGACTGTGAAAAGACTGATCTTTTTTTATACAAGTGGTACTACTATTTGTAAATTGATAATAATCTTAATATATATAAATTACGTGTCACGTTGTTTGTCCGCGAAGGATTTCTAAACTACTGAACCGCTTTTAATCAAATTTGCACACCATATGCAGTTTGAGCCAACTTGAGAGATAGGATAGTTTTTTTGTCCATGAGTGACCCACAATTTTTTTGCGAATTTAAGGATTTTTAATAGGACATGACAAAAGGTCGTAGAAAAGGGCAGAACAACGTCTGCCTGGCAAGCTAGTATGCATTTAAATTGTTAAATCTAATTAACACCAGCGCACAACTTATATTACTTATATACCTACTGGATGATTTTTTATCGTCTGTAAAAAACAAAAAAGAGATATTTTACATTTTTTTTTGTTTTACATTAACATATTATGAAATTGATCTATCAATTAATACTACTAATTTGAAATAAACATATTTTAACTTAATAAATCATCATCATCATCATTACAGCCCTTCACAAGTCCACTGCTGAACATCGGCCTCCCCCAAGTAATGCCACAAAGCACGGTCCTGAGCCACCTGTATCCATCGACCTCCTGCATGTCTTACCAGGTCGTCACTCCATCTAGTGGGGGGTCGCCCTACACTACGCCTACCGGTACGAGGCTGCCACTCGAGAACCTTTCTTCACCATCGGTTATCGGTTCTTCGAGCTATATGGCCGGCCCATTGCCACTTCAGCTTACTAATCCGTTGGGCTATGTCGGTCACTCTGTTTTACTGCGGATATCCTCATTTCTGAATCTATCACGCAGTGAAACTCCGAACATAGCCCTCTCCATAGCTCGCTGAGCGACCTTGAGCGTCCTCATACGGCCAGCGGTGAAGGAACACGTCTCAGATCCGTAAGTCATCACTGGCAACACGCACTGGTTATTATCCAATATAGTTTTCAGAGATTGAGGTATACCTGACGAGAAGATGTGTCGTAATTTCCCGAACGCTGCCCAGCCGAGTTGAATCCGTCGATTGACCTCTCGGTCGAAGTTGGACTTACCTAGTCGGACTATTTGTCCCAGGTAAACGTACTCGTCAACAACTTCGAGCATAGTGCTCCCAACAACTACCGGCATAGGTATGACATGGAAATTAAACATGATCTTTGTTTTGTCCATGTTCATCTTAAGACCTATCCGTTGGGAGACACCATTGAGGTCACTGAGCATAGTGCTAAGGTCCTCCAGCGATTCTGCCATAAGGACTATATCGTCGGCAAATCGAAGGTGAGTGATGTACTCGCCATTGATGTTAATACCGTATCCTTTCCAGTCCAGTAGCTTGAAAACGTCTTCCAACGCAGCGGTGAAGAGTTTCGGGGGATATAACATCACCCTGTCTTACACCTCTCTGTAGTTGGATAAGTTTCGTACTCTGGTTCTGTACTCGGAGAGCCATCGTAGCCCTTCTGTACAAACACTTCAGCACTTCAATATACCGACAGTCAACTAGGCACCGCTGAAGAGACTGTAGCACCGCCCAAATTTCGACGGAATCAACTTTCTCACAGTCCACATACGCCGGGCAAAGTGGCAGATTGTACTCTTCGGACTTCTGTACAATTTGCCGAAGGGTATGTATGTGGTCTATGGTACTGAAGCCTTTTCGGAAACCGGCTTGTTCGGGAGGCTGAAAGTCGTCGAGTCTGCGTGCGAGACGATTCGTAATGACTCTCGAAAAGACGCGTAGACGCGGCTCAGAAGGGAAATCGGTCTGTAGTCTCAAACTCCTTTCTTAAAGAACAAGACCACCGCGCGTCTGCTCCACGCCTCCGGAGTAGTGCCACCATGGAGGACGGAATTGAAGAGCTTCTGAAGGACTTCAAGTACCGGTATTCCACCCGCTTTCAGAAGCTCCGCTGTAATTCCATCCTCGCCCGGGGCCTTGCCGTTTTTAAGGTGGTGGAGAGCCATTCTAATCTCGCTCAGACTGACGTCCGGGATATCATCGGAATAGTGTCGGATAAGACTTATGATGAGGATGAAGAACAGAGTCATGCTATCTATATTAAACATGAAGAAAGCTTGAAATTAATTGTCTAGTGTTAGAATCTCAATGTTACGATAGATTATCCTTCAAAATGTCTGTAACAATTTACTATCAAAACGTACGAGGTTTGAGGACTAAAACGGAGGATGTTCTTAAAAATATACTTATGAATAATTATAGCTTAATTGTATTTACTGAAACATGGTTGAATAGTAATATAATGAACAGTGAATTTATAGATAAACGTTACGTTGTATATAGAAAGGATAGATCATGCTCAAGATGTTCAAAGAAAGACGGAGGAGGTGTGATGGTTGCAGTGTCTAAAAATATTCCTTCTTCTCGAAAATCAAATTGGGAAAGTAATGCAGAAGATTTATGGGTATCTATTGATGTTAAAACTAACGACACACTCCAAAAAATTTCTATCTGTGCCGTTTACTTACCTCCTCCTGTTTCTTCTGAAACTTTATCTAGCTTTTTAGAAAACTCTACTGATATCATAGATATATCAGATAAAGTCATAATATTGGGCGACTTTAACTTAGGTTTTATTGATTGGTCCCGTAAGTCGGATAGTGACCCATGTATTGCAACAAATTATGGTTCGAAACTAGGACTCTCTCTTATTGACTTTATGGCTGTCAATAATTTATCGCAAATGAACGATGTGTCTAATGTTGATGGTAGAATACTAGATCTAGTTCTATCCAATGTTGATTGTTTAAATGTTACTAAATCTATAAGTATGCTTAGCAAAGTAGATCAAAAACATCCTCCAATTTTGATATCGATCCCAAAACTTACTTCCGAGTACCTCAAGCCGATAATAAGCCATCGTTACAACTACTTTAGAGCAGACTATGGCAATATTGTACCTTACTTGAAGAGCATTAACTGGCAAGTGGAGCTAGAAAAATGTCAAAATGTTAACGAAATGACTAATATATTTTACCACTTTTTAAATATAGCCGTAACATCCTATATTCCTAAAACAAGACCTAAACTAACTAAATTTCCTTCGTGGTTTAGCAATTCCCTAATTAAAATAATTTCCGAGAAAAGCAGAAAAAGATTAAAATATTTGAAATATAAGAACCCTCGTGATCAACTAGAATACGAGCTTCTTCGCGAACGTGCTCATAATGTAAGTAGTCAATGCCTTTTTAATTTTAAAAAAAGAATTGAAAGCGATATTTCTAAAAATCCAAAAAGCTTTTGGCGTTTTGTGAAGGACAGGCGCAATGGTGTATCCAATATCCCAGCTATATTGTATCAAGCTGATCAGGTCGCAAACACCGGACCAGATATAGCCCAAATGTTTGCAAACAAATTTTCATCAGTTTTTAGTAAAGTGGCTGCAAACGACGGCGGTGACGTATCTATGTTCAATAATTCATGTTTAAATTCTGTAAAATTAACTGAAAGAGACATTATAGGTGCAGTCAAAAAGCTTGACATTTTCAAGGGAGCTGGCCCAGATGAGATTCCCCCTGTGTTCGTCAAACGTTGTATCTCGGCCTTAGCGTTACCACTGGCTATTATTTTCAATCAATCTTTGCGTGATGGAGTATTTCCTGATATTTGGAAAAATTCAAAAATCGTTCCGGTATTTAAAAAAAGGCGTCATTAATGACGTTAGTAACTACAGACCGATTTCAATTATTTCATGTATTCCTAAATTGTTTGAATCCTTGATATGTCCAATTATTACGCGTCACTTAAGCACATGTATATCAGACCATCAACATGGGTTTAGGAAGGGCCATTCGATTGAAACTAACCTTGTATCATTTATGTCGTATCTCTGTAAAGAAATTGACAAAGGACAGGAAGTTGATGCTATATATATGGATTTTTCTAGTGCATTCGATAAAGTCTGTCACTCGCGCTTAATTAACAAGCTAAAAAGATATGGGGTATGTGGATCTTTGCTAGAATGGTTCCAGTCTTATTTAGCAAAAAGACTTCAGTTTGTGGTAGTGAATGGTTACAAATCAGAAAGTTATATAGCGTTCTCAGGCGTTCCGCAAGGATCGCATCTGGGTCCAGTCCTTTTTGCTACCTTTATCAATGATATAACTTTTGAAATACGCAACTCTGAATTCTGTCTCTTTGCTGACGATTTAAAAATATACAAAACAGTAAAATCTATTGTAGACGTGCAACTCATCCAAAGTGATTTAAACAGAATTAGTACATGGTGTCGATTAAATGGTATGATACTTAATACTAAAAAATCATATCACATTAAATTCTCAAGAAAGTCTATACCTTTCATGTCCTCCTATAAGATGAACTCTGATACCTTGGAGCAGGTTAAAGAAGTTCGAGATTTAGGCGTAATAGTGGATAGCAAATTAAATTTTAAGTCTCACATTGACGCTACCGTCCAAAAAGCTGGAAGAATGCTTGGCTTCCTAAAACGAAACGCTAAAGGTTTTATGTCAGCCAAAACCAAAATAATTTTATATAACGCCTTGGTTCGAAGTCACCTAGAGTTTGCATCGGTGGTTTGGGGTCCTCAGTTTATCACTTATTCCCAACGCATTGAAAGCATACAGCGTTCATTTACTAGACATCTTGCGTTCCATTCTTCGGGCATTTCCCACCGTAACACCTATAACGTTCGTCTCAAACATTTCGCAATGATGTCACTTTGTGACCGTCGTGTATTGTTAAATATATTGTTTTTAAAAAAAATAATTTCTGGTGCCGTAGATTGTAATAACCTACTTCAGTGCATTAATCTTAACATCCCATGCAACTATCCACGCCATCCTATTACTAAAATCTTTTACATCCCTGCCAGTAGAACAAACCTCTTGAAAAATTCACCTATATCAAAAATTTGCGCCGAATACAACCGGGTATGTGTATTTGTTGACATTGACATTTTTCATGACTCATGCATTAGTTTGAGAAAGAAGTTATCTGTGTACCTGCTCTCTAAGTAGGTTCTTAAAATTTCTTAAAATTTTGTAAAATTGTTTTGATAATCTGTGTACTATTTTTGTGCTTTTTTTTGTTTTCTAATATTCGTATTTATAATAACATGTCTTAGATTTTAAGAGAATGTTGTACACGTCTTTATTGGCGTACATACCAGGCCTTTGTTTTATGTAAGATTTGCATATAAATGTATTGTGTGTTATGCTGTTGATGTGTCATAATAAATAAATAAATAAATAAATAAATAAGACTTGCTCTTGGATCGTTACTCACACTTGCGTGTGGCTCCAACGATGATGTGTACAGCTGCCCATAGAACCTCTCAATCTCACTCAGAATGTCAGGTGTCTCGGAAACGATGTTGTCACACTCAGTCTTCAGCCTTGACAGTTGGCTCTTTCTGGCAGACAGATCTCTGGCAAAGACTTTGGAGCCCTGGTTCCGCTCGATCGCTTCTTTAATACGAGCAGTATTAAAGTTGCGTAAGTCTCGCCGCATGCATTTGGAGATCTGTCTGTTCAGTTGCCTGTATGCTGTCAAATCTGTTGACGATTGTAGCCTCATCTCCCGTCTAACAGCCATGAGATTAAGAGTGTGATCGGAGAGTTTTTGTGTTCTTCTGCGGCAGGTCTTACAGAACTTAGCTCCGACCGCATGGACAGTTTCCACGAGCTTGTCATTCATATGGTCCACTGCATTGCAATCCTCTAGGCACTGAAAGCGGTTTTGTAACTGGAGCTGAAAGGTTTCGGGATTCTGGATTAGAGCACGAGGGGGACGGAGCGTAGACTTCATTAGACGAGACCTCTCCAACTTAACGTTTTGGTTCAGTGTGCCTCTAACCATTCGGTGATCGCTGCCAGTTTTCACCCTTGCGATCACTGAGATATCACTGAACAGTTGGCGTCTGGTCGTCATAATGAAGTCAATCTCATTTTTTGTCGAACCGTCGGGGCTCGACCAGGTCCACTTCCTGTGGGGCCGCTTCTGGAAGAAAGAGTTCATCATAAATAGTCCCTCTTTCTCCATAAAGTCGGCCAGCTGCTGGCCCCTTCGGTTCCGTTGCCCTACTCCAAATTTCCCCACCTTCAGCTCACCGCTTTCTCTTGTGCCTGGACTCAACACCGTGTAGTGGGTTTTGGAGGAATGCATGGCTCTGGAAATATCCGCATACATTTCCTCCACCTCCTCATCGGGATGTGCCGAGGTTGGTGCGTAAACCTGTATGACCTTCAGAGAATACCGATTGGTGATTCTGAGTATCAGGTACGCGACCCTCGTCGACACGCTCCCAATCTTTACAACGTTGTTGACGAGAGACTTGTGGACGATAAATCCGACACCTCCTTGGGACAGATGGTCGCCCTCCCGGTGGTAGAACAAGTTGCCGGACTCGAGGATTGCCGTATCCTCCCCCTCTCTTCGGACCTCGGATAATTCAATAATATGCCAGCGCAACTTGTCTACCTCTTCTTCCAGCTCCAGTATCTTCTCGTCAGTCCTCAGGGTGCGTGCGTTATATGTTGCCAGGTCGAGTCGTCGTAGGTGGCAACCGAACCTCCACCGGAGATTCTTAGCACCCCCCCTGCCCCGCTGTTACCATAGTCGCCACCGTAGCCAGCAATAGCGGGGCCGCCGGGGACTGGGGGCCGTTTTTTTGCGTCGTTATTCATGGGGGGATATTTGCCATAGTTGCCACGCTTGGCGAGCAGGTTGGCAACCGCTGTTTTTTATTATAGCTCAGTTGTTATCAGGAAGATGCTGCTGCCCATCTCCTGCCTGTCTGATATGGGGTAGTGGATATTCTCAACCGCCACTACACGGTAGACTAAATAAATAAACTACTAATATAAAATAAAATACTAAATAAATAAATCAATTAAAAATAAAATAAAATAATACGCACAAATAGAAGCCTTCTACTCCGTTCACCTGTTACACCCTATTTTTTACAAACGGTTTTAACAAACAAAAAAAATTATCAAGCATATTGTATGTTACCTATCCATCTGCGAAAACTTGTAATAGGCTAACCTCGTGACTTACTTATATACCATATATTTTTAAATAATTGCTGTTAGTTTTCCTGTTGATTTTAGAGTCAGTAAGTAGGTAGTATAGTCTATTTATTAAACTATTTTATTCAAGGATAGACCCAAAGTTTACATACTCCGCCATGTCGAATATCACATGTTTTAACTGTTAGTGTGCCATTATTTGCACTAATTTTGAAAATTCAATATATGCAAAAAATACGAATATTAATCTACAAACAAAAATATGCATAATAGTTTCATTTAAACTTTTAGCTCTAATTCTGGCCAACGTCAATTATAATGTTGTTTGAAGATGCGCTAGTCTCCTTGTCAACATTCCAGAAGATAATAAGAAAGTTGTTTGTGGATTTGGATGTACACTTTAACGTCAGGAATTTAGAGTTCATTATTTCCGCGTCGAACTTTAAAATGTGACATATCATGAAAGACGACAGCATGTCGGTAACGTGAAGTTGTGTACGCGACACATGAGTAATGGTAACAACAACAAAAAGAAGCACAAAAAAAAAAAAGCTTCCTTTCCTCCCCTCATTATTATTATTTTTATTAATAAAAGAAAAAAAAAAAAAAACTTAACGGAAAAATTAATTTTTTACCTAAACAAAAAACGACCTAAAAAAAAAAAAAAAAAAAAAAAAAAGAGGGGCCCCCTAAAAACGCAGTGGCGTATGTCGTCTCCCAGATGTAAGAGTAGATGAACAGATCGTAGAAGTTACGCAAGCAGTAGATAAAATATTCACAGTTTGTAGGAAATATCAACAAAAACTGCGGCCTATATTGCCTCGGAAAATTACAAACGAGAAACGTCAACGTGTTTCTCTTTCCTACTCATCAAATTACTCCTAAAATTATTTATTTCTTCTGCTCATCACAGCGGACTAAATGTATGTTAAAAGTATTCTTTTGTTTTTCTGATAGGTATCCAACGCATGTATAAATTAGTAATGGCAGTGAAAAATGAGCCCCAACCACATTTGGGTCAATTAATGTTTAACTAACAAGTTAACAAATAAAAACGAGTGCAGACCATAACTACGTATTTTAAAAATAGCTGCACACGCTTTACAAAATTTAGTTTTTCAATTAAATTTCAATCAATTAAAACAGTCACTCTCCCTTTAGTATACTCGTATCTACTCTCAAAGCATGCTATGCAATCATACCAAATAAACCACAATCCAGCCGTTTATTTCTCGCTAAAGGTGGACGCTGCTCGATCGCTGCTAGGTTTTTTTTTATCCCGATTTATATCTGACTAAAGAAGCGTTAGCGTGTGCTCTATTTTATTTATTTGAAGACCACCCAAATAACTAGCGAAGCGAAACGTAACCAGTCCCTAAAGCCATATTTTTTTCCTGATACAACAACCGCATACGCTTCGCGAGAGAGGGATCATACGGCGATTTGTGGTAATGCGGTCGTCTTACTCTCTCTCTTACCCTCTGTGTACGCTTTTCTCTTTAACCACTTGCTTAATATTTTCGCTACAGATCACGCTTTGCAAACCTGTTTCAGAGACTTCTTAAATTTACGCGAACACTACACATTGAATAAAACTATTATTTACGGATTTTATCGCGTTCAATTACTACTTTAACTTATTTTTATTATCCCAAAGTTTTGGGTGCTTTACAGCAGTAATTAAACACGATAAAATCTGTAAATAATAGTTTTAACCTATTTTAGAATAAACCAGCATTCAAAAGAGCCCTTTTACTATCATAAATATAATGTAAATGTGTCCCCAGCAACTTAAAATAGATCACTTCATTAAAATGAATCGGAATTGCTAAGGGATCGGGCGCTTACTTGAAATATCACGGTACGCTTGTAACGCAAGTTCGATCCCTTGTGTCTCAAAGGTTAATTGCTATTTAGTCAGCTTTCATCTTACTTGCGATGATAAAGAAAACCGCGATAAATCCCCATTCCAAGGAGAAAGTAGTAAATAGCCTTTAAATAATAGTATAAATAATATCTTATAATTAATATAGTCTTAGGTATTGCAATAGGTACGTGTTTTATTGATCACTTCGAGCTTAACCATGGGTTAAGCCATGGTTTAAGAAACAAGCATTATTGATACAAATGACCTGAGACTGTATAAACCATGTCTTGCAATAAAACCGATTAAGTCTACAAACTCGAAAAAGAGCAGTTAATTGTGCTCTGACTATTAAATACTGATGTTTTAAATATAACAAGAAGCTTTTTAGTCCATTTACTTAGACAAAGACTTCAAATCATCTAGTGGAATAGGTGCTTCAAAACTCTTTAAGGCACCTGAATAGGCACCAACCCATATCCTGACTCTAACATGCCACTCCCTTCGCAAGTCTGTGACATTAAGGTTCAGCGTTTTTGAGTTATCCATTATCAGTCGGTCACCAGAAAATCGTAGCAGTTAAAACATTTGGTCGTCAAAAAGCTTTGTACTTGATGGTTTGAAATACTTGATAAGTACAAGCAAAACCAAACACAATCTGTGTTGAGTTTTTTCCGACAAAGTAGAAAAAGGAAGAAGAAAAAAAATATTCGGCTCATTCTTTGGGAAAAAGCCATAAATTGTACTGAATGAAATGAATGCAGTTTGAGGGTCGCCGCACTCAAACTAGATAGAGTGGGTACATGATGAGGTGATGAGACATGGAGATTTTACTGGAGTACGGGACTTGGCACTGTGCTCTGGGAGAAACCACTTGAAATCTCCTAAGCATTTTACGTTTAGGTTTTACTGTTTATAGTGCTTTTTATGAATATTGATTTTGAGTTTTTACTGTAGTAGACTTAAAACAATTGTAGTAGCAAAAAATATCTTCTTTAACTTGCTTCAAACTTCTAGTTTTCTTATTAAAAAAGTCCGTGTTGCAATACCAGTATTTTGACATCTATTAAATAAAAAATTGTTTTTTGATAACTTTAAAAGATTACTTTCCTAAATGTATTTGTGTTGAGATTTAAGCATGTAAAAGACATCGCAAGTTTTTAGCTTTAAGATTTTTTGTCAAAAAATAAATTATATATCAAATTTTCAGTTCATTTCAATTTCAATTCAGCATGGGATGCAACGTAACAAATGAATCGATATTTATAAGTACATCTCGCTTAGTTTAAATTGTTACAGCACGAGATTTTACTCACAAAATTGTCAACATCCTTGTAAAATATTACTCGGCAGTAATAACTTGAAATATCAGATAAAAACAAAATTTCTTTCTGCGCGAATGAATAGAAACGATCTCATTTATTATATTTCGAAAACCCCACTGAGACTAAGTGTGTTGATATAGTCCTATAGTGACAACTTGCGGATATGTAACAACGACGAAAAATTGGAAGTTAATTTATATCGATATATACGTATGCGGGTCTTTCGTATATATATATATATATATATATCAATTCATATAACCTTAAAATTTAGTAAAGTGATAGTCACCAATGCATTCTAAAATATTCATTTGTAAAACAAAATCATGTAAATGCTAAAAGTTCTTTCCGACAATGCATTGCTCGCGTAGCGCGAACGCGAGACGGCAAACAATCACCATCATAATAAGCGTAAAGAGTTCAGTGTGCCGGTCTCGTTCCCATCTGCATTGTGTCGGACCACGCGACGGCCTTAAGCAACGACACCTTCTCTAACTAATTATTGCAAAGAAAATTCAGTTCTCCGCCATCATTAGTTGCGGTCGATTTCATCATAGTTGGAGTCAAAGTGCAATATCTGATTAGTGCAATGACCTAGCAACGGTTCATAATGATCATTCATTTGTTATTATTTAGATTTACTTGTGAATTACAAAATTATTTAATTATACATATATAATTAAAGTCTTTAAATAAATATAAGGAAATTACAATAGTTATAATAGTAGTAACCATTATAACAAGATGAAAAGATGAAACTACCATTTTTAGGGTTATGCTGTTTCATAATAATAATAATACGATGTTATAACAACCATTTTTTCTCATAAAAAAATGCTTTTTGTTACATTTTAAAGACTAGTATTAAATTTGTCGGAAGATCGCTTTCTACGCCAGCGGCCGCTGTAAAGTTGACATTACGACGTGTCTTTGAAATTTGCACCTTTTTGTGACGATATTTAAATGGAAATCCTTCTGCAAAGTGAAACGAGCTTATTATTCTAACTTTGTTTGTAAAGGAGAACTCATTATTTCAGTGCTATAAGCATGAGTCGCTTCACAGCAAGTAGGTAGTCGGTAGACAAAAGGTTGAGTTCCATTAACTGGCTCACTTCGCGCGCCTGACATATCATTGACACGCTGATTCGAAGATATCCAGTCAGTCCGATTTAACTTTACAGAAATAAATAACGAACAATCAATATTCATTTGGCACTGGTTGACATTTGAAGATTTCATTCAATTTAATACATATTTAAATATGTTTTAACTACGAGATGAAATAAATACGATGGTTGGTAATGATTACGCAAACGAAATAGAAATAAATAAAAATATCGAATCGAAACTTCGGGGATATAAAATTAGTTAATATACGCGATAAAATCCGTAAAAACTACTTTTATTTAAAATTTCAAGTATTTTATTAAAGTTAATGGGTTTTCCTTTTGTATTACGAAGTGGCTATATGCGTAAACACTGAGATGTTAATGTATATATATATATATAAAAGGTGCAAATTTCAAAGACACGTCGTAATGTCAACTTTACAGCGGCCGCTGGCGTATAAAGCGATCTTTCGACAAATTTAATACTAGTCTTTAAAATGTAACAAAAAGCATTTTTTGTGAAAAAAATGGTTGTAATAACATCGTATTATTATTATTATGAAACAGCATAACCCTAAAAATGGTAGTTTCATCTTTTCATCTTGTTATAATGGTTACTACTATTATAACTATTGTAATTTCCTTATATTTATTTAAGGACTTTAATTATAATGGAATAAACGATAAATACTCATTTACTATAGTCTTTTGTACCTCTAAAATTTTATATTTTGAGACGTTTTATATGTCTGATAACTCGTCAATCTTATCAGTCAGATGTGATTGACTTTTTTTAAGGTGTGAAGATTAGGATAAGAGAACCAATAATATAAATCTTATCGAACGATATTTTTTTCACAACATATCACGTAGCGCCAGAGGTGCAAACACATTATGCAAAAATTTCATTTTAATAAACTAAATTCACTCAAATATCCAACAATTTAAAAACGGCGTTGTTTACGAGGCGCAAATGATAATAAAAATTTTCAATAGACTTAAAACACTTAGCTTGTTATTCTTTTAATAAACTGTCATAAAGCGTCGAGCACTGCTCAAGTAGCGTTTGGCAGAAAGCCATCAAATGAATAGGTGATTTTAAAAAACCAGAGGCAACAGATCCACGTTAAAAGTACCGAAGGCATTAATTCATAAATAAAAGCAAGACTTTAATGAACAAGTTTTTCCCGATATTTACATAGTATTGTTATTTGTAAATAAATGTTTAAATTATGTTGCAACTCTAATTAATTTATATATGTAATCAAAAATCAATGATAACCAACAGTCAAATCATATTCAATCGCCCTGATATCCCCAGGAAAGAATAAAGTTGGCATCGATATAGGGGATCAGAGTGCGTTGTGGGCGCACGGCCCAATACGATTTTACTTTTGCGCACGCGCACCGGACCTTTTACCAAATCTAATAATTAACTAAGTACTGCAGTTATGCTTTAAAACTGAGATCATAACACTTGCTCTTTTTTATTTTAGTTATATTATATACTACAATTTAGATCAATTAAAGAGAATTTCAATGATTTCTTTAAAGTATTTTAAACCAACTTTGCGTTTTTTTTAATCAATATGTGCTAAGCTACGATTGCCTTCACGGGATAGGAATAAAACAAGCTTGACGATTTTTTTATGTATTTAAAAATTTACATGATATAATCAAATACAATTTTATTTCTTATTGCCAATTGTTATTAATAAACGTCGTAATCGGACCGGTGCGTGTCGTGCTCTACGTACTTAAGTTTAAGGTTATGTTGTGATAACTGTTTAGAACAACAGCCGGTGACGCTTCGCTGAAACAGAAATTTTCACTGAACTTGCAAGCCGTAAGGATCATTTTCGCTTAAAGCTTAAAATCGAGCATGTCAGAGCGACGACAGCGAATGCGCGCGCACCAGGCATGGCCGCCACCGCACACCTGACTACCGATACACCTTGACATCTTAACTGAATTACAGCATGACATATAATAAATTAACTACGATTAATTTATACTTGACGCACATATTAATTTGTAGTTTTTGCGTACTACTTAATGTCCCTAACAACAACATTATCAAGACGCTACTAAACAGCTGATTACCAAACTTTCGCGATGTTTATGTACGACTTTTATTTTATCACAGAAAACTGCTACAAATTGCATCCTCCGCTTCACAATCAGGCGGGAAAAAGACGAAGATTTAAGCGGGATGTCAGCCGCCACCGGCAAGTGAATCGAATACACTTCCGTAGACGTCATGGTCGGAGTGCGGCCTGCGGCCGACGTGCGTACCTGGACTAGTCTGCCAACTGAGGCCCCCGACGAACATCTTCCTGCAACACAAACATCACCATTAGACGAGAAAATGCTTTCGGAGTGACGATTCGGGGGACGGTGGGACATACCCCGGGTCGTTGGGCACCTCGGCGGGGCTGTGGGCGACATCCTGACTTTGGGTTTCCATGGGATCGGGCGCCGGCGGCGTGGGGCAGGCCGATGGGCGCACTACGACTACAAGCGAGCGACGACGCGGCGGGGACGGTTCCCGGAGTCGCTCGGCTACACTACCGACTACCGGCACGAGACTGCCGCGCCGCGGCGCGCCCCCTCCTCGCAGCACCGCCGCCCGCTCTCCCACCCCCCCCCCCCGCGCCGGCATACCGCCCGCGCCGCACCGCATCGATTCATTCACTCCGTACACAATTATTCATACTCGCGGCACGATGGACGCGAGGCACGGCGCGCTGGCCACCACCACGTGAGCGCGCGACACGTGCTCGCGCCCGTCCCCTGCGGCTTGCCGCGCCCGCCCCCGCGCGCCCGCCCACTGCGCGCCCACACTGCCACATTTAGACAACCACCCCTCACCCGTGCCCCCCCCCCCCTCCACTCCACATACACACACGTCTAAGAACTTACCAAACTTTATGAAAACAAAATACTCATAATTCGACATTTCTAATTACGTAACTATTCCAATTCCATTCAAATGAACTTTTTATCAAAAATATCTAGCAAAACTTCCAAAGTACAACCTTGTTTATTTAAACTGTTTTTTTTTTTATTTGCACCTTTGTTGCAATATTGGCAAAATACTTTGTAACGTTCGCAACTCAGAGTTGTTAAACGTGATCTCGAGTGTCGTAAACAGATAATCATTCGAGTGACGATAAAGCGAGACATTGCAAAATAGGTGTAGCAAGAAAACACGTGACGTCACGATAAGGCATTGCGTAGCAGCGGCTACGAAACTTCTACGCTCGTCATCAGTATGCTCCGTTTTCATATAAATGAAACGAAATGAAATAAACGACATCAGAAGTATAAAATTCTACGATAGCGTAATAAAATTATGTCCAATTTACCTTAGGTAATTTTTTTTAAATAAATAAAAAATGTGCATGAATTAGGGTTAAACACATTTATTATCTTACATTCTAACGACAAGAATCTACAAGTTTAAAGTTCACACTACGAAACGTAAAAATTGTAAACAAATTGTAAAAAGTGTACATAATAACTTGAAATTGTGAAAAGTTCACGAATTTTAACCCTCAAAAATATGAAGTGAGCGTATAAAAATATTTCCCGTGTTTCAGAAAAAACAGAAATTATATAAAACTTGCACATAAAATGAATACTTTTGTTTTAATAAAAAATACATATTCTGACACTAAGCAAAAACTTGTTTTAATTTAACATAAAATCTGCGATTTTGGTATGAAGCTAAAAAAAATGAAAATCATTATTTTTAAGGATATTGTAAATGCAAAAAAATACTTACTTATGTAATATGTTATTAAATTAATCTTAATCATAGTAAGACAGTCTAAACATAGCCTGGTAATAATAGGCCTTTTTAATATAATTAAATAATTATGGTTAAGGGTGGAGATAAAATCTAAAGTCGTGGGTTTGAATCTGCCATTCAACTACTGTCGTGAAACACACCTAGTAGAAGCATAATGATTTTGAAAATTGTGTAAAAACAAGTGGCTAACAGGAGTGTTAGGGTGTTACCACATCAATCGATCGATCGATGGTGAAATGGATTAGTCGACATCGATCGATAATTTCTACCACACCAATCATTCGATGGCATCGATCGATGGTAGAATGGATTAGTCGACGTTGATCGATAATTTCTACCACACCAATCATTAAATGGTATTCGATCGATGGTAGAATGGATTAGTCGAGGGACGTTGATCGATAATTTCTACCACACCAATTATTCGATGGCATCGATTGACGGTGGAATGGATTAGTCGACGTTGATCGATAATTTCTACCAAACCAATTATTCGATGGCATCGATCGACGGTGGAAAAACACGAATGGATTAGTCGACGTTGATCGTAATTTCTACCACACAGATAATTTCTACCACACCAATCAGTCGATGGCATCAATCGATGGTAGAATGGATTAGTCGACGTTGATCGATAATTTCTACCACACTAATCATTCGATGGCATCGATTGATGGTAGAATGGATTAGTCGACTTCGATCGATAATTTCTACCACACCAATCATTCGATGGCATTGATCGATGGTAGAATGGATTAGTCGACGTCGATCGATAATTTCTACAACACCAATCATTCGATGGCATCGATCGATGGTAGAATGGATTGGTCGACGTCCATCGTGCTGCTTGATTATGCGAGAAGCCGCCCGCTCCACCGACTTCAGTTTGAAAGATACTGATGAAGAGTCGATGATTGAACAACGTTTTAACAAGCGTCCGTCGATCAGCTAGAACTACCAGGGCAATCGATCGACATCAATCAATGGCATCGATCGACGATCGATCGATTGGTGTGGTAACATCCTTAGTAATGTTAAAAGCATTACTATCAATATTAGCGCAAAATAGCACCAATTTTCGACTGAGATTTTAATGATGACAAGAACCGGAGAATACATCTTAGCAGATATCTACATGCAAAGCTAATAAGATAATACACCGCCAACTTTTGCCCCTGGACTGCAACTGAGATTTTCTTGCAGGAAAACCCAATTACTGATTTCAACCCGACCCAGGATTCGAACCCGAGCTCTCATGATCATCATTCGCGTTACGATCACTAGACCAACGAGACAGTTATTACAAGTACTATAATAATTAAAAATTAGTCGTATTCTTTACGCTGTACTTATTTTATATCAAATTGATTTAAAAAAAAGTAATAAAAACAATAGCGTACTACTTTATTTTTAGAACACTTCCAACGTATGTTATTCTTTATTTTTCTTTTCACATAAAAATTTGATATAAATACTGTACAGGATACAAGTACTGTAAATTATTAAAAAAATAGGGAATGACTTTTGATTAGTAATTGCTTGATTATTATTTAATATAAATCGAACCAAAAGGCATTATCAATGTATAAATAGTAAGAAATTTTTCTGTTTTATTTATGTTAACTCTGAAACTGTACATATTGAAAGCATAGACACAACACTCGAAGAACTATTCAAGATTTTACACCGTTTATTATAATCAAATTTACTCTCAATTAGTAATAATGCACAGAAAAATCACATGCTTTACATAAAAGTCAAGAATAAAACACTCTTGAATTTGGTTTCAGCATTTCCGAATAAAATTACTACCATTTCTTGGTCGTTAAAAGCTTCTTAGTATAGATGAATGCGCTTCGTGAATTGGTAGCATTAAAAAAGATATCCCCGCTTCAATAGGGAAAAATTTAAGATCATAGATTACTTTTAGATTATTTCCGTCATATTTCAAACAAAAACATGGTTTAGTAATAGTTTCTCGTTCAACCATGATTTAAAAGTCTTCACGACAGAAGTCTCTTTGCCGCAACGCCAGTCTTCGTAACATTTTAGCTGTCAAATTTCAGACTGTACATTTTAGGTCACTATTTCAAGTTTAAACCTGAGCCTAATTATAAACTATTTTTGTAGTAAGGCGGTCAGTTACAACTAATAGGTCGAGGGAAAAGATTCTTCGTGTTTCGTTTGTATAAAATTGAAGAAAAAAATCGCTTTGCTTGTACTGTTTGTATCTGGCTGGTTTTATTAAGAACAAGAAAAATAAAAAGTAAAAATCACTTTCCCGCCATTTTTCAATTATTTTTCTGTCTGCCAAAATGAGTGAATTTAACGAAGAAATTCGATACATTCTGAAGTTTTATTACAGAAATGGGACATTTATGGACCTAATGCAGTGTCAGTAAGAGTAACGCAAAGTTGGTTGAAGCGTTTTCAGTCAGAGAATTTTAATATCAAAGATGCAGGTTGCTCTGGTCGCCCGTACGGATAAAGTCGATGCCATGTTAGAAAAAGTGGAGCAAGATCGGCACATTAGTAGTTACGGCCACCAGGCGAGGAATTAAGCATTGACCACAAAATAGTTTAAACCTATTTTAAAAAGTCTGGCTGTACAAAATAGCTTGATATTTGGGTACCACACGAACTCACTGAAAGAATTCCTGATGTGTTTGCGATACCCAATGAATTGTGTACTCATTTGCGATTCTCTATTAAAAAGTAATGAAACCGAACCATTTTTAAAAAGATTGATCACGGGTGATGAATTGTGGGTCACCTACTAGCATGCGACAAGAACGTGCGAAAAAGATCATGGACAAAGGCTAGTCAAGCTCCACACTGTAGTGAAACCTGGATTAACATGCAATAAGATGATGCTGTGTGTATGGTGGGATTGGAAGGGCATCGTTTATTATGAGGTTTAACCGCCGGGCAAATTCAGATCTCTACTGCCAACAGCTAATGAGAATCAAAAAAGAAATTGAGAATAATCGGCGAAATTGATCAACAGAAAAGGAGTGGTCTTCATCATGATAACGCCAGAGCACACATCTTGGGCTTCTCAGCAAAAATTAAGAGAGTTTAGTTGAATCAGAAACAGAAACTTTTTTATTCAATATGGATTATAAATAATACTTATTGAAAGTCACTTTTTTAATTTACCACTGATACGGAAAAAACTCTGTCTTAGGAAGAACCAGCAAGATACCCAGCAGGACTTGTTTTTTAAATAACAGCTTACAATCTACGTATCAATAAACAAAACAACAAATTAGAAATAGCTTCGAAGCGATCACCCTTCCCAGGGATTATTATCATCCATAAATACCTTTATATTATAATTACCCTTTTTATATCAACTTCGTTTAATAAAGTTTTTGAACTTTGTGCAGGTCAAATTTTGTATATTTTCTGGGATTTTGTTGTAAAAGCGTACATCGCCCGAAGAATGAATTACTGACTCGGTGGAGTCGAGTAACTGATACTACTAGCAGTTGGGAGTGTTAATGCATCCACCATATATTCCTGATCTTGAACCCTCAGATTCTCATCTGTTTCGGTCTCTTCAGAATTCTTTGGATAGTGTTAGGTTAACATCAAGATAGGACTGTCAAAACTACCCGTCGCATTTTTTTACCAAAAATCCCAAGATTTTTACAGCAACAGGATTATGTCACTACCTACAAGAAGGTAACAAGTTGGCGAACAAAATGGCAATAAATATTATAATTAAATGTAATTAAACTTAAAAAATGTCTGAAATTTGTATTATAAAATACGAAGAAACTTTTTTCACGACCTAATATTTTATACTTAAAGTTGACATCCATCGTGTATCATGACATAAAAGTTTCAAATAAATTTTAAAAAAAATTTAAAATCCAAAACTTACACGCTTATGTTAAAAATTAAAAATAGGAATCCTCTTAAGATTATATGTATGGAGTCTTATTTAATACTGTATATTTCAATCTATTGCTAACATTTCTAAGCGAGACGACTCACCGACGCGACGCACAGACCACCGGACGGCAGTCCATATATTTTTTCAATCACATTTTTTGTTATGTAATCTAAATTGAATCATTTACAAAATAAACTAATCTTATAATTCAATGTCTGTAGTTATAGTAACATTAATAATAATATGTATTTGATGTCTAGCTAAAAGTATAAGAACGATTTTATGTAGCGAAATTGAGGTATGGCCACATATCGAGAGTAGAGCACTCCCTCACGTTGTAAGGCGTGCAAAAACGTGGCTTATATTCTTCGTTCTTATAGTACCTACAAGGGTTTCACCTAAAACTGAAACTTAAAGACTTGATGCCTGATATGTTTGCACTACTTGGTTGTAAGCCGGAAAATATAATAATAAATATACCAATAAACACAATTACAAAAACTTTCACCAGTTTATAGTTTTTTTTTTATACCCAAATGCAGCGGTAAGCCAAAACACGAGAGTGAAGTTTATGGAGTTTACTCCTTAAGAATCGATTTTCACTTCACCGTACACAAATTAGATAGGGAGCGAAATCGAGTGTTAACAAATAATTAAGTCATTATCTTTTCCCCTCCGCGCAATACATTCGCGCATCTTATACTGAACGCATGTATTAATCACTTCTTTTCTTTAACATAACTCGTTAAGAATAAAATAAAAAGCAACAAAACAAAACAAAATAAATTTTGAATACATAATTAATTCGAAATAGTCCTACAGCTTCTTTATGCAGTTAACTCCAGTCTTGCTTCGGAACTTACGAACTGGCATAGCATTTTTTTTTACTGTGATTTGTTTTCTATATTAGTATTTCACTAAACTGGTCGTATGAATTTGATAAATGAATCTCAATCGAGTGTCACTATTGCGCGGTTAACGCAGACTAAATGACGTAAGCATTACATGAATATGGCGGACATGAAATGTCAAAACTTGTTTGGTAAACTTTGAGTTAATAGCGCCTATTAAATACTTGGCTACTAGCGGTAAATAATACAGGTATCAGCTTGGAAGTAGTCCAACTTTAGATACCGATGTGAAATACTGTGGTTGATTAACGCTAGGTAGAGGGAAATGCGCGTACACATACAACCCGACTAGTCTTCTTTCATTACCCACCTATAGATATTAGATACAGGTTGATACCTTTACATTCGTCACAGAAATTACGCCGCGGATGAATATTTAGTACATCAATACTAGTAAGATATCTAATTTTTCATTTTTATTACACTACTTTTTTGACGATTTTTCTTTTTTGTTCTTCGGTACACATCCAGAGATACATATTCAGTCAACCCACAAATCATCTAAACTTTGTATTTGTAGTTAAAGTACCTATGCACTTGAGGCGTGTGCATAGAGGAACACGGCCACCGGCGGACCGAAAGGAAGTAGCTATAGCGTTTTTTCCCGATAGAGAACTCTGTCATTTTTTGCGGAGGGAAATCTACGCACACAAAACAATCGTCTGTCTATATACACTATCAATTTGACACACACATTGATAAATTATAACAGTATTGCTCAAGAATGTTTTTTCTTACTTCAAGGCATGCAAATTAATTAATACATATAATTAATTTATCGCCGTTCATTGCTTGATTGAAAACAAATAAGATAAATTAGTTAAATGTAAATTTGTTACATTATTTTTATCATAATATTAGACTCATTTATAGTATCTATTTTGTAATAATAATGTGATTAAAAAGTTCAATGGTCTAAATAATAATGTTATTATGATAATCAAATAAACTATACTAAATCAATAACAAAGGTTATACAGAGTGTTTGAAAGATGGGTGCCTGAAGACAATGATACCTGCAATCATTTAGAATATATTAAGCTAAATTTGTCTTAGACGAAGTCTGCTCCATTTTTAAATTTAATCTCTAAGGTTTTTAATTAATACCATACATGAAGACGTTCAGCCCGTTCAGGCCTTGCAACCATCTTCTAAACACTACATATAGATAATAGCATATAAAGCCATCTTTTTATATTAATCAGGATTTTTGTAGGACTTCGATTCAGTCGCGCAACTACATTTAAGTAGTCTAATGAGCATTTCAGCTGCAACTAGTTTTATTATACGCGTAGGACCGCAAGGAGTTATACTTTGACAGAGCAGAACATCTGCGTATGGTTACCTCCTCCGCTCTGCCGGTGGAATGCGTTGCTCTATGACCGTTTGCCAATATTAACAATAAAAGGAAAATGAAATGCAGGTTAAATTTAATTTACTACAAACAACACTGTACATCATTCTATTTCTTCTACTATAACAACTATAACTATAACGATGATGATCTTAAAGATACTTTTCTGATCCCAAACGCGTATATGATACAAAAAGAGATAATACTTTACGTATGTCTCTAAAATCGACAAGAAACATGTTTATATATGACAGCCATTAAAATTAAAAAAGGAAAGCATGTATCATGTAGTTATGTGCATTATAGTAAACATGTATGGTACCGGTATGCTGATTGCCTCTAATATTTTTTTAAGGTTTAAAAGGTCTCCTTTACATATTCATAAAATAAGTTTAAATTAAAGTAAGAGCTAAATTTCAGCTTTTAGCAAGATTTTTAGTTGCATTATTTTAAAAATAAAGGTGTGTAACCAAATTTCATTATACAGGCAGATAGAACAAAATCAATGAAGTTTATGATATGAAAGCAATACGCTAGCCAAAATACAAAAATACCCAATCCAAAATATAGAAATATAAATAACATTTTAATCAATCATCGAACATCACTTAATAAATAAAATACGATTACATACATAAAAGATATACTCATAATTCGTTCTTATACCGTTCCACTGACATAATACCTACAACAAGCAATTTACTATATCTACTTTTTTAACACATCTCTTAAAACCTTTTAGTAACTCTAAGCTTCAAACAGTAAGTTTTGCAAAAGAGTTGCATTTATTGAAATTGAGAATTGAGATCCTGCTTTTTTAAAGTCTATTAATTATACGTAAAATTTTTGTTTAATGCGCATTTTTTATTTAATTAACTGATAGCCATTTAATTTGTATGAGAAGCACATTAGCCATCGTGTAACATCACATCAGTCACGAACCCTGAAAGCTATACCGAGTATATATTATTTTTTTCTGTATATGCTACTGTACCTACTTAGTCTTTTTAAAGTATAAATACTGTCACCAATGATATTATAAGAAAACCTTTTTACTTATAATATCATTGACTGTCACCATGTCTAACTTCTCGGCACCGTAGATCAAATTCTATAGTTAAGAGATAAATTGTTTGTATTTTTTTTTATTTGAATGCGTCTTTTTATTCCCATAATGAATTTAATAAAAAATAGATGTATGAATTATGCTTAAGTAAAAATTATTTTTTTTACTTCAAAAAGTAATAATTTTTAAATATGTATTGTATTGTATACCTACAAAGTTTTAAGATGAGAAAATAAAGGTGAATTAAAACAGTCATAATGTCTTCGTGCAAAAATACAATGACAAAAATAGGTACATATCATTGAAATAATGAGATAGTGAGAACGGCTTAAATTAGTGCTTAGTTAACAATTTAAGTGAAATGTCAGCCGGGTTCCATTTGGTAACTCTAAATTCGAAGCGTTCCATTTCCCAAATAGAACCTGCTCGTTCGGTTGCGAGTTGAAACGTGTTACAGAGAGATTGCTTTTATATGTCACAGGCGTTTTAAATAAAAGTAAATCTCGCTATTTTCGTACAAATACGAAGCAAATTAGGTAAGCTCTTTGAAATAGATTTTTATTATATTATATTTTTCTAAAGCATTAATGCGATATAACTATGATCTCGTAATCTACGTTTTAAGTTGTCATTGTAGATCGAAAACAACTGTTTCCGACTCCAAACTATGAAAGCACAAAAATAGTTCACCAAGTTAATTAATACAAATTTTCGTATGTTTTATGAGACAGCTTTGCCACCATTTTCGTTTTTACCTATCACACATCAGATGAGCAACTTAAAATTTCACATAACATTTACAAATAATAAAGAAACAAAATAGTTTTGTGTGCGAGTGAAAGTTGAATAGAGGCGACACCATTTTTAATCCCATTCTTTAACTGCACGGGTAGTAGGTATCCACTTTAAAAATGGGATTTTACAGAAAATCTAATTGTCGATCTTAAGTAAAAATTCTATTTCGGACTCCGCATAAAGTTGTGACATCAATTTAATAGGCACTGAATTATTCTTTAATCCCATTTTATTGTTTTAACTCTACAAGTTTATAAAATTAATAAATGACGTAGGCCAATATTGTTTGAAATCACGATCAATTTCAAGGAACATGAAAAAGAAAATATTTTTGCCGGAAACGATACTATGTAAAAATATCATAACATAGATTTTTCATATCTACGGTGACCGAAAGTTCTTGATTATTTACAGATAAATAGAATTTGAAATGGCGGCTCATTGAGCCTGTACCGTCAACATTCATAATACCAATAGCGTAAACCCGCTAATGACGGTATATCGTTATCATCATTGTCATTACAGCCCTTGAGAAGTCCACTGCTGCACATAGACCCCCAATGAATGCCACAATGCACGGTCCTGAGCCACATGCATCCATAGAATTCCTGCATGTATTACCAGGTCGTCTCTCTATCTGGTGGGGTGGTCGCCTCACACCACTCGAGAACCTATATTTTCCATCAGTTGTCGGTTCTTCAAGCTATATGGCTGGCCTATTGTTACTCTAGCTTACTAATCCGTTGGGCTACGTCGGTCACTGGTTCTACTGCGGATATCCTCATTTCTAAGTTTATCACGCAGAGAAACCCTAAAAAACAGCTTCCTCATTACGCCAGCAGTGAAGGACCACGTCTCAGATCCGTAAGTCATCACTGGCACCACGCACTGGTTGTACTATGTAGTTTTCAAGTTTGGAGGTATACCTGACGAGAAGATGTGTCGTAATTTCCCGAACGCTGCCCAGCCGAGTTGAATCCGCCGATTGACCTCTCGGTCTGAGCAGGACTTACCTAGTCGGACTATTTGTCCCAGGTAAACATACTCGTCAACAACTCCGAGCTTGACATGGATGTTACACATGATCTTTGTTTTGTCCGTATTCACCTTAAGACCCATCCGTTGGGAGGCACTATTGAGCTCATTGTGCATAGTGCTTAGGTCCTCCAGCGATTCTACCATAAGGACTATCGCCGACAATTCGAAGGTAAATCATTTACTCGCCATTGATGTTAATACCGTATCCTTTCCAGTCCAACAACTTGAAAACGTCTTCCAATGCCGCTGCATTTAAGAGTTAAGAGTTTCAGATATATAGTCACCCTCTTATCGTCTCTGCAGTTGGATGGGTTTCGTGCTCTGGTTCTAAACTCAGATAGCCATCGTAGCCCTGCCGTAGAAACACTTCAGCACTTTGATATACCGTTGGGAAGCGACTGTGGACAAAGCCCAAATTTCGACGGAATCAATATCTATATCTTTATAACGTTATTTTCTTTCACTTAATTGGAAATTTTCTATCAATGGGAAAATATTTGAAAATAAATGGGATTGAAATGGTGTACCGCCTCTATTACCCTCTTGCTCGAACACTGTCGCTATCTATACTTGCAGCCGCTGGTAGACTACAAAAAATTACGTTTAAAGAGATTACCTAATTTATCAAAATCAATAAAGTATTAATAATGCTGGTTAAGGATTGCGAAGGATGAACATATAATATAAAGATCTATGAGGAAATCCGTGCTATAATTCGCAGATAATTTTGCTTAGAATATATTTTATCCAGAATAAATAAAGATAATGTTCATTATATCAACACAGATCACAAACACTGTGATCTTAATCTACAAAACCTAAATCTATATCTATAATTAAATTATAACATTTAAAAAGACTTTAAATTGATTTATGCAAACAGATGATCAATTAGTGAAAAATTATATGTTTCTATTTTTACTTATTTTAAGCCAGTGCTGACCAAAACTCCAACTCTATGGTAAGCTGTGACGAAGTCCTAGATGGTATATCGCCGTATCAGCGTCATAAAGTTCAAAATAGATCTACTTCTTTTCTATATACGCATTACAAAATACAAAACAAGCAGTTTGATTCGAATGCCTGAAAGGCCGACAACTAAGGAGGACCCACCAACTATGTAGTTTTCTGTGGAATGGTACAATGGGAAGGGATGAATTAAATCATGAAACTTTATATTATAATTATAATTTAATTCTCTTGAATAGGGTACATTCCAGTCAGCCAGCTTCTCAATATTAATACCGAGAAGCTTACTCTGCGCCTGTGCTCGAGACAGAAATGATTAGTTTCAACCATAACCGAGTCACCAATGACCTTTTATGCAATCCTCACTAAGTCCATTGCTACTGGAATTATGCAGTACTAGTCTGGCTAGCGTTCGATAACGGATCAAGCGTACCAAATCCGATCAAAGGCTTTCGAGACATGAAAGGAACAGCAAATGCTTTCCCACTGTTCTACGCTAGAAGATGACAGATTTCGCCATAACTGTACTGGTGGTCGCTGAGGAACTCATTGTGTTCTAGGTAAGCTATGAGATAGGCGTTCAATATTCACTCAAAAGTCTTGCAGTACATAAATGTAAAATTTTGATAACATAATAAAAACGAATGAAATGTAATAGTACTTTTTTGGTATTGAAACAAAAATATACCCTGTAAAATATATCAAGGGCTGTTAATTTATAAAATTAAAAAAGAAACATTTTAAAATTATTAAGTAAAGTTGTACTCAAAAATAAATCTTATTCGTCACTCACAAAAGGTACAAATTGAAACAGTCGAGTAATGAAACCAAAATAATAAAAACTTACTTATTAAATCTACATCCCATAATATAATAATACTTAAGCCATGTATTCATCGTAAACATTGGTTGAGCACCAGTTTAATAATCATACACCTGTATACATTTAAATATTTGATGAATAATTTGTGTTCCTAATATGTACTTACCTAGAATATTTTTTTTATTTCAATAAACTTAACTGCAAAATTAGCAGTTATAGGACGTTTTTATGATTTGCTATCGTACGCCACAGTTCGGTAATATCGTGGGCATCCACGATTTTACCGTGCTGCGGTAACCTCTACCGTCAAATCCAGTAAACGGTTTTATAATTTAGCGGTAAGATCATTTGTCTTTTGCGCGTTCAGCGTCTCATGATGTCGTCATGTTCTCAATATGATATAAAGTGTCGTGTGTTCCGTGTCTTTTAAGTGAATACGTGTACTACCCGAGCGGTTAAAGAATGGGATTGAAAAGAATGGGAATGGCATCTATTCACCTCTCGCTCGCTCACTGTTGCTGTCTATACGTACGCACACCGGTAAAACCTGCAAAAAATACGCGAATATACGTTTTTCGAACGTCCTATAACTTCAGTCCAACCTATTACTGGAAACAATAACAACAAAATGCCATAAAACACAAAAAATCTTAGGATTAAAAGTACAAAATTATTTATGTTTTAATTAATAATTATTATACTATTTGTTGATTCTATTATTTGATATTTTTTATTTCTTGCTTTTTGGGGTTCCATAGCCGAATAGCAAAAATCGAAACCCCTATAGTTTCGTCATGATGATGATGTCTGTCTGTCCGTATGTCACAGCCATACGACACTATAAGGATTACACAGTTGAACTTGGTAAGTAGATGTGTTCTGTAAACCTACACATGCGGCTGTCGGATAGGTCTTTAAAAATAATATGGAGGTTCTTAAAACCCTTCATGGGTGAGTCCGACTCGCACTTGGCCGGTTTTTTATTTATTGTTTGTGTCTGTTTTATTATTATAAGCAGACATGGTATCAAAACGTAAATCATATTTTAAAATTTAAAATAATATTACATCAATGGCTTGATTAGTTTAATTTTTTGTTTTAGGATGAAGCGTGGTGAAAAAATGATAAAAATGATTATGTCCAAGGGACTTTCTGAAGAAAATCTAGAGAAGACTGAAGAAGAGATATCTAATGTATCTGAAGTAGTTGTCCAGGGCCATATCTCAGTTAGTGAGAATATAGAACCATTAATCGTAGTATCCACATCTAAATTTTGTGATATTATTGACGTTGAGCCACTGCAAACTAATTTAAATTCCATACGCACTCTATTGACTAATTTGAATAACAATGTCCAGACACCGAATCCTATTAGCAACAATTCTTTTTCGGATTCACAAATTACTCCATACCTGCCGAAAGATCAACCTGGGCCAAGAAGGATTATTGTGCGATCTCCCTTAAGTGATTCAGCATCGGAAGAAAGTACTGACGTAAGCTATTAATAAATTGTGGAAAAACGTATATATCGACATCGAAGTCACAAAAACAAATGCCAGAAAGACAAATGAAACCAACATGTACTGAAAAATGTAAACTGAAATGTTATAACAAGATTAATGAGGAGAAGAGGCAACTTATTTTTATGAATTTTTGGAGAATGGGAGATTTAGATAAGCAGCGTCAATTTATCAATAAACATGCAACTGCAATTAAACCGAAGTACAGATATATTCGCGAAGGAAGTAAGTAAGAAAAGATTATAACTATGCATTTAATTTTGAAGTTGACAGATAATTCGAGTTTGTAAAACTTTTTTTAAAAATACTCTGGGTATATTCGACAGACCGATAAGAACAGCAATTTCAATGCAAAACTCTATAGTTGGGGGTTTTCTGAAAGATTACAACAGAGGGAAGCATGGTAAACACAATAAGCTTGATACTGCAATTATTGATGGGATTAAAGAACTTATCAATTCTAAACCTAGAATTCAGTCATTACTGTCGAGATAGTACGAGCCGGGAATATATTGAAGGAGGTCTCTCTATTGCACAATTACATAGAGACTATGCTACATAATGTCCTACAGAAAGAAAGTTCCTCATGCTGATTATCATATATATTACAATATATTTACCCAAAGAGTTCAATATTTCGTTTTGGTCTCCAAAAAAGGATCAATGTGAGGATTGCGCTGTTTATAATAATGCAGAAGATAACAAGCCGTTAAAAACCAAATATGGTTCTCATCTAGAAGAAAAAGATTTAGTAACAAAAGAAAAAGAGTTGGATAAAGAAAATACCAATGGAAAATGC
Organism: Parnassius apollo; assembly: GCA_907164705.1. Taxonomy (NCBI): domain Eukaryota; kingdom Metazoa; phylum Arthropoda; class Insecta; order Lepidoptera; family Papilionidae; genus Parnassius; species Parnassius apollo. Next base: position 16,597,689 of record CAJQZP010001037.1, read on the forward strand.
ATAACTGCCGTTTATGATTTGCAAGCCGTAACGCCGTGTCCAAGAGGTGATGTTTCCAATTTTTATTATATTTCAAAACTAAATGTTCTGAACTTCACTATTTACGAACTTGGATCCAAAGACGTAAACTGTTACGTTTGGCATAAAGGTGAAGGCGGGAGAGGACTCAATGAAATAGGATCCTGCGTTTTAAATTATTTAAGAAGCCTACAAGAAAATATTAAGGATGATTTTAATGCTATATTTTATAGCGACAACTGTTATGGACAACAAAAAAAATAAATATATGATTGCAATGTATATTTACGCAGTCACTTATTTAGAAAATTTTACGGCTATTACCCACAAATTTCTAATAAAGGGCCACTCACAGAATGGGGAAGATTCCACACACTCTGTGATAGAGCGTAATATTTCAAGATCCTTGAAATCTGCACCTATTTACGTCCCGGAACAATACATAACTTTAATTAGAACGGCTATAAAAAAAGGAAATCCATACAGAGTCCATGAACTAAACCATGAAAGTTTCTTTGACATTAAAAAAAGTCGCAGACGGTGTTGGATCAAATTACTCAATCAATGAAGATAGAGAAAAGCTAAAAATGGGGGATGTTAAAGTTATTAGAGTGGAGAAAATTCATAATGGTCGGTTTTTTTATAAGTGTTTTATAAAGAAGACAGCTTCAAAACTGTACTGGTCAATACTCGAACTAGCAAGATAAAAAAGAATTTGAGTTCAGAATTACAACCCCTGTATTCAATAAAATTACCTGTATCTGACAGTAAGAAAGCAGGTATATTTACACTTCTAGATGAAAATATAATACCTAGATTTTATAAAAACTTCTATGAAAATCTGTGACTTCATTGTTTTTTTTTTATTTTTAATATTTTTCTATTTTACCACTTATTGTAATTTTTCTAGAAGAGTTTTGATTTTTAGACCACTTTTAATTAAGAAGAGATGTTTTGATTTAATGTTTTAATTCTATATTCATTGGTAGTATTTTTTTTTTGTATTTTTAATTGTATCTAAAAATCAAATAGTACCTACCTCTATTTGATTTTTAGATACAACTTTTAATTAAGTAATAGAAGACTAATATTTTTGTTTTAAACAGTTTACTGAAACAAATATTTCATTTCTATTTACATATTTATTTTAAGTTTAAATAAAAAAATAGCGCTTAAACTCATTGATCTCAATAATATTTTAGCCATTGATTTATCTAATAAGTGTTAATTTTAAGATGGGGTTTGTTAAAGAATCTTATTTCATTACAAGTAATTTTAAGTGGATTTGCATCCTATAAAAATCTCAAATTGTAAAAGAAATTTACTTAATAAAACTATTTTTCCATTACGCAGTTTTTTTTTCGAAAATCCGTGCTTGTAATATTTATATTTTTATGTAGAAAAAAGACGCTTCTTGCTAGAAATGATTCTATTTCAAAAATAAATAATTAAATAATACACCAGCTAAATCCCCATGTAAATACCTTTTAAATGATATAATGACACTTATATATAAATATAACACTTTTAAAGAAAAGGTAATTTTAATGAAATTAAAAACTTCAAATGCTTGTACTGTAAAATTTGTACTTATTGAATAACGTCATTTTTCTATTTAACCAACGATATGTACAGTGGACCCCCGGTAATCCGGCCCCTGTCTAATCTGGCACCCCCTGTAATCCGACAAGGTCTATTATTTATTATTGAATATTTTATGATAATCTTCGCTAATGCATGATTGAACAAGTTCTAACTTATTACGCTTTTAGGTACGCACTACCACTAATGTGCTCGACGTGTAGGATATTGTTTTGATTGACAGCGAAATTTGATTCTGAAAATGGTTGAAAGTTCATAATTTTCCTCAAAAAGCGTTATTGTTTCTGGATAACGCTCTTAAATTGATGCTTCTTAAATTAATTGATTCATAATTTTTGATTATTTTAGTATGTACATTTGCTTGTACAAAATTGTTTCCTAATGTAAAGTTATTGCATATTTTTCTATAGCATTAAGAGGATACCTTGAAAATGAATCGAAGTTTTGGGGGCGTGGCTTATTCCTTTGTCGGTGAAGCTAACGGACGACTGCGGGAGTGTCAAAATGAAAGTGATGCAATGACTTCATAGTACGCAAATTATGAGATAGCCATACTGAGAGAGCGCTCGGAAAAAAACTAAGTAAGCGCCAAACGACATTTTTATTTATTTTAACAAAACTTCGTTATGGATTAAAGAACTGGTTTATGAGAACTTAGATATGATTATTTATTATGCTTTAAAAATAATTCCATGAAATTATTCGTAAAAATATTGTGGTGTCATCAATAAACGTAAATAATTAGAGCCTACTTTGCAATTTTTTTCTATCGAGAAAATTACATATCATGTTTTCCTTTTATGCAAACCAAGGTCATATAGTCAAAAATCATATACCAAAATTTTGGTTTGTATCTATAAAACTTTAAAAAATATGTTAAAGAGAATAACCACCAAATTTTCGAGGTATCACCTTAATGACGTTAATTTTATAATAAAATGTTAGCTCTGTATTGTGTTGTTTAATTTACTAAAGACATACATATTAAAGTATGATTTCTACTCTGATAAGTACATCATTATGTTATATGTAGTACATATATATGTCTTATATAATCTTATCATTGGATCTGTAATTAGTCGGATTACAAGATATTCTTTTGTAAAAAATTCCGGACTTAGGCAGTACTCTATAATCCGACAAATTCAATAGTCTACTGTATTTGTAACACCAAACTGTATCCCCCGATTTTGTAATAATTAATTTTGTGAACTATGGAAGCAAATTTAAAGACGTATTGAAGTCAAAAGTCGTTGTACATACATGAAAGCTAAAAAATATGAGTACGATTAAGACTTAAATTGTTCCATCTGACAATCCTGGACAGCGCCAGCGGCGGATTAGGCATGCACTCAACAATGATTATACGTACACACGTCTGTCTCACGAACACCGCGACAATTTAGTGAAGTGCTTGGAGTACTACGGTGACGGAATGTTAGATCGCTGACGCTCACGTCACGTTATCGCCGACGATATTAAAGCGTTCCCATTATATATGTTCTGCTCTCTCACTGCACCGTGAAAGTAAGCGTGCGTTGAACGGTAAAATAATAAGGGCTATCATAAAAAATGAATTAGATGACGGACCTTAAAATCTTATATGGATCTGTAAAGTATGAAAACTTTCTTAAAAAGAAGTCTGAAAGATTTCTATTAACATTCATTTACTCTCGCTAATCGGGAATGTGTTTTCAGGAACACTGCTACACGTTGCTCAACAAATTTTTACCATGAATTATTGGCATTATAAAAACAAAAAATTAAATGGTTGTCAGAGTACATACAATTTTTATGAAAACATATAGAAAATATAAACAGAAAATAATGAAATTTAGGATAAACCCACAGTTAATGATATAAAGAATATAATTGAACACTTAAAAGCTGAAGCACATATTACGACGAAAAAAGCAAAAAAAAAACATTAAAGAATAAAAACGAATTTTAACAATTAAAACGTTATCAAACCCAGTCTAATCGAAACAGTCAACCAATTGAACAAGTAATTATTAAAAATAGCACAGCCTTTATAAAAAGAGTATACATAAAAATAGGAATTTAAAAAAATTGCACGTAAGCAACGCAAAAAGCAAAACAATATAAATTATTGCAGAATTATACTTAAACACGAATACAAATTAAAGCTCAGAAAGCATTGCAACATAATTTATAAGTTCGTAGTGTACACAACGGGTTTAAAACTTAAGGCTAAAAGAAAATGGCTTGCCTCGTCGAACAAATTGAGCGGATGACATGTGATGTGCTAGTGTTGTTATATTTAATTTTAATTAAAATTAAATATTACTACACTAGCACTAGTTGTCATCCGTTAAAATAGTTATATTTAACTTTTTAATTTAAATTAACTAATAATTTCGATCGACTTACATGTTGCGAGTAATTACTTCTTGATAATGGAAGTTTTTATGAGTTACAGCCTTCAAAATATGACCCTCTAATGGGTCTTCTATAATTTCTGAGAAGAAATTGGACCAATTAATTTTTCACACCGCTCCAAGCAAACTTCCTATGTACTCGAAATATTTTGCCTCTCAGTTTTTTCTTTCACCGCAGAGCAAGAGACAAATCAACACTTAAAACTGAAATTCAAATTTCAGCGATGTTGATGGCTATATATGGCTGTATACCCGGTTATAAGTTAAATATTATACATAGATTACTTATTTATATAAATATCTGAACTTTATTAAGTGTTTTTAATGACAAAGGGTTGTTTATTAATTTTAAAACAAACACTAGTCCTGTTTCATTAAAAAAAGTATAAATATATAAATAACATTACATACCATGAATGCAACTTTTTTTTAAATCAAATTCAAGACTTTTTTTAAATTTAGGCCTTTACACAAACCTAGGAAACCTAAACTAACCTAGGAAAAGCTTGGGGGCTAATTTCTGTTCCGTACGTATTCCCATCATGCAAATTCATTAAGCAGTAATTATACTTTGACATATAACAAAGTAAAAGAATTTACCGTTCCGACCGGAATGAGAATAACACATTACGTACACTACGACTTCTGTCCTAATTTAAAAAAGCGCTTAAATTTCCCATAGATATAAAAAATCCTTAATAAATTAGTAGCATTAAGTCATAAGTCATAACCCTCAGAAATTGGACCTTATTTAGAAACACAACATTCGATTTTGTACTTTGCTAATTCAATTCAATGAAACAAAAGAGTGTTACAAACGATCTAAAACACCTATAAATAATACAAGACACACGTATATGTTTACATATGTAAACATTATAACCAATTCACGCAGTCATATTTGCATTTTATAAACATTTTAGTTCAATGTAGGTTAGTGAATAAACGTAGCTTTTGTAATATAAGAATATTAGCTTTACTAAAAAGTAGTAACTAAATTTTTTAGATGATGCCAATAAAAATAAATAATCTGACTTTGTTTTCAAAATGTTTCATACATATATGACCACATACTGGCAGTTAATGAATAAAAACCTGTGTGCATAAAACGTAATAAATGCAAAAACCCGTATTTTTACATAGTGAACTTAATGAAGTATTTTTTTTTTTGTATTTGACAGTGCTAAGAAATATATAGAGCAAGAATATGTAATAAATTTATAAAAATCTTGTAAAACAGTCTTATATAATCCTTTTAACTCCAAATTTTTAAACAACAAATCTTCAGTACCGTATCTCATAAGCATTTTGTTTCACATCAATGATTTTTTTTCTCATTTAGCGAATTAAAAACAGTAACCTGCCCTTCAAAAGATGACATCAAAAAATACTATAACTAAAATGCAACAACAATTAAATAAATAGCAATTATAGAGATATTTTAATCAATCGATTTTATCCAGGTGCTAATATTAATATTGCTTATTGACTTTTATTTATAAAGTATTTTAAAATGAAAGCACTAGTCAAGCTAAACACAAGGTTAACCGATTCCTTAAAAATAATATTTACTGTATATCTTTCTCGTGTTAAAACACTATAGTCTAATATGTAGTCTCACATCAAACTTCTTCGATTTGTATTCGGTATACAGTGTCAGAACTGTTTATTACGCGAAAGCGAAGCGTAAATGTAACAAACACGCCTTAAGGTGATGTGGGCGCCAAAAGCAGATTTTTCACGCTTTAAAAGTGCAATTTTTTGTCATTAAAAAATTACGAATTCACATTTTTTTTTAAATTCATTATGAAAGTTAAAGTTTTTTCTTAGTGAATTATGGTGGCCAAAACACGATATACACATTTTATCTCGATAGAAAAAGATCGCAGTTTCCTCAAAATCTACAATTTTAGATACGTCCACTAAGTGAAAAGCAGTTTCATTCAATTGTAATGAAATCAATTTCAACTAAATTCAGGTTATGTATTCACCAGTAAATACGTGAGTGAATTATGGGTTTATTTTTCAATAAAAGAGTATATATCATTTTAAAAAGAAATATCAAATAAATATTGTGCGATTAAATAGCGCGCGGAACCGACCAAACAGTCCACATAAACCGTGAAAAATCTGTTTTTGGCGCAGTGTTGCCAGATTTTTTCATATTCCCCCCTAGATTTTTCCAAAAAACCCCAAGTTTCCCTATGTAGGGGGATAAAAACCTCTGAATTTTTATTCGGTCAAGTTTCATGTGAATCAAATTTATCAAAAATAAAAAGTTTCTACTATATACAAGCTACGTACTTAGACTATTCAACCCAATGGACGAGTAATGCGCCTAATGCTACGAATAAAAAAGTCTGTCACTTTTGATGCTCGGGAAGGAACAGTACATAGATAGTACTGCACACCTACTCAATAAAATTCATCACTAAGGCACACAAAAATCTAAATCTCCAACACTATTACATTTTTTTGCACACATGTAGGTTAAATACATCATTATAGAAAAAGTTATGAGTATAAGAAGGACAAATTAATTGCGATACTACCATATCGATATTTTATATCGATAATGGATTATCGGCATTGACTGTTTTGAAAAAGAATTCGGAAGTTGGTAAGACTAGTGAAAAACCTCCACAAAAACCTCTAATTTCGTGATATTAAAACCTCTAAAAAAACCTCAACGTCCTCCAAAAACCCCTAGATTGAGGAAAAACCTCTAGATCTGGCAACACTGTTTTGGCGCCCACTTCACCTTAAGTTTTGGTTGCTCTTTCGTGTCTTCTAAGTGCTAGAGGTGTAATACCTAAAATTACCGAAAGCTTTTATATTCACTGACTTCGTCATATCTTACAGTAAGCTATTTATATTTCCTATTCAAACTGCTAAAGCTGAAAGCCTACCTTTGCGCATCAAATACATGGTATGTTTATTCAAATTGAAATACATACAATATAAATAGCATAAGTAAACTCAAGTAACAATAAGGACATTAGTTTTAAATATATCACATAAGTAATACTGATTTAACACAATTGATGAAGGCAAATTTATCATTATGATGATAAATAAGCGCAACCATAACATTTAATGCAGTGAAAATATTATTAAAAACAATAAACAGCGCCATCTCTAGGCCATACACAAGTTTGCTTTTACTGTTGCCTATGTAAAGCCCAAATGTAGTTTTAACATTAAACATATATAATGCTCTAATATGTGTTTTAACTAACAATACATCATAAATAATACTTAACTAAGAAAATTATCACTTTAATACTGATTTATACACTGAGGATTATGAGACAAAGCAATAATTTCAGGTTTTGTACCTATTTACCACGTAACGTTAGTAATAATAAAGATTCAAAAAATAAACTAGAATTTAATACACAGAGGTCTGTGGCGCTACAGACGACCGTAACTAACTTAGCTCAGTCAGGTAACAGAAGAGGTAGATAAAATTGATACCTATATAAATCTTAACAAAGTCATATTACATAGAGCATTCAAGCTTTGTCTCTGTTAAATGCTACTAACATCAATTCCTTATATAATTAAAAAATAATTTTAAATACACGACATTTAATGATTTTAATAATTACGACGGACAAGATTAAGTGATATCATATCAATTGTGTTTATTTTACTTACGTGTATAAGTAAAAGTTACCTTAGGGCAAGACAACAAATGAGATCAATACCGACACGAAATATACCTTTATCATTTACAGGTATGAGACTGTAATCAATTTTTATTACACTGCGCGTTTTCTGCATTCGAAGCTAACAAAGCTGATAATGTGGCATGTGTAGCACTTAAGTTACCGGATGTAGGGCAAACTATGTTAGGTGAACCATTCCCGAGGTTATTATTCAAAATCCCACCACTAGTACCGGAGCTTACAATTGTAACATTTGGTGGTGGAGTCACTCCGTTAGCAAAACCAGTTGATAAAACTTTCTGAGTATTGTGCATCATAAAGGACTTGTTGGCAGCAGAACTTCCAAGTGTAAGCACTTTCTTTAACATCACTGAAGAACTGCATGCATTGTCTATCATATCTTTGGCCGTAGATATGCTGTCGAAATCACTTGAACTGGCGGTAACCGCCGTACTTATTTTTGGGGAGGTTGTATGCAATGCGGGTCTCACAGCAGTCACATTGAAAGAGACACTCGATGTAGTTGCATTTAAATTGCGGTTTATTATGTTTCTTGAGACGATAGCATTGTGTAATATGTTTCCAGTAGGGAAAGCTTTTGATGACACATTGATATATTGAGTTGGTGTTCCAACGACTGTGGCGTTCGATGTGCGAGTACCGAAGCCAATTATGGTGCTAGCTGTGCCTTGCGACATGACAGTGCTGATTGTTCCTGTCTTTGTGTTGATGGGTATTCTGCAACAAAATAACATTCAATCGTAGTAGACTTCTAAGAAACAATCCCGATAAACCAAAAACAGACAAGATAATTATTTTGTTTATGTAGCAATACATTAATATTTCAACTTATCTAGGAACTTTTGTCGTAACAATTATCTTTTAAGTAAATCTTTAATCAAGTAGGTCATTTTTAACTATATTTACATTTTTATAAACCTTTACAAACACCGACAAGTGAAAACGCACGGGAAAGGTCAGAGTCAGTATATACAAGGTAAATACATTTGAATCAGAACCATTTCGTGGAATCTACAAAAACCTGGTCAAATTATTATTTATTTTTTTATAAGAGAGGGGCCAAACGAGCATACGGTTCATCTGATGTCAAGTGACTACCGCCGCCTATGAACAACTGCAACACCAGGGGAATTGCAGGTGCGTTGCCGGCCTTTTAGAAAGGAGTAACCTTTTTTCTTGAAGGTCCCTAGGTCGTATCGGTCCGGAAAAATCGCCGGTGGTAAACTATTCCACAGAGAGGTCGTACGCGGAAGAAAACTCCCAGTGAAACGTACAGTGGTGGACCGCCAAGCATCCAGATGGTGTAGATGGTATCGGGAGGTTTGCCGCGTAGTGAGTTCATGAAATTTGGCGGCTGGAATTATAATCCGAACAATTTCTCAGAGCACTCCCGGTGATAGATGCGAAAAAAATGCAAAATATCTCTTCGCAGCGCCAGTGAATCGAGCCGATCGGAAAGCACTCGGTCATCGACGATTCGAGCCGCTCTCCGCTGGATGCGGTCAAGTGGAACCGGGGAGCCGTAGCCCAGAGATGAGAACAACCCAACACCTCCCATGGCCCCACCGACCTTCAGGTCATACGGGCCGAATCTCGGGAGATGCGCGCGGTACTTGCACCTTGCTCTTTCCCGCGCGCACTTTCTTGACTCCCTACAAATATTTATTCTATTCCTTGTCCCAGTTTAACGTCATTCTCCCCCTTCTGGGGCTGACGGCACAATAACGCCTACGTCGTCGGGCCTTACTACCAGCATTCTATCTTGCCTTATCCTGCGATCGTGCCACCTATGCGCAAACTCGCGCAACAGTCCGTAGTTCACCCCATCGCTGACGAGATCTAAGTAGTAAAGTAGTAAAAAGACGAGATCTAAGTAGTCCTCAGACCTGCCTCCCAGACGCCTTTTGCTCTGCCAGCACGCCTAAGTTTGCATTGCAACTTCCGAGTCCTATCTAGTTCATCCGTCCACCATTAATACCCCCCCGACCTCCAGGGGCAACGTTCCCCTAAGCCTTCCTCCGCAGAGCGGATTACGACCTCTGAGAACTCCTCCGCCAGGAGGGCCGCGGGTTTTTCCACGTGCAGCCATCCCATTCGTAACTTGACAATCGTCTGGAAGCTGTCCCAATCCACCCCCCGGTCATGAAAACGGGGACGATCCCTGACGGGTGCAGCGCAAGTGGTCGGCCTGCTGGTAGTGGCTACGTACGTTAACAGGTTGTGGTCACTGGCCCAGACTCCCTCATGCACTCGCCACTCAGCAACGTGAACCTCCGTGATGGACAGCGTAAGGTCCACGTTCGACTCTCTTCCAGGTCCAGAGTAGGTGTAGGGATGGTCAGGCTGGTTCGCCAGCGTAAGCGCCTGTGCGAATATGAAGTCTTCCATCTGCTGCCTTCGGTACGTCGCATTCTGGCCTCTACCCACGTAGTATCGACGATCGCTGTGCCAAAGTGGCGAGTGCGCATTTGCGTCGAAGCCGACGATGACCCTTCTGCCCTTTAGGCAACTCAGGGCGACCTCCAAGTGCTGCAGATGGTTATCGATGGTGTCACTGTATTTAAAGTACGCTGACACCACATAGAAGTCCCATCGGTTTACGTGGCACACCACACAGAACTCATTGCTGAGGTGACTCAGCAAAGCTACTCCAATTGTTGGGTCGGCAAGATAGATACCAGCCCACGGGTGACCCCCCACCTGGACGATTCCTGCATCCTGGGAGTACTGTTCTTGTACAAGAACAATATCCAGGTACAGTTCACGCGCCAGAATAGGCAACTCAGCCGTGGCAAGCTCCCCCGGACCCAAGTTGATCTGCCCCATTTTGATTGCTCGATCTTGAAAATCAGTAAACATGCCCTTATCGGCAGTATTGTGTGGTTGCCACGGAGCGTTGCTCTGCATACAGTCTTGCTGGGCAGTTCCTTGCCATGGTCACGTGCGTACCAGAGTCAGGCCGGCCAAATCGCTTGCAGGTTTACTGTGCAGGCCCCACGCTCGTGTCCCGTTTCCCCACACTTGCCACACACAGTCTCCTTGGACCGGCAGTACTTCGCTGGATGCCCGTATTGCTGGCACCTCTGGCAGCACGTGACGTCAACGTAGTCGCAGGGCTCCACCACGTCCTAGTCAATGTAGAGGCGATTATGTCCCACCAGCACGTCTCTTAATGCAGCCGAGCACTGGAGAATAACCGTAGTGCGCTTGCTTCCTCTCCACGATTTCTTAAAGGCCACCTTGCAGTCTTCCTTCACCTTATCCTTACTCCAGCCACAGGCAGCAAGATTCTATTCCTAGAGGCCGCTTAACACTTCCTCGTTCTTGGGGTCCTCCTCAAAACCCCTGAGGGCAACCAGGCGAAGGCGCTGCCTGTGCTCAAACACCCTCAATGATGAGAGATGAGAGATGATGATAGTATTCCATTCCAGAGATGGGAACAGTATTCCATGTGAGGTCAAAACTACGCCTTGTAAAGTTGCAAGCGGTGAGTCGGCATGAAATACTGTCCTGCTCTGCTGAGCACCCCAATCTTTTTAGAGGCTAATTTGGCCTTCTCTTCCAAGTGACCAAGAAGCTGCACGTTACTCGATATGTCGACACCGAGGATTTCGATACTGGCTGAGGCAACAAGGGGAGTGCCTTGAAACTGAAGAGATACGACAAAGGGGTTCTTTGTAGCGCTTAACGCGCAAACTTATGTCTTCTGAGGGTTAAACTGGTCTAGATTTAGTCGCCCCCAATTCGAGACTTTGTTTATCAAAGACTCGACTTCAGACACATGATTGTCCCGGTACTCGGAGACGTTTTCCCGAGAAATATTGGCACGGGCGGTGTACAGAGCATCACCAGTGCTGCCATCCACATAGCAATGAATGTTACCGGTTTGCAACATATCATTTATATGCAGAAGAAACAGCGTTGGTGACAGCACGCAGCCTTGTGGAACGCCAGCATTAATAGGCTTGTAATCGGAGCAGGCACCGTCTACAACGACCTTGATGCTCCAATCTACAAGAAAGCTAGTGATCCAATTACACAATTTCTCGGGAATTCCATAGGAAGGGAGCTTTGAAAGAAGCGCTTTATGCCAAACCCGATCGAAGGCCTTCGCCTGAACTCGCTTTGGACTCTACTGCCTCCGCCCATCGATGAGTCAGATAGACCAGAATATCACCAGCTGATCGACCCCGTCGAAAACCATATTAGCGGTCACTAATCAGCTGGCGATCCTCAACACCACGTGAGCAGGCAGTTTATAATGGATTCCATTTTTTTGGAGAACAAGAAGGAGGTGGCGATAGGCCTGTAGTTTGACGGATCTGAGCGGTCGCCTTTTTTAGGGATCGGGTGGACGAAAGCCGTCTTCAATGATTTCAGGACTACGCCTAGGGAGAAAGAGTACCGGAAAAGACGCGTTAGAACAGGTGCCAACTATGGAGCACACGTCCTCAGCACAATTGGGGGGATTCCGTCAGGCATACTCGACTTGTGGATGTCCAGAGAGAGGAGTGCTTCGCGAACCGAGCGCTGTGTGAACCACACGTCCGGCATTGAGCATTCACACCGGGGGATGGTCAGCGGTGTGCTACCCCCGTCATCGAGAGTCGAGTTAAACGCAAAGAAAGAGCCTTGCAGGTCGGCTTTCTCTTATGCGGCATGGGCCAGTGAGTCATCCTCCATGTACAGAGAATCGAAGTGATGGCTGACATAAATTCCCTTGGACAGCCTTGGCGAGAGACCAGAATGCATGGGTTCCAGAAGGAAGGAGAACTAGTTTCTCGCCAATTCTGCCTACGTGCTCTGACTTTGCTCTTCCTTGGCAATGACTCTTTTGAAGGACCTGGAGGCGAAATCATACTTATTTTCTAGGGCGCTGGTGTTTACATTTAGGCCCGGTAGCACTCCTGCTTATAGAGTGATGCTAGTTTACAGGAGCGACTAAACCATGGCTGAGATCTGCCTCTGATGGGCAACACAGATGATAGAGTAAAATGTTCAATACTCTGAAGTACCACATCAGCGACAGAGTCAGCAACAACGTTATGATCGTCCGACGAGAAGCAAACCCACCGCTAAGGGAAGAATGCAAAGAAAGACGGCATCCGATCCCAATCGGCTGAACTATAGTGCCAAACATGGCGGCAGCCTGCAGAATAAAACCGCGATTTCAGCGTGAGTGGCACCACACCCCGGACAAAACAATGATCCGAGGAGCCAAGAGGGGCATCGACGAAGACCTCATAGAGAGGTCAGGAGAAGGTCGAACAGGGAAGGTGCATGATCCTCCACATATGGAATCCGCGTAGGCGACGTAACCAGTTATGTCAGACCATATGCCAAGACAAAATTATGAACAGATCTCCCCGCATGATCGGTTAAACGTGAACCAAGCCATTCAGCGTGGTGGGCGTTAAAATCGCCGAGGATCACAACCTCTGTGGAGGGAAACTGCTGTAGCAGCGGATCTGTACCCAATCGGACGTGGTCGAAGAGTCGGTCTGTTTCGGCATTACCGCTATGGGACCTATAGAGGCACCCGTAGACGCGCGGATGGACGCCGCTGTCTGCGCGTAGCCAAATGATGGACAGGTCCGAACTTTCAAGACTGCCGAGGCGTCGAGAACAGATGTCCTCTCTGACGTATACGCAAACTCCAGCCCGAGGCACAAAGGAGTATTCCAGTTTCTACCCCTTCGTGTCTAGGAGACACGAAGCATCAGCCGGAGAGGATACCTGTGTCTCGGTCAGAAAGGATATCTGCTTCTCGGTCAGGAAGAGCAGAGCCGGCTTCACCGTCACGAGATGGTACGGGATTGACTTAACGTCAGACCGTTTACCATAAGAAATCTCTAATGAAAAATAAAAACACCGGATCTAAAATATCAAGTCTTAAAGCATTCTAAAACCTTAATCCGGGCCCACCATTGAAAATGCGAAAGAATGAAAAGTAACAATCGGTTTTGACTAAAACTTATTTGTATTTTTATATTTAAATTTATGTGTTGTTTTGTGTTTTGCACCAACAGCCCATATGTGACAGCAGAACTCTGCGCTACGCCGTTCACGAAGAGAAACCTCGAGCATTGCCTTCTCCATAGCTCGCTGAGCGACCTTCAGCGTCCTCATACGGCAAGCAGTCAAGGCCCACGTCTCTGATCTATAAGTCATCACTGGTAACACGCTATGGTTATACAATCTAGTTTTTGGGTTTGAGGTATATCCGACGAGAAGATGTGTCGTAATCTCCCGAACGGTGCAGCTTAACTATGGTTTTAGAACGAATGGGTCGGCTCGACCGGGGAAGGACCACGCTCTCACAAAATGCGTAAAATAGCAGCTTTAACACTGCTGTGTTTCATATGGTGAGTTTAGAGACCTTTTTTACTGAAAACGAGGCATTTCATGGTCATTTTATGGGTTAAAGTACTGTGGGTGGGTGCGACCCATAACCGCTGGGCGGAATATGGCCGCGGTCTCATGAGACCGCTAGGGAGTTGAGAGATTAATACCGTATCTTTTCCAGTCCAGTAGCTTGAAAACGTCTTCCAATGCAGCGGTGAAGCGTTTCGGGGATATAAAGTCACCCTGTCTTACACGTCTCTGCAGTTGGATAGTTTTCGTACTCTGGTTCTGTACTCGGATAACCATCGTAGCCCTACTGTACATACACTTCAGCACTTCGATATACCGACACTCAATTTGGCACCGCTGAAGGAACTGTAGCACCACCCAAATTTCGATGGAATCGAAGGCTTTCTCATAGTCCACATACGCAAGATGAATTCTTCGATTGTATTTTTTCAGATGAGGCAGATTGTATTCTTCGGTCTTTTGTAAGATTTGCCAAAGAGTATGTATGTGAGTATGTCTATGGTACTAAAGCCTTTTCGGAAATTGGCTTGTTCGGGAGGATGAAAGTCTTCAAGTCTGCGTGCAAGACGATTCGTAATGACTCTCGAAAACAGCACGTAGACTCGGCTCAGAAGGAAAATCGGTCTGTAGTACCGCCGCACTTCTACTCCACGCCGCCGGATTAGTTCCACAATGGAGGACGGAATTAAAGACCTTCTGAAGGACTTCAAGTACCGGTTTCCCACCCGCTTTCATAATCAGAAGCTCCGCGGTAATTCTATCCTCGCCTGGAACCCCACCGTTTGTAAGGTGCTGGAGAGCCATTCTAATCTCGCTCAGATTGACATCCGGGATATCTTCGCAATACTGAATTTACAATTATTTAATACCAGCGACCCGCCCCAGCTTCTCTCCGATAAGATCAATTGATGTAGCGTTAATCAGATTTACGATAATTATGAAAGACCATTCATTTTAACAGTCTGTCGATCTCCTAAAAATTCCAAGTTTTTGGGACGAGTGATCGGTAAGCTCAATTTAGCTACGAACCACACACTTAATCTTATAAAATTGTTATAACCCTAATCGAAAACACTCTTTGGCATTCATTTCGATTGTCACTAGCGCCGTATACCTCTCCAAAACTGCGCTATCTTTAGCACATAGGAGTCGTCTGTGTTTTAAGCGCTAGACAACTTTTGAACTGACTGTGTACTTCGAAGTCATACGGCGCGGGTACCATCACTTATGACTAAATGAACAAAATACCTATCAGACAACTGAGTTAATGTTGCCAACACTATAAACCCCCTCACGAGCAACTCGTACTTCTCCATATGTACTACTGTCAGCACATAGGAGTCGGCCGAGTTTTAAGCACTGGACACCTTTTTTACCAATTATACGATTGTGTACTTCAGTCATATAGCACATGGAACAACCGGTCAATCGAGCAGCGGAGTAAGAATCGCCGTCGCCGCATATCCCCAAACATATCCAAAAAAACATGACTGTGCATGTAAGCGCATGTTAGTTAAGGTTAGCATTCATAATTTATGCCGAGCATGAAAAATAGGGACGTCATGTCACAACGAAAAATGTGTTTTTTTTTTGTCGAGATAAACGCATGCGAGCGTTTTTCACACATTTTCATTTTAACATTACGTACGTATTTCGCGTTGAAGAGAAATCGTTAATGAAAAACTTCGAAAAAGATTACTATTTGTTTTCAAATAACTTCGAATTTATTTCTTTTAACTATGAGTGCTCAAAAAAGCGTCGAAAGCCGTCAAGTTTGTCAAAATCGGTTGAATCCTTGTTTTGCCAGTGGAATAGTCAATTTTAAAAATTAAAGATACGTGGTTTTTCAAAATTATGGCTTTTTTAAGCTCTTCGACCATAATAGGTGGAATTTGGAGCGTTTTACGCTTTTTAGCGAGAGGTTCCAGGGATTGCCTGTAAGGTCAACCGTTTTCTAAATATACATTAATAACAACCTAAATTTATGAAAACATCTTGGTATCTTTAATAATCACAATTGTGATAGGGATAAATTAACAAAAGAAACCTTACTTACCCTCTGATCATTTGTGATGTAGATCCGGGAATGCTCTGTATAGTAACAGTGGCTTGTGGCAAATGATGTATTGTCCTTTGTCTCGTTGGTGGAACGGTAGAGCTAGTATAATAATGTACAGTACTGCCAGTAATGCGAGGCGGCGCTGCAATATGTGCCACAGGCACGCTGTGGACCATACCGCTAGTAGTTGACGCGACTGTTATGCACTTTGTATTTTGATTACCAGTAAACTGAAAAAATAGACAAAATATCATGATTGTATATTAGAGTATTATAGCAACATTTTACTTACTTCTATTATATACTTCATATTAAATAATACAAAGAACAAAAAGATACCACAAACACTAAGGACACTACAAAAATATCCGGCGTTTTTATGAATTCATTATGAGTTATGTAATGACGCAGTCGCACCTTTTTTAACGTATTTCAGGATAATTATTTCAGGAAAGATTTAACGACAAAAACTGGGATTGTGTTCGAAGGATCATTCTTTCCATCTTGTCTCATGCCGAACTTAATAAATATGTCTAGGTCCACCGAAGTGACATATCAATGTTATGGACATCATCACAGGTAGAGTGCATTTTCGCGTCGGTGCTTGAGTAATATTCTGCCGATTGATGACATGTAAAACGTCTTTTAAATAGAAAATCTGGTGTCATTTTTATTTCTTTCTTTCTTTTTCTTTCTTTCCAAATGTGGTGAATACGAAAGTCATCAAACTAAAAAGAAACTTATGTGGCAACACTGAACTATTAAAGGGCAGTGGATTATGTAAAAGTTTGACAAATATGCCAGAGCTACATAGGTCAATTACGATATTAGAAACTATTGAGAATGGCAGATGCTTATTTCTAAGAAAAAATATTTAGTTGCAAGCATAGCAAACTTAATGTAATAGACAACACTTGTAACTTAGGTATTAAATAATAAAACGTACACCAATTAAACAATGTAAATATTATATATGTACATTATCTGTGTTAAGTGTAGTCCCCAAATCGAATTCGTCTCCAACTAAGGTTATCGTGTCTGGATTAGCTCCTGTTAGTTTCTCAATTGTCTTTCTTGCATCAGCATCACTTTCTATATTGCCCAAATTTCTGCTTAGAAATTCTATATCGGCTTCAAGTAAGCCATCAACTAAATTATTTTGGTCATCAGCCGCTTGTTTACACAGAGAAAATGCATCATCATTTTCAAGTTTAATATCCTCCACTTTTATAGCTTCTACATTTATATCATCAATATTTTCGACTTTTATATCATTCACATCTAAATCTTCTACTTTGATTCCGTCAACTTTTATTTCATCAAGATCTTCAACTTTGATACCATCTACTTTAATGTCATCAATATCTTCTACTTTAATATCGGCAAAATCTGTATCTTCTTTGAGCATATTTGAAACGTCTGTATACTGTCTGCCTGTATCAGGATTCCTCATGTATTCACTGGCATTGAAATTATTACTATCGAAATTGTCGTGGCTCCCTAGTTTTATATCCTCAACCTTGTATTTATCTTCTTGGTCACTACTAGTAGACGGTTGAGGACTGTTAGCATTGCTTATATCACCACTTAGTGCTCTTTTAAGAACATATGCTTTTATTTTTCTTAACATAAAAGGAGGAACTTTGAATCCGGTCAATTCACCAAGCATTGGTAAGGAACTGTGTTTATAGGCCTCGCTGGTCGCAAGCTCTTCAATGTCTTCTAATACCTGAAATTACGAAAATAATTTATATATTCATGAGAATAGTTACAGTATTTAACTTTATCGTTAATCGAGCAGCGCAAACATAAAGACAACTTAAATAAATAAGCTCTTAATTTATTTTATTAATTGTTAGATCTTTGCTTACCATTATGTAAGTTTTTCCACCAACTGCATTAACCAAATTATGACTAGCAATCCATTCCTTATCAGCAGTATCTGCAGGATATCTGAGCAGACCAGCATGTCTGGTGTATAAGCGTCCTCTCGAATTACCCAATCCCAGAACCTAAAAACCAAGCACTATATTAGAATATTTATCTTTACATAATATATTTTTATCTTATTTATTAATTAGAAGAAAAGTTATGAAAGCACAGTAATCACCTTGTGAGCATGAGACCCCATAATAAAAAGTGTGTCTTGGGTTAACCTTGCGGGATTCCATTTTTCAGGATCTCTGAGAGCTGGTGCAGAAATAGGTGATGAAACACTATCAGGCATCTGTTCCTGCTTGATCTTTTTACATTTCAAGTCAGAGTCTATATCTGTTTCTTTTCTTTTACACTGCAGTGGAGTTTGCAACTGGAAATTGTATTATTCCGTTTAAAATACTATTGAACACAATGTGTAATTATATAGTTACCGAAGTTTTAACAAAAGAAAAACACTTACACCGGTTTGCTTAATAAGTCTTGAATCAACTGTAGATTCTGATTCACTAGTCTCATTTGAAGATACAGGCCGCGATGGTGTTGTATATAATAAGCGAGTTGCATCTAACATTGCACGGCATACTGCTCTCACCTAAACAGCGAAAACATTCGTTATCATCGCATCTAAGGCCGACATTTTCGATCGATTCGTATATAGTATTTTTAATGATTATTTTAAAAGTTGAATTGAAGGGAATTACATTATCGTTAACAGTTATGATCCGTCCAACTATAGGCCCCTTCTTCTGCATATAAATGACACGTTTGCAACCGGTAATATTCATTGCTACGCGGACCACAGCACTGGTGATACTTTATACACCGGCCGTGCCAATATTTCTCGGGAAAATGTCGCACAGTACCGGGACAAAATTGTATTTGAAGTCGAGACTTTGTTGAACAAAGTCTCGGACTGGGGTCGACTAAATCTGGTCCAGTATAATCCCCAAGACACAAGTTTACGCGTTTACCGCTAAAATGTACCCCTTCGTCGTATCTCCTCAGTTTCAAGACACTCCCCTTGTTGCCTCAGCCAGTATCGAAATCATATCACATCGAGTGACGTGCAGTTTCGTGGTCACTTGGAGGAGAAGGCCAAATTGGCCTCAAAAAAGGTTGGCGTGCTCAGCAGAGCGAGACAGTAATTCATACCGGCTCACCGCCTGCAACTTTACAGGGCACAGGTTCGGCCGCACTTGAAATACGTTCCCATCTCTGAGCTGGGGCTCCCCAGTACCAACTCCTTCCATTTTATCGCATCCAGCGCAGAGCTGTTCGAATCGTCAGCGACCGAGCTCTTTCCAATCGTCTTGACTCACTGGCACTACGAAGAGATGTTGCATCTCTTTGCGTATTTTATCGCATCTACCACGGAGAGTGCTCTGAAGAAGTGTTGGACTAATTCCTGCCGCACTATTTCACCATCACACATCGCAACAAAACTGGCGATAACATCCATACCATTTGGATGACTGACGGTCCACTACTGTGCGATTTAAAAGGTGTTTTCTTCCTCACACAACTTCCTTGTGGAATCGACTACTACCAGAGATTTTTCCGGACTGATACGACTTAGGGACCTTCAAGAAAAGAGCCTACTCTTTTTTAAAAGGCCGGCAACGGATCCGCAATTCCCCTGGTGTAGTGCAGTTGTTCATGGGCGGCGGCAATCACTTACCGTCAGGGGAGCCGCCTTTTGCTCCTCTCCTATTAAAAATAAGAAAGCCTTACAGTGGTATCGGAAAGGCGAGAAAGACATCATAACCTCCGATAGATAACGGTTACCCCATCTCGTATATAGCAAACATAAAATGTCCAGACCGACATTGGAAGCTATGTCAATGGTGCGAGACACTTCAATCGCCTTTCCGTCTGCTAGGCAATGTGTATAAGAGATCTGACTGCCTCTTTAGTTTAATGATCGTGGTTTGAGTCGGGCCAATATCAGTTTTTTGTCTAGAAATTCTCAGGTTATTAATGATCTGTGAATGACAAAGTTATAACATCAAAAAATATTTGGACACGACGCATAAAAAGAAACACAAAAAACTATCTATTTATTATGTGGAAATTATATTTTGATTAACCAAAGCTTTCTTTTCCTCATCAGTCCGTAAACAGCACATAGCTGGATATAAGCTCTACTGCAGTGATCCATCACCACTTAGTGATCAAAATGACAGTCCCTGGTCATGACATTTTAATGTCAGAAATAGGACGAGAATGTGAAACTTTCCTAGAATACAATACAGCAATTACACAATATGGTCGAGAAGAGCGATCGCTGCATATGCACCATACTTGTGGACAGTCGCTGCTTGTGGAGGCTGGTCTGCCACTGTTTTAACAAACCATATCACTGAATTTGCTTAGATCGGAAAAACTTTCTCACGTGAGACCAGCAGTGTAATTGTGTAACTCTGGTGGGTATCGTGGTTGGCTTCGTTTTGAAATTTTATGTTTGGTTTTGCTGTATTTTGTAAATGTATCAGTATACATTTTAAGGCGATGTTTATCTTTAAATTATTATATCTTATTTACAAATAGTTTACGATGTATATCACAATATAATGTAAAATACGGAGTGCGCCACTGGCAACATTTCCGAACAGAGTTACCCAATCGCATTGCAATAC
The DNA here is from genome assembly GCA_907164705.1 of Parnassius apollo. Classification (NCBI taxonomy): domain Eukaryota; kingdom Metazoa; phylum Arthropoda; class Insecta; order Lepidoptera; family Papilionidae; genus Parnassius; species Parnassius apollo. Next base: position 16,618,408 of record CAJQZP010001037.1, read on the forward strand.
TGTTTTATTAAGGAGGTAAAGTATTAAGAAAAAAGAATTTTGACTCTTACCTGGTCTTCACTAACAGATTCATCTCCTAAGTTCAATCTTATGTTATTAACTGCAGGAACAAAGAATTTCTGCAACCATAGATTAGCAAAAGTTAACCATTATCTAAAACTTGTAACAGGATTTATGAATTCATTGCAATTTGATTAAAACTACTTTTACGGATTTTATCGCGTTTAATTATTTTATTTTAACACCCGACGTTTCGGGTACTTTCCAGCATCAATGTTCACGGGGGACTGAGGTGCCTGACATCCCGATGTCAATGTTAACCCGGAGTACCTTCAGCTTTTTAATAATTGTTTTTTATTAAAAAGAAGAGAAAAAAAAAAAAAAAAAACTAAAAATAAAAACCAACCCAAGAAGGCAACACGGTACGGTCCGGTGCTTTGAAGAAACCTAAAAAAAAATAAGATAAGTGGAATCGTCTCGCTTTCTTATGGAAAGATTTAATTACTTCCACGTAAAATGTTGGTGAACGTTTTAATTGTACCAATAACTGTTTTTAATTGCGATAATTGATGAAGTCTGAAATACACTCTTAACCTTGTGTATTATCTCAACAAAGTTTAAAGATTTCCTCTCCGATTATCACTTTAACACACTTCAATTCATCACAAGGAACACTATTATCCTCCATTTTCATTAAAAATCTTTAAAAAAAAGCTAAAATTTTGAACTCGTAATATTAAATCGCTTAAGATAAGCACACAGAGTAAATAAACATTGAAAATAAAATCAATGTGTAGTGTTCGCATAAATATAAGAAATCATCACTGCAATTTAGTGGATGTAGAAGATGTAGTAAGTGTAGAGTATGTACTAGTAAGGTCTTCCTATTCTGGTATTTAAAACTAACATTCTGATTATCACAATTTGGACATTTAAAACCAAATTAGTTTGTTAATATTTTATCTTTAGCCTTATTCTGTGGTAGTTAGTGTATATTACAAACATTTCTTCGATGGCTTGCAGTTGATAATCTATATGCATAACTATGATGGTTTTTCTTTTTTAATTTCGATTTATTTTCACAGTAAATATGGTCTAATTTCCTATACACTCACCACACAAAACACAGCAGCATTAATAAAGCTGCAACATGACTCTAAAGTTAAAGTAAAGTAAGTTACAGCCTATATACGTCCCACTGCTGGGCACAGGCCTCCCCTCATTTCTGATAGGGTATTAGGGCAAGTAAGTGTCCGCCACGCTGCCCCAATGCGTGTTGGCGAACTTCACGTCTTCGAATTTTTTTTTATTATTTGTCAGACTGAGGAGACGAGACAGAGGTTTCCTCACGATGTTTTCCTTCACCGCCGAGCACGTGGTAAATCGTGCCGGCGGGGATAAAACCGGTATGCTCGCATACTGTGAAATTTCACAGCAAGCGCTAACCATTTGAGCTAACACAAAATGACCTCTTATATGACTCTACCAATAAAAAATGTTTCTGTATTGGAAGTCGGATAACGGACGATAGTTTAACGTGACAACGTCATAACAAAACACTGATGAAATGATTGCATACTTTGTGGGAGAGAGATAGATGCGGCACAAGCCGAAAGCTCAAGCCGATTGTGCCTTTCGCTCGCTCGTGCAGCGCTCTCGCTCCGATCGTAAGGTTACAACTTACAATGAGCGTAACGTTACAATAAGCCTTTATCGTGCGTGCAGCCGGCGTTCATCGATTTATTAGACGTTGTCACGTCAAAAAAAATTAAATTTAGAATTAAATTATGTGAAACACTTCTTAAAAGCAACTGATTCAATGCATTGTGTACAGAATATAGGTAGTTTTATTTTCATACATACCTCCAGGTACTTTTTAATAACTTGATCAATTTCCCTTGTAACAGCTGACTGGATTGTTTGACGCAACATGTCCAATGATTTGTTGGCACTAGCACGAAACTCAGCTATTGGTCTAGAGTGTGGCTGTACAGGCCCTGGGAGGCTGAAGCGCCTATGCATAGTTGCTAGGGTGTTAATTGCTATTTGTCTTGAAATTGGCTGTTTCTGTAATATATTATTTTACAAATAAAAATAATAAATGCTAAATCACTACATATGTACTACCACATATAGTATGGATTTTTAAATTTTACATACAATTTTAGAAATTAATACCTCAGCTATTCATAAGAATATACTAGGTTGATCAATAACTTTTCGGACACTGATCTATGGATTATAGAAATGCATTCCATTTCTTTGAATCTTAAATTCAAAAGTAGCCAAGTTCAAGCCCAGGGGTATGAAAATCCTCTTGTTTAGACGTTGATACTAGCACCATCGCACAGTTATAAAAAGCATTATTATCCCTACTATTACTACACATTTTACTCAAAAGACGGCACCACTGCTATCAGTTATTATTTATAACGAAGCCTTAATCACGATATCAAAGTTTTGAAATACATTGTATTACAAAACCTTTCTCATAGTCCACATACACACGGCAAAGTTACAGATTGTACTCTTCGGTTTTCTGTACAATTTGCCGCATAGTATCTCAACGACCAACAAAAAGCTTCAGATATAACATTCTTTAAGTTACCGAAGGATTTTAGTACGAAGTTATGAAAGGTAAATTTATTTCAGATTTTTTTGTTAGATAGGTAGTTATAGCACAAAATAATTGTCTACAGAAGTAATACTTAAGTAGGTACTTTATTACAAAACTTAGTTGAAATTTACTTCACTATCCAAGTACCTACTTACAAACCTATACTTGTCTTTTGTAATTACAGCACAAAATACTAAATTTAAAACTGTTTACTAACAAGATTTTTAACGAAGTAGAAGAATCTAATTTCGGGTTTATTTGTTGTTTGCACTATCTACCTATTTTTTCCGAGCCATGCATCGCGATTCACGACGAATGGCTTTGCAAGTTGCATGTGTTGGGAATCATAGAACTCACATAGTAGCGAAAATATGATGAGTCAAATATGTATCATAGTCAGAATAGATAAGTACTTTACCTTTTTTTAACTTATTATAAAGCCAGTGCTTGACCACAATCCTACCTGGTGGTGATGCAGCCTTAGATGGTAAATCACATTGTCTGGCGTAACAAAAGCCTATTCACTCTTGCCTTGAAGACGCCCAGATTATATTCGGACGGAAAGATAGACGCCGGCAAATTATTCCACTCCTTTGCTGTACGCATTAAAAAAGTCGAAGCAAACCATTTGGTTCTAATGCGTGGAATATCGACAACAAAGGGTGAAGACCCGCCAAGCGCCTGATTGACCAATTTGAAAAGGAGAGGGAGGAATTAAAGCGTGCAATTCCTGCGCACACTCACCAAAGTACCTCCAACTACTTTCTTAAGTAAATTACCATTTCGCAAGGTATTTTTTTACTCTTTACTGACAGCCCTTAGTAACCACGGAGTCCGCCGTGACGTAGAAAGAGTAAAATATACAAAGTAATACGGACACTCGCGCAAAGCGATAATGATTTATTTAACTTGCGTGCGCGATTTATCTAAATAATAATAATTATTATTTAGGCTATTAAAACGTCGGCAAGCAGTCAAGATCAAAGGACTGTAACTTCTGTACGTAGTACTAATTTTTATTCTGTGCCAAGGACAGAAAAAACTAAATTGAAAACTATGCCATTATTTTTTTTTTCAAATTATGTAATTATGTTTACATAATTCTGCTTGAAAAATTGGAATTACAGCGGAGCTTCTGAAAGCGGGTGGAAAACCAACACTTGAAGTCCTTCAGAAGCTCTTTAATTCCGTCCTCCATGTTGGGATTACACCAGAAGCGTGAAGCAGAAGAGCGGTGGTTTTGTTTTTCAAGAAAGGCGACAACGCTCTCTTGCCGCGCCTACGTGCTGTTCTCGAGAGTCATTACGATTTCGTTTTGCACCCAGACTCTATGACTTCCAGCCTTTCGAATAAGCCGGTTTCCGAAAAGGCTTTAGTACCCATAAACCACATACATACTATGCGGCAAATTGTACAGAAAACCGAAGAGTACAATCAGCCACTTTGCCTTGTGTATGTAGACTATGAGAAAGCTTTTGATTCCGTCGAAATGCGGACGGTGCTACAGTTCCATCAGTGGTGCCATGTTGACTGTCATTATATCAAAATGCTAAAGTGTTTGTAAAGTAGTGCTACGATAGCTATCCAAGTACAGAACCAGAGTACGAAACTTATACAACTGCTGAGAGGTGTAATACAGGCGACGTTACATCCCCGAAACTCTTCACCGCTGCATTGGAAGAAATTTTCAAGCTACTGCACTGGAAATGATACAGTATTTACATCAATAGCGGGTACATCACTCATCTTCGATTTGCCGACAATATAGTCCTTATGGCAGAATCGCTGGTGGTTAGGTCCTACCTATGCTCAATGACCTAAATAGTGTCTCTCAACTGATAGGTCTTAAGATGAACATGGACAAAACGAAGATCATAAGTAACGTCCATGTCACACCTATGCCAGTAGTTGTTGGTTCTAACTAAATTCGAAGTTGTTGACAAGTATGTTTACCTGGAAAAAATAGTCCGACTAGGTAAGTCCAACTTCGACCGAGAAGTCAATTGACGGATTCAACTCGCCTGGGCAGCGTTGAGGAAATTACGAGACATATCTTCTCGTCAGATATACCTCAAAACTTGAAAACTAGACAGTACAACCAGTGCATGATGCCAGTGAGATCTGAGACATGGTCATGTTGGAAACCGGTAACATTCACTGCTATGCGGACGACAGCACTGGTGATGCTTTGTACACCGGCCGTGTCAATATTTCTCGGGAAGACGTCGCCGAGTACCGGGACAAATATGTGTCTGAAGTCGAGACTTCGTTGAACAAAGTCTCGGAATGGGGGCCACTAAATCTAGTCCAGTTCAATCCCCAAAAGGCACAAGTTTGCGCGTTTACAGCTAAAAAGAACGCCTTCATCGTATTTCCTCAGTTTCAAGGCACTCCCCTTGTTGCCTCAGCCAGTATCGGAATCCTCAGCGTCGACATATCGACTGACGTTCAGTTTCATGGTCACTTGGAAGAGAAGGCCAAATTGGCCACTAAAATGTTTGGAGTGGGGCAGTATTTCATGCCTATACACCGCTTGCAACTTTACAATACCATTCCCATCTCTGGGCTGGGGCTCCCTAGTGCCAGCTCCTTCCATTTGATAGTATTATGATTTATACAATAAAATATAATATACATGTTTTTCTCATCTAAATGTATATATTATTGTAACATTAGTGCTAAAAGCGAAGTATAATAGTAATTAAGGTAGTTTTTAAAAAAAATGGCGGAAAATAGCAGGAGTTGCAGCAATGGATGATAGTTACTGACAGTAAATATTTTACACATAATCGGGATGGATGGTTTGACTGCTGAGCGTATATACTTATCCTAGAGTTTCATTATGTTTCCAAAATTTATTGATCAACCTAGTATGTAAATCGATAATTCATAGCAGAGAAAGGCGAGTAATATACAAAAATTTTATCATAGTCGCGCTTATAATGTGTTATTTAAATGTGACTGTAGAACAGTACAAAAACAGCAAGTGCATTATTTTATAGTAAATACAAACGAAGACTATAGTGATACTGACTCCAGTATTAAGCTACACCTCTCAACTAGCCTTAATTATTGATTTTTGTTAAGCAATTCTGAAAAAATCGCACCAAAAAGCAAAAAGCTTTATCTGCGTGCTCGCATGTATAATGGTCAGTGATACGTAAATACAATGTTTAACAAAAATATTGATCTTTACTCCATCTAAAAAGTCCATGACATCACACACCTATTTCTTATTCATAAGCCGCTATTAGGTATTTTGTGATAAAAAATATTGAAAAATAAACATTGATTTTACGCGTTATTATTAGGCATTACTTATAAATCCTTACGAAGGAACTTTACTTCTTCATCAAGACAATTTCATGAAGATACATTTTGCTCTTTCTTTATAGCATATTATTGGATGCATAGTTTAAGAGATAACAAAAAATTAAAATAATTCAACACTCAGCTAGGCGCCCATACAACGCATAACCTAGCCACCAGATGAGTACCGAGAGAAACAAGCAGTGAACACCTCGCGAAATGTCATGTCATGCGATTCCGACAATTGATATATGCGGGTGACCACCACAACCATAAACACACAAACCACAGGTAACAGCTAGTCTTATAATAAGTGGGGATAGAATGTCTGGAATTCACAACTTGATGCTGGTAACATTGCGGGACGGAAAGCTAGTTCAATATAAAATAGTACTAGTAGTAGTAGCTTACTGACACAGCCTAAGCCATCTACACTAACAATGATGTAAGGATAATAAACATAAAAATACATTCAAGCTAAAACTAAACCCTCTATAAATATGTTTATAAAGGATTGAGTTTTAGCTCTTATAATCAGATCATCACAAAAACGAATGTCAAGTTAAAAGTGCTTCACATGTTGCTTTGTAGTAATGCAGTACATACATATCAAGTGTCAAAAACTATTAGTTGTTTTATGAAAACTATGAGTTTCTGAACGCTGAAACTTTGAACACATATATATTAAAAAAGTAAATTTTTCGAACAGTAGTTATTGGAAAGTCCTACCTTTGGGTTGTTAATCTAAGCATGAGCCCTGTTGAATATTTACCCCGACTCAATATATATTTATTCAGCCATTACGATTATTCTAATAGGCTCTCTTAATTACACTAAATAACACAAAAATAAATAATTTATCAATTTACAAAATGTAGCACTTTCCTGCATAAAATGCTCTAAAGGAAAATTTAAATATTTGATAAATGGAAAGCTTACCGTTTGCATATTAGAAGTGAAATTTCCTCGATTGATTAGTGTTTTAACTGGTGCTTGACAATTCCAAGAACTATTTAGTGAGTTTTCAGTATTTGTATTATTTGATACCTCAACATTATTCCAAGTCTTCTGAATAACCATTTCGAACTATTTACATAAAGTTAAAATTAATAGAAATAGCAAATGAAGGTTTATTATTTTGAAAAAACATTAACATTTTTATTCATTAGTAAAATAAATTAATTTGTGATTTATAATCACAATCAAAATCATAAAATATCTGGAAAAACTTCTTATTTCGATTCGATTTTAGCTTTTTTTTTTAAACATTTTAGCTTGGATGATTGCTTTTTAAGCTATGTCTTCATTTCAATATTGATTTTCGTTAATGTTACCTACTTCAAGAACTATAAGATAAAAACATAATCCGCTGCCAAATGTATTGCAGAAAGAAAATCCATACTTTTCTATTAATATGTCTTAAAAAGAGCCGTGGTAGCTCAGATGTTTAACACTCGCTGTAAATATAACAAAACGCCAGTAACCCGGGTTCGATCACCGCCGGCACCAATGACATTTTTAGTTGTTATTTTAAGTGCTGATTTACCGCGTACTCGGCGGCGAATGAAAACATCGTGAGGAAACCTGCATGTCTGAGGAATAAGGACAAAAATATTTCAAAGACATGTGAAGTTCGCCAACACGCATTGGGGTAGCGCGGCGGACACTTCCTTGCCCTAAAACCCTCTCAGAAATGAGGGGAGGCCTGTGCCCAGCAGTGGGACGTATATAGGCTGTAACTTTACTTTTTATGTCCTAAAAATATGTCCAAATTTAACGACTAAACTGCTAAACTAATTTTGAAAACATTGAGATAGTTTGATGTCTGGTTAAGTTAAAAAGGTAAATTATCACAGCTAAGTAGGCTTTAGATTAGACTATTTTTTATCCTCAAAGGAGCAAGAAATGGACATGATTTCGGTTTCAAATCTATTACAAATAATGTATATTTACCAAATAATATTTTAACTTGAAGCGACAGTAGCCTAATGGAAGGGCGCGGACCGCAAACTCAAAAGGTCGTGGGTTCCATCCGCCATTCGACTACTGGCGTGAACCACTCGTAACACAAGCAATTTAAGCTTACCATGAGTGGTTAAGGGGAATATTAGTGATGTTTATAACATTTTTCATATTCTTTTTAAAAAAATTATTATTTCCAGAAGATTATTCTAGAAGAAAGAAAAATCATTGTAATAAGTGTCCTCTGTATCCAGTAACGTCACTATATATTTACGAATATGTTAATGATTGACGACGTGCCTAAAACGGATTTTTAACTTATATTTCGTAATAACGGGGAATGGTTAAAAAATTCAGCGTAGTATTGCTATGTTTCACTAGAAGGCGTAACACACGTGCGAGCTCACAGTTTTGTATGCAAAAGTTCAAAATGGCCACTCTATAATACATATATTTAAATTTCTTTGTTCATAACAATATTTACCGTAGATAATGAAAGATGTGATGATTTTTTAACTTTCATTGTAATGTGATATATATACAACGGGAATAAATTTTTGAACCTTTATTAATTTGTAGTAATGTCCTCCAAATCGACCTTCAATCACGGACGCTAGTATCACTAGAGACAAGCCATCTACTTAGGACAGGTTTTTATAGTGTTCGATTGTATGCACCAACACAAACAGACTCTACTCCCTCATTCTGATAGTTCGATAGGATGGAAATCCAAAAGGAACTATACTTAGAAACTACTATACATTATATATTCTATTTGTTCAATAAAAATGTATATACATGGTAGAGCCATGCTGCAGTTATATAGTAGTATAGTTGTAGCACGAATGGATCAGCTAGACCGGGAAAGAATCACGCACTCACAGAATACTAGTGTAAAATAGTAGCTGAATGCTGCTGTGTTTCTTATGGTGAGTATAGAGAACCGGAAACCTTTTTTACTAAAAACGTGACATTTCATCTTAGTCCTCATGGGTGACAAGACAACGCATCTGCATTCTGATACGTAATCGAGGATAGATGAGATGTCTATGGGCCATAGCAACCACTTACCTTTAGGTGGACTTTGTACTCGTTTGTCACCCTATGTTATTAAAAAATGTGATTTTATTTATATCATTTTTTCAGATGTAAGCAATAGGTGAAATTAGTTTGGAATGAAGACCTGACAGATATACCAATTGATAAACTTTACATGTTACAATATATTTGTGGCAAACATTGCAAATCCGAGGATTTAAATCATATATATGATAATTAGATTTCTTTTACATCATTATAAGTAGTAAAAGATAATATCTCCCTAAAATCACATTTTGGTAAGAATTCGATTATATAGCTAGACTTGAAGTTATTTCTAATTACCTTATTATAAATATTTACTGTTTTTTAATAGATTCATCAACAAACATTAGCTATAATGAGCACTAATTTTGAAAGTGATCATTAGTAAACGATATCTGCGAGTAATATGTACCCCTGTGAAGAAGCCTCGTGATTTATTACACTTAAAATCAAATTAATCCAATCAGTGTTAAAAATAAAATAAAGGTTGACCCATCAGGCCATTCCTGGAACTTCCCGCTAATTTCAAATAGAAAGCGCTCAAAATTTCACCAAATGATGACGTTGAATATGAAATATCGGAGTAATTTAATAAAATCAATTTTTCAAAATTTTTCGTTAACGATATGTCACAAGCGAATCAACCGATTTTGACTGGATTGGCGGCGATCGACTTGATTTTTCAAGTTTAAAATCTGATTAGTTTTTGGAATCAATCGGTAAAGCCGTGTAAGAGTTATTCCAAAAATCAGTTTTTCAAAATTTTTATTTAAGAGATTTCTCAAAATTAAAAAACAACTTAAACTAATGTTAAAAACAAGCATCCAGACGGACACTATTTATTTTACAGCACAGAAATACTTGTTCAGAATGGGAACGAACCCTCGGTCCTGCGGTGCCGCAGCCAAACGCTTAACCACTGCACTACGGAGACGATATTTATTTTTGCTTAATTAAATACTAGTGTAATTGGGCATGCATTTGTCAGCATTTTTACTCAATCCCCACGTAAAACTTGTATTTCTTATAGATCCATTCAATATACAGATCTAACTTTTATTACCTATATAATAATATCGATAAACAATATATCAATAGAATTATTCGAGGATAGACATTTGCAGCCCTATATATTTCGCATATGTTGTCAGCAAAAATTAAATGTTAAGACATGTCTTAATGTTGGTAGAGTAGTTTGAAGCCCTTTCATACATTTACTTTTAGAATTTTACTGTGACTTACTAAGGAAGTCCCGCCTCTAAAACTTCAAAAACTCTCCACAACAGTGCTCGAGTATCTACAGGGAATGATAAATCGCCGTAAAATACGTTGAGAGTGATTTTGAAAATAAAAATTATGAAAGCAATAAAATAATTATTGTGAATAGAATTATGGTGAAAGTCTGTGCAATAAAAGAATTATAAAAAGTTCTTTAAAATTTAGACTGTAGCTACAGTGGCGCCACGCATATTTAGCGCTTTCAAACGGACACCTTTTTAGACAGAGTCTGTACTCTTTACCTCTACACTCCATATTATCTATGCTGTCTTCTGTCTGTGCGCACAGAGTACTTTTTATATACTTAAACATTGAAGTTAGCATAGAGATATTATATACCCATACTTTTAAGCCAGTGGAGTTTGGAGTGTAAAAGAAAGGAGTACCAACTCCCATAGTAGAATAGTTGAAAAAGTGGTCATCTGTAAGCAGTAAATAATAGTTCAAAAACTCTCCACAACAGCGCTGGAGTAGCTACTGGGATGAAATGAACTTAGCAGTTTCGACGGTTTGAAGTGTGCTGCTAAACTGCTCAGTAGGTCTAAAATCTAAAATAATTTTATTTACTAATATTATTTTTCGGTGCGTTCTTTAAAATTTACCCCGTAGCTATATAGTGGCGCCATCTTGTTTAAAGTTTTTTTAATGGACACTTTTTAATACACAGTCTGTACACCTTACTTCTACACTCCACACAGTGGAGGTTAGAGATTTAGAGATACTGAAACTGGTCTGCTGGGGGTCTGTGGTCAGGGTTCCGCTAATTTTTAAAGCTATCGATACTTACTCGATACCAAGTATCGATTCAAAAGTATCGTTATTACTTGGTATCGAGTAATATTTATAAAATGAAAATGAAACTATATAAATATAAAAATGATTCAATTTTATATTTATTCAAAATTATGTTACAAAATTTTGTAACTAACAACTAATTACTGAACCCCCAATTTTATATATGTTTACCCTTATATTTAAACAGTACATGAAATAAAATTTATTTGGATCAAGCTCATTCAAAATGATCGTTTTCTTCTTTGAATCACCAGAAATATTTCAACAGAATAGCACATTATAAGAATAACCAGATAATGCCAATACGTCATCATAGATTCTTATAAGCTCCGTTATTTTCTTTTTAATATATGTTATTACGAACTAAAACAATTAATTTTATCCGCAAATACTGTTTTAAACTGTACGTGAATGTTAAATCTGTATTTCGATTAACCCCATACCAATCTGATGGTCTTCTGATTTGGATTTTCTGATAAATTTTTTAACTGATAAATTATCATAATAACCATTATGAACTCATTAGTAATCTCTTTACTAAAATAATAAGTTGGAATGGCCTTGTCTGAACAATCCGATTTTTCGTTCACGTACCAGATAAAATCCAAAGAATCTATTATTATTATTCTTCAATGTAATGTATACGGAATTGCTATTTAAAAAACTTCCAATCAAACATTGTATTTTATTTTCTTAACAAAAATAGTCTTCTACTCTGATTGTTTAAGACTGATAGGTAAACTTTACTTAAACAACAAAAATACACAAATAAAACACATATAAATCCAAATATTTTGCGTTGATTCCATTGTATATAATATTCATTCATCAAAATTACGAGATATTGCTAGTAAATATTTAAAATATATTTACCTGGATACACATGAATTATTTCAACTATAATAGGGTTTTCCCCCGTAATCCTTAATCCATCGAGAGGAAAGACGCTATATATCGGAAAAGCAAGTCTATCTACTGACTTTAATTTAACAGTTTAGTGAAGCAACAAAAGTATAGAGCTCTTATTAGCTATAGACCAAATTTTTGTATGGAAGATTGTCGTCTGTACGTTAGTACTCTTAAAGTGCACGCAAGATAACTCTGCGCGCGACTGATGGCGTGCTTAATGTTGCCAGCTTAACTAATATTTTTTCCTTCGTTTAATCTTATTACTGGAATTGTATAATTATATCAAATTACATAAATTACCTAATTGATTACCAAATCTCAATTAAAAAAACTGTAATGTTCAGCCTAAACTTACAAAGACCTAATAATTTTTTAAACCCCATATTTATTGTTTAAGATCCGCGTAATAAATATATATCTTGATTCTAACTTTCATAAGTTTGATACCTCACTACACAAGTTTAACCACGCCACTACAATTTTTTTTACACAATTACAGGTACCTATTATATGCGTGTATAAAAAGGACTAATACTAAGATTAATGACTACTGATATTTTGTCTATAATAAATTTTTCCAAAAAGGTATTTTGAAACAACTGAAATAGCATTATAATATTTATTATAAAGAACGAAATAAAAAGTCCAAGGAAACCTTGTAAATCTTTTATTGAATACCTATTATTATTTATAAATTTGGTGTAACAATGGTCCTGCAGTGGATCAACGCCTTCCATTCGCATATCTTCATCAGAATCCATGCTAGAGTCTTCATCAGATGACTCGGATGTGTCACCTGTAACATTAATTACAAATTCATCCATTTCCATATCCATCAGCCTATCTGATTGGAAATATTTATCTTCTATTTTCTCTACATGTTGGCATACGTTGAACCATTCTTCTGTCGTTACTGTTCTAAACGCCGCCTCAGTAATAGCAGCTATTTCGCTAGGAGCTTGAGTGATATTTTTCTCTGCAATGCGTCTCTTTACTATTGCCCAAATTTTTTCTATGGGATTTAAATCGCAGTGGTAAGGCGGCAAACGGAGAACCTCATGTCCATATTCATTTAGCATTTGATCTATTTCGTACTGTGGGTTTCCTTTGTATTTTTTAATTAATTCGTATAATTGCGCTTTTGTCCAACAGTCTTCAAATGTAATACCATTTCTCGTAAGCCATCCTTGGAGCTCTGCTTTTATATTGCCAATTGTAGGCGCCTTGTTGATCTGTGTGCAGTGGTATGACGCATTATCCATCACTACAATGCAATTCGTTGGAAGATTCGGCACAATTTTTTCTTTCATCCACCGCATGAAGTTAGCTGAATTCATATCGTCATGATAGTCTTGGACATGATGGTCTAGATTTGGAGTTAGACCTGAACAGCAGCAGTCCGTTTTCAACAAACCCAGTTTTACCTCCACCATGGGCTATTATCCATCTTGCACCGACGCTATCAGAAGCAAGAATACCAGGCTGTTCCTTCGATTGCCAACATTTTTGAAGGTGGTATGAAGCACGTTTCGTCAGCATAAATTACCGGTCGATTTTCTTCCTGACGATTCTTGCGCAACCTCAGAATATATTTTGCTCTCCAAGCTGCAATATCATTGCGTTCTACCAATATTTTTCGTTTAGACTGGCACCTTTTGTATTTGTAGCCCATAGTCTTTAAAATACTCCTCAACGATGATCTGCCATATTTAAAACCAATATCAGTTTTCAATTCCAACCAAAGTTAATTTATGGTAGGAATCTCCTTCTTCACGACGTAAAATGATTGAATTAAATGCCTTATAGCGCACATATCGAAATCGTCTAAATCATAAATTTTTTTCCTTCGGTTTCTAGTTTTTCCCGGCGTCACAATTTTAGAAGATGAAGCTTCTGCTATATTACCCTCTTGACTTATCTGGGTGACGGTGCGTTCAGAAACACCTAAAACAAAATAAAAACAATGCATTATAAATACATGATATTAATGACAAATTAAAAAGGAACAAATAGAGAAAATTGGGGAATTTTATTGTAATGGCATCCCTAAAAATTACCTGTTAAATATGCAACGCGGGCTCTAACTTTGGAAAACGGTACTATAGGCCCGTTATTGTCTCGTACTTCTTTACAAGCACGTTTGACCTTCAAAATAACATCCCTGCCAGCACTTTTAATCACTTTCGGCATAATGTAACGATTAATTACTGCAAAAAGAATAAAAACAGGACACCTACCACTCTGTTTAAGATGGCGGCACACGATTAGTTCCAATTTTGGCCGCGCGCAGAGTTATCTTGCGCGCACTATAATAATTTGTGTCACTATCTGTGGTTTTTCTGTATATTTTACTCTACTCTATGCTGTGGTCACAGAGTACTTTTTGAATCACTGACTTAGAAGTATATCTCTATGATTACTATTACCTACAGTGTTGCCAGATCTATAGGTTTTTCCTCAATCTAGAGGTTTTTGGAGGACGTTGAGGTTTTTTTAGAGGTTTTAATATCACGAAATTAATCTAAAGGTTTTTCTGAAGGTTTTTCAGTAGTCTTACCAACTTCCAAATTCTTTTTCAAAACAGACAATGCAGACAATTCATTATCGATATAAAATTTCGATATGGTAGTATCGCAATTAATTTGTTCATCTTATACTCATAACTTTTTCTATATTGATGTATTTAACCTACATGTGTGCATAAAATGTAATAGTGTTGGAGATTTAGATTTTTGTGTGCCTTAGTGACACAAAATTTTATTTAGTAGGTGTGCAGTACTGTCTATGTAGTGTTTCTTCTCCCGCACCAAAAGTGAGAGACTTTTTGTTCGTAGCATTAGGCGCAGAACTCGTCCATTGAGTTGAATGGTCTAATTACGTAGCTTGTATGTGGTAGAAACTTTTTATTTTTGATAAATCTGATTCACACGAAACTTGACCGATAAAAAATTCAGAGGTTTTTTAGCCCCCTACATAGGGAAACTAGGGGTTTTTTGGAAAAATCTAGGGGGGAAGGTGAAAAAAATCTGGCAACACTGATTACCTACCTGAAAGCTATGGACACTGACCAGTGTTGCCAACTGCACCGTAATTACGGTAAAAACACCGTAATCAGCATAGATCTACCACCTACCGTAGGATTATAATTACGGTAGCAAAATACACCGTAATACCCAATGAAGATCGTATCTAAATATGATTATCTATAAACTAAAATAATTTTAGCGAGTTTGATTGTTTACTTTCTTTACGTTACAGTATTTTCCTTTTATTCTACCGACAACACTGTTTTATGCGTCGGGAAATCCCCCAATAGCGTGGTACCAGCTTGGAGATATTATGCGAACGAATTCGGGGGGTGCTGTATGTATTTGAATTTCAATGAATACTTAGAGCTTTTTAATTTTCCTAGTTTATTTGTATCATAAACGAGATACGACTAACATTTCATTAATACTTAAAATTACGTAAGAGTTTGTTGTGTTGTGTTGTGTTGTGTGTGATCTGAGTGTTTAAAAATATGGAGAGTGATGGCGACAGCGCTACTGATCGAGAAGATAGCTTAACACGAGTACCGGCTAAGAGAAAGCGTTATAAGCAGAAGTTTCGGGAAGAATGGTTGCTGAATAAAGAATATAGTGACTGGCTAAGAAAGGATAATAGGGACTTATCGAAGGCGGTCTGCAATGTTTGCAATACATCTTTCAGTGCCGAAATAAGTGTAATAAAACGCCACAAAGAAGGAACTAAACACGTGAATAATTTAAAGAGGTGTAGTGCTTCAACGTCCAAAAAGCAACAGTCTATAGTAAGCGTTTTTAAATCCATGCCAACTAATGAAAAGCAATTGGTAAAGACTTCAGAAATAAAATTAGCTGCTTTTGTTGCTGAGCATAAGGTATCTCATAATGTCATGAATCACTTAGCAGATTTGTTACCAAAGTTGTTCCCAGATTCTCAGATAGCCAAAGATATTAGATTAAAAAGAACTAAAGTTCAAGCTGTGATAAATAACTGTATTGGGGAAACTGAAAAAGAAAACTTGATCAGTGACTTGAAATCACAAATGTTTTCAATTTTGATAGACGAAAGCACAGATATTGCTGTAGTAAAAACAGTAGCTGTAGTGGTCAGGTATTTTGATCCAATGATTGGTAAAGTTATCACTCGGTTTTGGAATTTGATTCAATTATTTGATGAGAAAACCACCGATCATGTTGCAAATGCCGAAAAACTTTTTAATACTGTTATAGGTTCATTTCAAAAGTATGAGATTCCTACGGAAAACATCATAGGTTTCGGCTCTGATGGATGCAACACAATGATGGGATGTAACAATTCAGTTTCAAGTCGATTTCGTCAACGTTGTCCAGGCATAATTGTGATCAAATGCATTTGCCATTCTCTGCATCTTTGCGCTAGTGACGCATGTAAAGAGCTTCCACTAAATTGTGAAAAAATGGCGCGAAATATTTATAATTATTTTAAATCCAGTAGTAAAAGGCAGAGTGAGTTGAAAGAGTTCCAGTATTTTGCAGAGGCGGATGTGCACAAAATTCTAAGACCAGCCCAGACTAGATGGTTGTCTTTAAATGCAGTAGTGTAAAGGATTCTGGAACAATGGGATGTATTACGTCTTTATTTCAATAGCAAATGGCTGGAAGAATCGGAGTGCCACGATATTCATGCATGCCTGAATGATCCCATAATCAAGGCTTATTACTATTTTTTGGCTTGGATGTTGCCAAAATTTACAACATTAAATAGCTGTTTTCAGAGCGAATCTATTTTAATTACGAAACTACATGGGAAAATGACAGCTTTTTATAAAGAACTGTTACTATTGGTTTTACACAGAAATTATGTAAATTCCGCTCCTATTGAAACTATAGATCCAATGACAGAAATAAATCACAAGGACCTAAAAGACATATATCTAGGTTTAGGTGTCCAGAAAGAACTAGATTCTGTTGAAAATGAAGAAAGAAAGTTAACTCTCAGAAAGATGTGTAAAAATTTTATTATTAGAGCTTGTGTGGGCCTTCGTAAACGATACTGTTTTAATGACAAAATTATGACAGAAATAGCAAAATTTGATCTAGAGAAAGTAATTTCTGATGACAGGGAAGAGTCAGTTTCGTCGTTATTTCCATTACTGCCCAGAATTGCCCCAACTTCAATCCAACATCAACAAGAACTAGATGATGAGTGGCGGAAGTTGCCGTTATACTACAAAGATTTGGATTTAAGTCAACCCCCCTGACGTATTTTGGCACCAGGTAAGTTTCCATGTAAACTCGAAGCAACGTGAATTCATATTGGTTTCTATTGTTATAGCAGCCTAATCATTTTTTTTTCAGGTCGCAGAACTGCGTGACCAACATCGAGAAGGGAATACCTATTTCCAACACTTGCCAAAATTTATGTTGGCCATTTTGTCTCTGCCACACTCGAATGCTGAGTGCGAAAGAGTCTTCAGCAGAGTTAACGATATAAAAACAAAAAAAACGGAATAAACTCCTAACGAAATCCATCAAGGGAAATCTCTTATCGCAGCAAGCCATACAGCGTCACGGAAAAAACTGTGTTGATTTTAATCCCACTCACGCTATGATCGCAAAACATAACAATGATATGTATAAAAATATTGAAACAATTATACTGTCCGATTCTGATTAAAAATATGTTTTTTTTTTAACTCTGACCCATAACATGCTACTAAATAAACAAGGTAATTCTACCGTATTTCAAATATATATTACAACATAATTTCGAAAATTCTACCGTATTTTTAGAAGAATTCTACCGTCCGCTAGATTTCAGATTTGGCAACACTGACACTGACTGACAACTGGCTGTGGTGTTAGTAAGAAGTGATAAGTGCTGACGCGTTGAATTTATAAGGTTTGTACTTAATTAGTATTTTACATTAGATTATTGAAAATTTTTAAAGCTTTTGACTGTTCTACTGCGAAATTGCGTAAATGTATATTTTAATTTAGTTGTGCTTGCTAAATTAGTATATTTGAACTTTGTACTATATAGTACAAACAAGTTTGCAAGGTCTAATTCTGAATTAGTATTCATGGTTTATAAAATAAACCGTCATTATGTACTAGTTGCTCAGTAAACTAAATCAGTATTTTTGAAACCTCATCCTCCACATAAAATATGTATGTGTATACATACATATTTTAATAATTTAGTAAGTAAAATTGGTGGAACTCTCACCTTAGCAACATAATATGTCATAAGGCTACAATTGCTTTAGGTACATGCAGTCTTATGGTTGGGAACAACTGGGGTTGCTGTCCAAGAATGATCCTATGGCTGTACAGCAGCATAGTGATTTTTATCTACACCTCCATTGTTTGGTTTAAATAATTAGGACAACCAAAAGACAACTGCAGTCAGTCTAAATAGTCTACATAGGAATGCCTGTTTAATGGCAACTGGAGCAATGCCATTATAGCCTGGAGCGGCTCTTAATGTAATTCTATACCTAATGGCCCTTGATCTTTATTTATACAAGGAGGCTAGGGCTAGTTTGTATAAGATTAACACTCGGTGCAGTCTGAGCTTGCTTTCCTGCAGATTGAGGTCCATTTTCAACATAATAAATGTAACGCTGACGTTATGCATGATCTCAGATATCAAGTGTCTAAAAATATAAACACTCACGCCTGTCACCCAGAGGGGTAGGCAGAGTTCACGGACTTCGATTTGGCACGATTCTGACATACTTCTTTCGCCTACTTTACATCCATATATCTACGAATACATGCTCGTCAGTTAAGGGTACTTCAGATGTGGCCCATTTTCAAAATATCACCAATTTGGTCGATAAACTTTCTTCTAGGACTTCCCTTCCTGACTGCCGTTCACATCTGCCGTATAAATTTGCTTTTTCACTCTTTCCTCATTCATTCTTTCTACATGATCAAACCCCCGAAGCATTCCTTTCTTAATCCTGGTCACAACATCATATTGAATACCACATTTATCTCTTATCACGCAATTTCTCACCCTGTCATTCGGATTCAACCCTAGCATACTCCTTAAAGACTGCATTTCTACAGCATTTATTCTACTTTTGTGCTTTTTCTGCCACACATAACTTCACTACCATACATTAAAGTAGGGACTAACACAGCATTATGAATTACCATATGTGCCTTTTTTGACACATTCTGATTCTTCATAATAGAGTGTAGTGCCCCATTCACTCTATTCCCTGCATTTACTCGTCGTTCTATATCCTTATCATATCTACCATTCCTGATAAATACACATCTCAAATACACTAACTCATCCACTTGCTCAATTAACTTCTCTTTGGTCTACTATACACTTAATAAAAAGTACATAGTGGAACTACCCTCTAGAGAAGACTGGCTGAATGCACAGGTTATCTGTGAAGCCGGTAGCCATATATCGTATACCAATGGGTCAAAAATGGGCATCAACGTGGGCTTTAGAATTTATGGGGTACAAGAAATTCACCTGTCTTCCAGACATAAATTTTCGCCATACTTCGGTGTGCGAATATCAACATGCAAAAACACTATGTCAACCATATTATCGATATAAACTCTTATAGTCAAGCAGCACTGATAGTACTACAAACTTAGTGATCTCCAAGCTAGCTGAAGACTGCATAAACTGTCTAAACACCTTGGAGTGTAACAACAGGGTCGTTTTAAGGTGGTTTTGGGGTCATGCAAGTATTGTAGGTAATGAAATTGCTGACAAGCTCTCTCAATATCTCTCTCCAAATTACTTATTAATTAACCGTACTTTTGAATAAAAAGTCTTGAAAAAAAATATGATTTATTTGGTTTTTGTCTACACTTATTAAATTTCCCATGTAACTCGTAAGTAAAGAGGAATATTTATGATGTGGACTTACATTTTAACTTAAAATTCTTCTTGAGATACAAAGATAAATTTGTTAAATATAAATTTATTTCATCATTGTTATCATAATATTTGACTTATTTATAGTATCTATTTTGCAATAATAATGTGATTAAAAAGTTCAATGGTCTCACTAATAATGTTATGACAAACAAAATCGTAAATATACTAAACCAATAACAAAGATTATATAAAGGAACTCATTTTTTCTAATCTCTTCAGCATTTTTAATTTACTTTTAGATAGATGATCAATAGCGATGCTAATATTAAGACCACTATATAAAAATGTAATTCTAAATTTGGTTAGTTTATCTCACGAAGCAAACATGCTACCCATAGAATACTATAATACATACATAATAGAACGGGGGAGTGGGCGGAGCCCGTGTAGCCACTAAAATGTCACTAACATGGTCAATTCACACATATAACCGTCAACACGAGATGTGTTTTAACGTTACAATCGTTTCCAAATTTCCGATGCAAATTATTTAGAAAATGCCAAATTGCACCCTATTTACAAATATGTTTTAAAATCTGCCTGTCAACACAGCGAATCGGGTTTGTAGTAGTGATAATACGACGTTATTACTTGTATGTGTGCTCCCGACGACGCCTATCGTCGTATAAAATAAGGTTGACAACCATTCTATTGTGTATTATAGTATTCTATGATGCTACCAACATAAAAGAAAGAAAATGCCATTCACGGTGAGCAAACGCGAATCGAAAGGTTAGCTTCGATTGTAACACACTCGCTCGTCTTCGCTTGTCGATACCTACGACGTTAACTCGGTTAAAGATCAAATCGCACTACGGCGGCGCGGCGCGGAGAGGCGCAGCGCGGCAAGGAGCGATTAAATATTATTTCACTAATTTCTATGATTCAAACCGCACCACAGCGGAGCGCCGCGGTGCGTACCGGCGCGGCGTAACATACTTGGGCCCTAGAGAATATTTTACCTTGCCGCGCCTCTCCGCTCCGCGCCTCTGCCGCTAGTGCGGTATGGCTAGCGGCGCGGTGCGGCAAGCAGTGTTGGAATCGGACAGGTAAAAAAATATAGTACGTTTCGTTCAAAAAGATAGTATTTATTAAAAAAGATCGTACATTTGAGAAATAAAATATAAAACGATAATATTTTTATTTACAACACTTGAAAAGAATAATAAATAAAGAAAATAAGAAAGTATACAATTTAATAATCAATTATACAACTTTAAATTATCAATTAACTTATATCTATTATGGAATATTTATATCAATTTCTGCAACTTGGTCAATACACTGCATTCCGTCATTACTTTTATTATTGGCTCTTCGTAACATTTCTTCTGTCGGTTCAAAATCGGTGCAATTGCCACTTTTGTTGCGTTTTATTGCATCGCATGACAGTAAGATTGCATCTACAGTTCCTGTTACTAGTCTGTTCCGAGTCCTTGACTTGGTAAGATTGATCTTACTAAATATTCGTTCACAATCTGCGTTTGCGTGTGGAAGCACGAGACAATCCAACGCGAATTGGGAAATATCGCTGAAAGGTTTGTTTTCTGTCAGATCACTCCATTTACTAAGTTTAGCCCAAAATACATCTACTTTCTTTTCAGTTTTTATTTCCTCTGGTATTTTTGCATAGGGTAGCTTGCGCCATTGATCATCCAGGATTTGCAAAACGTTTATATCATCTACGTCGACGACCCTAGGAAATGCTAACGCAATGGGTAGGATTGAAGGGTTATCTTTTCTTATTTCTTCACTCATCGCATTCTTCGCACCCAACAAGGATATTTTTATCAGTGGTGCACTGTCGAAATCCCATCTTTTCTTTATTTGTAAGGCAGCTTCAACCAGAAAATCTTTACACCTATGCAGGAACTCTATGCGCTGTTGTTTACCCGCTTTTATTTCAGAAGTGTTTATTTTTGATGCAACAGCAATTCCAAGATATAGTTGTTCAATATTTAAATGGTGTCTTGAATCTGCCGGATCAATATTACTTAATTCAGACCTGTTAACGTAATTTCTGTCCATGAAGCATAGCAGAAAATCTTTGTACAGATCTTTTATTTTCGAGTCCAATTCAGTTATTACAACTTCTGCCGATTGGAAGTATTTGTTGAAATGAGTAAATTTAGGCAGTATCCAGGACATAAAGTCATAGTATAGTTTCATATATGGATCGCTGAGCAAGTCTAATGTCAATTGGCCTGATACTAAACGCTCAGAAAGTGCCATGTCGGTAAAATACAGCTTTAAGGCATCCCAATTTGTTATTATCCTTGTAACGACATCAACTAGAGATAACCATCTAGTTTGCGATGGATGTAGCATTTTTTGAGGCTTTAGATCTAAAAATACCTGAAACTGTTGTAACTGAGCGTATCGCTTTGAACTCATTTTTAAAAATCTGAATACGTTTCTTGCTAGCTCTTCGCATCTATTGGGCAGTTTATGACACGCTGCACTTGCACAAAGATGGGCGGAATGGCAGCTACATTTTATAATTATAATGCCTGGACATTCGTTTCTAAATCTGCTTGCTACGGAGTTTTCGGTCCCCATCATAACATTACACCCGTCCGATCCAAATCCCACTACGTTTTTGAGAGGAATGCCGTGTTCCGTAAATGATTTAATCAATTTATTATATATATTACCAGCAGTAGCTCCTGTATTTGCTGTTTCGGTATCATTGTCACTGAAGATGTCATGCAAATTCCAAAATTGACTTTTAATTCTGCCTTCCGTTTCATCATAGAATCTAACAACTACACATGAAGTTTTGTTGGTGGAAATGTCTGTGGATTCATCAGTCATGATGCTAAACTTTGTATTTGTGAGCTTAAGGTGACTCTAGTCGACATTATTTCCATAGAAATTTCGGAGGGGTTTTACTCCGCTGTTTGACAGTGTACATCCAAAGTTAAACATGATATCGTTTTGTCTCATTATTAATTTTGTCTGTACCGAAACAGAATAGTAAAATAAAAAGTCAGTAAAAAGTTACGAGCTACCAAAGATTCGTTTTTATTGCCAATTTTAACACAACTTTGGGCGTAAATTAGTAATAAAAGCAGTGTAAAATTTCCAAAACAAAGTCGGTACCCACACAGCTATCTTCTATCGAAGAATTCAATAAATTTTAAAACCACGCGAAAAACTTATTCTAGTTTTATTCGACTCAGTCAGCTGCGGCCTGTGACGTTCGTATGATTATAGCTATACCTGCGCTCTAAATTACTACGCTACATTGACCCCTGCTTGAACTTTGGATTAAATCAAATTTATATAAGCACAGACAAAAATGGAGGAATATATAAATAAAATTTTGAAAAAAAAAAACGATCTCAAAATTTTATTAATGTTCCGCTAATTTTATCTGTACTTACCTATGTCAATTTGATTTACATTCGATTATAATTATATTCTCAGACGTGCAGGTTTCCTCAATATGTTTTCCTTCACCGCCGAGCACGTGGTAAATCAGCACAATTGCAATTAACAATTTCATTGATACCGGCGGGGATCGAACTCGGGTCTGCATGTCTGAGAAATTAAAAAATATATATTTCGAAGAAATGTGAAGTTCGTCAACACGCATTGAGGCAGCGTGGCGGACATTTCCTTGCCTTAAAACCCTCTCAGAAATTAGAGGAGGCCTGTGCCCAGCAGTGGAACGTATATAGGCTGTAACTTTACTTTTTTTACTTTTATAAATATGTTATTTTACCGACGAAAATTTTAAATAAAAATAAAAAATAAGCAACCGACAACCTCCTAGGTCCCTAGGTGACTTGCGAGATGTCAGTGTAACAAAACAAAACGGCCCAGAAAAACAGACTTTCCAACTGATAGCTAAATCAGCACGCAACAATTTCATTGGTGCCAGTGGGGATCGAACCCGGGTTGCTCCCGTACTGTGATACCTATCACGCGCGCTGACCATGTGAGCTACCACGGCTCTCAACGACATCGTTCCGTTCGTGTACAGCGCTGAAGATAGCAGAGTAAAAAATGAGAGATTGTGGTGTTTGAAATTTGTCATCTGTGAGAGTGAATTTTATCTGTGTACTCTGTAACAAATAACTATATAGAAAAAAAATGTGAAAATGACATTTCGCCATTTTTGTTTGTGTACTGGTTAGGAACTCGATCAAAAATTTGATAATTTTTCTGTTTTTATACGTTATTTCTAATGTTATTTTACATCAAATTAATTGTGAAGATATTTTCTTTAGGAAATATGTTTCATTACGACGATTCAAAAACGTTTACATATAATAATTTACCTCGAAATTCACTATACGCGATTATCGTTTATTGATTATATTATGTTGTTTAAAAAGTATTCCTATCAGCTTTGTGTTAAATGGATGCTAAATATAAAAGAATGCTTCAGTATTGATATCAATTTATAAACCAAATATCTGTTGAGATGTGTCTAGAAATTATTAATACTTATTTTTATTTATTTATTAAAATAATAAATAAATAAAAATAGGTATACATTTATCTATATTGAGTACTAGTTTTTCCCCGCGATCTCGCCCGCGTGGAATATGGATTTCATGGGTTTTAATTTTTTTTGCGCGGAACCCTAATTCTTTGTCTAAAACAAAAGTAGTTCAAGTTATTTCTTATATCATCAGCTATCTGCCAGTGAAAGTCCCGTCAAAATAGATCCAGCTGTTTCGGAGATTAGCTGGAACAAACAGACAGACAGACAGACCGACAGACAGATAAAAATTTTAAAAATTGTGTTTTTGTTACTAGTACTTTCATATGCATTTATTAAGAAGCTGTTATTTTAACATTACAAACAGACACTTAAATTTTATTTATTTGTAGATATAGATATAAGATATTATTCATATTGGTGTCATTTTAAAGGGAATATCATGTACTATTATAATAATAAAATAATTCTCTCCAGTAAATATTATGCTTTTCTTGTAAAACTCGAAATAACAAATAAATACGATTTATTTTTATATTCCCATATGCTTTATTTTCATCCCTTATTTTTTATTTGACCAATTTTCTTTTAACAAAATTAAATTCTGAATTGGTTGAGCTTTTTGAGAATATTTTTATTTGAATGTTAGGTAGGTACCTATTTAGTTTTTCAGTAGTAATCGTTTTTGTTGCGACAGTCTCGCGCGGTCGTAAAAAAAGTTACTGCGCGGACAGGTGGGACGAGAATCACTTGCGGGGCGTGGACGGTGGATAGGTACCTACCTACTGTTATTACCTATATACCCACAACCTACTATACAACAAAATTTGACAAACTGTCGCTGAGTCGTGGATACTAAAATCTAAACTGCCTACCTACCTGCCTAAGTACGTCGGTACTAAGGAAACGGTCTTGACGGGTCACTTGTCTTGATAAAAACATGTGTTTACATCTAGTGATATTGTGTGTATATAAAAAAAGTAAGAAGACAGGTAAGTATTTTTGAAAACAATTTATAGGTAGGCAGAACTAATTACAATTATTATCTAAATATTATAAATGCGAAAGTTTGGATGGATAGATGTATGTTACTCAATCACGCCAGAACAGCTGAAGGGATCTGGATGATATTTAGCTCAGAGATAGGTTATACCTGGTCTGGAATAACACATTTTTTGATACCGTTTATTCAGGTATTTCGTTCCTGTGGGATAATTTTCGAGTTCACGCGTTTGAAGCCGCTGGCAACAGCTAGTACGGATAGAAACTGCGATGACTGTTCCAGTTCATGCTTCGGCGTCGTGAACTCTTGAGTAATCGCTTGCATGACCACCCGGGGAAAACAAAACATAATAAAATAAGCAATCTATATTAGGTATCTATAGAGCCATAGAGGTATAGTATAAAGCGATAACGCAGCGCAGTGCCTAATAATTTAGTACGAGTTTGTAGGTAGGTACTGCTGATTTCTCAGCAAGCGTCGAGCGGCACAGAATAGGGTGGTATGTATGTGTGCATCGTGTTCGTGTAACTTCGTTTTTGTTCTAACGGTTCGGAACGCCGTACGAACAAGACGTGCGTTCTAACCGCTCTTCACTGGTACTATCTCTGTCGGGCACGATGCCATGTGAGACAACCTGCTTTTTGGCCGCGCCCACCAATGAGTTCGAGCCCGCGACTTGTGCCACCTTAACCACCATAACTGTTTTATGACTAGGAGCTATAACATTGCATATTATTTTTGCACATTTTTTTCTAGTTAGATTAATTTCTTTTGCGACCTTTGAATCTATGAAACATTCTTTAAGCAGTTTACCCAGATGATCTGCTGCGTTGAAGGCTATGTTATGTTCGGCCAAATAAGCAGCCAGCTTGATCTCTGTAACGGTAGCCATTTTTTTGTGTTTGTTTCCGATGATGAACTACATGTACTTGCAAAATAAGACGTAACTGATTTGGAACCACGTACTACAGATAAATTTTTCAAATGTTTTTTACCTTCTGAGTGTTTCACTAGAACTTGTTTTTCGGCCGTTATGGATGTTTCACATACTTTACACCGTGCTTTATATACATCAAAATTGTCACGAGCAACCCACCTGCTAAATATTGGGTCATTTTCCCACTCAACTCTATATTTTTGTAATCGGTGCTTCTCTTTTTTCACCAAATCACCTCTTACTAGGCGCTGCTTTTTTGGAGTGGAAGCCGAAGCTTTATCAGTGTCACTTTCACTCGACATTAAGATTGCTCTTCGAGTTCACAAGTCAAGAAATTAAAAAATATATTAGTTGTTTCTTAATCGCGGGGCGGAATAGAACTATAGAACTAAAGTGAGTAAACTTGAGCGTAGAAATGTACATTTCATTCATTCATTTGGGATATTGTGTAAACCGCTATACATTTAGGGAAAGTCCCAAGCATAAAGCATACTAGGATCTATGTCTATGCATTTGATACGGAGTTCAATGTTGCTATATAGAAAAAGATTTTTTCAGGTAATTTTTAAAAATAGTTTTTCTACCTAGAAATTATCGTATTTTTACGTACGATAATTGAATTAGGATAGTATATCGAACTTAATGACAAATTATCGTACAAATACGATAATTGTACAAAATCCAACTCTGGCGGCAAGTCAGTCAGTTCAGGTTCAACTACTGAGAGAGCAAGACGACGCACGATGGACGAGGAAAAATTAATTGATCTCGTGAGTGGTTATCCTGAATTATATGACTTGGATAATCAAAATTATATGAACCAGGTCAGGAAAAATAACATATCATTCCATATGTTATTTTTGATAGGTGTATTATTGAGAGTATCTGGTAAGTAAAACATTTTATTTTGGTAATAGGTAGTTTAGTCGAGACTTGCGCATGCTTTCTTACTTAAAGTAACTAACGCTAATTACACATCTTTCTCACTTGACATCATGATTAAGGTAGGTAATTTATTCCCCTTGGCGACATCCTCGCCGAATCATTTCAGTTTGCCAAGATAATTAAAAATAATAGAATTAAAGTATTCTTTTAATTTATCTCGACTTCGTAAGCATTGCTAGTAAAATTAACACCAATCCGTGGAAGTTCCAGTAATGTAATTGATCGGTGGGCCTTTTTTTGTCACTAAAATGTAGTGGATCATCTCTAAGAAAATTGTATAAGCAGCAGGTGGCGAGAGTTACGTTATCAACGTTTTCTGGACTTACATTTATTGTACGATAGTAAATTCTAAAATTTTGACATAATATTCCGAATGCGTTTTCGGATACTCTTCGAGCACGACTATGCCTGTTGTTATGTTGTGTTGTTGTAAATTTTATTGCCTTCATCTTGCAACTGTGTTTCCGGATATGGTCTTATTGAGTAAGGTTTTAATGGGAAAGCTTCGTCACCGACTATGACATGTGGCAGTTAAATACTTGTGCCTGGTAATGATTTAGGTCCTGGTATATTCAAAGTATTCGTTTCAAGTCTTTTTGCTAACGCTGATCGGGAATATATTTCTCCGTTACTATTTTTTCCCAGTTCACCAACGTGAACTATTATAAATTTGTAATTAGATACCAATGCCAGCAACATTATAGAAAAATACTTTTTGTAATTGAAACATAATGATCCACTGTTTGGGGGAGCTTGTATCTTTATGTGTTTTCCATCTATCGCTGCTATACAGTTGGGGAAATTCCACCTTTGTGAAAATCCACCCTCGGCATTCTTCCATGTTTCCTCAGTAGTTTTGGGCATAACTATTTTCTATAAGACTTCCCAAATAACTGAACAAGTGGTATGCACTATTTCTTGAACTGTAGTATATCCTAAACGGTAACTTTATCCAATAGTCCGAAATAAATCACCGGTCGCCAAGAATCTAAAACAAAATATCGTTTTAGTTTTTCTTTTTCACATACCATCTGGAGAGAAAAATGGAAGGTGTTAAGAGATGCCTACCAAAGATGTGT
Organism: Parnassius apollo; assembly: GCA_907164705.1. Classification (NCBI taxonomy): domain Eukaryota; kingdom Metazoa; phylum Arthropoda; class Insecta; order Lepidoptera; family Papilionidae; genus Parnassius; species Parnassius apollo. The sequence continues at coordinate 16,646,698 of CAJQZP010001037.1, forward strand.
CAAAAGGCGCAATAGTAAGAGCGGAGACACTGCAAAGAAAATTAAAAAATGGCGATTTGAAAGTCAAATGGAGTTTTTACTTCCTTACTTCCAAGAGAGAAGCTCAAAAATAAATATTACGGATGCAGTGATAAGTGATGATGATCAAAGGTCTAGTGCGTTTGTAAATTCGCCATCGCCTACGAGATCGACCTCTACGCCTTATTTGGAACCAGAACATTCTCTACGATCTTCATCGAGATTCACTGTAACTCCTGATCTCTCGAGACTGGGCCCTTCTACAAGATCAACACCTTTCATATTCGAAAACATAACGGCAAGAAAGAAGAACAAACAACCACAATCTCAAGTAGCCAACGTATTACATAAATATTTAGACTATCTTAGAACTAACATGCTGGTTGCGGAAATTTGACTTGAAATATACGTAAAATTTTAGTGTTGACTGTCAGTTTTGTGTCAAAATATATGTAATTGTTAATCATTTACAGTTCTGGTACATAAAAATGAGGATAAAGTGCAATATTTTCAAAATTTCAATGTAAATACGCAATAGGTGCAATAGTGTCCATCTATGAGACACCCGCAGTAGTGAATTCTAGTTATTTGTTTTGCGGGTGGCGAAAAAAGGAACTAAAGTTTGCCATACTGCATCACGTTCAAATTCGGTTGAATTGTTGGAATCGTAAAGAATCTAGCGCCCTCGAGCAAATAAACGGAGCTTGGTTGATTCTAGGGGTCGCAGTACCGGACCTCTTTTCAAAAACCGGTGTTTTCGGTATAAGTTTTTAATGACTACCGAGATTTCAGTAGTTTCGGTATTTTTGTTTTTTTTTTTAACATAGTGAGAAAAATATTTAAAAATATGTAATCTAACCGTAATTTTCATAAGGGAATTGTCACCAGCCAATCAATAGAAGTGTGATATGATAAGAAAATCACATTTATTTAAAAAAAAATCAATCATTTATTTAAAGTTTAATAAATAACTCACTGCTGCTAAGTTATTTTAAACTATTTAAACATAAGAAACCTCCAGTGATCAACCTTAACAATAACATAAAATACTCCTGCTAAGTAACTTCTTCATATGCTTACTTCTTCATGTTCTTATAAACTTCTTCATTATCCTCAGCTTTAATAAAACATAAAATGTTCTTGGGCGATTTGTCTTTTTTTTTCTTCACTTTTTTCATGGAAATCGTGTAAGAGCTTTCTTTGCTCTATGGTGTAGTTAGAAAAAGTCATATGTATTCTTCAGTTTACCGATCATCTAAAACTTCCATTAACGTCTATCTACCACCGGTTCCGATATCTCTAAAGAAGAAAATCTGGTTCATAGGTTAAATTCGATAGCAAGGAATGTTATAAATTTACTTTTAAATGAATTGAAGAAGTTTAAATGAAACTAAATTTTACGAATTTTATTGCGTATTTTAACTTATTTTATATTCCCGTCGCAGTGTCATAGTTTAACACGGCTACCTTCAGTTAACAATTATTCATTTTTGGTCCGATGTACTGATGGCTTGTTTCGGGATTTATTATAATAATTTATAGGATCCCAAGAAGATGGTAACACCCAGTCATTCCCTCGTCATAGTAATCTTCTCCATATCATTCCAAAGCAAAGTCATAAGAATCGTGATCTTCCAATTCTCTTAGTTGAGTTAAGGAACTGTTTTCTTTTTTATAGAGCACGTCTAATATCGCTAACTGTATACCATGAGCAAGGCATCACTGGTGGAAAAGTGTTGCTTCTCTTCCAAATGCGATCATTACACTAGCACCGTCATTAGTTGTATAGGCGAGCGGGCTGATTCGTGGTCGGCTCAGGACTCGGGAGTAAGTACTCTCTCTCACTCACTCCAGAGTGTAGTCGAGCGACTTGCGTTGCATAGTCGAGCCGCGTTGCCATAGCATCCACCACGCGAAAAGCGTGGGCTATTTAAATTTTTTGACATAATATTATTTAACAAAGATTTATAGTGAAATACCGAAAAGTCGTAAATAGCGGTTTCCGTTCACTCAATTCCGGTATTTTAAAGCTTTCGTTTCAGCCCAGTATCCCGGTATTTTCGAGATTCGGGATCCCGGTTTGCGACCCCTAGTTGATTCCAATCTCATTCGATGATTTATGCCAAAATTAGATGTAGCATTTGGATATGCCATGTATGTTAACACAAGACTTAGGAATTTTTTTAAACAATTTATTAAAACAGAAAAGTAGAAAGTATTTACATATGCTTTTTAATATTTTTATTTTAATATTTAATATTTGAATTTTTTTTTATTCTAATATAAACAGGTTGTGGTTTTTAAGGTCACCTCAGACACATGTTTCTTATATCGGTTTTTTTAATGTACATTTTATCTGTATGCACTTTGCAAAATTCATAAATCAAAAAGAGTTAAAAAAATTAATTCTTTTTGATTTACTTTTTACGTACGTTTCAGTTTTGCAAATCGTGTAACGTTGCGTTATGTTTCAACCTAGAGCAAGATTGCTGATACCTACAGTACCATTCGTAAATAATTAGTACTGTAGATACAGTAAATCGAATAAGTACCAGGAGCCTTTTTAAAGAAATGAGTACCCATGTTATATATTTATTCGCCGCGCTGCCCCTATGCGTGTTGGCGAACTTCACATGTCTTCGAAATATTTTTTTCTTATTTCTCAGACAGTCGGACTTTCTCACGATATTTTCCTTCACCGCCGAGCACGTAGTAGATCAGCACTTAAAATTGCAATTAACAATTTCATTGACGCTAGCGGGGATCGAACCCGGTTTGCTAGCGTACTGTGGAATTTAACGCGAGAGCTAACCATCTGAGCTACCGGGGCTACTCTGAGACACCACGGTTCTCATCGTTGAAATGAATACACCTTTTTATTTTGTATGTTTTCTATAGAATAGGGTGATAAACGAGCACACAGTCCACCTGATTGTAAGTAGTTGCCGCGGACCGTAGGTATCTACATCTATCCTCGATTACAAATGAAAATGCAGATGCGTTGTCACCCGTGAGACTAAGATAGAATGCCTTGTTTCCAGTAAAAACCGTCTCCGGTTCTCTACACTCACCATACGAAACACAGCCAGCATTAAGCTAATATTTCACGCTGGTATTCCGTGAGAGCGTGGTCCTTCCCCGGTCGAGCCGATCCATTCGTGCAACATTTATACTACTAATATAACTGCAGCATGGCTCTACCACGTATAAAAATGTTTTAATGAACTAGTACATAATGCACAAAAAGTGCAAAATTGGACTAAGAAGTGGGTTCTTTAAAAATACATATCCATAATATTTTTTTTTATTTCAGGAAGAGATAGATATGTTTATTTTAAATGTTATTATTTCGTAGATATTATCTGTGTTAAAGGAAATATATTACCTTTTTGAGAAATAATGTTGCTAAAATTATGTTGGTTATTGGAAATGTAATATAACTGCCGCGCACCCCGCGGCGCCTCTGAACGGCTTTGTCACTCGACACTATTATGGCGCATTGATTATTGTTTACAAAAAACGTTATTTTAGACTCTACATCCGCGGCAGTGACACTTGAGTGGTTTTATCGATTTTAAGGGAATGAATGAATCTTTATTTCTCTACAAGTGCTGTTGAAAATTGTTTGTTCAATTAATTTTTCAATAAATATGGCACTTACGGCAAAAATTTTGATATCGGCACTAAGAATACTTATTTCATAACTTTATGAGATTTGTAAAACTTAGCAAGATCTATTTAGAGATGACTGAATCATGTAAGGAAAAAGAGAGGTTCAACTAGTCCTGGAAATAAAACCACATGTTTCTTCATGAATTTAAGTATATATTTTTAATGAAATAAAAAAATCTAGTGTTAATTTTATTGACTAATGCATTAAATCTTTGACTGCCGTGTCAGTCACTTTGTACGGAGTATTGCATTTAAAACGTCACCGACGGCAGTTTAATTGTTAATGCCGCATCTGGTCCGAACTACATTCTACATCTGTGTAAGTTGATTGTTGGTTCTTGTAAACTTTCTATTAATGCGTTTTATGATAAAAAATTGTATTGTAGCCTATGATTTTGCGCATAAAATATTGTAAACAATAGATTTAAAATAAAATTAAAATAAAATTGAAGTATTAAAAACTTTGTTTCATCGAGAAATATGACAATTTTGTCTTTATTCAATATTTACTTACACTTATTACTTGGGACTTTATTTAATTTATGTACTCGTTTATAGGAAATTTCATAGAGAATTCAGAAATGTATACACATATTATAGTATTTGATATATCAAAATCAAGAAATTTGCGTTTAAACGGATTGCGCCCAATTCGCCGTCAATTTTATTAAACAGCTCCGCAGTCAACGGAGTATGACGGTTAGAGTCTCCGCAGCTGAAAGGATATTAAAGTGTTTGGAAGAATTTTGATGCTCCACTGACTCTGAAATACGTGTTGCAGTACTGCAAAGAAAGTGAAGCGCCGTTCGCGCCGCGTCTCTGTAGTGCGTTTAGGAGAGGCCGCGTCGCTCCGCTGCAGCGCCGCGCCGCGCCTCTGTAGTGCGTTTAGGAGAGGCCGCGTCGCTCCGCTGCAGCGCCGCGCCGCGCCTCTGTAGTGCGTTTAGGAGAGGCCGCGTCGCTCCGCTGCAGCGCGCAGTCGCGCCGCCGAAGTGCGGTTTGACCTTAATGCGATGGTGAAGTCATTCGATAAATTTTGTGGAACTCGCACTAGGCACACAGGTCTAATTTTTTCAGGTTCTCTTATGGTACAGGTTATAACATCTTTGGCATAGCCTTCCCAATGATATTAAGAATGTAACAAATAAAAACTCTTTTAAAGTACTTTTACGACAACACTACCCGATAGTGATTACAAACTAACAATTTTGTGTCGTCGTAAAAGTACTATATATATATATATATATATATATATATATATATATATATATATATATATATATATATATATATATATATATATATATATATCTATATTACTTATATATATCTTATGTATATTTACAAGTAAGTATATATTCACCCAGGATTGACTGGAAGAATCATGTTTGAAGACAAGGATACCACTTTTTTAGGTGCTTCAGCTATAATGTGGTTGCAGCACGAATGGGTCGGCTTGATCGGGGTAGGACCACGTCTGACAGAATACCAGCGTAAAATAGCAGCTTAATGCTGCTATGTTTCGTATGGTGAGTGTGGAGAACCGGAGATCCTTTTTACTGGAAATGAGGCATTCCATCTCAGTCCTTAAGGCTGGCAACGCAGCTGTATTTTGATTTTTAATTGAAGATAAATCTAGACGTCTATGGGTCACAGCATCCACTTACCATCAGGTGGACTGTGTGTTCGTTTGTCACAATTTTTCTATAAAAAAACCAATGCAGTAGAGTTGCATTGTTATCCTTGTCTTCAAGTATGCTTACCGCTTCAACAATGCGATTGCAAACGTTATGGGAGGAAATCTTCCTTCGTGGGGGTTACCGTGTGTGTTGCAATGCCGTAGTCGTTTTTATTAACCCAAGCATCTACTTTATAAAAAGATTTTAGTTCTTATATTCCTTTTATTTTATGGTGTTAGGTTTAAACTTAAACCTAAACCTTAAATAAATAAATAAACATAAAATACAAACCTCTCATTAGAGGAATAAATCCCTTAGTTTGCTATGCTTGTAGAGCTGGTTAGCAGCCACGTAGATGTTTTGATTGCCTGATGAAACATGCAAGTAGGTAGTTCATGAATACAAGTTGTTCAGGATATACTTTATAGCAATCTTTGGAGGAGGCGTATGTTTAGTGGATTTGCAACATGCTGTATTGATGATTACATAGTAGAAGGAAAAGGCATTAGGACAGTAAGGTTTAGATTTCACAAAATGATATCAATGGCATATTGCACCATTTATAAATCCTACCTATACAAGTAATGTTATCCTCAAAAAAATTATATTATATTTCAAATACAAAACAAAATGCAAAGTTCTACTACGAAATATTAAATCAAGGTTGCTGTGTTTATAACAATTAGCAACCTTGCTGTGTCCCAATTGTGTTGATTATAAATTAAGTTTACTTATTGCTTCATTTCAACTTTAAATGCACATATAAATTGATAAGTTATTTACTACTTCATTACATTATATAAACTATTACACGTGCACTAACAAAAAAAAGTTAAAGTCTGAGCTCTATGAATCTGAGGTCTGAAAGTTGTTAAGTCTCCTTAAATAACTAAAGGTATATTATTTGTGATAACTTGGTATCTTATAACTAAGCTCAATTGTAGTATATGATGTGTATACAGTAGTTCTTTGTTATAAGGTATTCAGAACCTTGTCATGAGATGCCATTGATTTACTTCTAAGTAAGTTTTTAATTTATTAATTCATTAATACATTACATCCCATGTCCACTTAGCGTTGCCAGACGTCCGGATAAAGGCGTACAGCCACGCTTTTTGGTTGCGTGTCTGGCCAAATTAGACGGTGTCCGGCTTTTGTTAGGCTTTTTAAATTAGACCATTTCTTTACGTTTTTCATATACTTATATACATACTATTGCAATTATTGAATTTAATATTGAATAAATAATAATAAAGAAGACTGATTTATTCAATTGTTGTTATTTCGTTAGAACTTAAGAAGATTTTACGGTAAATGATAAAAAGCATTGATTTACTTTAAAAAAATGTCTTTTACTAAAATAAAACATAAGGGTGTCCGGCATTTTTACCAAAATGTCCGGCTAAGCTCGCTGGTCTGTCCGGCTTTTCGGTTTTTAGACTTGGCAACCCTATGTCCACTGATGAACATCTCATTAGGGGATATTTGCCATAGTTATCACGCTTGGCGGGTTGGCAACAGTAGTTTTATTATTTTTACTGAGTGGGGTTAACAGAAAGATGCTGCTGCCCATCACCGGAATGGAAAATCGAATTTTCCTCGGTCGCTGTATTATTTGAGCTAGTTGATTTTCGCTTTCAAACTGCTTTTCTTCTTTTTATTTGTTACAAAAATTTACTAAATTATATCACCATAAAATGTTAGTACCATTACTAAAATAACAATTCTTCTAAAGTGAATCGATTTGTCGACGATATTATACTTATTTTTTTTATATTTTATTTTATAACTTAGTTTTTTTTCAACTGACTTTATTGCCTGAATGCCCTTGTCATTCATCAAACTAAGAATTATTCATTTCATTGATAAAAAACCGTAATTAAATATTTTAATTAAGTAAATATTTTCCTTGTTCCGGAGTATGTGATCATAACCCAATATTCTTTTAGTAATATAGACATAGTGTGCGTTTGTTTTTCTCGAAAACGGTTAGGTTTTTAAATAACAAACAAAAGTATATTTTTCTTACAAAATTATTCAGTGCATTTGATAGTATATTATAACATAAACTTTGCAAAAATCAACAAAAACTTTGGGAATTATGTTTACACTGCTCAGGAGTAATATTAGCAAAGTAGTTTATCATACATATAAACAAGGATGAGGAATTATGAACTGAAAACTTATTCAAATGTTCTCTGTTAACATAGATAGACATTGACGTTGACCTAACGTCAATTTATACTAAATCTATATATCTATGGGTAGGTACACCTATATAGCGATAACTTTTAAATTTAAATATGTCGGAAAATTGATGTAAAAAAAATTAAAGCTCCTAGTATTATTTTTACCTATAATAATAAATTATGAGTTTTCATCACCATAAAAAAACCCTGCGTAAATATATAATGTTAATGTAAAATATATACAAGTCATAATTTTTTATTTTGATTACAGATATCAAAATGTCGAAAATTAAGGCAGGACCTGTTGTTGACGTGCTTGGTGATGAGATGACAAGAATTATTTGGGATCTTATTAAAAATAAGCTTATTCTGCCATTTCTGGACATAGAGTTACATACTTACGACTTAGGTATCGAATACCGTGATAAAACTGAAGACCAAGTAACCATTGACTGTGCTAATGCTATCAAAAAATACAATGTCGGCATTAAATGTGCCACAATTACTCCTGATGAAAAGAGAGTCGAAGAATTTAAGCTGAAGAAAATGTGGAAGAGCCCTAATGGCACAATTAGAAACATTCTTGGTGGTACTGTGTTCAGAGAAGCTATAATTTGTAAGAACATTCCTCGTCTGGTAACTGGGTGGGAAAAACCAATAATTATTGGCCGTCATGCTCACGCTGATCAATACAAAGCGACAGATTTTGTTGTTCCTGGAGCAGGTAAACTGGAACTTACCTGGACCCCTCCTTCTGGGGAGCCTATTAAATATGTGGTCAATGAATTTAAAGGTCCTGGTGTTGCGCTTGGTATGTTTAATACTGATGCTTCCATTGTTGATTTTGCGCATTCTTCATTTAAGTTTGCTTTGGACAGAAAATACCCACTGTATCTCAGTACCAAAAACACTATTCTAAAAAAGTATGATGGTCGTTTCAAGGATATTTTCCAAGAAATTTATGAGAAAGACTACAGATCACAGTTTGAGGCTGCTGGAATATGGTATGAACATAGACTTATTGATGACATGGTTGCTTATGCTATGAAATCTGAAGGTGGATTTGTTTGGGCTTGTAAGAATTATGATGGAGATGTTCAGTCAGACTCTGTAGCTCAAGGCTATGGATCTTTAGGTCTTATGACCTCAGTTTTGATATGCCCAGATGGTAAAACTGTTGAAGCTGAGGCAGCCCATGGAACTGTTACTAGACATTACCGTTTCTACCAGCAAGGCAAGGAAACATCGACTAATCCCATTGCGTCTATATTTGCATGGACCCGAGGTCTTTTGCATCGTGCCAAACTTGATAATAATACTGAGCTTAAGAAGTTTGCTGAAACATTAGAAAGTGTATGCATTAATACCATTGAATCTGGAATAATGACCAAGGATCTTGCGATTTGTATCAAGGGCATGAATAATGTAAAGAGAGAAGATTACTATGAAACTTTCGAATTTATGGACAAATTGGCTGAAAATCTGAAAAAAAGTTTGGCAAAATGACTAACATGTCACAAGTGTAATTTATGAATATTATTTTCTTTTTTTAAATAATTGATCAATATAGGTCATGGGATTATAGGGGTTTTATTTAAATGCATTTATTTATTATTATTTTAATAATAAACAAACCCAGTGTTACAATTTATATTTTTTTAAACTCCTTATCACAACAATAATAATCTCCACCGAGAGGCTCCTAATTGTTCAGACTAAACAAAAAAGAAAGACGACGACGAAAGAAAAACGAAGACGAAAAGAAAGTCGCAAAAACCAAACCAAAACCATCCGCAACGTATTATAAGAATATATTCGGCGTATATATTAAACATATTTTTTGTAAGGGTGGAAAAATAGGTAAAATTCTTAAATGTTTGATACCTACTCCTTGTAATACAATTCCACCCAAAAGATTATTGAAGGTTTTATATAATAATTGAAGTTTTCATAAAACGTAAAAATTGACTTATATTCACTGTCTTAGCACCAAATTCAGAAGTGGAAATTATTAGATGTTCTACTATAAGTCGTTATTTTGTGGTCATGTTATTAGAACCTTTTAATACTTTGCATCGTATCAATTGCGTGGGAAGTATTCTGGTTTTACAATCGTACGCACTAAAACAATGTCCCCTAGACCGAATTTCGGTTATGGCGGCCAGTCTCTACGGAGACTAGCCACCTGCGCAGGATAGGATTATAGTGTATGCGCAAGCATAGGTGAACTCTATTCCTTCACTCTCATAGTCTGATGGGGCGGAAATTTGACACGACTGGAGAGAGCTCGGGCGCAGGGCCGACGGCTTTACTTACTTTCCGAGGCACAGGGGTGAAACACCGTCAACTTCCTGACTCTGGCATGCTACTGAGAATTTCTTGGCAGACAACAGCAAAACCCAATAATTGTTTTAGCCCGACCTGTGATTCGAACCCAGGATCTCATGATCAGCAATCGCCTTTACAACCTGTAGATCAACGAGGTGGTCACACTAAAACTTACTTGACCCGTACACGATGTGCCGCTTTTACGATATTAGAGAACAGTAAGGGATTAAATAAGAGACGGGACATATTTACCCAAAACCTCAGGCGATCAAAGAAAGATAGAAAACTACGTACAGCGACGCCGATACCATGTAAAAGTCCATAGCTGTCAATGTCTAAAACCATATTTAAAAATCTTTATTAGTCTAGTGCTCAAAAACTAGCGATTGCTGCATCAATGTTGGCCTCAGTGATTAAGACGTAAGTACTAGGTTAAGAAGGTGCGTTAACATAGTTGATCTTTTTAAGTGTATGTAAATATTGTTAGACAAAGGTCTTGTCAATTCATCACTTGGCATATGCTTTTTAGACAGAGTTGTTGAGTGCAGAGACCCTCGCATACATACAGCTGATAATCAGTTTAAGTGAGCTTAAAAATGTTTAAGTTAGAAGTGGTTTACGAGAATAGCCGAACTGTTTATACGAACCCAAGACATTTAGAATTAATTGTCCGCACTTCGCACCTTTCACCAATGACTATAAGGCTATTGTCGCTTATTTTATGAGAACTGTGAAAGTATTTTTTCGAACTATTATAAGAGGAAGAAACTAAACTAAGTTTTAAAAAGTAAAAAATATAATTAAGTAAATAAAAGGTAAATATTAAACGTTCAGTAAGTAAATATATGCTCAATTTCATTATGCTCAATTTAATTGATAACGTATTGAAGAGATCATTTGTTACATTATATTGGTTTATTGATAATAATATATTGACATAAACAGTAAACTTACCATAGCGTCATAATATAAGTAAGTAGTACGAGTTATCAGTGTTATCATTGTCTAAACAAAGACCTCCGCAAAAATTGGTATTTTTATCCAATGAGAAATGGCAAATTTGTGGTTTTTCGTGTAAGTGTATTTCAAATAATTTTAGTTAATGATGAGTTAGTTAGACCCACAGTATATAAATAATGTAGTGTCTAGCAATTACGTACAAAATAATGCTTTACCACTTGTATAATAACTTCTATAGACGAATTAATATTTCTTGATTTTTTTTAAACACCACGCAACCGATTCATATAAGCCCATGTGAGGTTAAAGTTATATATACTACCACTTTCGATTGATGTCATGAGATCTTTTTGGCTTTTGTTTTATAGACGTGGAAGCTACCCATCATGTCGGAGCCCGTCACAACACAACACGTCAGACAAATATGAACCCGGATTTAGTAGCTTCTTACGATATCGATGAGATGAAATGTTTTGATGGACTTATGCGGCCCATACACAGTACAGTTTTTAAATGCATGCATGCAATGTTCTTCTCATTTCTGAAAGGATTATAGAGCAATTCGTTCGCCGCGCAACTCATTATGCTACAGCCTTAGACCTTGGGTTGAATGGTCTAAGGCTATAAGCATATATGTTGGCCGACTTCACATGTGTACGAAATAGTGCAGCAAGTGATAGCTAAGGGAACGGCACAATGTGATTTGTGTCCATTAGTTACAAAAATGGCAAAGTCTGTTTTAAGAAATCGCGCGAAATTTATTATTTTCGTAGTACGTATTTTTGGCCCTGTGGATTATATTGGAACTATAGCAGTTTGATTTAAAATAATGTAGTTAATCAAATATTAAACTAAATCCTAAAAAATCTATACGAACTAGAACAATAACCAGAAAATTATTGTGGACATTGCTGACTTTGTAACACTCGGCTGGACTTTGCGGTTTTTGTTGCAAAAACAACATGGATTAAGTTCGCTGTGAAACACATCTATCCTGCCCTAGGAGTAGAATGATGGAACCATATAACTTTACTTGAAATACCATTAGAAACCATGTCAGGTAAGATAGTCCGCCTATTCTACTAATATTATAGTGAATTAAAAATTAGGTACTGCGAAAAACATGATAGACGTTTGTTTATAAAAAGAAAAAGGTTAAAAAAGACTGCTGAGGCCACTAATATCTCAGTAGCTACTGTACGGTGTATAGTTAAAGGAGTTAATGACTCAGAATTTCGAAAAAAAGTCGGTGAAAATATTCAGTTACGAATTGAAATAATAAAGATACCGAATAAATTTGCCCGACAGTGTACCTACGCTGACTTAACCCCCACCACACTTCATCTGTGCTCACGACTCGTGCCGGCAACTATAAATTATTAAAACGATTTTTATCTCCCGGCAGCTATACAGTTCCAGGTTAATTCCTTCAGTGTTTTCTCCGGTTCTGCAGCAGATTCGACAGGCTTTATATGCTGGCCTGAGTCCTCAGTGTATTCACCGTCTCTGCATCAGATTCAGCTGTTGACCAATAAAACGATAAATCGCCTTCCTCTTCCGATGCTGGCCTCCTGTTCCTCCTTCACTTGGCTCCTAACGACCAAACGGGAAGTGGCTTGCGGGCTGTAGGATATAATTTCGTTCTCTTCCTTCAGCTGGATTTTTTAACCGGCGGCGAAGACCTTACAACAACGGACCTTTGAGGCTGTATGTGTGTATAATATTATAGTTCCTACCGGGCTAGCATGGGCAGGAGACAAAATTTTATCCCCAGATTATATCCACTGACAAGGGATAAAATTGTCTTATCCCTATGCCAAAGCTTTATCCACCCTGCGAGCATGGGCCTATGGTGGATATAATATCGACAGTAGATAAACTTATCCTCGCGCATAGATAATATGTACCATAGTATAAAGCTATAAACTATAAAGAACGGCACGTGCAAGGAAACAAAGCGGAACACCACGAAACTGTGACGCTCCCGCAGTTAAAAGGACAAAACTAGAGGACAAAACTTTGCTTGGAATTAGAAAAAAAATAATTTTCTGGATAGGTGTGCGTTAAACGTGAATTTGAAGGTAAAGTAAAGCACTATCTATAAATAATATTTCACCCAAAGCATACGTGAGGCCAGTTTACGAGAATTAAGTATATATATATATATATATATATATATATATATATATATATATATATATATATATATATATATACGGGGGGTGATCCAAAAGTAAAGACAATGAAAATAAAACACGGTAATTAAAGTTAAAATAATAATTTATTTTTCTACATAGTCTCCTAACAAATCAATACATTTAGTCCATCTTTTTCTAAACCCAGGATTCCCTTTGAAAAAAATTCTTTGTTTTGACCCTCCCAAAACGCTTCAACAGCGGCGATTACTTCGCTATCGTCTTCGAATTTCTTGCCTCGGAGGCGTTCCTTGAGCCGAGGAAAGAGGTAGAAGTCACTAGGAGCTAGATCTGAAGAATAGAATTTTATTAGAGCAGTTCGAATCCCGTTTCTTGAATGGCAGCCATCGCAACTGCGGCTTTGTGAGCCGGTGCGTTGTCTTGGTGAAACAGCACTCCAGCTCGCAGTTTGCCGCGTCTTTTTTCCTTAATGGCCTCCCGTAATCTTCCTATTTGGTCTGCGTAGTAAGAGCCCGTAATAGTGGCTCCCTTTTCCAAATATTCCACCATAATTATGCCTTGAGCGTCCCAAAAAACAGATGCCATAACCTTTCCCGCTGAACTTGAAACTTTGAATTTCTTTGGCGTCGGTGAGGAGGCTCGCTTCCAAGTCATCGATTGTTGTTTCGTTTCAGGATCAAAATGGTGGATCCAGGTCTCGTCCATAGTCACAAAACGGAACAAAAAATGTTTCTTGATCTGCTTGGAACTTTTCGAGATCGAGATTTTTCTTTTGCTCGTCGGTTAACATTCTGGGTACACAACGCGCAGAGACCTTTTTCATATGCAACTCGTTCGCAAGGATTCTTTGTTGATGATGATGATGATGGATGTTATCTCTTTGACAGTTCGTATTCAAATGAATGTATTTCCCGGAAATCGTGATCTATTTATATGATTTTTTTAGGGTGACGTAGCTCGTAAGCAAGCAAAAATATTTTTTTTGGATTTTTATGCGGACCTGAAGTAACCGATTATCATTACTTTTGGATCACCCCTCGTATATTCATTTTAGTTATGAATAAAAGTTTTAAATAGTTTTTGAAAGTTTTTTTTTTATAGAATAAGGTGACTAACGAGCACACACTTCACCTGATGATAAGTGGTTGCTGCGGCCCATCGGCATTTACATCTATCCTTGATTACAAATCAAAATGCAGATGCGTTGTCACCCGTGAGGACTAAGATGGAATGCCTCGTTTCCAGTAAAAAGGGTCTCCGGTTCTCTACACTCACCATACGAAACACAGCAGCCTTAAGCTACTACTTCACGCTGGTATTCTGTGAGAGTGTGGTCTTTCCCCGGTCGAGCCGACCCATTCGCGCTACAACTATACTACTAACATCACTGCAGCATGGCTCTACCACGGAAAACATTATAAGTATATTGAGTTACCATTAGAAAACTAATAAACAAAAATAAAAACTAAAAACGATAGATAGAAGAGAGAATCGAACCCGCGCGCTTTGTCATGGTTGACACACGGTCATAACTTTAGGCAAATTATAAGGTAGGTTTCAATTCAGTGTAATTACGAAATCACAATATGATAATATTGCACGCGCAAATTAAGTTTGGTCGCTAATGATTACAATTGACAACTAATAAAAATATATAGAGAAGTATGCGTTAGATATTCCGACTTTAGCACAGAACGCTACGCCGCCATGGCCACATGAGTAAAGAAACCGTACAGAGCTACAGAGGCAAAGCTTCTAAGGTGCTGTCAAAATTTTTACCTCTTTTGGTAAGGTTGGATCCAATTAAATAAACAAAACGTTTACCAGCTTTCATTATAATACACTTAAGATAAAATATTTTTTTTACTTATTCTGTATTTAAAATTACAAAAATAAAATATTCTATAAATATTTTATTTTTGTAATTTTTGTTCTTCAACAATTTATTGTGCCTTTAAATTAAATTGTAAATTCTAAATGTAATGTAGTTTTAAAATAATCTAGTGAAAAATTCACGTGGCATAACAAATATACACATGTACGTGAGACAACACAACGTAAGATACAAGAGACTGACAGGTCTAAAGCTCATTAATCGTGAAGTTTTTTTGTAATGTAATGTAATTATCATGTAATGTTGTAATAAATAACTCAGGATTAAAATCTCTGAGTAAACAATAATATTTTAAAATTGGTCCCATATAAATTTTTTCCAAAGTTATATGGGACCAATTTCAAAGTATACCCTATCCAATAAAAAAAGAATTATCAAAATAGGACTACTCTGTAATAAATTACCCTTATTTTACGACCCTTAGGGTAATTTTTTTCCCAATTTATATGGGACCCATTTTGAGGTATAGACACAGATATTATATTACTCTTTTCTATATACCTTATAGAGTACTCACTAATTACAAAAAAATTAATATCAATTTTACCTATTACGAGGTTGAGGTTTGGCCGTTCTTGACTGTTTGTTGCCTCAGGAACGTAGACAGAGAAACCTTCTTCTTTTCTTTCTCTGTCAATTCTACTTCCTGAGCGTTTCTCTGTCTACGCTCAGGAAGTAAAATTGACATTTAGTTTTTTTTAAATTAATCTAACACAAAGGCATTTATTTGCTTCAGTCTAATAGGCTAGTAGCCAGTGGCAGTAGTAGAATTCTCTCAAAGCTGAAAATTTATCTTTATTTGTTTAAATTTATGTACATGGTCACACTGTGAACACGTACATAAATTTAAACCATTAATAATTTTCATTTAGTTATAAAGAAATAAAATACAGAAATATTTCTTAAGTCTTTTATTTTTATATTTCAGTGTAAATTTATAAGTGCAAGTATTTTTTGTCACTGGAGCCTACGTGTTCCCCCCTAGGCTGAAAACATCAGTATCTTTTAAAATTTTGCCTTGAATTGCCACAGCCTTTGAAAACTCTTTTCTTTTGAATCATCAGTCCCTTTGAAAACTCTTCTTTTAGTTAAAGAAGGGACTGATGATTCTTTGCTAGAAAGTTCTACATATTCAATTCAATTCAACTAATGTTGATGTATCGACTTTTCTCAAATTTTCCTTTTATGGCTTTTGTCGTTTGTGCTTCTTGCTCCATTTACCGAATCAAATAATTTATCGAAAAAGAGGACAATTTATGTAGTGTTCCTCAATGTATGAAACAAAAATAAAATTTATTTAAAAAAAGTAATAATGAGTTCAACTTTGTAAAGTAGCAATTCGTTAGTGTGAATATTACAAAAGTTCTTACTTCTAGATACAATCTAAGGGCTAATTTTTCAATGGCTCACATAAAAGTTATTCATAAAATAAAATACAACATAAAAATGAAAATTACAATTAAATGAATAATATAGTTCAATTTCACATCGACTTGGAAACAATTTATTGATATACTTGGCAGAGTGGCATTCACATTCTATATTTTCATCGCCAGTTTAGAAATGATATATGATATATTTACAGATATTTTGCAATCTGCCGAAGATCCATAAGACTTTTTTGGTAATATTTTTAATAAAATAATACAACTCAGGATAATGTTAAATAAATATAAAGCTTTTATGTAAGTCACTGTACAGTGACACAAAAAAAGATTATCATCGTCACTTTGCTTTGACATACTTACTTGTAATTCTCTCTGTATTTTATCAATCCAGCCAATCGTTCTTCTGATGTTATTTTAGTTTTCGTCCTTTTATTGGGTATTTCACTTGCATTTACAATATTAGTTTGTTCTTGATTTAATGTTGTGACCTCCTTCATTTTTCGCTTCATCTATGTTAGTGGTCATTTCTTTGTTTTCTACACACTTCTAAAGATAAGGAAGCCCTTCAAAAATATGTTTTTGGAACCTTTACATGCATCTGAACAGGAAGGTATTGATTTGCCTTTTTTGAATTCCTTATTATAGGCATCACGTACTTTTTTTGTAATGCAACCTGAAAAAGAAATCAATATTTTTAACTAAATTTTGGTCTTGTAGATTTGTACTGGTAATTTTAAGAAGTAAGGACTAAAATCGAAAAGGATATGTTAAGGTGGCTTAGAAACGTAGAAAGAAGAGTGTGGAATGAACGAAAAAAACAAGTATAAAAGGCAAATGTTAGCAGGATGGCCAATAGGAGTTAACTAAGAAGAACATATGGACACCGATCAAATTGGTGATGTTCTGAAGAACTGGCAGGGTAAATGTACCTGAAACCGACGGGCGTGTATGAAAGGTGTAATGACGGTAGAAGAAGCTCGAGAGGTATTTTTTTTATTTGAATTACCAACATAAATTAATAAACAGCAATTAATGTTTGGTTACATTACAGCATTATAAATTTACATGATTAACTGCTCTTATATATAATTATAAGAGCAGTTAATCACAGCATGCGTTGTGTTACAAATGTTAAACAAAATTGAGAAAAATATGTTCTTAAATAAAAAATAAAATTAAAAATAATGACAAAGAAATAAAAGTTAATTGTGCAACTGGAGTTTAACGTGCGTCAACATGCTTTGGCTTGGCAATAAATTAAGCAAGGGTATCATGGTGAACGTCGAGGTCGGGTTCATTTTTAGTGAGCTTGTTGTACAAGCGAGATATACGGATCACTGGGGAGTCGCGACCTAAGTTGGTTCTACAAAATTTAATCTTAAAAAGGCTACACGGATATCTTAGTATTCTGCATGGTACGTTAAATTGAAATTTGGACAATAACGGGACACAGTCATTGTAATTATTTATAATCTAATGTAGGAGTGACATGTCTAAGTGATTTCGGCGTAGGGAAAGGGGTTCTAGTTGAAAATGATTAATTTTTTCGTGATAGGTTTTGACATTTCTTGGAGTACCAAAACGCTAAGTTAAACTACGAATTACTTTTTTCTGAACTTTTTCGATCCTCTCTATGTGAGTTTTATAAGTGGGGGACCATACTGTGCTGCAATACTCAAGCTTGCTTCTTACAAAAAATTTTAAAACTTAATGACAGTGTCTGGTTTTTTAAAATCCTTTAAAAAACCATATGAAGCCAAGCGACCTATTTGCTTCCGCCACTACCTTATCGATATGATCCGCAAACTTGAGATAACCATCCATTATGACACCAAGATCTCGAATAGTGATCACTTCTTCCAACTTTGTGCCTGCTATTGTGTATATCGATTCAAATTTATTACGTTTTCTGCTGTACTTAATATGATAGCATTTTGTAGCATTTAGAAACATTTTATTATTCAAGAATGGTGTACATTCTTGAAGATTATTAATGTCTTCCTGGAGGTGTTGCACATCTGAAGCCGTTGAAACAGTTTTCATAATTTTAAGATCGTCAGCAAAAAGATATACATCACTATGGTTAATCACACGTGTTATGTCATTGACAAAAATGTTAAAAAATAACGGTCCCAAAATTGAGCCTTGGGGAACTCCCGAAAATGCATTAAATAGCCCAGATTGTTTGCCATCAATTACCACCCTAGAAAAGCGATTTGAAAGGTAAGATTTACACCTCTCCAGTAGGTTATCTGTAATTCCAAATAAATATAATTTATTAATCAGGATGCTACGATTTACTTTGTCAAAAGCTTTCGAAAAATCTGTATAGATGGCGTCAACTTGTAAGCCTTGATCTACTTTTTCTTTTAATTCTGAAGTGAAAAGAATAAGATTAGTGTTGGTCGACCTCCTTGACGTAAAATCATTCTGATTTTCGTGTTGTGTTTTTGAGTATGCCGATAAATTACAGAGTGAACTAATGATTCAAATACTTTTGATATTGCTGATAAGATAGAAATCGGACGGTAGTTAACTACTTAGTCGTTTTCTCCATTCTTAAATATAGGGACTACTCTCGCTAGTTTCCATTCATTGGGGAATATGCTCATTTTGAGAGATCGATTGTATAGAAAAGTTAGTGGAAAAGTCAACGCATCTGCACAGTTTAATAAAAGTATAACTCGTCTTCTCTTTTGACCTAGCTTTTTCAGTTTATTTTTGACATCTTCTGGTCTAAATTGAATTTCCCCGATAACATCAAAGGAATTAGCTATTAGTCCAGTGTAAATATTATTTTTTAAATTGTTATCATTATAGTCCGTTCGTGATAAGAAAATAGTGAGTCATCAGTGCAACTACAGGGTAAAGGTGTATTCACAGTGGAGTAAAAATTCTTTTTTTTTTCAAACATTTAATTAAGTTCAATGGATACAAATTTTCTTAAAATTACTTAAATCACTAATCAGTATCGCTAGATTCTCCAGTTACATTAATTATGAAAGAATTTTGTTCTGCAAGTTCCATGATGTCATCCAAATTCCATATGGTATTTTCTTCGCGTATCACGTGGTCGCAGCACTTCTTCCAACGATTAGCGTCTATTAATGCTATTGCGTCATCTAATAATTTTTTTATGTCACTCATTATGAACGTGGAGTTATTGGCACCAACACGAAAACAGGAATATCTTCGTCAGCTTCGCAAAGTGTCATAATATTCTCCAATGTCGGGTAGTCGTTATTTAAATATATTGAGTGAACTTTTCTCCTTATTGCACATTTGTCTAGTTCATCTAATTTATCGACCGTCGATAGTCGAGCTCTTTTTTTCACGGGTGATTTTAATGTGTTAGTATCCTTTTGTTCTTTAATAATTTTATAAACAGTATTTTCGGACACATCATATGCACTTGCTGTTTTTATTACTGTGCTTTCCACAGTCGCATTTAAATCACACAGTACTTTAAAGTACTTATAATCATTGTAAATTACGCGCCTCTCTCCGCTATGGATTATTGATCCACTTTTATTCTTTCGAATAGGTGAGGTATTCATTTTCAAAATTTAATGTTAAACGAGTAACACGCAATATACACAACCGTTTTGTTCGAAGGCCTGACTTCAACTGGTCACTGTAAACTCGACTTTCTAATTTCTTGCATTTTAATTGGCTGGGGGGCGTGGCCAGGCCGGCGCACAACGATGACTCACTATTTTCTTAACGCGAACGGACTATAAGATCTCTTTCATATGTTGAAGAAAAATGAGATGCAAACATGTCCACTATTAGCTTTGTATCTGATGATTTATCGTCTTTAAAGGTCATGATATTAGGATATAATGAGCAATTCTTTTGTTAAAATTTTTTAATATATGTCCAAAATAGTTTGGGGTTGGTTTTAATATCTGTCTCTATTGTATTTATGTATTTATTATAGCATTCCTTTATAAGCTTTTTACAGTTTTGTCTTAAATTCTATTTGATCTAATGGATTTTTATACTTTTTTATTTTTTTATGGTATCTATATTTTTGTCTTAAAAGTTTGATTAAATGGGATGAGTACCACACAGTATAAGGCCCATGGTCGGCTTTAGTCATACGAATATGCTTTTCAATAGCATAGTTTAGCAGTTCATAGAATCTTTTTACCATTTCATTAAGATTATTACAATAACTAAATTCATTCTCCCATGACACCGATTCCAGGTAAGTATTTATAGTTTTATAGTTACCTTTATAACAATTACGTTTGGTAAGATGTACTTTTCTATTACTTTCTAATAAGATTTTCATTTTAATTACAAGAGGAGGATGAAACTTGTCAATATTTCTTCATTGCAAAGTATCAAATCTAATATACGATTTTTTATGTTTGTTACATAGTTAAATTGGTTTAAGTTATTCAGATTTATAAAATCAACAAATTTGCATAAGAGCTCATTATTACCGAACCCTGATGTTACCAACATACGATTAAAGATGTAGTTTCTATGATTGCATAGCTAAGTTATTCCACTCAAATTGAAATCACCGGCAATGTGTATGCTTTCTCTATCAGTTCGGGAACCCAGTATACCATTTGCTTTATCTATAAAGTATCTTTAGTGACTGGAGGTGGTAAATACACAGCGCACAGTAGTATTGTATTTGGATTTTTGGTAGAGTTAGATGTAACCGACACCCAAATATCTTCACAATCAGTTTCCCACTCTACGATACGTCTTGACAGAGGTCATCTGGATACAGCAATAAGCACGCCCCCGCCTTTTTTTAGCCCTGATAGAGGAGAGGTTTCACGATATCGTCTCTACACTGCATAGCCACTGGCAAAGATTTCAGTGTCATAGCAACTGTTATTAAGCCACGTTTCTATGAATATATAAACATCTTATTTATTATTAATAATATGTTGACGTACCTCGACCGCATTTGTGTTTAAGCCTCTTACATTTTGATAATATATGTTCAAATAATCTAACTACATACAGGTTACATGAAACAAAATAATTTAGATAAACAATAAAACACCTTTATATACTAAGTTTGCTATGACAACTATTTTAGTTCAGACAGTTCTTAGATGGTCTTTATTAATTTGTACTCGGATGTTTCCGTCTTACGCATAAATATTCTTCTTCCCTTACCCAGACAAATTTGTAGTTGAGTTCTTTTGCCTTAGATCTCGCTGCAGCATGTATTTCCTTTTGGGTGGGTGACAGATGCTCCACGACAAAGACTGGCTGCTTCTCACTGCCAATGCCAAGATGACTACTATTAAGCTTTTCACTTTGACTCTTAGCTGTTTTGTTAAATCTATGTGTAGCAGCTAAAAAGTAATCACGTATTCTTGGGGAACCAAATTTTATTACAACGGATCTAGGGCGTCGGCTATCTTTATTTACTTTAGCTACTCTTGTGCACAGATGAATATCTGATTCTTCCAACTTGCAGTTAACTGTGTTGGCAACTTGCTTAACTATTGTGATTAAGTTTTCCGATTTATGTTCGGGTATATTTTGTATTTCAAGATTGCTGGCCCTAGAGTGCTGTTTAAGTCATGTAAGTCTGTAGGTAAGGTTGATTGTACTTCGTAGTGTTGTATTTTCAGATTTTAATACATTAATTTTCTTACAATTGGATTGTACTTCGTTTTGAATATGTTCCAGTTGACTTTCGACATTGGACATAGACTCAGATATTTGATTGAATTTATCAAGAACTTCCTTTGTTTTTATCTCTAACTGTTTAATTATCTTGGTTTTGAAACTGTCGAAAATACTTTCTAACTCTTCTCTAACAATTTGCTGTATATTTTCGGCGGATACTTCCAACTTTTGTACTGTACTCCTTCTTAAGTTTATATTTGTTGGGAATTCCTCACTATCCGATTCAGTTTGACTTGTAGTTGCTTTAATTTTTATTTTAAATTGGCGTGTCAGTGTTGTAAAATTTTGGTAGCTTACTACAGCAACATGGACAAGTGCATTTAGATTTGAATTCCTTTGGTAACTCTTTTAATGATTTTTTTATGTTGACACAGTTAAGATGATATTTGTTTTTACAGAAGTAACAGCTTAATGTAATAGGTGATGACGTCTGTCTTTCGCAACATCCAAAATTCACTCTTGCTTGTGGCATAATTACTTAAATTAGCTAATAGTAGTATACTTTGTTTTTATTATCATATAGAACTCAACGCAGCACAAAAGCAAGTGAACTTACTCATTTGAACGCAGCACAAAGCAATATGAAATTCTATGTTATGAGTCACACACATAAGCGGAAAATCTTATGATGAAAATCTTATTAGACACGGCCGTAGTAACTCGAAGCGATGCACAAAGTGAAACGTTATTTTACTTAATTTCCAAATTAATTTACTGCTAACGTCGAATTATTATAAGGTTGAAGTAAATCATTTACACTATAGGTTAGTTCACTTAGTTAACTGTACTTTTATGTAAAAATTTGAGGGTATTAACAAAACTTTACTACTGTATTATTTATTACTTCACGGAGCAAATAAAACATGTCAATATTGTTTAGCTACCCGAACGGTACTAAGGTATGCAAGAATATGAGCAAATGGCGGACTGTTGTCTCTGCCTACCCCGAAGGAGAAAAGGCGTCAGTTTAAACATGCATGTATGGATAGTATTTTATTGTTTTAGATATCTGGGTACTGGTTGTTACATTGGAGAAATTCATTAGAACTTCCGTCTTTGTTAATTTAAATTACAGGAATTGTCCGTTAAGTATGTGAAGCTCTGTGGGAAAAAATCTTCGAGTATTCAACTAGCTGGAGAGGCCATGCGCGTTAATTCCTAAACAAAAAGTCTGTCAATTTCAGGAGGGTGCAAGAAAACATTATTATAATACTTCACTACAAATGCAAAATCGAATCGCGTCACTAAATACGCACACTACAACATTTGTGTTTGTGTTCATTGCATTTACGTGCACGATTAAATTGCACGCGTGTCGATAGACTGGTATAGGCAACGCCACGAGTCATGGAAGTGCGCAGAACCGAAAAATAGGTGTCGGCACGGTGAGATGTGAGGTACGGGGAAGCGAAACCATAGCAACGGGCGACGCGCTACTCCCGCTTTTTTTGTACTTTTAAAAATATTGTTCTACAATATTTTCAAATAGTGTGCAAATATTTATTACTATATAAATTATTTTGGGACTATTTAAAATAGCGTAATTCGTAGTATATTGTATAAAGTTGTAAATATTTTGTTAATTTCTACAAGATGATTTATTTTTTTTGCAAATTATTGCATGTAAAATATCCTTATAATCGAAGGCAGCAGATTTGAAGCAATTACAAATATAAAAATACAAATACAAAATATTTTGTTTTTTTAACTAAGTGTACATAAAATGCAGAATATTATTTAGAAGCAGTTAAAACCTAACGATGATATATAAATATATCGTTCATTTTTCGTGGAGACTTTGATGTGTAGTTATAATGTCGACCTTTGAATTTTTACATATTAAAATACCATAATAAAATTTTCATTTTTCTGCATGATTGTACATGCGGCATTTATGGTATTTCTTCAAAATCCATACTGTTTAAAATTGGTGTGAGTAGTATTAGCATTATTAAATCTATCTATAAGTCAAATTGTCGAATGTGTTAAAAATTTAATTTAACTAAAATATTATATACTTCTCAACTTTAAAGTTAACAATAGGTAATAATTTCAAAAAGGTCAGTTAGCTTAGATATAACCATTTTTCTTATACTAATATTTTTAACAACAAGCGTATATATTTTGTTCAAGCGAAGTGGATAGTGGTAATCATTGTTTACTTTAAATAAAGTAATGGGTAAAACTATAGACATCGGTACTTTTGTATGTGGTTGGGTTCAGGAGAAGCCCCCCCCCACCCTTATTTATACATATATTTAGTACAGATTCAACCTATCTTGTCTTAAAGTCAGGTTGCTCTAAGCCTGGGATTTCCAAACTATATTGAGCAAGAGACCCCTTTTCCGAAATAAACTGTTACTTCAGATCTCCAGAAATAAAACATAGCCAAATTACTTTAAAAATCCTATGTAGGTTTTTTCCTATTGATTCAAAATACTTACCAATTTTCAAACTTTGTGGTTGGTTAAGTAAGTAAACTTGACATTATTTTCTAATCAAAATTTAACAAATTAAATAGACATAAAATTCAGTAAATCTAGTGTAATTAGTAACTATTAATACAAATTACAGTTACAAATTATCAGTTTTCGTTTATGTAAACCACTGGGAAACCAATTTCGACCCCAAGGGATATCAACCATTTTGGAAATCCTCGCATTAAACTATGCTGTGATTGTGATAAATAAAACAATGTAATGTTAATTGTTATAATTTTTTTATTCTGTAAAACCTCTTGACTTCTCTCTTCTGTGACTCAATTTGTTGTGAATGAGTCAAATCTTTAGCCACAAATAGATCGTCTGGGTTCTAGTGATAATTTTTTATTATGGGTGTACCCATGTTAAAAAAACAAATTTAAATATTTGCGTTTCATTATATGCTATTTTTAGTGAAATTTATTTTTATTGTAATTACCTAATTCAAAATGCATCTCCGAAATCAAAACACATTGTAGAAAATTAAGCTTAACCCTGGCAAACCTCTTAAACTGATAACAATTAAAATCAAGTACCAGACGTCTACTTCATAATACTAGACCAAATTGACATATTTGTGTTTCCTTATATGCAATTTTTAGTGAAATTTACTTTGATCGTAATTAATTCAAAACACATTCCGACATCCAAGAATAGTGTAAGAGGTTCAAACTTCAATCTGACAAGCCTCCTCAACTGAAAATACTTATAATTCAAATCAAGTACCAGACGTCTATAGCCAACCCAAGTAATGTTATATAATATTTACTATCATAGAATTAGTTAATAAATAATCTTTTTTCAATTATTTCCATAGAACACATCATAACCTTGTATGTAGCCTGCCATCACAATTTTCATACATTGTGAATTTATTTTATTATATAGGCCCCATTTGTAGTTTACTTTCAATATTTACTTTCAAAAGTTATGATTAAATACATTTTTAATATGTTTTATTTTCACAGAATGGAACACCAGTACAGCAATTGGCTACAATTTCCACTTCTCATTGTTGGAAAAGTAAACTTCCAACTCAGACCTCATTAAGTGGAAAGAATAAAAATGTACCCCAAGATACCAGAGTATGGAAAGAAACTCCAACACATGATATAAGAAACAACCTTGGTCACTACTGTATGATGCTTTCAAAATTTCGCTTAACTTGTAAGTATTTATTTTCTGTGTTACAGATTATACAGATGTTAAAAAATTATATAATTTATAAAATTTTGTATAAAAATATATGTGGCACACCATAATGAAAATTTTTGTCATGCTATAGGATTCTTTATGTAAAAAAAATATAGTCACTGGGAATATTTCATATTGAGTATTTAGGCCTGTAATCAGAGTTAATCTTAAGTTTAAACTCCACTATATAAAAATTTGAGTGAAGACTTTGTTATGTAAATATTAACATTGTGAAGATTGGGTTCAAACTCAAGATTTTCTCTATAAATGTTATGTGGATGGAACAGGCTTATACTTAAATATTTACATTGCATTATATTATGTATATACTTTTTCAGCAGATTTATTTAATAATAAAATAAAAGAACATGTTGATCCATAAATTTTAGTTTATTATTACTTTATATGGTGATGTTTGATTAATATTTAATTCGTATTATTTTCAGCATTGGTGGTCATGACATCAATGGCCGGATATGCACAAAGCACGGTTCTGATCCACCTGCAAATATCGACTTCCTGCATGTCATACCAGGTCGTCATTCCATCTATTGGGGGGTCGCCATGCACTTCACCCACCGATACGAGGCTGCCACTCAAGAACCTTTATCCCCTTCGGTTGTCGATACTTCGAACCATATGGCCGACGCATTGCCACTTCAGCTTACTAATCCGTTGGGCTATGTCGGTCTCTCTGATTCTACTGTGAATATCCTCATTTCTATGTTTTATCATGCAGAAAACCCCAAGCATAGCCGTCTCCGTAGCTCGCTGAGCGATTTTGAGCTTCCTCATACGGCCAGCAATGAGGGTTTTTTAGTGTAATATAAAATTATGATTTTATTAGTAAATATAATGATGGCCAGTTTTTGAAAGACTGATCAAATTCAGATTTAAATTCAAAATTAATCTATAACTGCTAGCATGGTATTTCATCAACTGCTTAATTTTTATTTCACCCATGACTAAGGTACAATATTTTTTCATCAGGGTTACTCTCCGCTCTCAATTTTAATGCTGTCAGCGCTCCTTGAGTAAACTCTGGTCGGCCGTTGATGATACTGTACCTGATGCCTCATGTAGAGGCGAAACACGTGTCGTATTATCGTCGATGGTGTGTCTTACCTGGAATAGTGGTGTTGGAAGTAGTGGTGCCGGGAGTAGTGGTGTTGGGAGTAGTGGTGCTGGGACTAGTGGTGACGGAGTTAGTTCATTCAATTGATGGAGGGCGGGAGGTGCTATTCAATCCAGGTAAGACACATCAATGTATTTAGTTAGCGGAAGTTTGCAAAATAATTAATATTTTTATCAAACCTTAACTGTTTTCTGGAAGCTCTCAGTAAGGAAGTGACTTACGAGCAGCTCCTTGAGGCATTGGAGGCGAGATATGGTGACGCTGGAACACGTCTTTCGTGCGCAGCTTAAAAACTGCGTGCAATGCAGTAACGAAAACCTGCAGCAGTGGGCCCTTGAGGTGGAGAAGCTGGTTTGAAGAGCATACCGGTCTGTACCTGCGCTTATTGAAAGGAACCTGGTGCAGATATTCATCGACAGTATCCGCGACCTTGAATTTAGAGCTGCTGTGAGGCTCGGGCACCACGAGACTCTTAAGAATGCATTGGCCTATGCACTGGAGGTGGAAGCCGTGCGGCAAGATCATTGTTCCCATCGCGTCGGGGAGGTTGCAGCAGCTATAGTTCAAGACCGCTATTAAGGGTACAGCCCTAGGTGCTATGGCTGTGGGGGAAAGGGCTATGTTCGATCCAGCTGTCCTAAGCGAACTGTAAAAATGCAAGGCGATCGATCTCGAGAGGGTGCCGAAAACGGTTGGGTAGTCGGCTAACAGCACCGCCCAGCAGCAGGAGGAACAAGACTTTGTGATCGAACATCACAGCGGGAAATGTTATGGCAACGCAGATGCATTGTCAAGAAAGCCTTGTCCTGAAGATTGCAAACACTACTAGGCAAGAGGGTAAGGAAGTAGTATATGTGAGGATGCTCAAGACAGACCACCTCGATAACAAAGGGTTCAACGAAGGTTCATTAGTGTGGTTGCACAATCCAGTCCGCAGGAAAGGGAAATCTCCTAAACTTCAAGTTAAATGGGATGGACCCTACCGGATTGTGATAAGGATTAATGAGGTAACCTGACGGATACAGAAAGGTGTAAGAGGTACTCCTAAGATTGATCATGTGGATCGACTGGCGCGTTATTATGGGGTCGATAATGCTCGGGTAAAGCATGTATTAGGAGGGGGCAGTGTTGCGCGCCGAAATTAATGCCTGGTACATGTCATTAGCGTTATCTAGTATCGAGTAGCAGAACTAATCCTTCTAGAGAAATCCATACTAGAACTTTCACTCTATACCTAGTCAGTCGGGACCGGTATGTACTCGATCATTCTAGATGTTTCAGTAGAAGAGGGCATATATAAGGCTAGTCAGGACCGCGACCGAGGCAGTATTGAATTGGCAATTCGAGCGAATACTTCGAAGCGATATAACTGCGAACTAAAGTGATCAGTGTGATTAATTATTATTGTCTTTTAAGTTGTAATTGGTGTTCGGTAATTAAAGTGTAAATTTTGGTAATTCAATTGGCAGTTTTTATTGTCACGAACCCCAACCTCGTAACAATAAAAATCATCACAAAATATGGCAGTTGGCTGGCTATAAGTTGAAGCTAAACGTTTTTTCAATAGTGTAATCAACGAAACGAAATGCACATACTTACCAATTATAACAAACTAGGCGAAATCCCGACTGCAAACATACAACTCATTATCATGTCATCTCTTTTTTCTTGTTTAAAATGAATGAAATGGTTGCAAATGAGGCGAAGTACTTATGATAACTTAAATTATAATTGTGTCGCTAGAGCTCATTCGGAATTAAGCTGATTAAAATACGTCACGGTTACAAGTGAAATAATCCTATGTTCTGTGTATTTTTGTTAATAATAATCAACAATATGAGTGAAACTGACTCAGAAAACGGGAAACATATAAAACAGAAGTATCAACAACATAAACCATTACGAACCGACAACCGTTTAGAGTAAAGAGCACCGTGTGCGACGTTAAATTATCGTTTAAGCTTTCAATTTTGTGCATAAGACAAACAACCAACATAAAAAAGAAAATTATACAGAGTAGAAACTAATGAGGAATAGGTATTTTAAATAAATAATGAAATACTGCAATTAATGTCCTCATACGGCAACTCAGATTTTTATGACAACTCTGATTAGGTGCTAAGTATATTCGCTATATAAAAAGTACTCTGTGGTGATAAGTTTACTAGTTAAGTGCTGACTGCTGACGCGTTGAAATTATAAGGTACCTAATAAAATAATACATTACAATATTATAACTTTTTGAGCTATTTATTGATATTTTATTAAATTTTTGGAACAATAAATATAAATCGGTGATTAACATTACTAAACGTGTAGCTGTCGAATATCGAAATCAAAGTTTCAAGTTAAAATAATCAAGTACCTAACTTGATTAATTTAACTTGAAACTAGATTTAACTAGACTAATTGGAATTCACTGGTTCAGGTAAAATGGAATAATTTAAAATTGCAACATAGCTTATACTAAAACCATCTGACTAGAACTTCGTAACTTAAAATGTTGATAGTATATTCGTTTAAA
This sequence comes from Parnassius apollo, assembly GCA_907164705.1. Lineage (NCBI taxonomy): Eukaryota > Metazoa > Arthropoda > Insecta > Lepidoptera > Papilionidae > Parnassius > Parnassius apollo. The sequence continues at coordinate 16,675,982 of CAJQZP010001037.1, forward strand.
ATGACATCCGAATATTATTATATAAGTGATTCTCAGGTTGTTGAATTCTAAAAAAAATTAATAATACCTATATATTTATCTACGGACATAGATGTAGATGATAGGTAGATGTGATAGGTATTAAATTTAAAGAAAGATGATAGGCGTGTAACATATTTTATTTTTAAAATTTTTTACAACTTTAGTTAGTTTCTGTATGATATCATGGTATAAAAATTATATGTGACTATCATTTATCTCATAAATATTACACAATATTAGTTTATATAGATACTGTTCTAAAAAAGTTTTTATAAAATATTGGATCGATAAATATGTTTGACAAATAGCGGTGTTTCAATAATATTATTATCTTTTCCTGCAAAATTTAAATAAAATACAGCTTGAAAATTCTTGCTATTTCTCTTCAACACACAAGACTCAGAAATAAATATTGATTGATGTTGATGTTTAATGAAATTTTTTACACATAATAATATTTTTTTCAAACAATATAATCACGCCATCCCTCTTTTTATAGTTTCCTTAAAATTAATTCTTTATTATCAGGTTGTAACAATCCACAGCAGGCTATGAGTCATGGAAATAAAGGGAGCTCAAAATTTTACTGCCGCAAATATAGCTAAGCATCTCACCCGCGTTTCGGCAAGATTAAATTAAAAAAAAATGTTTGTCTTTTTTCCTCCTACTACTATATATTTATTTTATCACTACTATAACAAACACTTACCGTTACAGCCTATTAAATTCGACTGCTGAACATAGACCTCCCCCATAGATTGCTTCTTATGGGGTATATTTGCCATAGTTGCCAAGCTTTAGTTGCTTGGTGATGAAATGGCAAGCGGGTAGGTAACCGCAGTTTTTTAATTTTAGTCGTTATTAGGAAGATAATGCTGCTCTAGACATGAGTCATAAATAACATCACGGTGAAAAAGTCATCGTAATCAGCCTAAAAGTCACAATGACTGAACGTAGTTGACGTTCCAAAATAACGTTCCTTCGCGCCGCGCCGCCACCGTACTATTTTCTCCGTTACTCCTGTCACTGATTTAACCAAACAAAAGGAACTACGCGTACCCTGTTACTGTGTAACAAGGTTTGTATACCGTGTACTGGAATGGTACACCAAGCACCGACTGATCGGCTGGGTTAGGTGAAATTCGTTTATTTCAAAAATAATTAGAACGGTACTTGTAACATAACTACGTAGCTTATGTAAGGAAGGTGATAAAAAATTGACTACTGATTTAAATATCTTAATACTAAATCTAAAATGCATACATACTCGTAAAGTCATGTTATTCGTCGTTCTAATGTACAACGTGACAAAGTCACGATGATTTTTCACTGTGACTTTTTGTAATCAGAATGACTGTCATGATTATTTAAAAATAACACTTTTCCCCAAGTCTAGTCGCCTCTAGACACCCACGGGATGTTATGGATATTCATACACCGCCACTACACGAAAATTGATAATTTCTCACAGCATTATATGTATCGACAACGTCTTGCAATCGTGCAATCGTTTCTTTAGCGCTCACTTGACCTTCATACAAATATTTCGATAAGAACGTAATAATATTAATTAGCAACGTCAAGACCTAAGAGGTTCATCATCATTAGTATATAATATGTGTAATCAATAATATATAGTGTGTGTGTGCATGTGTGCGTGCTTGCGGCCGGGCGTGCGTGCGTGCGTGCGCGCGTGCCTGCGCGGGTGCGTGCGCGGGTGCGTGCGCGGGTGCTTACGCGTGTGTGCGCGTGTGTGCGCGTGTGTGCGTGTGTGTGTGTGTGTGCATGTGCGTGCGTGTGCGTGTGAGTACGTGCGCGTGCGTGTGCGTGCGTGCGTTGTGCGTGGGTGGGTGACTGTGTGCAGATGTCTGCGTGTGCGTGTGAGTTATCTTTAGCTATAATCCTAACCGTTTTCGAGTAAAACAGACAAGACAAAACAAGACATGATTCATACTTTTTTTTAAATAATGTCACTTTCACACATAAATGTGTTTAAATCGTTATCACACATTATTTTGAATTATGTCTTGTTTGTCAGATTTTTGCAATTTTTTTAGCATATCGTACAATGGTAAGGTAATGAAAAATAAAAAAAATGGTAAGGTACAAGATAAGGTAGGTAAAATGTAGCCGCTCATCTAAAAACTAAGCATCATTTTGCTTATTAGCAAATGATAAAAATGTAGAGTTCATCGAAAACAACAAAATTATGCAAAATATGACTATATATTTTTATATCGATATTTTTTTCACTTATCCATCTTTAATGATTTCTTATATTTACGCGAACACTATACATTGATTAAAACTACTTTTACGGATTTTATCGCGTTTTATTTATATTAATTTTAATACCCGACGTTTCGGGTGCTTTCCAGCACCCCCCCCCCATTCCATTCCATTCCATCCCCCATTTCCAGTCCCTCGTGACCATGGGTGCTGGAAAGCACCCGAAACGTCGGGTATTAAAATTATTCCCCAAGTATTCGATCATAACCTAATATTTTTATGAATACATAATAGTCCGGTCAAATTAGACCAGAAAATAAGAGTGAAGATACATAAAGTTACAACAAGCTGATAATCAGTAAAATTGTTCAAAATATAATTATAAATAAATTTTTGTAATTCCCACCATTCCTGAGTATAGAAAAATTTTACTCAAGGTCAAAGATCAAAAAAATTAGTTTTTGCGATTTTCTGCAAAACGATAAGTATTATCATAAAAATACTTCAGACAAAAACTGTATATCATAAAATTATCTACAAAAGTGTAGCAATACTTTTTTCCTACGATCTACCGTTTCTGAGATATTACGATTTAAAAGTTTGTAAATTTCATAATATGTATAAGTATCCCTACGTACATACGAGTACATCTCTAGAGTTTTAATATATGTTAAAATATTTCTCTATCGGTCATTTTAACTTACACTTAAAATATAAAATATAAATAAGGTATAACTATAAGAATATCAGGTAAAATGAAACCCAGTCCCTTCATTTATACACCACAGTGTAACCTCGAGACAACATCTATCAACGTCATCTAATTTTTTCCAATCTTTGCAATTTTCCATTATTTTGCAATAGTTATAAATTAAACAGGATCATAACTGACTCGTGGAATAGGCCTTCTGTGGAAACCACGTTAAAAAATGCGCTAAGTACCCTACCTATAGGTGGCGTGGAAAAGTGTGCATATTATGACGTTTACAACTTTTACAATTTTTGAATCGTAATATCTCAGAAATGGTGGTTCGTAGGAAAAAAGTGTTGCTACATTTTTTGTAGATAATTTTATGATCTACTACTTTAGTTTGGGGTATTTTTATGATAAAACTTACCGTTTTGCTGAAAATCGCGAACAACTATTTTTTTGATCTTTGACCTTGAGTAATAATATTTCCATACACAATAATGGTGGGGAACTACAAAATTTAATTTATAATTATATTTTGAATAATTTTACCGATTATCAGCTTGTTGTAACTTTATTAACTTAGTTTGTTTTTCTCGAAAACGGTTAGGGTTAACCCAAAAACAAAATTACCTTTTTTGTACTAAATTGTTCTGTGCATCTGATTGTATATTATAAACTTTAAAAAAATTAACAAAAACTTTGGACTTTGCGACTTATGATTGGACTGCTTAGGAGTGCGATTAATATTAGCGAAGTAGTTTATTTGAACAAGTATTATTAAAATTGAATTGACTGATGAAAACTTGGAGAAATTATAAGAGAACTTATCAATTGACAATTTTGTTAAAATGTTCACTATTAATCTATATATCTACATAGCGAAAACTTTTAAGGCAATATATAAGGATGGAGATTAAATTAGAAAAAACATTTTGAACTTCTAGTATGATTTCAACCTATAACTATAACACTAACACTTTTGAATATATAAATAAATAATGTTATTAATATAAAATTTATGAATCATAATTTTTAATTTTGATTGCAGATATCAAAATGTCGAAAATTAAGACAGGGCCTGTTGTTGACGTGCTTGGTGATGAAATGGCAAGAGTTATTTGGGATCTTATTAAAGATAAGCTTATTCTGCCATTTTTGGACATAGAGTTACATACTTATGACTTAAGCATCGAATATCGTGATAAAACTGAAGACCAAGTAACCATTGACTGTGCTAATGCTATCAAAAAGTACAATGTCGGCATTAAATGTTCCACAATCACTCCTGATGAAAAGAGAGTCGAAGAATTTAAGCTGAAAAAAATGTGGAAGAGCCCAAATGCTACAATTAGAAACATTCTTGGTGGTACTATGTTCAGAGAAGCTATCATTTGCAAGAACATTCCTCGTCTGGTAATTGGTTGGGAAAAACCAATAATTATTAGCCGTCACGCCGATCAATACATTGCGATAGATTTTGTTGTTCCTGGAGAAGGTAAACTGGAACTTACCTGGACCCCACCTTCTGGGAAGCCTCTTAAATATGTGTTCAATGAATTTAAAGGTCCTGGTGTTGCGCTTGGTATGTCTAATACTGATGCTTCCATTGTTAAGTTTGCACATTCTTCATTTAAGTTTGCTTTGGACAGAAAATATCCACTGTATCTAAGTACCAAAAACACTATTCTAAAAATGTATGATGGTCGTTTCAAAGATATTTTCCAAGAAATTTATGAGAAAGACTACAAATCACAGTTTGAGGCTGCTGGAATATGGTATGAACATAGACTTATTGATGACATGGTTGCTTATGCTATGAAATCTGAAGGTGGATTTGTTTGGGCTTGTAAAAATTATGATGGAGATGTTCAGTCAGACTCTGTAGCACAAGGTTATGGATCTTTAGGTCTTATGACATCAGTTTTGGTAAGCCCTGATGGTAAAACTGTTGTGGCTGAGGCAGCCCACGGAACTATTACCAGACATTACCGTTTCTACCAGCAAGGCAAGGAAACATCGACGAATCCCATTGCTTCTATATTTGCATGGACCCGAGGTCTTTCACACCGTGCCAGACTTGATAATAATACTGAGCTTAAGAAGTTTGCTGAAACATTAGAAAGTGTATGCATTAATACTATTGAATCAGGAATAATGACCAAGGATCTTGCAATTTGTGTCAAGGGTATGGATAATGTAAAGAGAGAAGATTACTATGAAACTTTCGAATTTATGAACAAATTGGCTGAAAATCTGAAAAAAGCATATTATCCCAAGTGTAGTTTATAAATAATATTTTCTTTTTTTTAATGAATGATCAATATAGATCATAGGATTTCAGGGGTTTTATTTTGATGCATTTGTTTATTATTCTTTTTTATTATTGTAATAAACAAACCCAGTGTTACAATTTGTAAGATTTTAAGCAGAACAATAATACTCTCTACTGAGAGGCTCGTAATGGCTCAGACTAAATAAAGAAATAAAAACGAAGCTCTGTGTACATTTTAAGAGTTGCCAAAACCATCTGCAACGTAATGTAAGAACACGCACTCGTTTAAAATTATGCTTGTAAAATAATTTGCGTGGTTTTATTTGCATAAGCAGCAGTTAACTTTAAAGGGCCTATAAATAAATAACGAAGAAAGATGTGAAGAAGTTTAACATGGTTTCAGCATTTATTAGTAGTGCATTTAATACAATACTTTTTAAACGATTTTAACAGGAAATAGGTTTTATATTCGACGTATAATATGTTATTTTTAAGGGTACAAAAATAGGTTAAGTTTTTAAATGATTGATACCTACTCCTTGTGATATAATTCCAGCTCACAGATTACCCCTATTAGGGGGTAATCTGTGTTCCACCCGAATGGTTAAAGGTTTTAATATTAATTGAAAGTTTCATATAATAATAAATAGTTTCATATATAACAATCGAAGGTAATAGAATAAAAAATAGATTTTAAATCAGGGTTTTAATTTTTCTATTTTCTGTGTCTTAGCACCAATGTTAGAAGCTATTAAATGGAAATTATTAGATGTTCTACTTTAAGTCATTTTATTGTGATGATTGTACTAGAACAACTTTTTATAGAGAAGGGAACAAACGAGCATGCGGCTCGCCTGATGGTAACCGACTACCGCTGGCCATCAAGAATTGCTACACGAGGTGAATAGCAGGTGCGTTGCTGGCCTTTTAGAAAGGAGTAAGCTCTTTTCTTGAAGGTCCCTTAGTCGTATCGGTCCGGAAAAATCGCTAGTGGTAACTTATTCCGCAAAAGAAAGAGTACGAGGAAGAAAACTCCTAGTACAATGCACAGTGGTGGATGGACTGCCTAGCATCCAGATGGTGTCGATGGTATCGGGAGTTTCGATGCGATGCGCGTTCTTGAAGTTTGACGGCTGGAATGAATCCAAACTATTCCTCAGAGAATTCCTCGTGCTAGATGCGATAGAAAATGCAAAGGGATGGTACATCTCTTTGCAGCCCCAGTGAATCGAGCCGATTAGAATGAATTCGGTCGTCAACGATTCGAGTCGCTCTTCACTGGATTTGGTCAAGTGAATGGAGCTGATACTGAGGTGCCCTAGCCAGGCCAGCCCAGAGATGAGAACAGTATTCCATGTGAAGATGAAATATGCCTTATAAAGTTGCAAGTGGTATGCCGGCATAAAATACAGTTCCGCCCTCCAATGCACGCCAAGCTTTTTAGGGGCTAATTTGGCCTTCCCTTCCAAGTAACCATGAAACTGCACATCATTCAATATGTCGACGTCGAGGATTTCTATGCTAGCTAAGGCGGCAAGGGGAATGCCCTAAAACTGTGAAGATACGACAAATGTATTTTGTTAGCGGTAAACGCGGTAACTTGGGTCTCCTGGAGATTGAACTGGACTAGATTAAATCGCACCCAATCTGAGACTTTGTTCAACAAAGTCTCGACTTCAGACACAATTTTGTTCCGGTACTCGATGACGTTTTCCTGAGAAATATTGGCACGGCCGGTGTATAAAGTTTCACCAGTGTTGTCGTCCGCATAGCACTGAATGTTACCGGTTTGTAACTTATCATTGATATGCAGAAGAAACAGCGTTGGTGATAGCACGCAGCCTTATGAGGCACCAGCGCTAATAGGCTTGTAATCAGATCATTCATCATCTATTTATGACCTTGGAGCTCCGATCAGCAAGGAAACTGGTGATTCAATTGCACAATTTTTGGGAAGCTTATAGGAAGGAAGCTTTGAAAGAAGCGCTTTTTGCCAAACCCGATCGAAGGCCTTCGCTATGTAAAAACTACTGGCTAATGCCTCCCCCTTGAACTCTAATATCTCCGCCCATCTCTCACAAATCAGGTAGACCAGAAGATTGCCTGTGAATCGATCCCGAAGAAAACCGTATAGGCGGTCAATAATCAGCTATTGATCCTCAAGGTGCCTCATGAGCTGGCAATTTATAATGGATTCCATTATTGTGGAGAAACAAGGAGGTGATGGCGATAGGCCTGTTATTTGACGGGTCAGCGATTTTAGGGATCGGATGAACCAAAGCTGCCTGTCATTAATTCTTGACTAAGCCTTGGGAGTAGCAAAAAAGACGCGTTAAAACTGGTGCCAACTCGAAAGCACAGTCTTCAGCACAGTATGAGGGACTCGTTTAAACCCGTTCAACTTGTTGAAATCCAGGGAGAGGAGTGCTTTGCGAACCGAGCGCTGTGTAACCCACACATCTTCCATGGAGTACTCACACCGCGGGATGGTCGGCGGTGTGTCCCCCGTCATCGAAAGTCTTGCTGGATACAAAGAGAAAATCTAACAGATCAGCTTTCTCCTTTGCAGCGTGAGTTATTGAATCGTCCTCGGATAGCGTGGCAGGGGCCGCCTTAGTCTTCTTGCTCAGCTTGCGCCGAGCAGTAGCTATTTGTGTTAGGACGTATTATGGTTTTACAGTCGGCACGTAATAACACATAACGTCCTACACACCGAATTTCGATTATAGCGGCTAGTCTCAACGGAGACTAGCCTTCTACGCAGGACAGTATGCGCAAACACAGGTGTGCTCTCTATTATTTCACTCTCATAGTCTCATGGGACAGTAATAAACGTGCTTTCCAAGACACGGGCTGGAAACACCGACAACATCTTGACTCCGGGCTTCTACTATTATTTCTTGACATAAAAACCCAATAACTGATTTTGGCCCGACCTAAGTAAGATTCAACCCAGGACCTTATGATCAGCGCGATTGGTGATTTAGGACCACTAGATCAACGAGGCAGTCACACTAAAAAATACTCGACCTAATCGACCCGTACCCCGACTTTTACGATATTTGGGTACAGTAAGGGTTAATAATAGATACAATTACAACCCAAAACCTCAGATCAACAAAAAAAAAGATAGAAAACTATCTATAGCGACGCCGAAACCATGCTCATCCATTTTTGGCTCCATCGAAACAAGGATATCAGCCTTAGAAGACAAATTAAAAGACTTCCTACGCTGTGAAGTTTCGACTTTTGGAAGTGACGGTGTCACAGTTAAAGTCTCAAATATTGGAACGGGACTAAGACTTGGTTGAAAATACCGCACATATTATCTTGGCTATTGCCAAGAAATTATGCGTGAACCTGAATGAGTGCGATGTGGTGTCTTCAGAGCATACGGGTTTCATACACGATAATAACGGGGGCTCTTCAGTTTCGCGGTCACTCCTATTGATTGTGCGATGTGCAGAGCGTTATGCGCTAAAGGTGGTAACTGACAAGCATTTGCTCGTTGTGAATATTCGCATCGAGCATGTGTTCGTTGTGAGCAAATACTCATGACACCTGAATCTTCGCGACGCTTGACTGTGCTCCAGGCGGACGTAGAGATGTGTGCTGCGTTCCTTTTAATTCGTTATTACTACTTAAAGAAGAAAAGAAAGCGTATTTGAACAACAAATTTGATCAAAATGAGGAATAAAACTGGCAGATTAAACAAAAATTGTTTTGTCCGACTCCACTGCATTTTACCAAACGCAAAAATTTCACAATGTAAACAGAACAACGAGTGCGCTCGCGGTGATACTCGCGCTAGTAAGTGACTTGTAATGTAACATTCAAAGGGATTCCTCAAAAAAACGACAGCCGGGTGGAAAACGCGCAGGTGTTCGGTGCTCGTCATCGAGCTGCTAGGTTCGTTGTAATGCCGTACCGAATATTCGACTCGTAACGTGCTCACATCGAACAAACGCTCATGTCAGTCGCCATAATACAGGCGACGCGCGTACTCCGCAATACTACCATTGAAGGTTTGAGACCGACAGCAATAACTCGTATCGCCATTTATGTCAATGAGCGTCTTAATAAGCACAATAGTCGGTTATTTTGTAAATCCCGCGTGGCAGCATAAAGCCTTGGTTGAAAGTATGCATGGTCACGTTTCGGAAAGATCTATGTAATTCCTTACAACATGGAAGTGAGCGACATCGGCTTCGGTTGGAAGAAGATTTAACTAAGGTTATTGGTGTTGAAGCCGTGGGTTCTAAAACAATGTCACTCGGCAAATAGTAAACATACTTCTTACTTTAGCTTGCATTTTTTTATTTCCTAAATGTTATGACGTATGTTACGTTCCATTGTTATATTCTGGCAAATTAGCGACATAAATAAAGTTGAGATACATAAATGTATTATGATTATTATTTTACTTTTGTTTCCTTCATCATTTTCTGTTTTTTAGACACAAAGGTTATGTGTTCAAAGATAGCTTCTTTCAATTTAATGTTTAATTTATGTGTTGATTAAAGTATTAAATTATGTTACCTATTCACATGAAACTGTTTAAGCTTTGTTTATAGATTTTAAAATAGAAATTCCTTTTATCACTTCTATACTAAGGTGGTATTTCTTTGTTTTTTTTTTATTTTCTTTTTGTTTTATTTATGTTGAGTGTTGTTGTACTTTTCGCTAGCATTTTGTTTTGTCTTTTTTTTAAATAATAATTTCTACCCCACTGCTTGCGTTAAATAGTTTTAAACAAAATCATTCGAGGACCAGCCTAAATACTCGTATACGACAAGACGTTCGTTGGTTTTTATAATAATTATTGCATTTATCAACGCGCTTACTTGTGGATATGTGACATCTGACACTATAAAAAAATATTTATTTTATTGCAAGTATATTCAGATAACATACTCTTTTATCATAAAATTTAGTAGTAAAAAAATTATCTCTTTGTGTTCTGAATCTGGGTTCTTTGACATGATGAATATTTGGTTTCCTTTGAGCGTAATGCAGTAGATATTATGGCGATAAATTAAACGTGGTTGAAGTCAGATGAGAAAATGCGCGCATCTTCCCCTCCAGCCGGGCTAGCATGGGCAGGAGAGAATATATCCCCGGGGAAGGGATAAGTTTTTTTATCCCTTGCTTAGTTTTATCCACCCTGCGAGCATGGGCAGGAGACAAAAATTATATCCCCCGATTATATCCACTGAAAAGAGATAAAATTATCTTATCCCTATAGTATATCCCCGTTTGACATAACGAGTAGACATATATCTCACTGTCAAAAAAAGCCGAAAAAATTATTCCTTTTTGACATTTGAAAGGGAAAATTTTACGTGCTTTCGTGGACGTGTGGTTTACAAGCGTTTATCTTCAAACCATTTTAATACAAAAAAGATGTCTCGAGCCTATTGCAACTACATTTTTGTCTCAGAAATTGAAAAACAAGAAAGAAAATTACATCAGCGATCGATACGTGATCAGAATACTTAATCTATTGGAATTCCCCGACAACGAATTTCTACACCGGATTTGGATGCTCAAAGATTGTGTTTGGTATTTGTGTAAAGAACTCCATGAGGCTTTAAAGCCTATTAATTCTGTGGATAGACTAGCAGTGCATATTAGAGTAAGCATCTGTTACAACCACCCTGTCCAAAAACATCGTATTTATCGAAAAAAATATTTCTAGGTAGGTAGTTTACATCTTTCAGTCTCTTGGCAGATGGTAGTTACCTACTAGAGAGGTACGAGTCAAGTCAAGACCATGGCATGGTTGTTGTTCAAACAACAAATAATCAGCAAATACTTGACCTAAGTTATTGGGGCCATCATTAGAATGTGGGGAGCAATATACTTTAATTAGCCTCTTGTGTAGGTAAATACAAGTTTCAGTGCATCTACTTCTTTCATTTTTTTGCACTAATACTGAAGTGAACATCATTTCCGGGCATATAACAAGCAAGGCAAAATGTAGCTAGAGGATACCTAGCAGAGCATAGTCTGCCAGATATTCTTAGGGCTATTGACTGCACCCATGTTGATATATTTCATCTACCATCCCAGACTGGTGCTTAGTACAAAAGGGCGGTCTACAATTCTAATCTAAATTGTTCAACTGGTAATAGCAAACAAGTTATAGTTTAAATAAAACCTAAAACCTAATAATCAAGTTTTTTTCTAAATAAAGAATAGTAGTATTATATTAATCTAATATTCCCCTTTCCCCAAAAAATAACTGTAATGCATGTCTGCCACAATAGTCTTACAGGTGGTCCCATGAGACTATAGTCGTCCCGGTTAAAGATTCTACAACCTTTCAGATTGTAGTCACCCCTCAAACATCGAGTTATTGAGTCTCAATAGCTCAATGCCATGATATAATTACAAAGATTGTGTCAACAATACCGAAGGCGAGTACATGGTCAAGTCATATTTAATGATAATAGAATCGGTCTGTTATCATTAAATATGATAATAGATATATTATAGGTAAGTATTGTTACGCCCCTTAGTCAACGGCACTAGCGCCATCTAGTCTCGAACCGAAGAACTAAACTTCTTGAAGTTGAAACTCGAACTCTCGGTACCTTGCGAGTGTTTACTTGAATATTCTGGATATTTCCGTGCTAATTTATATAAATAGGCACTGCAAGAAGCGATCGGGGAAGCATTGAATTCGGCGAGACAAGCGAAGCTTCGGAGCGAAATAAAGTGAATTAGTGTGATTAATTATTAGTGTTTTAAGTTTTAATTTGTGTAAAGAAAATTAAAGTGTTAATTTAGGTAATTTTATCGGCAAATTTTATTGTCACGAACCTCAAGCTCGTAACAATTGGTGTCAGAAGTGGGATAAAATCATGCCGATTTTACCTAAGGAGGAAACGGAGGATGTCCGTACCCGAAGTCAACGCCAGCAGGAGACGAACCAGAGACGATTTGGTGGTGCAACGCCGCAGACGTCGGAGGGCCAGCCACCAGCTGCAGGCCCGTCAGTAGCTCCTACATCTGCAGCACCTGACTTAGGTGCTCTGATGGTGATGCTGCAGGAGCAGGCCCGCCGACAGGAGCAACAGGTCCGTCGTTTGGAAGAGCAGCTGCAGGGCGGACAGGAGGAACAGGCCCGCCGATTGGAAGAGCAGCTGCGGGGCGGACAGGAGGAACAGGCCCGCCGGCAGAAGGAACAGGCCCGTCGGCAGGAGGAACAGGGCCGTCGTTAAAAGAGCAACTCCAACGCGATAAGGAAGAGCAGATGCTCCTCATGAAGAACCTTCACGCTATCTTCGGAAAAGAGATACGGTAGGTGAAGGATAAGGTTGCTCAACATGACAACCGCCTGTCGGAAGTTGAAACCCGAATCGACCAAGTAAACAATCGGGTTGACAACGTAATGGCTGACGTGAAGAAAACACACAACCTCAAACTTGGGGATGGAACAACAGCTCCCGTAGTAGCTACAACACCTTCGCTACGTGGATTCAAAGTGCTGCCGTTCGACGGGACCTCTTCCTGGTCGGCCTACAAAATCCAGTTCGAGGCCGTCATGGAGGCGAACGGCTGGAATAAAAGCCAAGCCATGACTGCACTCACCCTAGGCCTGCGCGACCAAGCCTTAACTGTGTTGGAAGCTCTCGGAAGTGAGAGAAAGTGACCTACGAGCAGCTCCTTGAGGCCTTGGAGGCGAGATATGGCAACGCTCACCTAGAACACGTCTTTCGCGCGCAGCTTAAAGATCGCGTGCAGCGCAGCAACGAAAACCTGCAGCAGTGGGCCCTTGAGGTGGAGAAGATGGTTCGAAAAGCATACCAGTCTGTACCTGCGCTCATTGAAGGAAACCTGGTTCAGACATTCATAGACGGCATCCGCGACCTTGAAGTCAGAGCTGCTGTGAGACTCGGGCACCACGACACGCTTAAGGACGCCTTGGCCCATGCACTAGAGGTAGAAGCCGTGCGGCAGGATCATCGTTCCCATCGCATCAGGGAGGTTGCAGCAGCTACAGTACGCGACCGCAACAAAGGATACAGCCCTAGGTGCTATGGCTGTGGGGAAAAGGGCCATCTTCAATCCAGCTGCCCTAAGCGAACCCTAGAAAGGGAAGGTGAACGACCTCAGGAGGATAGTGCGGTCAACAGCACCGCCCAGCAGCAGCAGGGAAACGAGTAAAAGCCAGAACTGCGGGGCGAGTGCTGGCTGATGTTAAAAGAGCCCCAAGGATCTCGATCTCACAAACCCATGATGGGAACAGTCTAATCATCAAGGGCGAGGTCAACGGAATGCCGTGTAAACTGACCATAGATACTGGAGCCTCTCGTACGGTTGTTAGTTCCCAACTTATAAGTCAGTTCCTTGGGGACTCCGCATACAACCGAGAACGCATTAATTTGGTAACAGCCACCGGTCAGCGTATACCCGTCCGTGGAGAGAAGGAGATGGAGTTGAAACTAGGCAACGTGATCTACCTGCATAATGTCATCGTGGCTGATATAATGGACGACTGCATCCTTGGCCTAGACTTTTTGAGGAATAATTGTTGTGAGATCGACGTTAAGCAAGGTGTTTTGAAATGTAGACAGGAGGAACTTTTTATGGAAGGTGCGTTACCAGGGAACGTGCACAGCATTAAGAAGATTGTTCTTCCGCCGAGATCAGAAACGATTGTGCCGGCTAGTCTTCCTCGAAACGCTGGGCAAGCTAACCGTTGTGTACTTGTGGAAAGGGTAAACAATGACCTTCCATGGAAAGTAGCTCGAACCTTGGTCAGGACCACTGACATCTCAGGAGTACGTGTGCTGACCCTTTGTGATCGGGAACAGATTATAGAAAAAGACACGCTGGTTGGTACTTGTGAGGAAGTGGATTGGTTACGTCGGTGCGGATATCTATCGAGTGAGACCCCTAGCAAGGACGCACAAACGAGAGTGACCACACTTATGGAAGACTGTCGCAGCGCTCTCTCCCCAAACTAATGGTCAAGGGAAAGAAGTTGTTACTCAAGTACGCCAATGTATTCTCATCAAACGATGCTGACATAGGAAAGACTGGCTTAGTCTGTCTGGTCTACTTGGATGACATCATCATCGTGGGCCGTACGTTTGAGGAACACCTTCAAAACCTGGAACGCGTGCTCATGAAGATTCAGAGTGCCAACCTCAAGTTGAGTCCGGAGAAATGTTCACTATTCAAACGGCAAGTCAACTTTTTGGGCTATGTAGTATCGGAAGAAGGTATCCGCACGGATCCAGAGAAAATAGCAGCTGTCAAGGATTGGCCGGTTCCAAAAGACAAGACGCAGGTTAGAGCATTTTTGGGTTTGTGCTCCTATTACCGGCGATTTGTGAAGAACTTTGCAGATATAGCCAAACCTCTGCATAAGCTAACCGAGGAGAAGCGACATTTCTGCTGAGATGAAAGTTGCAATATCGCATTCCAGGAGCTCAGGGACCGTCTATGCAAAACACCTATTTTGGGATACCCTGATGCAAGCAAAGAATTTATAATTGACACAAACGCAAGTGATATACTTGGCGGTGTGTTGTCTCAACGGAATGGTGACCAAGAGGTCGTGATAGCGTACTTCAGCAAGTCATTGTCAAAACCGGAAAGGAACTATTGTGTCACAAGACGCGAATTGCTAGCGGTGGTAAAGTCATTGCAGCATTTTAGCAAATATCTTCTGGGGCGGAAATTTCACTTACGAACTGACCATGCTGCACTAAAATGGCTATTGCAGTTTAAAAATCCAGAAGGACAAGTTGCGAGGTGGATTGAACTACTGCAGGAATATGACTTTGAGATCGAACATCGCAGCGGGAAATCTCATGGCAACGCAGATGCATTATCACGTAGACCTTGTCCTGAAGATTGCAAACATTGTACTAGGCAGGAGAGTAAGGAAGTGGTACCCGTGAGGATGCTCAGGACAGACCACCTCAGCAACGAGTGGAAGGACAGCTTACAACATGCACAGCAGCGATTCTGTAATGGATGAAGGCCAGTGCTCCCAAGCCCAAGTGGAGCGACGTCTCAGCGATGAGTTCGACCACTAAAAGCTATTGGGCCCAATGGGACAGCTTGCTGCTTCAGGATGGAGTTTTGTGCCGTAAATGGGAAAATGTTCGGGGAGACAGCTGTCATTTACAAATGGTTGTCCCTAATTTAGCTTTAGGGACAACCATTTGTAAATGACAGCTGGTACCCGATGTTCTACAGCTGTACCATAATGATTATTCAGGAGGCCATCTGGGAGTTAAACGAACTCTATTGAAGATCCGAGAACGGTTTTACTGGGTCCACTGTCGAAACGATGTCGAGGACTGGTGTCGCAAATGTACAAGTCGTGCGGCTGTATAGGGACCTCAGACTCGTAGTAGAGGTGCATTGAAGTTGTGCATGGGAGAGATTAGCCATCGACGTGGCGGGGCCGTTTCCGGCGAGTGATAGCGGTAACAAGTATTTCATGGTTGTGATGGATTACTTCACTAAGTGGCCAGAAGTCTTCGCCATTCCAAATCAAGAAGCTTCAACAGTTGCAGATAAACTAGTTCATGAAGTCTGCTGTCGTTTTGGAGTACCTTTAGAGATTCACAGCGATCAAGGAAGGAATTTTGAATCTCAAATATTCCAGAAAACTTGCCGAGTTATGGGTACTCATAGAACAAGAACGACTTCTTATCACCCGCAATCTGATGGAATGGTAGAACGATTTAATCAGACATTGGAGAGGTACCTAGTAAAAGTTGTAGACAATCGGCAACGAGATTGGGACAAGCACATACAACCGTTTTTGTTGTCATATCGAAGCGCTGTTCACGAAAGTACAGCAGTGACACCAGCTTTCGCAAATTTTGGAAGAGAATTACGGCTGCCTGCAGACCTGATCACCGGGATATCACCTGATGCTCCACGTAGTATAACCGATTATGCAAATAACTTGCGGAACAAAATGAATGACATTTATGAGCACGTCAGACAATCGGGCCAGCAAATGTCTGAAAAGATGAAAACCCGGTACGCCCGCAAAATGAACAACAAAGGGTTCGACGAAGGTTCACTAGTGTGGTTGCATAATCCCGTCCGCAGCAAAGGGAAATCTCCTAAGCTTCAAGCTAAATGGGATGGCCCGTACCGGATTGTGACCAGGATCAACGATGTAACCTACCGGATACAGAAAGGCGCAAGAGGGACTCCTAAGATCGTCCATGTGGATCGCCTGGCGCGTTATTATGGCGCCGATAATGCTCGGGACGAGCATGTCTTAGGAGGGGGCAGTGTTACGCGCCTTTGTCGACGGCACTAGCGCCATCTAGTCTTGAAACGAAGAACTAAACTTCTTGAAGTTGAAACTCGAACCCTCGGTACCTTGCGCGTGTTTACTTGAATATTCTGGATATTTCCGTGCTAATTTATATAAATAGGCGCTGTAAGATGCGATCGGGGAAGTATTGAATTCGGCAAGACAAGCGAAGCTTCGGAGCGAAATAAAGTGAATTAGTGTGATTAATTATTAGTGTTTTAAGTTTTAATTTGTGTAAAGAAAATTAAAGTGTTAATTTAGGTAATTTTATCGGCAATTTTTTTGTCACGAACCTCAAGCTCGTAACAGTATAATGTTTTAAAATAAAGTTATCAAACTTAGTAGTTACAATTCAAAGGTTTAAATTAAGAAATATGTTAATTCTTTAGCAAAGCTTGTTAAATATTTTAAAGACTAATATACATAATATTAGGAATACAAATAACACAATACTCATGATCATAAAATTATTTATTCTTTGTTTTGTTTGAAATCATTACATTTTCATGCTTCATCATTTTCAATTAAAATTTAATCTTTGTGACTTAGATTAGACATCAATTTTGATGTATTTTGTAATTTTCTTATAATGGCAGTAATTGCGGGGATAAGATTTTTTTTATTTCCTCCAGAGGTTACACCACCTCCAAAAGGTCTGAATAATCCAGTTTCACGATTGGCTTAATTCTAGACACATATTTTTTAATAAATGCATTCACAAGCGCAGTAATACCTGCGATTTGATACAAGCAATGTATATTTAACTTAAATATTATACAAAAGAAAATAAAGAAAGAATTAGAATAATAGAAAAAATAAAAACAAGGCAGAAATATGCTTAAACTAAATATAACAATTATTATAAATGACATATTGTTTAACAAAAATTATTAACAGTTTAGCAATATAATAAACAAAAGGTAAAAGAAAATATAAGTTAATGTAAATCTACTTAATTTTAAAACTAAACAAAACAAAACAAATTAAAATATAAACAAAAACATAAGTAATTAATATAATATTTCTATAGTTAGCACAATGTCTATATAAATTTTAATTTACAATTTTACAATTACACTATTACCTTAATTATTTACAGTAGTCTCTAGTCGCCACAGCAATGTATTAGTAACATTTAATGTACATTATTATAGGAAAGACATGAAATAATAATAATGTACAAATATTAATTATATAATATATAATATACATTTATGTTAATAATGTTAAAAGAGAGAAAAAAGGTAAGTATATATATATATACTAAAAGGAACTTATCAGCTATATAAAATCTACTAAATTAATTAAAAATATAAAGTAGATATTACACTTCACTTCTTTCTTATATCTATGGGATACATTGATTTATATAACACTAGATCAGTAATAACCGCGCCAAAGCGTTGCCACTGCACATATGGCCACAGCCATATGTGGCCATATGTCAGTTCAGTGTTCAATGTGACGCCGACAGAGTTGAGCCGCGACAAAAAATGGGTAAATACGAAAGAATGCTATTCAAGGTCACAAAAACGTAATAAATCAAGCGGAATCACTCTCAACACATAATTTTTAATTCTTGTTTTCATATAAACGTAAAAAACCTCGAATAATTAAATAAAATTATCAAATATTGCCATTTAGGTTAAATGTTGCCACTTTTCCGCATATGTGATTATCCTAAATTAATGGGAGACTATATAATTAATGGAGTAAGTTAATTTGTTACCCCTGATTTTAAATATTTTGGAAATTATAATAAAAACTACGTTTTAACTTTCATACAAAAGAATTCATTATTCTTATTTTAGTTTATTCATGAATTATCGCTGTTAAATATATTTTATTACCTACTTATTTTATATTAATTATAATTTCATATAAATTTTGTATTAATTATATTTTATTACCCATATTTTTTTTGTTTGATTTATTAGTACAATAAAAATACATATAAAAATATGTTTTATTTCATCATTATGTTTACTTCTATTCATCTGATAAGCTTTGTATCCTGTTTTTCTAAGGACACTCAATAAAGATTTTAAAATAAAATATACTTTTTAATATAAAAACTATTAACTGCATCTTAAAAAAACTCATTTTTATTGCATATTTTAGGTAAAATTTCATATAGTTAGCCACACCAACCCGCAATTGCATTCAAAGCTACGTCGTTGCGTTTGGATAGTGGTTACACTTTTTTCGACGCGCGGTAATGTGGTTTGCTCCTCTAGTGTTGTATAACTTGTATAACTCAATGATGGGATATTATAACTAAATTAGCGTTGACAAGTAAAATTTGTAACATGGAAAGAAGACTGTAAAATTAAAATAGGATAATAAGAAAGTGGAAGGTCCCCTATAGCTATACTAAATCTAATAATACGTAAAATTAACAACGTGCAGAGATGTTATAACAAATATAGAATAAAACAGGTTGGGCATGAAATACAGCAAAGATGTTTTATAGGTACAGATACTAAAGTTGTTCAAGACGACTATAAATCAATAAGCTCGCTACAGACTATAAACTATAAATTTCTAGCCCGCTATTAAATACGCTATGTTATAGCGCGCTATTAATGGCCGTGTAGGACGTTCATCGTTAGGACGTTCGTAGCACGTTACATTACATGTCATTCATTGGGTAGACCGCGTGCTATATAAGAACATTATTTCGTAATAAGTCGCATTTTAGACTAAAATAAAATAAAGCGGTAAAGAAAAACCAATGAACGCTTTTTTCATATTTTTCAGGCTTACGACTTTCTATAATACTAAAAATATTTTTAAGGCATGTACTTTTTAGAACGAAATAAAATAAATTATTTTTTATCATAATTGATGTAAACGTTATTTTAACCTTAAAATAAATCAAATAACTGTGTATTTAAAAGTTTATTGATTGTATTTATAATAATAAACTATTTACATACACTATTATATACATTTTTGTATCTATATTTTATTTACATTTAAAAACATGAGTTAGGCTTCTTTTATAGCAGACAACTGTGTCCTTCGATCACTTATAAATAGTATACACTAACACTAACTAAACAACTTCTATATTAAATTAGGTCGCGCGCGATGAATAGCGTGCTATTAGATCAAATTTGCGTCACACGTCCTCTCCCAACAGCGCTGCTGCTATAACTAGTTGCCGCTAGATATTAACTCTTAATACCGCCAAAGCGCCATAGTGCAATAGCGTCATGGCGACTACTTACATAGCACGCGCTATGTGTTATGGAGAGATAGCGCGCTATAATATGGCGCTATGCGCTATATTAACCACCATTAACAGATACCGTATTGCTAACACATCGCACCGTTCATAGTGACGCCAGTCTTTGATTCATGTGTGCGTGAGTATCACGTGACGCGCATGTCTTACGTACCATGCCTGCATTAATGCGTGTGACTTCAGTAATAATAGTGCGAACCGATTACCCTAAAATTTGGGAGATTTTATATTTCATTTACATTGACGTCCCTAATGATTCTACAAGTAAAAAACATGTGTGTGAGGCGTGTGCATCTGTGTGTGTGTGTTTGTGTGGTGTATGGGAATATACGGTTGCTTGTGTGTTTTATGTAGTATATATTTATGCACCTAACATATATTTAACTAATCTATTATGTATATATATATATATATATATATATATATATATATATATTAACTTTTTTTTATATTAATCACACAAATAATTATTATAATAATATAATTTAATCACATAGCTAGAGCCCTTATTAGTAATGTAATGGTGAAAGAATTTTCAAAATCGGTCAAGTAATTTTCGAGATTAGCCAAAAAACATATTCATAGAAAGTAGCGCCCTCTATAATATAAAATACATCCTACATTAAACATCTATAATTATATATAACGTTCTAGTGGTAAAAAAATTTTCAAAATCGGTCAAGTACTTTACGAGTATAGCTAAAAAAACATAATCGTTGATAGTAGTGCCCTCTATAATAAAATGCATCCTACGTTTTACAGTCAATAGCATTCTAATGGTGAAAGAATTTTTAAATGGGCCAAGTAGTTTTTAAGTAAAAACATAATCATCCTTTTTTGCCTGTAGTTGGATAAACAAATAGTTGACAACGGCTGCAAATCGGCTGTTTTGGATAAATATCCTTGTGTACGGTTGCTTTACATCTATAATTCATGACATTAAAAATGGTACAAACATTTCATACGCTAGGCAACACTCTCAGCTTATTGTGCAGTATTATTACTTGTAGTGACATTCAGCTTCCATATTGTTTTATAAAGAAATACATCAGAAAATTGTATACTTTCTTATGAAAAGTGATGTTCTTATCCTTATCTTTTTTCCAAGACCAATTTTTACATGATTCCACAGCACAAACAGCCATTTTACGTAATTAAAAACGCGGGTGCGTGACGTATATTCGCAGCGAACGTCGCTGGCGTCTCTGACCAGTATATAGTTATCTGTGGCTGGCGTAATGGTGGAAGGATCGAACGAATACGCCAATATTGGCGCCTTTTAAATGGAAGCGTTTTAGGCGCGCGTACACGGTATCCGGACCTATAAAGATCTTTGGATAAGAGAAAAAAAAAGTAAAATGGATGTCAATCAATTTATTCCTAACTATTAAAGTGAACGACAATTTCATTATTTTTTGAGCTAGTGCTAGCTAGCCACTACACGTAAAACAAACTTATCACGGAATGGCGAAAAGGGATACGTTTTACAAAAAAATTCACTATTAAAAAACTGCTTACCTAAAAAATTTGAAATTTCACCCACAGTAAGGGCATGAGTTTGTCCTCTATATACAAAAAAAATTAAGGGGGGGTTCGTTACTCAAAAATAATAGTTATTAGAGTACAAATTTAAAAGACGTGGGACACCAGTTGCAAAAAGTGTGGTTATTCCGAGGATATACACTTCCGGCTGATGATGCATATATTTTCAGAAAGAGCTTTCTGAGACGCCGAAAGTGACACCTTCAATTCCAGCCGCAGACTCCTGGTTCGCGAAACCACCAACCACGTGGTTTTCGTTTTTCCTCTAATAACTCAGGTGTCCTTTATCCAAAAATCACAATTTTTTTTTGAGGATGATGTGTCCCTAGGTGGCGCACAAAATCACTAAAAAAATAGCAGGTTGTGGTGACTAATCGAGCGCCGCAAGCGATTTACTGTTTTGCTAATATGAGAAAAAACGGTTTTTCAATTAAAAAAATTGCCAAAAATTGTTTTACGGCTAAAAAAATTACACCACTAGATGCGTCTTGTTAATAACACAAAGTATATACACTAAGTAAACTAAATTCTGATAATTATTTATTACTTTTCGAATTTTTAAGCGTCACAGTTTCGTGGCGTTTCGCTTTGTTTCCTTAAACGTGACCTTGGGCGGGGGTTAGTCTACTCCTAACTTTTTGATATTATAAATAGGACTAGATTAACTATTCTGCTATAAGCTATTCTGCTCTCCTGTCCGGCAAGCTGTTTGGCGTATGGCTCTGGGGGAGAGCGCAGGTCGTGTTGATCCCCAGGGCAAGTCTGAGGAGTTCTCCTTCACGTGGTTGCCGCCTGTTATTTGGTCTGGTTCAATAGGAAACAGACAGAACAGAAACACTCGGACGATCCCCTTTTTCTTTTCTTTTATCCTTCCCCCTTTTCCTATCCCAACCCAATCCAAGGTGTCAAGCGTGCCGTGCAGATGGATGCGTGGCTGGAGGGAGTCCAGTCGCAAACAGTGCCTACCCGAGACCAGGGCGATTCGGGTAGTATTTTAGCCCTTCCTCGGCATGCAGGGCTCTGCCGGGGGTGACCAAGTATTTCCCTAGCTACTCGTGGGAACAAAATGGATGAAAACCGACATTTTGTAAAAGACAGTGAGAAGTCTCCTTTAATGGAATTAGCTGCAGGTTTGGAAGAGGCTCTTTTAGCCTCACCAACACCCTGCAACAGTGCGCCCCAACCTGGGACGAGCCGTGAAGTGGAGGGCACGTTTGCAGCCGAACCACAATCGGAAACGAACCAGGGAGGGGAAAGAAAAAGTTCGCTAGGCCTTATAAACTTAGTGGGGCTGCGAGGAAAAGGCACCGAAGGTTGATAGCAGCTGAGATTGGAGCCGAAGAGGCCCTCTCTCTCTGCCAGAAGCCTTGGGACGAAATTCCTCTGCCCAAGCCTCCCCCAGTTCCGAAGGCGAAAAAACGCAGTCAGTCTGAGGAAGAGTCCCCCAAAGACCAGCCTAGGAAGACTGTGAAGCTGGCAACGGAGGAGAAGAAGCTCAGCTTCAATGCCGTAGCTGGCTCCGCGCGTATAGGAATTCGCAATTCAAATCCTATGAGTGTGGAGCAGATGCGGCTGGTCCACCGGGCACTAACACAGGCCATCGCTAAGACAGCCTGTGGGTCGCAACCGGGAATGGGCCCAAAATTTTCAGGTTTCACACACAAGCCAGGTTGGATTCTGGTAACGTGCCTGAATAAGGCAAGCCAGGACTGGATTGTGGGTGAAATCGGAAAACTAAAGCCCTGGCCGGAGGCAGAGCTCTCGGTAATACCCGAGGGCGAACTGCCTAAGCCTACGCTGGGCATTATTTACTTGCCCCGCAGCGAAGCCGACTTTCTAGAGGAGGCGGCTGTGCTGTTGAGGGCACAAAATGAAGGGCTCCATACTGAGCTCTGGAGAATCCTCCACCGTAGGGACGAGGAGAATGGGTTCTTAGTAACCTTTTCTTTGGACGACCCATCGGCGGAGGCTCTTCGGAAGGCATACAAATTCCATCAGGTGTTCCTCAGGGATCACACCTTGGTCCACTTTTCTATTCTGCATATATATATGATATTAACCAATGTTTTGAATTTTCAAATCATCTACTATACGCTGATGACAAAAAGGTGTTCCTGAAAATTAACTCGATTAAAGACTGTGAACTAATTCAACGTGACTTGGATAACTTACACTCATATTATGTCCGAAACAATATAACAGTAAATATAAGTAAATGTCAATGTATCAGTTTTAGCCGAAAGAAAAATAAAATTGTTTTTCCGTATCACTTTAAAAATGAAGGCATAAAACGGACTGAGATAGTAAAGGATTTAGGAGTTTTCCTTGATTCTAAAATGACGTTTTCTGAGCATGTCAACCATATCGTAAATAAATCATATCGCAATCTGGGGTTCATTATGAGGACTTGTAAACCTTTTAAAAACATAAACAGTCTCAGATCTATCTACTACGCATATTGTCGCAGTATTCTAGAATATGGTAGCTCCATATGGTCGCCGCAATATGCTTTGTATATAAACAGATTGGAAAGAATACAAAAACTCTTCATAAAGCACCTCAATTACAAAACCGGCATGCGTCGTTGTGAAACTTATAATGAGGAGTGTATTAAATACGGTCTCTTGTCGCTGGAATCTAGACGAGAATTACTTGATATGTGTTTTTTGCATGATATCCTTCACAGTAACATTTATAGTCCTAATCTTCTCGCAGGTATCCAGTTCTGCACTCCTAAGTACCGTACTAGAAAGACCCCACTTTTCAATGTACCTAAACATCGTACCAAATACGGTATGAACGCTGTCATGACTCGTCTACCCAAAATTTATAATAGTAAATATAGTAATGTTGATATTTTCAACTTTTCTAAGTCTAACTTTAAATACAAACTTATCCTGAAGCTGTCTAAGAAGCAGTAACTATCACATAATGTACATCTATTCTATAACTCCATCTGTATTATCACAATTCTGTAAAAATATCAATTTGGAAATCATGTCGTTATATTAGTTATAATGGAACTATAAGGTATACAAAATAACATGTAACATATTTATTTTATGTATTTATATTATTTATTCTATTTTATTCAGTGAATATCATTTTATTTTTGTTGTTTTATTAATTTTATAAAAAGCTGTCAACTTAAATTTAAATTTAAATCTAAACATAATTGTATACAAATCACATAATATAGAACCATGTACTGCAATCGTGTGTAAAATATTATGTATTTAGATAATATGTATTAAGTTACAATTTTACCTCTCTACTTTGTAAGTGTTATTCAGCATGTTGTGACACTCTGTTATTGGCTAAGTGTGTTAATATGTATTTTAAGTATGATTGTTAAAAATATGCTGTTGAGTTTCCTAATAAAAAAAAAAAAAAAAAAAAAAAAAAAAAAAAAAAAAGGCAGGCGGCAGAGTCATCCTTGGTTTTATGACGATAACTTTTAAAGTCTTTCACGAAGCCTCTGACGCGGCAATGGAGCCCGAACCGCCCCAACCCCAACACCAATCTCCTCAGCCCTCCACCTCGCGGGGTGAGGCTGGAACGCCACCGTTGAGAGTGACGAAGACCCAAGGCGCAGATTTCATCTCGGTCCGACGGCCTCCGCTGGTGTCGTCCAGGCCGGGGGGAGGAGAGGTGGGAGCGGTTCGAACAAAGGTAAGGCGGGGGTCAAGTTCGCAGGAAAAGGACTCCTCGTTCTCAACAGGCGGAAAAGACCCCTGGCCCCCCCACGCCCATAAATGGCTAAACCCAAGGGTAAGACGAGGGTTCTCCAAGCAAATCTTCACCATGCAGCAGCTGCTTCTGCCGTGGTGGAGGTTTGCTTTGCAGAGGACAACATTGGCCTCGCCCTTATACAAGAGCCTTGGGTGGCCAACAGTCAAGTTCTGGGATTGGCGGCTGCCGGTAAGATTCTTGTCAATACCAAAGGCAGTAGACCCAGAGCTTGTATAATTTATAATAAAAATATTGAACTTTTAGCTGTTCCAGAGTACTGCAATGATGACCTGGTTACAGCCTTCATAAATCTCAAGGGATGCACAGGGGCCAGAGTAATCATTTGCTCAGCCTATCTTCCCGGCGAGGACGCAGATCCTACCATGGAGTTAGAGCGAGTGGCCCGAAAACACAACACCGAACTTGTGGTGGGTTGTGATGTTAATGCTCACCACACAGCCTGAGGAAGCACCAACACCAACGAAAGAGGTGAGTTACTTTATGATTTTCTCATCTCCAACCGCCTGGTAAGCCTAAACTTAACCAACCTTTGTAACGCGTGCTAGGCAAGAAGTGTTAGACATAACCTTTGCTACCAATAACATGTCCAGGCGGATAAATGACTGGCATGTTAGTAGCAAAAACTCGATGTCTGATCACAAGCACATTAAGTTTGTGATTGGAGCATCACCATCCTTTGAAACCGTTACTTTTAGGGATCCAAAAGCGACCTCCTGGGGTATCTACAGAGAAAGCCTAAGGAGGAATTTGGAAACGTTTCCTAAAAAGCATCAAAACAATTGAAGGTCTGGAGTTAGCGACGGAGACAGTAACCGTAGGTATCCGTGAAGCCTTCGAGGACAGTTGTCCCGTCAAAACCAAGACCTCAACACAAAAAGTTTCTTGGTGGAATTCTAAGCTGAAAGACCTTAGGGAAAAGACCAGGAAACTATTTAATAGGGCTAAGAAAACCAAAGAGTGGGATATTTATAGTGCAGCCCTAACTGAATATAATAAAGAAATTAGGAAAGCCAAGAGAGCATCGTGGAGGAAGCTATGCGAGGAAGTTGAGTCTTTGCCTCGCAGTGCAAGACTACACAAGATGCTATCGAAAGCTAAACCTAATCAGATCGGGCTTCTTAAAAAGCCGGATGGTAACTTCACTAATAGTGAAACAGAAACATTGGAGTTACTAGCGTCAACCCATTTCCCAGGGTCACACAAGACTTCAGCCTTGAACTCTTTCAGAGCCCTACGAAGGCCTTGCAATGAGGACTGGCGTAGGGCTGCAAAGATAATAAGGCCAAACCTGGTGCAGTGGGCTGTTGACTCCTTTGAACCATTTAAATCAAGCGGGGAGGATGGAATAATTCCCATCCAACTACAGAGGGGTATCGACATCCTTCTTCCTTATCTGGTGAAAATCTTCAGAGCAAGTTTTGCATGGGGATATATTCCAGAACGATGGACAATTGTCGAGGTTCTATTTATACCTAAGGCTGGTAGAAAGGACTACGCTTTACCAAAGTCCTTTAGACCTATAAGCCTATCTTCCTTTCTTCTTAAGACATTGGAAAAGGTTATAGATAGATATATAAGGGATGTAGCTCTAGCTACGAGGCCCATACATTACAACCAGCATGCTTACCGCAGAGGCAAATCTACGGAAACAGCCCTGATCAGTGTCATTGAGAGGGTCGAAAAAGCACTGGAGGATAAAGAAATAGCTCTTTGTGCCTTTCTAGATATTGAGGGCGCCTTCGACAGTAGCCCCACATCACTGCTGATTGGGGGCATAACATATAAAAATGTTGACCCCACAACCATCAGATGGGTGAAGTCGATGCTCTCAAACAGAAAGGCAAAAATAGCGCTGTTTCAAACTTCGATTGAGGTTACAACCACAAGAGGCTGCCCACAAGGAGGTGTTTTGTCACCCCTTCTTTGGACTCTTGCGGTTGACCAACTATTGTACTAAATAGCAGACCTACGCATTGACACATTGGGTTATGCTGATGACCTTGTAATCATTGCAAGGGGCTTTTGCCAAAGTACTTTATCGTCAATAATACAAAGAGCCCTAAACACCATAAATAACTGGTGTAGGGATAACAGTTTATCAGTTAATTCTGATAAAACTGTTATAATACCCTTTGCCAAAAAGAGACGGTTGGACAAATTAGTCCAACCAAAACTTAATGGCAAAGAAGTACCATTTTCCAAGGAAAGGAAGTTAAGTACTTGGGCGTAACAATCGACCAAAAACTAACGTGGAACTCCCACCTTATCTACGTATGCCATAAGCCAAAAATTGCTTTAGGTACGTGCAGTCGTTTGGTCGGGAACAACTGGGGCTTGCGTCCCAGTATGGTCCTATGGCTGTACAGCAGCATAGTGAGGCCGATTCTCACCTACGCCTCTATTGTCTGGTGTAACAAGGCCAACCAAAAGACGACTGCGGACAGACTAAATAGTGTACAAAGTACTGCCTGCCTAATGGCAACTGGAGCTATGCGATCATCGCCTGGAGCGGCTCTTAATGCACTTCTATGTCTAACGCCCCTTGATCTCTATCTAGACAAGGAGGCGAGGGCTAGTTTGTATAGAATTAACGCCCAGGGCGGTCTGAGCTTGCTCTCCTACAGATTGAGATCCATGCTCGACTCAATTAAGGAATTATCGGTCTTATGCATGATCTCAGATATCATGCGTCCACTATACACTTTTGATAAAAAGTATATAGTGGAATTACCCTCCAGAGACGACTGGCTGAATGGCCAGGTTATCTGTGAGGTCGGTAGCCTCATATAGTATACCGATGGGTCTAAAATGGGCCTCGACGTAGGCTTTGGAATTTACGGGGAACGCCCCAAATTCAAACTTAGTGTGAATTTGGGTAGATACACCTCTATCTTCCAGGCAGAAATTTTCGCCATACTTCGGTGTGCGGAAATCAATCTGCAAAAACACTACGTCAACCATAAAATTTACATAAACTCTGATAGTCAAGCAGCACTGCTAGCGCTGAGATCAAACTTAGTGAACTCAAAGCTAGTTGGAGACTGCGTGAACCGTTTAAACGCCCTGGGTTGTAACAACAGGGTCGTTTTAAGATGGGTTCCGGGTCACGAGGGTATTGTAGTCAACGAATTTGCCTATAAACTTGCACGGGAGGGCTCAAAGTGTACACAATTTGGACCCGAGCCATTTTGTGGAATCTCAAGAAGCCTAGCCCGATTAACCCTTGAAACCCTTTATCACAATAAATCACTTAAGATCTGGTCTGACACACCAGGCTTAAAACATTCTAAAATTAATTCTTAATCCGGGCTTTTGATCGTAAATTCGCTTCAGAAGCCCTAGGATTAAGTAAAAATAAATTTCGCATTCTGGCAAGAGTCCTAACTGGACACTGTTGTCTTAAAAAGCACATGTCCATCCTGTGTCGGTTCTGTTCCATAACGGAAGAAACGCCTCTACACATCCTAACCGATTGCGGACCCTTAATGTGCAAACGTAACACTCATCTGGGACACTATCTACTCCGCCTAGAAGAAGTGAAATTGCTCACGGCTAAGCAACTCCTTCGATTCATTGAAGACATAGGGCTTAGCAGTGAACTATAGCCATAGCAGCAATCACAATAGATCTTCTAGGTCGCAGTGATCCTGGTCTCTTTACCCAGACCTGCATAGCTGCTCGCACTTAAAAAAAAACGTGACCTTCTTCATATTTTATAGCTTTATACTATGGTATATTATCTATGCGCGGGGATAAGTTTATCTACTGTCGATATTATATCCACCATAGGCCCATGCTCGCAGGGTGGATAAAGCTTTGGCATAGGGATAAGACAATTTTATCCCTTGTCAGTGGATATAATCGGGGTATAAAAATTTTGTCTACTGCCCATGCTAGCCCGGCAGGATGATGACTATGACACAAACCGCCTTCTGCAAGCGCCTGAACGCGCGGACATAGTAAAAACAAAATAGTAGGATTGCTCCTGCGCTGGGCGAGACTTCAATGCCTATTGATGCAGTGTTGTCACTGTTTGTTTAACAGCTAAGTCTCATTTAGTTTTAAAAGTAGTTATATTATTTATTAAGATAATACATTTCTACGAGTATATACCACTATAATAACGTACCTATGCATTTTAATCATTTCTTTAGTTTCCTCTCAAAGAATTAATGCCTTTCAAAAAAATCCTGCTTTACATTACAATAAATACCAAATAACTAAAATACGAGTAAATTAACTCTGAGTATATAGTGTCAGCTCAGATTTAATGTTTAAAATTAATTTGATCAGATGTGATATGATAATTAATGTACTTATGAGGTATGTGTCTATGCATAGATATAGTAATATAACCTGTTACTAAAAAGCTAATTTACATAAACGTATTTATAAAAAAATTTTATACAAAAGAGAAAAAATAAAACGAATAAAAGTCTGCGAGCAAAATTTTGGTGGGTGTTCCCGACTCGCCACGATTTTCCCGACTTATAGTTCGGCCGTTCAGAGAATGCGTTCCCGACACGTCGCGATTGAACTGACGACGTCACTTTGTAATGGCGTTGCAGTTACGATAAAAATATTTTTGCTGGTTGTTTACCGTTTTAACAATTGATGAGCATTAAAACAACATTATTATATCAATAATCAATGAATGTTATAATTTTGTGCCAAACTGAGTGTCAAATAACTTGGTAAACAATATTTTTCTAAATCTATACTGCGCTATTACAAGGTTATGTCAGCGCTTTATATTTGTAGTGCTGTGCTAACAATAACAGGCAATAACAGTATCGTAATCTGTTCTTATACAGTTATACTTTATAAAATAATATAAGAATTTGAAAATAATGGAATATAAGATAACTTTTATTAAATATAAAAATAAAACTACGACCAAACCGAACGCGCGAAAGAAAGTAGCATTTTTATATTTAGGTTGAAAATGGTAACCCCAAATGGCGTTATGGGCCGCCATTTTGTGATGCTAAAACAGTCGTCTGTTGTCGTTCCGTGCGCATAGACCACGTTTTTCAAGTGTTTTCGATCTGTTTTTATTTGATTACCCGGCTTTCGTTTAATGGACTGTTTCTACTTTTCAAACTGACATCGGCGCTAAATCGGACTTCGATTGTGTTTTGTATTGCGTTCTTTTTACTTTTGGTGCATAATAATGCCTAAACGTGGACAACATTGAAAAGTGAAGACCGTGAGTTAATCATCAAACTGCAAGATTACTTTGAGCGAGAGCGGCAAAATGGCGGACCCCTGTTACCTTTCGAACAAGTACAAGAACGCGTCTCTCAGGCGCATGGAGTTAGCAAACGAACGATAACAAATATTAATAAAGAAAAGTTCGGCTCTACTGGCACGGAAGATAATATTTTACGTACTCCGAAGAAGAAACGTAGAACTAAACCCGTGAGAGATCATCATATATATGGTTACTATTATTTGTACATATTATATACATTTCTGGAATAGTAACCATATATTATATGGTTACTATTCCAGAAATGAATATCTCAACAGGAAGAAGCTTTTGGCATCGTTAAGAGAAGCTGGACTGTTTAGCGGGGGTAAAACTGATTTAACCAAAATCTTAAAAGATATTGGTTTTTCGTATAAAAAACAGACAAAAGAAAAATTTTATTAGAATGATACGACATAATTTTAAAATAGATAAGTTTTTTGAGAGAAGCAAAAAATATTGTTAACTGGGATAATGTCGTGTTCATTGACGAGACATGGCTAAACGCCAATCACACGGTTTCCCGTTCTTGGACGGATGATACACAAGCGTCGACGTCGAAAGTACCAACGGGTAAGGGGGCCCGTCTGATAATATGCCACGCAGGTTCTGCAAAATACGGCTTTGTGGAGAACGCGTTACTGGCATTTCAATCAAAAACCACAAATGACTACCACGAGGAAATGAATGCCACTACATTTAAAGAGTGGTTCCAGAACATGCTTTTGCCCAGCCTACCAGAGCCTTCTGAAATATTCATGGATAATGCCTCCTATCACTCGGTTCAAATACAGAAACCACCTACCCAAGCTAATAAAAAAGAAGAAATGGTGGCTTGGTTACAAGCAAAAGGCATTGACGCAAATATGTAGATGCTAAAAACAGAGCTAATTAAATTAGTTAAAGAAAATAAAGCAGCAAATGTGCGATACGAAATCGATGAACTGGCTCTGGAGTACGGTCATCGCGTTCTAAGAATTTCACCGTATCATTGCCAATATAACGCGATTGAGCTAATCTGGGCTCAAATAAAAGATGACCCTATTAAAAGAAGCCTGCGGGGAAGTCACAAGAGATGACTGGGCAAAGGTTGTTGAGAAGACTAAAAACCTGATTGTGGAACATTTTAACCGAGATATCAGGATTGATTCTGTTATTGATAATAATATAATTATACATGTAGGCGAAGATGATGATGAAGACACCACCTCCTCAAGCGAATCGGAGTCTGATTAATATTCTGTACGCACATTCAATTCAATGTACTTTATTGCATAGAAATACAGATTGTAACTTTGTAACAAAGAATAAATAAAACAATTTTATTATATTAATATTTTTGGTTTCCACGTAAATTACTAAAATATAAATTTTGAATGATTCCGCCAATTTAAAACAAAAATAATCTTAAAAATAACGCGGCGGTACATTTTGGAGGAACGGTAACGAACTCAGTGTTATGTTGTGCCTATCACTAGTCGTGACTAATTGATAGGTGTCATTAATGCATTCTCTGAACGGCCGAACTATAGCAAGTGTCGTTGTGTGCGTGCTGTGGCTCGTGCGTTATGGTCCGGTACATTTATTAGACGAAAGCCTACTATTCTGTTTTTAGTGAAAATTGATAATTATATGATAAAAATGAGCGGCAGAAGATTTACTATTTGGACTTATTTTAGAGAAACTGACGACCAAAGTAAAGTGAATAGTACTAATGTAATGTAATGTTTCTTTGTTTGATTCCAAAAAAATTATCAACTTTCTATTTGGTATAAATGGAAATAAATCTACAGTGCCTCAAAAATCTAGAGTAAGTAGATTTAACCCATAAATAAAATATAATTTCAATAGTAAAAGACATCGCATTACTCAATTCGTACATTTCAATACATTGGACACTATGAAAACGAATATTCGGTGATTTAGCCGAATATTCGGCTGAATACGAATATTCGGTAAAGCTGCCGAATATGCCGAATACCGAATATAAAACGAATATTCGGCCTATCTCTAGTTAATATAACACCTCTACAATTTCTTCTATTTATGACCAGGTATGTCAACATGTGTTGAGCATAATATGCTAATGTTTCATTATTGTTTTATACTCATAGCAAGTGCACGTGGATTACAACATTCGTCAAATATCTATATTGTGAGTTAATGATTGTGGTGTTTAATAATTTTTACTATTCAGGAATTCAGCCACGATTAACTTATATCTGTTTTTTTTAAATATTTATTTTTGTCTTCATACTTGTTTTGTTAATTAGATCATGGCCAACACTGGGAAAAACATTGATTCTAATCCTACCACTAATCTGTATTACTATGTTCAGGATATGGATATATTTATACTAAAAAATTACAACCGAGAGGAGCAGCTTTATGATTTACCACCAAATAGAATAGCTATTAATGAAGAGCAGCAATCGAAATCAAAAAAATGTTCCAGGAAGAGAAACCGTTCTCAAGAATCATCATCATCATCATCATAAACGAGGTCATCGTCTATTTAAAATCAGCATTTACGAACTTAATGAGCAAGAAGAATATGTCATCAACGATCTTAGTGCTAATACAAGTGTTCAATATGTAGTGGATTCAATGTATGATGAAGTGTCAGATGCTACAAATTGTCTTATAAAAAATAGGTGAAAAATTATGTGTGAACCAGTAATTTAAATAATGTAGCTTGTAAAATATAATAAAAGTTACACATTGAATTTTATTGCTGTTTTATTATGTATCATCATTATGTAATTATGTAGAGCGAAAAAAGATAAAGACATTTATTGTTACATCATCATCATCATTACACCCCTTCACAAGTCCACTGCTGAAGATAGGCCTCCCCCAAGTAACGCCACAAAGCACGGTCCTGAGCCACCTGCATCCATCGACTTCCTGCATGTCTTACCAAGTAGTCACTCAATCTAGTGGGGGGTCGCCCAACACTACGCCTACCGGTACGAGGCTGTCACTCGAGAACCTTTCTTCCCCATCGGTTATCGGTTCTTCGAGCTATATGGCCGGCACATTGCCACTTCAGCTTACTAATCCGTTGGGCTATATCCTCATATCCATATCCTCATATCCTCATTTCTGAGTCTATCACGCAGAGAAACTCCGAGCATAGCCCTCTCCATAGCTCGCTGAGCGACCTTGAGCGTCCTCATACGGCCAGCAGTGAAGGACCACGTCTCTGATCCGTAAGTCATCACCGGCAACACGCACTGGTTGTACACTTTAGTTTTCAGAGATTGAGGTATATCTGACGAGAAGATGTGTCGTAAGTTCCCGAACGTTGCCCAGCCGAGTTGAATCCGTCGATTGACCTCTCGGTCGAAGAAGGTTTATTGTTACAACGAATGTATATTATTAAAACTAAATATAAAGTTATAAACATGATAAATACATGTAACCTTAAGCTATACATTCGCCAATGCGAATTGAAGTGAATAAACTAAAGATTATTAGAAATTTCACTAAATGTCTAGAATTTAAAAAAAACCTTAAAAATAAAGAAAAGAAACGTTAGAATTGGATGAGTTACATAACACTATCGAGCCACGCTAAGATTACGAATATACAGGGGGTATTTCAAGATCAATATGACATTTACGATGAAATAATAGAGAATGATAATGGAAATGAATTTCCTGCTGAAAATGAACTCAACATGCCGTTAAATGCTGGTGGAAACCATAAGTTTAAACCAATTATTCATAGAAGTTTACGTGAAATAAGCGAGGGAATAAAATATAGTTTTTGGTTGTTAGATTTTGAATTTTAGTTTTGTAGCTTTATTTCTATTTACGGTTTTATCTGAAAACAACAACACGTTAGTATTAAGCCTGGTACTAAATATTTCTAAGATAAAGTACAACGATTTTTTTGTAAATATTAGATAAATATATTTTATATCCACTTTATATTTTTATTTAATTAATCTTGTCTCGTTTTGAAAATTAAACAAGTCTAATTAAATAACTGTGCATGGAAGCATTTATAAATAAAACATGTAAGCTTGCTTTACCACAAACAATGACAGGTTTGTAGTGTAGTGCTCTCACGAATTTTTTAGAATAATCCTTTTAAGAATTGATAAAAAATATAGATAGCATATTTTTTATTCTTTTGTCGGTGGGAGGTGTAGTTTAGTGCTCCCACGTTAATATACTTTAGTGTTAAGGTAGAATAATGAGGCAGTATAATTAAAGTTATAGTACCAACAAAACGTCTCTCTTCATTGACACCTTTCATATATTACATGGCGACCCTGCCTGGCGGTGCGCTGCGTCAATGCAAGCGCACCGCTGAGGCCTGCAAATATCGTTCTAATAAAATAACAATAGAGAAATAATTTATTTCAATTATGAATTGACGCAATACCGGACAAGACAAGAAAATTATAATATGACAAAATCGAGAAGTGGCAACAATAATATTTTTTAGAAGCTGACCGAAAAATTTAAACTGGCAGATTAATTGAAAAGGGAAAGACTAGTAATATATAAGTCAATGGGAAAGAAGCAGTTGTATTCTAGCGAACATCACCCAGAAAAATGTGAAAATTGAGCTGAAGAGTACAAAGAAGAAATTGAGAGGTAACCTCGTACCATTGTAATTGTAATTTCATTTAAAATTTTATTTATTAATTTGAGATCGTTTTAAATATTCTGTATTTAATATACCTATGTTTAAATTTAAAGTATTTATTAGATAAGTCACGATGTAATTGTTTTTTTTTTTTTAAATAATTTTGGTTGCACGGAAAAACCATTCGTATTTATTTAATTTGACGGTATGCTGCCAAATCGGTTATCCCATTCCAAAACGATATCATTCATACCCTCCTATCGACACATCGGGGTGGTGGGGTGGGAGGGGAAAGAAGATGATTCTAGAATGTCACGTAATCATCGGAACCGAGGATATATAAGGCACGCGCGACCGACGCGCAGCCTCTTCCCGCCGCGCTCGTTGTTGGAACCACACCATTAGTAGAACCGCTTTAGCCTGGAAGCAGTCGAGCTCCAGGAAACCCGCCTCACCTCGTGTGAGATATAGTCGCGCACCGCCCCTCTCCGGAGTGTTCCAGAAGAAGTTCCAGAAGTCGCAGTTATAGTGCTCGACCGCATAGAAGAAACATCCCGGTGAGTCAATATCCAATATTATTGCCTGCTTGATATAATTGTTTAACCCGCTCCAATTTTGTGTTTTCCTAATCAAGCAGGATTCCTTTCATCGATTTGGCAAATAATAGTTCATTTTAGGGAAGAGCGAGTGCATTGTACTGCGCGCTATAGTCGTCGTTATATAAGCGTAGAAGCATTTTGTAGATACAGTCCACTTAGATTAATATCTCGCGTAATAGGTTTAAGGTTCGACCGGGGAACTAGACTTCGGCAACCTTAGACACGTGGCTCCACCATTTTATGGTCACTTCGGCAGGATTTGGACTGGTGTTTAGTAGTCGTCCAACCATTTTCTGGTCGAATTATTAGATTAATTATTTAGATAATGGACTCTAGTTTATGGAATAGTCTTAAATAGTGTTCGTTTGAATTTAAATTTTGGTTAGGTACTCGCAAACAGAATTATTCATTTCAATAGTGTTTGTAATTGGTTTAAATTTAAAGCTTATTAGTCGCTTAAATAATTGAAACAGTGTAATAGCAATCGTTTTGTACGCGTACCCGACAATTTTGATAAAAAAAATATTGAGTTAGCAAGCAACGCGTCGCCTCGATTCGCTGTAATCTGAAAACAACAACACGTTAGTATTAAGCCTGGTACTAAATATTTCTAAGATAAAGTACAACGATTTTTTTGTAAATATTAGATAAATATATTTTATATCCACTTTATATTTTTATTTAATTAATCTTGTCTCGTTTTGAAAATTAAACAAGTCTAATTAAATAACTTTGTGCATGGAAGCATTTATAAATAAAACATGTAAGCTTGCTTTACCACAAACAATGACGGGTTTGTAGTGTAGTGCTCTCACGAATTTTTTAGAATAATCCTTTT
Source organism: Parnassius apollo (assembly GCA_907164705.1). Lineage (NCBI taxonomy): Eukaryota > Metazoa > Arthropoda > Insecta > Lepidoptera > Papilionidae > Parnassius > Parnassius apollo. Next base: position 16,712,335 of record CAJQZP010001037.1, read on the forward strand.
AAGAATTGATAAAAAAATATAGATAGCATATTTTTTATTCTTTTGTCGGTGGGAGGTGTAGTTTAGTGCTCCCACGTTAATATACTTTAGTGTTAAGGTAGAATAAAATGAGGCAGTATAATTAAAGTTATAGTACCAACAAAACGTCTCTCTTCATTGACACCTTTCATATATTACATGGCGACCCTGCCTGGCGGTGCGCTGCGTCAATGCAAGCGCACCGCTGAGGCCTGCAAATATCGTTCTAATAAAATAACAATAGAGAAATAATTTATTTCAATTATGAATTGACGCAATACCGGACAAGACAAGAAAATTATAATATGTCAAAATCGAGAAGTGGCAACAATAATATTTTTTAGAAGCTGACCGAAAAATTTAAACTGGCAGATTAATTGAAAAGGGAAAGACTAGTAATATATAAGTCAATGGGAAAGAAGCAGTTGTATTCTAGCGAACATCACCCAGAAAAATGTGAAAATTGAGCTGAAGAGTACAAAGAAGAAATTGAGAGGTAACCTCGTACCATTGTAATTGTAATTTCATTTAAAATTTTATTTATTAATTTGAGATCGTTTTAAATATTCTGTATTTAATATACCTATGTTTAAATTTAAAGTATTTATTAGATAAGTCACGATGTAATTGTTTTTTTTTTAAAATAATTTTGGTTGCACGGAAAAACCATTCGTATTTATTTAATTTGACGGTATGCTGCCAAATCGGTTATCCCATTCCAAAACGATATCATTCATACCCTCCTATCGACACATCGGGGTGGTGGGGTGGGAGGGGAAAGAAGATGATTCTAGAATGTCACGTAATCATCGGAACCGAGGATATATAAGGCACGCGCGACCGACGCGCAGCCTCTTCCCGCCGCGCTCGTTGTTGGAACCACACCATTAGTAGAACCGCTTTAGCCTGGAAGCAGTCGAGCTCCAGGAAACCCGCCTCACCTCGTGTGAGATATAGTCGCGCACCGCCCCTCTCCGGAGTGTTCCAGAAGAAGTTCCAGAAGTCGCAGTTATAGTGCTCGACCGCATAGAAGAAACATCCCGGTGAGTCAATATCCAATATTATTGCCTGCTTGATATAATTGTTTAACCCGCTCCAATTTTGTGTTTTCCTAATCAAGCAGGATTCCTTTCATCGATTTGGCAAATAATAGTTCATTTTAGGGAAGAGCGAGTGCATTGTACTGCGCGCTATAGTCGTCGTTATATAAGCGTAGAAGCATTTTGTAGATACAGTCCACTTAGATTAATATCTCGCGTAATAGGTTTAAGGTTCGACCGGGGAACTAGACTTCGGCAACCTTAGACACGTGGCTCCACCATTTTATGGTCACTTCGGCAGGATTTGGACTGGTGTTTAGTAGTCGTCCAACCATTTTCTGGTCGAATTATTAGATTAATTATTTAGATAATGGACTCTAGTTTATGGAATAGTCTTAAATAGTGTTCGTTTGAATTTAAATTTTGGTTAGGTACTCGCAAACAGAATTATTCATTTCAATAGTGTTTGTAATTGGTTTAAATTTAAAGCTTATTAGTCGCTTAAATAATTGAAACAGTGTAATAGCAATCGTTTTGTACGCGTACCCGACAATTTTGATAAAAAAAAATATTGAGTTAGCAAGCAACGCGTCGCCTCGATTCGCTGTAATCTGAAAACAACAACACGTTAGTATTAAGCCTGGTACTAAATATTTCTAAGATAAAGTACAACGATTTTTTTGTAAATATTAGATAAATATATTTTATATCCACTTTATATTTTTATTTAATTAATCTTGTCTCGTTTTAAAAATTAAACAAGTCTAATTAAATAACTTTGTGCATGGAAGCATTTATAAATAAAACATGTAAGCTTGCTTTACCACAAACAATGACGGGTTTGTAGTGTAGTGCTCTCACGAATTTTTTAGAATAATCCTTTTAAGAATTGATAAAAAATATAGATAGCATATTTTTTATTCTTTTGTCGGTGGGAGGTGTAGTTTAGTGCTCCCACGTTAATATACTTTAGTGTTAAGGTAGAATAATGAGGCAGTATAATTAAAGTTATAGTACCAACAAAACGTCTCTCTTCATTGACACCTTTCATATATTACATGGCGACCCTGCCTGGCGGTGCGCTGCGTCAATGCAAGCGCACCGCTGAGGCCTGCAAATATCGTTCTAATAAAATAACAATAGAGAAATAATTTATTTCAATTATGAATTGACGCAATACCGGACAAGACAAGAAAATTATAATATGACAAAATCGAGAAGTGGCAACAATAATATTTTTTAGAAGCTGACCGAAAAATTTAAACTGGCAGATTAATTGAAAAGGAAAGACTAGTAATATATAAGTCAATGGGAAAGAAGCAGTTGTATTCTAGCGAACATCACCCAGAAAAATGTGAAAATTGAGCTGAAGAGTACAAAGAAGAAATTGAGAGGTAACCTCGTACCATTGTAATTGTAATTTCATTTAAAATTTTATTTATTAATTTGAGATCGTAATAATTGAAACAGTGTAATAGCAATCGTTTTGTACGCGTACCCGACAATTTTGATAAAAAAATATTGAGTTAGCAAGCAACGCGTCGCCTCGATTCGCTGTAACAGGTGTTCGATTTAATTACGTAATACGGCATACCGAGTGTCCATCGTCCATCGTTGTGCGTTGTGAGATTAATTGTGATTAATATAACTTTGTTATAATAATTTAAAATGGCAGTTAGTGGAAGTGAATTTAAAATTAAAACGCTTTATGCCAAAAGGGACGTACTTTTTTCACGTATACAAAGCATTAGCGATCACATAAAGAACATTAATGTAGAAGTGGTGCGGGAAACTTTTCTGAATGAAATTGAAACGGTGGATTCTTTGCGGACGGATAACGAAAGAATATTAGACCAAATTAATCATTTGGAATTACAAATCGACCCGAAATACATAGTGAACTACCAACCGCTGCTGGCATTCGAAGATATGTTGTGTCGCGTGAAAAGAACGGCAAAACTCCTACAATCTCAAAACGAAGCAAAGCCGGAAATACAGGTACGTCCACGTGACTCAATTAGGTTGCCGCCAATAGACATTCCGGTATTCAATGGTGATATTAAGACGTGGCCCTTCTTCTTCAGTAGTTTTCAAAACAATATACACAACAACCCATCGTTATCAGACGCTGAAAAATTATATTACTTAATTAGTAAACTTAGTGGCAGGGCACAGTCGATATGCTCTGGTTTTACACCTACAGCAAACAATTACTTATTAATATTCGAAACGCTTAAAACTAAATATGAAGATAGGAGAATGTTAGCTTCCGAATATTTGAACCAGATATTCGATCTTAAACCTATATCATCCGCGAACATCAACGGCTTAGAGCAGTTTCTAGATAAATTTGTGGCATCGGTGGCTGCACTTAAGAATTTAAAATTTAATGACCTTATGGACGTGGTGTTTCTCCATATTGCACTAAAGAAATTAGACCCCGACACCGTGCGTGCGTTTGAAATGGAGCATCGTAGCTCGGAGATGCCTTCCTTTCATTCATTAGCATCGTTCGTGCGAGATCAAATAAAGGTGATGCAGCGCTCTCCGAATGTTAAACAGGAGATTAAAAGGTGCGTCGACCGTAGACAGACTCAACCATCTAAAATAGCAGGGTCGTTAACGTACGTAACCGCTACGTCAACATCACTTCAGCATACTTGTATCGTATGTAAAGATAAACACGGTAATTTATATAATTGTGCGACTTTTCGTGGTGAATACACCAAGCGAACGTTATAAATTAGTAAAGACAAACAACCTATGTCTGAACTGCTTAAGTGATAAGCATTTAGTTGCAAAATGCAATTCGAATTCCGTATGTAGCAAGTGCGCCAGGAAACATCACACGCTATTACATTTTGAAAATAGCAACATAGCGGCGTCAAGTAAAGCGGACAAGGAATTCACCCCTACTAAAGTCAACGATTCTAGCGGTCGACCTGGTGATGTCTCTCTGTGCTCATTGGCAAATATGGAAGCACAACCTCCTTCAACCGTGTTACTGGGTACGGCGCGTATTTTGGTTAGGGATTCGCGTGGAAACGAACAAAGCGTCCGTGCACTGCTGGATAGCGGAGCCCAAAATAGCTTTATAACGCGACAATGTTGTCAGCGCTTAGGCTTAGTAATAAATAGGTCACTTTCATGTCCTGTGGTCAAAGGCATCGGAGGTACTAGTAAAGCTACCCAGGGATATATAAATTTAAAATTTTATTCTCGGATAGATCGTAATGTTAACTTTGATATAAATGCACTAGTAGTGGATAGGGTCACTGAACGGTTGCCAACCGCTTCGGTTGACACCTCGGCAATGATTGAATTTAAAAATTTGACTCTAGCGGACGACACTTACGCCGTTCCTGGAAACATAGACATGCTCATTGGAGCATCGCTTTTCCCTCATCTTTTGTTGAACAATAAGGTCAGGGGCAACTCCTCGCATACCGCGCCTTACGCACTGGAAACCGTATTGGGCTATGTTATCATTGGCTCCGCCCCCATCATAGATAGTATTTCGGCAACCTCTTATTGTGGTATGGCTGTCGAACCGCTCGAGTCGTTAGTCCGCAAATTTTGGGAGATGGAGGAGGTGAACGTCCCACCCATAGCTAGCTCAGATGACAGATTATGCGAGGAAATTTACGTCCGCACGACCGTCCGTGATTGCGACGGTAGATATAGTGTAGCGCTACCCTTTAAAGGAGATGTTTTATCTCTCGGCGATTCGCGTCAAATGGCGGAAAAACGTTTCTACAGCTTGGAGCGTAGGATGCTCGCTTCACCCCAGTTAAAGGAAGCTTATGACGGCGTCATTAACGAATATATAAGAGAAGGTTACATATCACTCGTGGCTTCGAAATTAGATAACTACGAAGACACACCGTCGTATTTCATAAAACTAGCACTCACCTGTCGCTTAACGATATCCTCTATAGTGGGCAAAATTTACAGGGCAGTTTATTTAATATAATAGCCAATTTTCGTTTGTTTAGTATAGCACTATCCGCCGATATTCGCCAAATGTTTCTTTGCATAGGGGTCCGTGAATGCGACCGTAGATTCCAACGCATTTTATATCGTTTCAACCAAAAGGAACCTCTAATGGTGTTTGAATTTAACCGCGTTTGTTTTGGTTTAATGTCGAGCCCATTTCATGCGTTACGCACGGTGAGACAGCTCGCTCACGATGAAGGTCCCTCCTATCCTAAAGCTAAGAGGGCAATTGAGAGCGGATTATATATGGATGATTTTGTGTACTCGGTCGATAGCGTGGAGGAGGCCACCCTAACCACCGCCGAGGTTATAAGGCTCATGAAATCGGGTCAATTCGATCTTGTGAAGTGGACTAGTAATTCGCGTCCGGTTTTAGATACAATCCCACTATCACACCGTCTTTCAGCGATAAAGGAATTCGACGATTCTGATACACACAAGGTGCTCGGTCTGTGTTGGTCACCAGAGTCCGACGTGTTTAGCCTTAAGGTAAATCCGCCCGTAGAGAAATGCACAAAGCGCACAATACTGTCATGCGTTGCTAGATTATGGGATGTCATGGGTTTCGTAGCTCCGGTGGTATTATACGCTAAGCTTTTGATTAAACAACTTTGGTTATTTGAATGCGATTGGGATGACTCGCCGCCTGACAGCATTGTTCGGTTGTGGCAGTGCTTTAGAGAGGAACTTCCTTTACTAAGAGAAATTAAAATACCGCGTCATATAAACGTAGATAGAAATAGCGTCGTAACGGTCGTTGGGTTTGCAGACGCCAGCGAGAAGGCTAACGGGGGCGTTGTATATTTCCACGTTCAGAATAATGGTAGAAATTCGATTAGCCTCATTAGTTCTAAGTCGAGAGTCTCTCCCCGTAAGGTTGTCTCTCTGGCGCGCTTAGAGCTTTGCGCAATATTAGTACTCACCAAGCTTATTACCGCAGTTATCAGCGCATGTAGGGATAGAGTTCACATGGAAAGAATATTTGCCTTTTCCGACTCCACCGTCGCCTTATGCTGGGTTCATTCTTCACCCCACCGTTGGGATACGTTTGTCGCGAACCGAGTGGCCAAGATCCAAGACGAGTTAGAAACGCGGAACTTTTATCACATGTCCGGTACGGAAAACCCTGCCGATTGTCTATCCCGTGGACTCACCCCGATGCAAATAATGGACCACCCGCTTTGGTTCCACGGACCTTCTTGGGTTCACTTGGATCCCTCGCAATGGCCAATAACCGATTTCGAACCTTCGTCAGTGTCACAACCGCCGGAAGAGAAGAAACACGCTCTAGTGGCGAACGTTTCGAGCGAGGTTTCTCCAATCATTGCTTTGGCGAACCGCTTGTCCTCTTGGTCGAAATTATTGCGTAGCGTAATTTACGTTTGTCGATTCGCGAAGCTTTTACCGCGACGTTCGTATGTCTTAGCGTCCGATTACAACTATGCCGAGTCGCTAGTATTACGTGAACTTCAACGTGCACACTTCTCTGAAGAAATTACAAGATTACAATCGAATAGAGCTTGTAGTCGCGCCTTTCAACGCCTTAAGCCATTTTTACAGGATGGGATTGTAAGGGTAGGTGGACGCTTGTCCAACTCGCAGTTGAGTTTCGACCAACGGCACCCTATAGTTTTACCGCGTAAAGACCATATCATGAACTTATTAGTCGATTACCATCATAAATTGAACTCGCACGCTGGCCCCGACTTGTTGATGTCGATTTTGCGTCAGAATTATTGGATTCTTTCCGGACGTAGTTTAATACGCAATCGGATGCACAGATGTATAGCTTGCTTTCGGGCACGCCCCAAGCCGTCATTTCCGGAAATGGCGGAACTTAGATCTTGTAGAGTAATACAATCGGTAAAGCCCTTCACGCACACCGGGTCGGATTTCGCTGGTCCGTTTAAGGTCACGCTCACTCGCGGGCGTGGTATAAGATCCACAAAGGCTTACGTCTGCATTTTCGTATGTCTAACTACTCGAGCGGTGCATATAGAACTCGTTGGTGATCTAAGCACAGCAGGCTTTATGGGTGCATTTAAAAGATTTCTATCCCGTAGAGGCCCTGTAAGTAAATTATATTCGGATAACGGTACGAACTACGTCGGTGCAAAACGTATTCTATCGGAACTACATGAGCTCTTAGCTAGCAAGTATTATAATTCGGAGTTCGCTCACATTCTAGCCGAGAACCGCATTGAGTGGTCTCTGAACGTCCCAGCCGCGAGTCATTTTGGAGGCAATTGGGAGACTAATATTAAGAGTCTAAAGAGTCACTTATACCGAGTAATAGGAGATCAAATTTTGTCCTTCGAAGAGCTAAGTACGGTGCTCGCTCAAATTGAATGCGTAATGAATAGCCGCCCACTTTGTCGTACGTTGTCTAGCGACCCCTCGGAACCGCTGGCTCTAACTCCAGCACATTTTTTGAATTTAACGCCTTTAAAGTATTTGCCCGCCGCAGATATGGATGAGAACAGACTTAGCATTTCCGCACGCTACAAATTATTAGACCGGTTAGTGCAATCGTTTTGGAAACGATGGAGGATGGAATACTTGCATACTTTGCAGTCTCGGCAAAAATGGAACACAGCGACTGAGCCTTTAGCTGTAGGAACTGTAGTTGTGCTCACCAAAGAGAATACGCCGCCTCTCCACTGGCCGTTAGGAATTGTCGAAGAGGTCTTTCCCGGTTCCGACGGAGTAATTAGGATAGCTCGCGTTAAGACCACGGTTGGGTCTTACCTGCGTCCTGTTGTCCGTTTGTGCCCCTTGCCTCTTCCATAATTTAAATTAGCTTTCTAGATTAAAAATTGTAGTCGAATTTAGGTAATCTTAGCGTTAGTTAGTTATTTTGTTAGTTGATCTTAGCTCTAGTTGTTTTAGTTAATTTTGAAGGAAATCCTTCAAGGGCGGGGGAGATGGTTGCGCGGAAAAACCATTCGTATTTATTTAATTTGACGGTAGGCTGCCAAATCGGTTATCCCATTCCAAAACGATATCATTCATACCCTCCTATCGACACATCGGGGTGGTGGGGTGGGAGGGGAAAGAAGATGATTCTAGAATGTCACGTAATCATCGGAACCGAGGATATATAAGGCACGCGCGACCGACGCGCAGCCTCTTCCCGCCGCGCTCGTTGTTGGAACCACACCACTAGTAGAACCGCTTTAGCCTGGAAGCAGTCGAGCTCCAGGAAACCCGCCTCACCTCGTGTGAGATATAGTCGCGCACCGCCCCTCTCCGGAGTATTCCAGAAGAAGTTCCAGAAGTCGCAGTTATAGTGCTCGACCGCATAGAAGAAACATCCCGGTGAGTCAACATATCCAATATTATTGCCTGCTTGATATAATTGTTTAACCCGCTCCAATTTTGTGTTTTCCTAATCAAGCAGGATTCCTTTCATCGATTTGGCAAATAATAGTTCATTTTAGGGAAGAGCGAGTGCATTGTACTGCGCGCTATAGTCGTCGTTATATAAGCTTAGAAGCATTTTGTAGATACAGTCCACTTAGATTAATATCTCGCGTAATAGGTTTAAGGTTCGACCGGGGAACTAGACTTCGGCAACCTTAGACACGTGGCTCCACCAAATTTATTACCGAAAAAATAAGCATAATGCTATAATAATAAATTAAGTTACATTTTAATCATTCATCTAGCACTTGATTTTATATTCACTTTTATTCCTTTATAGTTTTACATTATTTTTATTACTGTTTCCTGCAAAACATGAATGAAATAAAATAATATGGTTTATCATTAATTAAAGTTTAATATTTTGTGGTTAACATAACACTGATGCTACATTTCGTGTGATTCTTTTTTTGTCGTAAATTTTTTTATACAATATTAAAATGGCTTAAAAATCTCTATTATTATAAGTTATAATTATTTTTCTTTTTTTTTCTATAGTTATGAAAAACCGTAAAGTAAGCTTAAAGTTATAAATGAATAAATTTATAACCTTTAATAAATAACTTTAAAGTTATTATAACCTGCTCAGATATCAAAATTGTTCTTCTCAATGTTTAAATAAATTAATGTTTGTTACATAAACGCGATAGCTGTTACAATGATATTTTGAATTATTTTCTGTCTACGCTAAAATTAACATCAGAATATTTCTAACAATGTTAAATTAATACTTACGTTCACGTTATAATATCGTACAAGTTATCTGTAAATTAGGTGTGAATCACAACGTTTGGTCATAGATCGATTTAATCGCAAACATTTCCATATACATACTCTGGAATTTAAAACAAAGGTGTCTCAAATCGTTAGCACTGCTAAGAATACAATAATATGTATTTTGATCTGTGTGTTGTTATATAAATTATTATGTTAAAATTACGTTGCTTAACATTGACTTTTTTGTTCAGTTTATCATAATGTGAAATGTGATAATTTATTTTCGGTTTTATATTGTTTGAATATTTAAATCATAAGCTTTTAAATGTTACAATTTATTATTTTCTTGGAAAACAGTACTAATTTGAATAGATTATGAAAGTATTTTCTTCGCATAATACGATTTTGAAACTTAATATATAATGTTTAACACAACTATAATAATTAATTTAAATTTTGTTGTTCCCATATTCAGTAGCCGTGTAGTGGCGGTTGAGAATATCCACTACCCCATATCTTCCCGTGGGCGTCGTAAGAGGCGTCAGAGGGAGACAGGCAGGAGATGGGCAGCAGCATGTTCCTGATAACAACAATAACATAATAAAAAACACCCCCAAAACGCAAACAAACGGCCCCCACGGGCCCTGCATTAAGATTTGACAGCATACAGGCAACTGAACAGACAGATCTCCAAATGCATGCGGCGAGACTTACGCAACTTACATACTGCTCGTATTAAAGAAGCGATCGAGCGGAACCAGGGCTCCAAAGTCTTTGCCAGACATCTGTCTGCCAGAAAGAGCCAACTGTCAAAGCTGAAGACTGAGTGTGGCAGCATCGTTTTCGGGACACCTGAGATTTTGAATGAGATTGAAAGGTTCTATGGGCAGCTGTACACATCATCGTTGGAGCCACACGCAAGTGTGAGTAATGATCCAAGAGCAAGTCTTACCCGACACTATTCCGATGATATCCCGGACGCAGTCTGAGCGAGATTAGAATGGCTCTCCAGCACCTTAAAAACGGCAGGGCCCCAGGCGAGGATGGAATTACAGCGGAGCTTCTGAAAGCGGGTGAAACACCGGTACTTGAAGTCCTTCAGAAGCTCTTCAATTCCGTCCTCCATGGTGGCACTACTCCGGAGGCGTGAAGCAGAAGTGCGGTGGTCTTGTTCTTTAAGAAAGGCGACAACGCTCTCTTGAAGAACTACAGACCGATTTCCCTCCTGAGCCGCGTCTACGTGCTGTTTTCGAGAGTCATTACGAATCGTCTCGCACGCAGACTCGACGACTTCCAGCCTCCCGAACAAGCCAGTTTTCGAAAAGGCTTCAGTACCATAGACCACATACATACCCTGCGGCAGATTGTACAGAAGACCGAAGAGTACAATCTGCCACTTTGCCTGGCGTATGTGGACAATGAGAAAGCCTTTGATTCCGTCGAAATTTGGGCGGTGCTACGTCCCTTCAGCGGTGCCAAGTTGACTGTCGGTATATCGAAGTCCTGAAGTGTTTGTACAGTAGAGCTACGATGGCTATCCGAGTATAGAACCAGAGCTCGAAACCTATCCAACTGCAGAGAGGTGTAAGACAGGGTGACGTTATATCCCCGAAACTCTTCACCGCTGCATTGGAAGACGTTTTCAAGCTACTGGACTGGAAAGGATACGGTATTAACATCAATGGCGAGTACATCACTCACCTACGATTTGCCGACGATATAGTCCTTATGGCAGAATCGCTGGAGGACCTTAGCACTATGCTCAATGACCTCAATAGTGTCTCCCAACGGATAGGTCTTAAGATCAACATGGACAAAACAAAGATCATGTTTAATGTCCATGTCACACCTATGCCGGTAGTTGTTGGGAGCACTATGCTCGAAGTTGTTGACGAGTACGTTTACCTGGGACAAATAGTCCGACTAGGTAAGTCTAACTCACCAATCTATCGACGGATTCAACTCGGCTGGGCAGCGTTCGGGACATTACGACACATCTTCTCGTCAGGTATACCTCAATCTCTGAAAACTAAAGTATACAACCAGTGCGTGTTGCCACATGTGGACATGACTTACGGATCTGAGACGTGGTCCTTCACTGCTGGCCGTATGAGGACGCTCAAGGTCGCTCAGCGAGCTATGAAGAGGGCTATGCTCGGAGTTTCTCTGCGTGATAGACTCAGAAATGAGGATATCCGCCGTAAAACCAGAGTGACCGATATAGCCCAACGGATTAGTAAGCTGAAGTGGCAATGGGCCGGCCATATAGCTCGAAGAACCGATAACCGATGGGGAAGAAAGGTTCTCGAGTGGCAGCCTCGTACCGGTAGGCGTAGTGTAAGGCGACCCCCCACTAGATGGAGTGACTACCTGGTAAGACATGCAGGAAGTCGATGGATGCAGGTGGCTCAGACCGTGCTTTGTGGCGTGACTTGTGAAGAGCTGTAATTATGATGAATAATGATGTTCCCATATTGTGAGCCTCAATCCCTGACTGACACTGTAACTAAATATTATACGAGACTGTTTTATGATATAAAGTAAAAGATGTGCTTAAATTTATGGTTAAGTTACGGAATACATAATTATAAATGAAAATATTGATAAAGTATAGTTGCGAGAGTAAGATAAAGAAAATTATCGGAGGTTAGTATATCCACATACAATCAGCCTGAGCAGCTGAGAGTTTGGAAAACCTAATAGCCGATAATTTTTTTAAGGTTATTCGGACACGATTAAATGCGGAATAAGTTTTAATGTATTTTAATGAGGGAAATGATAATTTATTATGAATCGTATAGGAATATTGTCCACTATCTTGATCATGTGTGTACGCAAGCCGTGTACGTCAAAGTTATGGTACAATTAAATAATGAATTACTTGAGCTGAAATGTAAAGAAGTGAATTAAATGATATTGGTAATTTTCTTGATCATGTATATACGCGAGCCGTGTACGTGAAAGAAATGACATACTTACATGTTGTATATGAAAAAAAAAAAGAATAAAATAAAGTATATATTACTAGCTACTAGCCACGCAGACGTTGTTTATGCTCTTTTCGGCGACCCTTTAGTCATAGCCTATTAAAATCCTTAAATTTTCAAAAAATATGTAAGTCTCTTATGGTCAAAAAAAACTATACTATCTCTCAAGATGGACCAAACTGCACACGGTGTGCGAATTTTATTAAAATCTGTTGAGTAGTTTAGGAGCCCATCGCGGACAAACAACGTGACACGTAATTTATATATATTTTCATTATTGTCCCGACTAGATAAATGTTAGGCATAATAACAAGATGATTAAGGATACGAATAAATAATATTGTAAATTTTAGTGAAAATCAAAATATAATTTTATGTTATACATAATTATGCCTGATTATGTCAATTATACTACTGTGACTACGCATTTTTGCGTGCTAGATAACCTAGATATGTCTTAGATTATAGTTTTCATAATGATATTAACCTTTTTTAGAATAATCTTGAGGATCTATTTTAAGAATTGATAAAAAAATATAGATAGCATATTTTTTTATTCTTTTGTCGGTGGGAGGTGTAGTGTAGTGCTCCCACGTTAATATACTTTAGTGTTAAGGTAGAATAATGAGGCAGTATAATTAAAGTTATAGTACCAACAACACGTCTCTCTTCATTGTCACCTTTCATATATTACAGGTTAAAGAAATGTACACAAATTGTATCAAGATTTAAAACAAATTTGCTACATGAAAATGATGAAAGCTTGCACCTAGAAGTAAGGACGATGCTTTCCGCTTGACGATGCGCGTCGCTCGCTATATGAGTGATATTAATGAGATATATGAGCGGCAATTTATATTATGTATGTGTATATATTTATATATGTATTCTATGGTTAGCATACAATACAAACTTTATGCACAGAACATTTTTTTTACCGACGTATTAAAACTAAAAAGTTGCGCATGAAATTTTATAGTTCCTCTTTCATTTGAAACTATAAAAAAGAGGTTGAGTCTACATTTTAATTGATTGTTTTTGTTAAGTGCTTGTGGTTTTGAAGGTCCGAATAAATCTCATGGCCTCCCATAGATGGCGGTGTACCATATAGAACCATGAAAAATATCCAGGACGGGAACAGGGAGCTGTAAAAGTGCGAGATATCTGGTAATAAAATATCTAATCCTCCAAGTGTGGCAATTATGGTGAATCCATAATAAAATGTGAGTGCCAGTAAACAGTTGCGCACAAAGAGAGAAAGAAATAAGTACATCGTAATCGTCAGGGCTTCCTTTAGTACACAAGGAAGGTAGTAAAGAAGGTCTCGCGGGTGTCATAAGAGGGACAGAGACAAACAATACTTAAAAAATATAATTAAACAAAATTAAAAAAAGAATTATTTATGTATGTATTAATCTTTGATATGTATTTTTAGTATTCATAGGAAACTGAAATATGTTTAAATTTGTATAATGACACATAATTTAATAATTTTTACAAATAAGTTTTACTACGCGTACACTATACGGCATAATGTTTGTTCAAATTAATAAAAGAAAGTTTAAATCTTGAAACATATGCTATTTAATACTGTATTTATAATATTCCCTCCTACCACATAAATATATTTTTATACAATGCTTATAACATGACTTACTTAGTAGTCCGGTCCACTAACTGTGTATCAATCACACCAATCATCTAAGAATATAATTAAATAAGTTTTCATAAAAACCTATGACTGATAATAATAATCATAATTTATTTGCGACATCCAATCAAATAGAACCTAATTTTTCATCATGTGAATGGTAACTCAAATTATTAAAATTAAATAAGATTTGCTCACCTCAGAAACTGGAAAAACGTTTAATTTACGTGATGTCGTCAACCTCAGATTCTGAGTTGCTTCCGAATAGTTCAACTCGTTTATTGTACTTAGGAACTGTTGTTTTTGTCTTCAATACATTTGCTTGTTTCTTAGCCATTTTCTGCTTTTGCGAAGTCGACTGAACTTCAGCGTCTGACTTGAAGGGCTTGGAATACCTAAAATGTAACAGAAAGTTATTACAAGAAAAAGAAATACATCATAATACAGAAACACTCATATGTATATATTTTGTTCATGTTTTATACTGCTATGTCTTTCAAGAACGCTCATTTCCGTGCTGATACTTGAGTAACAAACTGCTTTATACTCATCTGTAGGGTGTAACCATGTACAAAATTCTTTCAGCTTACACCATTCCGCTTTAAACTTTTGTTTATAGTGCTTACTTTTTATTTCAATTCTAGCTGTTTTGGTAGAACAAGATGGTCTTGTGTGCCTATCAGAAGTTTTAGTACCACTCTCTATTCATCCTACTAACAACACTACTCACTCACGCACAATACTGAAACAAATCTATCAAACTTAAAACCACAAAATCCTCTAAAACATACAATTTACGGTTATTCTAAGAGAAAAGCTTGAACTTCAAACGTTTTCTATTTGTAACGCCGAGTAACGCGTTAGAAGAAAATATACCTAATTCATTCATCACACTTAGAATTTTGATAATTACATTTCACTCCTTCGCACGCGAGAAAATGTTTAAGTGCTTGTTACGAAACTTACAGATTAATTTAGAAATACGTGATGACAATCACTGTGTAATATATAAAATGACAAAAGATAGAAAAGGGTGAAGTATTTATGGAATTTATTTTTTAAATCCTGAAGAAGCTTGTGCAAGCTCCACGTGCATTGCAATTGCATTGTTATTGGTTTCACCCCGGTTTTCGAAAATCGGGGTTTCATCAGATCTCGACGTTTTGAGGTCCTAGGAAGTTATTCAGACTATTCCTACGAGGATGTCACTTTTTCACGTATGTAAGAGGATGTGTGTGTGTGTGTGTGTGTGTGTGTGTGTGTGTGTGTGTGTGTGTGTGTGCGTGCGTGCGTTTGTGCGTGCGTGCGTGCGTGCGTGCGTACGTCCGTGCGTGCGTGCGTGCGTGCGTGCGTGCGTGCGTGCGTGCGTGCGTGCGTGCGTGCGTGCGTGCGTGAGTGCGTGCGTGCGTGCGTGCGTTCGTGCGTGCGTGCGTACGTGCGTGCGTGCCTGCCTGCGTGCGTGTGTGTGTGTGTGTGTGTGTGTGTGTGTGTGTGGAGGTAGGTGATAGGGATTAAAAACAACCAAGAGCAATGTTACCATTATAAATTATGTTAAGTTTACTGAGATTCGTTTAACGCAGTATGTGATGAAATATTTATGTCGTAATTTATAATGGTGTTATAAAATTATAACGGTCACGGTAACGCGATATTACCTTGATGGTAGATTAAGACCATATTACGGTGCATCTACGTTAATTACTGTAGTCATCGAGACACTGATTAGAAATGGTATCGACGCCAGCGTCCTGGAACATCCGAGTACGCTCTCTATTGAACAGATGTGGTTAGATGTTAAAACTAATATTCTGAAACTTGTACTAGGTACCGCGAATCGTTCTCCTTGGTTTCACGTTGATAATTTTATAAATGATCTTTCTGATACAGTCAGCTTATTATCAGTCTAAAAATACACTGTATAACTTCTTACTTAAAAGTCCGTAGCTATCCATGGATCACACAAAAGTAAAAAAGGAAAAGTTACTTCCTATATAAGTCCCACTGATGGGCACAGGCCTCCGTTTATTTCTGAGAGGGATTGTACGGAAGGAATTGTACGCCGCACTGCCCAATGCGTGTTGGCGAACTTCACATGTCTTCGAAATAATTGTTTTTCTTATTTCTATGACATGCAGGTTTCCTCACGGTGTTTTCATCACACACACAATTAATCACACCAACAATTAAGGAAGTGAGGAGGCTAAGAGATAAAGCTCACGCAAAATGTAAAAGCCATAATTTGAAAGGCGACAAAAATGTTAAAAAGTTCTGAAGAGTGCTGTTAATGACACTGCACTGAGTGAAAAAAGGCTACTTTTGCTACTTTGTTAATAACAATATAAAAATCTTCAAGTACTTTGGAGAAATATAAAAAGAAATGTGGTAGACTTCAAAAAAAAACATTGTTTTGATTTTTGTTGTGATTGAACTTTAATGATCCTGACATCGTAAGCTCTCATTTTGTCACGTACTAGGAAGTAGCAGTGTAAGTCTTTTATGCTGTTATGAATATAACCGTTTCAGTTCATCGGTTTTTACTTTATAGTTGGCGGATGAAATATATTTTGAAGATATTCTGAAAAATATTTCGACTAATGCTATGGTTGTAGATGATATTACTAGAGATATGGTTCTCTTAATATTTCCATGTACTTTGAGTGTAAAAACAACCTTTATTGAATACGTCTATACAGACAGGGGTTTCCCAGACATATGGAAAGAAGCCAATACCAAAAATAATCACCTGCAGAAATCATCTTCAACCTATAAGTACTGTCTTTTTTATCTAAAATTGCTGAAAAGGCCGTTTATATGCCATTAATAGAATAGCTAAACCAGAACAATATTTTACCTCTAAAACAATCAGATTTCAGGGTTGGACTAAGCACGGGTACAGCGCTATTGAGTGTTATCGATTATATAGGAGAGGCTACAATTTTGATACTGCTGGGCTTTTCACTTGCATTTGACCCCATAAATACTACTTTACTTCTAAGTTAGTGCAGTTATGATTTTGACCGTAACGCATTAGTGGTTTGACAGTAATTTAATTAGTCGCACACAACGGAAACGGAAACAGAAACTTTTTTAGCCAATATAGCTTATGAAAAATACTTATTGAAAGTTACTCTTTTATATAATGTTACTCTTTTGTATAACTTTACTAAAAAGCTCTGCCTGGGAATAACCAGCAAGAAATTCAGCGGGACTTTAAAAAAATAGCTTACAATCATGTATGTTACACAATTAGAAACACAAAAGAAATTAGATACAGCTTGGTAGCGATCACCTCATTTCCAGGGGCTATTATCATCCATAAATTCATTAATATTAAAATAATAACCCTTATTATACAAACTTAAGCAGGTCGAATTTTACATATTTTCTGGTATTTGTTGTAAAAGCGCCCCAAGAATAAATTACTGACTCGGTGGAGTCGAGTAGCTGGTACTACTAGCTTGTGTCTGTTCCTCGTATTCACATAATGAACATCACTTATTTTTGTAAAACTACTTTTATTTTTGTGTTCATACATTACATTAGGAGGCCAAAGTTTATATTGTTGCGCGCCTAAGTTGACGTCATGTACCCGGCACTAGCGCTATCTAGTGTCGGGAACCAGAGCGAGGAGGGCTTCCCAGAAAATGTCAATCTTGACTTTAGACCAACAGCGCCATCTAGTATCGAAAAGAATAAGCTTTCTAGAAGCCCCACACTCGAACTTTCTGGGCCTGGTCGGTTGGCTTTTACTTGAATATTCTGGATGTTTCCGGGAAAAATGTGTATTTAAAGGCGCTGCCAGACCTGATCGAAGCAGTATTGAATTTGGCGAGACAAGCCAAGCTTCGGAGCGAAATAATCAGAGTGATTAATTATTAGTGTCTTTTAAGTAAAGTGAATTGAAGTGTTAATTTTGGTAATTTAATCGGCAGTTTTTATTGTCACGAACCCTAAGCTCGTAACAATTGGCGTCAGAAGTGGGATAAAATTATGCCGATTTTACCTAAGGAGGAAACGGAGGGTGTCCGTACCCGAAGTCAACGCCAGCAGGAGACGGACCAAAGAAGATTTGGTGGTGAGGTCGCAGACGTCGGAGGGCCAGCCGCCGGCTGCAGGCCCGTCAGTAGCTCCTACATCTGCAGCACCTGACTTAGATGCTCTGATGGTGATGCTACAAGTGCAGGCTCGCCGACCGGAAGAGCAGGCCCGTTGGTTGAAAGAGCAGCAGGAGAAACAGGCTCGCGACGGAACAGACCGAAAAGCAGCGCGGGGTGGACAAGATGAACAGGCTCGCCGGCAGGAGGAACAGGCTCACCAATAGGAGGAACAGGCTCGCCAGCAGGAGTAACAGGCTCGCCGGCAGGAGGAATAGGCCCGCCGATTGGAAGAGCAGCTGCGGGGCGGACAAGAGGAACAGGCCCGTCGGTTGGAAGAGCAGATGCCCCTCATGAAGGACCTTCACGCTACCTTCAAGAAAGAGATAAAGGAGGTGAAGGATAGGGTTGCTCAGCATGACAACCGCCTGTCGGAAGCTGAAACCCTAATCGAGGAATGTGAAACCCGAATCGACCAAGTGAACAATCGGGTTGACAACGTGATGGCTGACGTGAAGAAAACGATGGACGACCTCAAACTGGGGGATGGAATTACAGCTCCCGTAGTAGCTACAACTCCTTGGCTACGTGGATTCAAGGTGCCACCGTTCGACGGGACTTCTTCCTGCTCGGCCTACAAAATCCAGTTCGAAACTGTTATGAAGGCGAACGGCTGGAATAAAAGTCAGGCCATGACTGCTCACATACTAGGCCTGCGCGACCAGGCCTTAACAGTTCTGGAAGCTCTCGATGAGGAAGTGACTTATGAGCAACTCCTTGAGGCATTGGAGGCGAGATATGGCGACGCTCACCTGGAACACGTCTTTCGTGCGCAGCTTAAAGATCGCGTGCAGCGCATCTACGAAAACCTGCTGCAGTGGGCTCTAGAGGTGGCGAAGCTGGTGTGAAAAGCATACCGGTTTGTACCTGCGCTCATTGAAGGGAACCGGGTGCAGACATTCATCGACGGCATCCGCGACTTTGAAGTCAGAGCTGCTGTGAGGCTCGGGCACCACGAGACGCTTAAGAACGCCTTGGCCCATGCACTGGAGGTGGAAGCCGTGCGGCAGGATCTTCGTTCCCATCGCGTCAGGGAGGTTGCAGCAGCTACAGCAGTTCGCGACCGCAATAATGGATACAGCCCTAGGTGCTATGGCTGTGGAGAAGGGGCCATCTTCGATCCAGCTGCCCTAAGCGAACCGTAGAAATGGAAGTTGATCGATCTCGAGAGGGTAGTGCAGCTAAGGGCACCGTCTGGCGACGGCAGGATCGTCGTTCCCCTCACGCTAGGGAGGTTGCAGCAGTTACGGTTCGCGACCACAATAAAGGATACAGCCCTAGGTGCTATGGCTGTGGGGAAAGGGGCCATCTTCAATCCAGCTGCCCTAAGCGAACCTTAGAAAGGGAAGGTGAACGATCTCAGAAGGGAAGTGCGGCTGACATCACCGCCCAGCAGCAGCAGGAATACGACTTTACTATCATACATCACAGCGGGAAATTTCATGGCAACGCAGATGCATTGTCAAGTAGACCTTGTCCTGAAGATTGCAAACATTGTACTAGGCAAGAAAGTAAGGCAAAGTGGTATCCGTGAGGATGCTCAGGACACACCCCAACAAACATACACATGAACCCACGACGTCTCAGCGATGAGTTCGACCACTAGAAGCTATTGGGCCCAATGGAACAGCTTACTGATTCAGGATGGAGTCCTGTGCCGTAAATGGGACAATGTTCGTGGAGACAGATGTCGTTTGCAAATGGTTGTCCCTAAAGCTAAAGTGCCGAATGTAATACAGCTGCACCATAATGGTTGTTCAGGAGTCCAACTGGGAGTTAAACGAACTCTACTGAAGATCCGAGAACAGTTTTACTGGGTCCATTATCGTGACGATGTCGAGGATTGGTGTCGCACATGTACAAGTTGTGCGGCTGTGAAGGGACCTCAGACACGTAGTAGAGGAGCATCGAAATTGTACAATGTTGGTGCACCATGGGATAGGACAGCCCTTGACATTGAGCGGAGCGGAGCCGTTACAGAAAGGCGCAAAAGGGACTCCTGAGATCGACCATGTGGATCGCCTGGCGCGTTATTATGGGGCCGATAATGCTCGGGAACGAGCATGTCTTAGGAGTGTTACGCGCCTGAGTTGAAGTCATGTATCCGGCACTAGCGCCATCTAGTGTCGGGGACCAGAGCGTGGGGGGCTTCCTAGAAAATGTCAATCTTGACTTTCGACCAACAGCACCATCTAGTATCGAACAGAAGAATTAGGCTTTCTGGAAGCCCCACACTCGAACTTTCGGTGCCTGGTCGATTGGCGCGCGTATTTAATTGAATATTCTGGATGTTTCAGTGAAAAAGCGTAATTAAAGGCGCTGTAATACGCGATGGGGCAGTATTGAATTTGGCGAGACAAGCGAAGCTGCGGAGCGAAATAAAATGAATCAGTGTGATTTATTATTAGTGTCTTTTAAGTAAAGTGAATTAAAATGTTAATTTTGGTAATTCAATCGGCAATTTTTATTGTCACGAACCCTAAGCTCGTAACAATATTATATTCATCATCATTATCATCATTACAGCCCTTCACAAGTCTACTGCTGAACACGGTAGGTCTATTCTTCCAGGTAATTTCCGAGAACTCTTGATTACTTCCAGAGGTTGTTTAAGCTTCAGAGCAACATTTTCTACCGATTTATTAACCAATTCTGAGCTTTGATAAGGAACGTTTGTTACAGTTTGGAAGTTGTTTGGAAAAGCAATAGATATATTTTATAAGCTTTTCTTGTTCGATTTCTTGCAAGAATTGTTCAAAAGTTTTTTAAATTAATATTCTTAATAGTTAGCTCTACATTCTTCCGTTCAAGGACTTTTATTGTATGCTTGAAAGCATCAATACATTCGACAATTTCGTCTAATTTAGTACTATGAAACTGAAATGATTCATTTAAGTCACGCATTTCGTTTTTGATAGCTATTTTAACTTCCTTAGTTATGTTGCTCAGAAACTTTTTTGCGTTTATTTGGACAAGTGTATCATCGTCTTCAACGTCTTTTTCATGAGTTTTGTTTCGGTGATTCTCGCTGGCATTGGAGGCAAGTCCACTCCAGACTCGAGGCCGCCTTCAGTGCAGAAATTTGTTTTGTAGTTAAAAGTTACTGGAGGCAATAATACGATTAAAACGTACTTACTTCTGGAACAATATGGAATTAACAGTAGCCACATTCATAAACTCTTGTGAGCTGTGTAAGCGCATGAAATATGACCGAAAAACTTTTAAACCTGAACCTCAGTTAACCCAAACCCAAAACAAACCATTTCAGGAAATCTTTATCGATGTTTTTACCGTAGAAGCAAAATCCTATTTAATAATCATCGATGCCTTTAGTAAGCTTGGACAAACAATAGAAATAAAAAATAGGTCAACCCCAGAAATAATTAGAGCTCTTATTAAATATTTCTCTATGTATGGCGTACCATATAGAGTAAGTGCAGATTCAGGAACTGAATTTAATAACGAACTAATAAAAGAAACCCTTAGTTTTTACAAAATAGATTTTCATATAGGCACTCCTCACAATCCAAATTCCATGGCACATGCCGAACGTTTTCACTCCACCCTTTTAGAAATATATCGCTTAGCGAAATACGAAAGAAAAATTACAGATGCTGCATCTATAATGACATATGCCATCATGTCGTACAACCAAACGATATACTCAACAACATGTTGTTGAATGTATCCTTCGGCTTTACGCCTTTCGAAGTAGTGTTCGGTCATACTCATCCTCAAGTACTTTTGAAGTTAAATTTAATAAAAATTACACACAAAAATTATTACAAGAACATAAACGATGAACTCAATATTTATACGAATATTTAACTAATAAGGCCATTGATAAGAAACGAAGTGGGAGGTGAGAAGGAATTTAACATTAAAACAGGGGACACAATATATTTAAAGGCTTGAAAGTTAGGAGAACTAAGGATAAAGCGCGTTATGAAAAAGCAAATGTCATAGGAGATATAGTTAGAAATATAGTACCAATTAAGTGGCACGGTCAAAATACAACGGGCCCAATTAAGGATATAAAACGTCCTCCACAGGTTCATTCTGTTCTTGCTGTAAGTCTTCAGGACCCAGGCCCTTCTACTTTAACCCATTTGCCCGAAATTCCAGCAAACTACGAATAATAAAGTGACAAGGTCTCATTAGTAACGATAAGTGGTCTTTAGTTAAGATATTAAGACTTAAGCTTAATACGTGAGGATCTAGAATTTAATAAGAATCGATACGACAACCTAAATACACATGTGATTTTGGCAAAAAAATAATTAACTCTTAAATAAATAATTTAAAAATTCAAACAGATTATATTCAAAATATAACAATTTAAAAATTAAAGCAATTATTACCATCGAAAAGGGCTAAACGTGGTATTATAAATACTCTCGGGTCTCTTATTAAAATTGTGACAAGTAATTGGGACAATGATGATGCCATAAGGTACGATGCTATAATAAACGATGTAAAAGTAAATCAGGATCGGCTAAATAGTAAAATGACAGTGGTCGCCGAAATGATGAAAACCTTTATTAATGTTACAAATAGTACAAATTTCAATTTCATACATCTGAATAAAACTCATTGGGAAATGAGAAAACAAATTAATATAACAAAAAACTCTCAAACAGAACTTAAAATATCTAACGTATATAACCTATTTCTACACAAGTTTCAAACTATATATATCAAACTGGACGAAATTGAAACAGCGGTAGCTTTTAACCTAGGAATATTGCATCAGTCTATTATTGACACCGATGAACTCTTGTCATTGTTAAAAATTATTTAACGAAGAAATAATCTTGTATTTCCTGTAAAAGTAGAAAAAATTTTAAAATTAGAGCAAATTATAGATTTAAAAGTATTTACAAAGGCAAATCAAATAACCTTTATTCTAGATATACCCCTAGTTGATTCGAATACATACATATATTACAAAATTCTTCCTTTACCTAGCACTAAGTCCATGAACCTTCTGATGAAAGGGTTGAAAGCGGTGTCACTTCTTCACCCATGTAAAGAAATTGATGACTCACTGTTCCTGTGTGAAGAGGATTATTCATCTATGTTAACTGAAGATAGTTGTGTAACCAGCCTAATGACTTTTGCAGCTAACACCACCTCATGCCGGCCCCTATTAGTAGAGTTTGACGACGTAAAGATAATAAAAATAGAAACCAATCGATGGATGTTCTATTCAAAAATTACAGTATTACTTACCAAACAATGTAGAAATGAAATATCATACTATAATTTAAGTGGGACATACATAATCTCAGCCGACGAGAACTGCGAAGCTAAAATTAAGGGATTCAGTCTGAAAAGGTATCATGAAAATATAGAGGAGTACCCGTTAACTCCCTTACGAATAATAAATTTTCCGGAAACATCACAGTTGTTAATGAAGACATCTTCAAATCCAGCAGCAGTAAACCTGGATGACGTAGACGTGACCAATCTACAGCAGCTAAACCACATATTAACCAGTGACCAATTAACTCCCTTACCAATAATAAATCTTCCGGAAACATCACAGTTGTTAATGAAGACATCTTCAAATCCAGCAGCAGTAAACCTGGATGACGAAGACGTGACCAATCTACAGCTGCTAAACCACATATTAAATAGTGTAAAAAGTGAACAAAGTGAAAGTGTCATAAATGTGAAGGACATAAGTATGGAGACATTAATGTTATATGTAATTTTAGTTATAAAAAATTTGTATCGAAATTATCGGACTCGGAAAACTTCGCCCGGTAATTTCGAATCTCAGGGGGGAAGAGTTATGCATCCCGGTGTTCCCGAAACTGCACCGGAGACCATCACAATTCAAGCGTAAGCGTGGGTGTGTATTGCTGAATTGCGTCTGGAAGATGGGTGGTCTTTCGTGTGAACACCGATAACTGTTCTTTAGCTTAAAGATCTAGAATAAGAATTAGGATCTTAGTTAGGCTCCCACATGTATCGGACACGTAGCCTTAAGTTAGAATCCATCGCGGATTAATTAAATAATATATAGGATGTCCCAGAAGTCGACGTCAAGCCGAAACTTTCTAATAGGCGAGGCCATACTAGTTACCAGAAAAATATGAAAAAATCTAAGTCATGTGTTGTATTTGATTTTTCTAGTTATTTATATTATTAGGTTATAATAATAATTTGATATCTTCATTGAAACGCGAAATTAATTAATTCACGAATTTTATTAGTACACACTTACATTCACTTAACTTGTCAGAGAGAGAGAGAGTTGCCCACACCACCTTTGTAAAATTTCCCATTATGTGTTACCACATCATGTATTTCAGAAATTATAGTAATTTTTCTTTTTTTCGATAAAATGTACACCATGAGACAGTTTTTTCATTCCTGTTGCTACAAATATTTACTTTATGCCAATTTTTTTCTCTTACGTTATACTGAATAGTGCTTCTGTAACCTGTAATCCTAAACCCTGTGCCGGTCACTCCAGCTTGAAAGAAAATTTAATTTTATACCGAACCAAGTTTTCAGAATTAGTTTTTCGCACTACTTCAATTGACCGTCCTGGAAAAAAATTGTATTACGCCAGTTTGTCAAGTAGCTTTAAAAGTTAGCGCATTTAATAAGGATTCTAACGTGGTTTAACACTTACTTCATTATCAGATATTCTTAGATCAGCCATAAAAATTTTTTGTTAAAAAAAGTCAGTTTTTAACAATTTTTTGGAACTTACATTAAAACGATTCCAGTGCAACCAAAGCGTTCCTAATGACCACATCGTGGTTTAAATGAGACAGAGAGAGACATTCCATAAAGTGTGAGCGAGACAGATAGTGACGCTAATGAGACACAGACGCAAATGAGTGAACAAAACAGAGAGCCATGCTAAGTGTGAGCAAGACAGGTAGTAATGCCTCTTATTGGTATTGGCACACGCACTACAAATCAGTCAAGTACTCTGTGAAATCAGTTACTACTAGTCGTTCACTACGCATCTTTTCGTATTCGCTGGTGATATCTTGTGTTCTTACTACTTTGGCTTCGTTTACTGGACTTGTTTGCGTGTGATTTGGATTTGGATTTGGACATTTATGATCTCTTTACGACGACCTTTGCTTTTCCCTGGACTAACGTGTTATTGTGTATTTGTATTATACCATGGCTGTCTACAGCACACAGGAATATGCGAACATGCACCTCATTTATGGGGAATGCCAATGTAATGCCAGTGAAGCCACTAGACGGTATCGCGAGAGATACCCTAATGCTGATCGCTATCCAGATCACAGTTTTTACCAATGTGTACCGTCTACTCTTCTATGATGGCCGACTGCCAAACCAAATGTATGGTGAAGGTAGAATTTCATTAACTTACGAGGAAGTAGTCCTTCAAGCAGTTGATAAGGACCCAAGTTGTTACGTACGTGGAATTGAGGCCAGCACAGGTGTGCCCAAAAGTATAGATCACCGAATATTACAAAAAAAATGAGCTCCACCCTTATCATGTACAGCGAGTACAAACGTTATTACCTCGGGATTATGAACCTCGGGTTTCGTTTTGCCAAACCATGATTCAAAAACACCGAGAAGATCCACAATTCTTAGAAAAATTTTTGTGGTCGGATGAATCAACCTTTAAAAAAAGACGGCTACATGAACCTTCACAATCTACACGAATGGCACGTCGAAAATCCACGATTGATGAGACAAGATAGATCACAGTAGCGTTTCAAAATAAACATGTGGACTGGAATTTTAAACGGAAAAGTCATAGGGCTTTTCGAGTTGCCAGAAGTTTTGAATGCTGAAATTTATTTAGATTTTTTACAAAATCATTTACCCAATTTGCTGGAGGACGTGCCGCTTATTATTTTCAGAGATATGTTCCAACAAGATGGTTGTCCAGCGCATTATAGCCGCTTAGTTCGAGAACACCTTAACGAGGAATATCCGGACAGATGGATAGGGCGGGCTGGTCCAATCTCGTGGCCCGCCCGCTCACCTGATTTAAATTCTCTAGATTTTTTTTACTGGGGAGCAATGAAGGAAAAGGTATATTCCAAGCCGAT
Source organism: Parnassius apollo (assembly GCA_907164705.1). Lineage (NCBI taxonomy): Eukaryota > Metazoa > Arthropoda > Insecta > Lepidoptera > Papilionidae > Parnassius > Parnassius apollo. Next base: position 16,738,384 of record CAJQZP010001037.1, read on the forward strand.
TGAAAATGTAGAAGAGCTTAGACAGAGAATAGCGGAAGCTGTTGAATTTTGTAATAATGGAAGATTCGCCCGCCTGATTTCTCGATCTTTTTTAGAAGATGTCGTGCTTGTATTGCAGCTCAAGGACGGCAATTTGAACATCTTTTGTAAAATAAGTAATAAATTTTATCATAAAAACGAAACTGACTGTCTTAATTTTATAACCATTATTTTATTACTTTAGTTTGCATTTGCGTCTGTGTCTCATTAGCGTCACTATCTATCTCGCTCACACTTTATGGAATGTCTCTCTCTATCTCATTTAAACCACGCTGTGGCCATTAGGAACGCTTTGGTAGCATTAAAATTGTTTTAAATTAAGTTCCAATAAATTGTTAAAAACTGACTTTGTTTAAGAATTTTTTTTATGGCTGATCAATAATATAAAATCATACTAAGAAATAATGGAGTAAGTATTATACCACGTTAGAATCCTTATTAACTTACTAAATTTTAAAGCTACTTGCCAAACTAGCGTAGTACAATTTTTTTCCAGGACGGTCAGTTGAAGTAGTGGGAAAAACTTATTCTGAAAACTGGGTTCGGTATAAAATTACATTTTCTTTCAAGCTGGAGTGATCGGCACAGGGTTTAGGTCAGGTTACAGAAGCACTATTCAGTATAACGTAAGAGAAAAAAAATTGGCAAAAAAGTAAATATTTGTAGCAACAGGAATGAAAAAACTGTCTCATGGTGTATGTACATTTTATCGAAAAAAAAGGAAAATTACTATAATTTCTGAAATACATGACTTAGATTTTTTTTATATTTTTTGGTAACTAGTATGGCCTTGCCTATCAGAAAGTTTCGGCTTGACGTCGACTTCTGGGACAACCTGTATAAGTATCTAATGTATCGCACATTAATGTAACAAGTTTAAAAGAAAGTCTTTTTAAAAACGTCCTGAGTCAATTTAGAATCTTGACTAGGTATTCTCTTATATTTATTTGTTATATTTTATTTACTCGAATATTTAATATCTATTTATTTTATTTTATATATTCGAATATTTATTTATTATATTTTTTTAAAGTTACGCAGTCCTTCGAGGGACTTTTATAATTTCACACTGTGTCAGTCTGTCCTCATGAGTCACAACATCCTCATCATCAACTTCAAGATAATGATTTCTTATATTTACGCGAATACTACACATTTAAATAATACTAGTTTTTACGGGTTTTATCACGTATATTAACTTGTTTATATTCCCAACGCTTCGAGCACTTTACAGCACCCATGGTTTCACGGGGGGGGGGGGGGGGCAGGGGTGCTCGACGTCCCGATGTGATAGTTAACAAATTAAAATTATTAATTATTGTTCCGATCTACACAGTATGAGCTTATCGTATCTTGAAGTCTTGCACATCATAGACTGCAGAACTTTCTCTAGAGGAAGTCTGCAGTCTGTGAACACGTACAGGATCGCCCCCGTCACTACATCAGATTGACCACAAATCCTCGCTAAAGAACACCGATTCCTTCCAAGGATGTTTCGTTAGCTGTGTAGTAGTAGCTTCTATTGAAATCATAAACATCCTAATTCCAATAGAGAAGATGGGTGGGTGCTACCATCTGCTTCATCATCATCATCATTACAGCCCTTCACAAGTCCACTGCTGAACATCGGCCTCCCCCAAGTAATGCCACAAAGCACGGTCCTGAGCCACCTGCATCCATCGACTTCCTGCATGTCTTACCAGGTCGTCACTCCATCTAGTGGTGGGTCCCCTACACTACGCCTACCGGTACGAGGCTGCCACTCGAGAACCTTTCTTCGCCATCGGTTACCGGTTCTTCGAGCTATATGGCCGGCCCATTGCCACTTCAGCTTACTAATCCGTTGGGATATGTCGATCAATCTGGTTTTACTGCGGATATGCTCATTTCTGAGTCTATCACGTAGAGAAACTCCGTGCATAGCCCTCTCCTCGCTGCGCGACTTTTGAGCGTGCTCATACGGCCAGCAGTGAAGGACCACGTCTCAGATCCGTAAGTCATCACTGGCAACACGCACTGGTTGAAGAATCCAGTTTTCAGAGTTTGAGGGATAGCTGACGAGAAGATGTGTCGTAATTTCCCGAACGCTGCCCAGCCGAGTTGAATCCGTCGATTGACCTCTCGGTCGAAGTTGGATTTACCTAGTCGGACTATTTAAAATAACGCCTATACTAATTATTTAGAGGTTTGTATATAGAGAGAATAAACTGTATCTTCTAATATATAAAAATTACTGTTTGTTTGTTCGTATTTTCTGCACTACCATACCGTTCATCTGATTGCGGTAAAACTTTATCAACTTATTGCCTGCACTTACGCGAATTTAATAGACATAGTACTCATAACTTACACTAGGTGGCGCGTATATCGTACTGGCAATTTATTTGAAAGTTATAGATCATTTAATTTGAGCGATTGTATTATCATTCTTGATTAAACAATATAACTATTTCAAATTTAAAACAATATTCCTAAAATTTATTTCTTCCGCGGCAGCAATGTTCCGGGTACCACATCTAGCAAGATATAAAAAATATATATAAACTTTAAATTACATAATTGTCAGTTATTTACAACTTCATTTTCTGAATTTAAATTACAATATTAAAATAGTATAATAAAAAAACACACTACAAACTGAAATTATCATTACGGTCCTACTCCCCGCAGTATAGTGCCAAGAACGCTGGCTGCGTTTCCTCTCTGAATGGCTATACTTAGCCTTTGAGCGAGAAAATAAACAACATCAGCAGCGAAGTTTAGTCACAGATAGTTTTTTTGGAACTTCACCGCACGTGAACCTCAAGACCTGCAGCAAATGGCACAAATATGTACTCATCTCTCAAACACTCATATTTGGACTACTTACACCTTTGATGCCGCCCCTGCTTTAAACGAGATACCTCTGACATGAGAGGCTGCCAAAATGCTTTTTTCGAAGCTTCCTATGGGCTTCCCGAGAAATTGTGCGATTGTATCACTAGTTTTCCTGCTAATCAGAGCATCAAGGTCGTAGTAGACGATGCATGCTCTGATTACAATCCTATTAACGCTGCGCTGGTGTTCCACAAGGCTGCGTGCTAACACCAACGCTGTTTCTTCTGCATATGCAATGATATGTTGTTAACTGGTATTATTAACATTCATTGCTATGCAGACGACAGTACTGGTGATACATTTTACACCGGCCGTGCCAATATTTCTCGGGAAATCGTCGCCGAGTACCGAGACAAATTTGTGTCTGAAGTCGAGTCTTTGCTAAACAAAGTATCGGATCGGGGGCGACTAAATCTAGTCTAATTCAATCCCCAAAAGACACAAGTTTGCGTGTTAACCGCTAAAGAGATCGCCTTTGTTGCATCTCCTCAGTTTAAAAGCACTCCCTTTGCTGCCTCAGCTAGCATCGGAATCGTCGGCGTCGACATGTCGAATAGTGCAGTTTCGTGGTCAATTAGAGGTGAAGGCTAAATTGGCCTCTAAAAAGCTTGGCGTGCTCAGCAGAGCGAGAACTGCCTCGCATTTCATGCCGGCACATCGCTTACAACTTTACAAAGCGCAAGTTCGACCTCACATGAAATACTGTTCTCATGTGAGGCCGAACTTGCGCTTTCATCACTGTGCCAGCTACTTCCACTTGACCGCATCCAGCGCAGAGCGATTCGAACCGTCGACGACCGAGTTCTTTCTGATCGGCTCGATTCAATGGCGCTGCGTAGGGATGTTGCATCCCTTTGAGTTTTCTGTCGTATCTAGCATGGGGAGTGTTCTGAGGAATTGTTCGTATTAGTTCCAGCCGCCAAAATTCACGAATGCACATCGCGTCAAAATTCCCGATACCATTCTCATCATCTGGATCCTTGACGGTCCACCACTAGCCGTTTTACTAGGAGTTTTTTCCTTGTATAACTTCTCTGTGGAATTACTTTTCTGGACCGATACGACTTAGGGACGTTCTAGAAAAGAGCTTACTCCTTTCTACAATGCCGGCAACGCAATGCAATTCCCCTGGCAGTTGTTCATGGGCAGCGGTAGTCACTTACCATCAGGTGAGTCGTATGCTCGTTTACCTCTTCTAAAATAAAGTAGTATTATAATATGTGACGTTACTTTGCAAGACATGACGTCTTTAATCTGTAACGATTTCGTCCGCAATATTAGCAACAATCGACATCGATATACTCGTGTTTACTTTGTTCGTACGTGTTACTCTGTACGTTTATTTATTTTATTACTTTATTATATGTCAAAAAATATAAATAAAATATATATATTCGAACAATGAAGTTTTTTTTATAGAATAAGGGTGACAAACGAGCACACAGTCCACCTGATAGTAAGTGGATGCTGTGGCTCATTGACATCCACATTTAACCTCGATTAAGGATCAAAATGCAGATGCTTTGTCAGCCCTGAGGACTAAGATAGAATGCCTCGATTCCAGTAAAACGGGTCTCCGGTTCTCTGCACTCACCATACGAAACACAGCAGCATTAAGCTGCTATTTGACGCTGGTATTCTGTGAGAGCGTGGTCCTTCCCCGGTGGAGCCGACCTATTCGTGCTACAACCATAATATTGCCGTAGCGCGGCTCTACTTACCTACTTATTTTTAATAAGAATATTTTAATGCTTAATATATAATGTGACATGAAAATATAAATATTAATGATGTGATAGTGCAAATACTAGTAAATGTGTTTTGTTTTCATTCATTTCATTACATCATTTTGTACACCAGAAATGGTTAATGTGTTGTACTATATTTTTTATAACAACTGTAAAACATACACATTATGCAAAATAATCAAATAAATAAATAAAAAGCCCCATTTCTGAGGGCTGTCAAGCGTTGGTATTTAGAATTACAGCTTGGAAATACCAATCCTAGTGACAAATCTCGTGAAGGACGTTCAAAATCACCTTCACTGAAGACAGCATCGTTGCTGTGAGAAAACTAATTCTTGAAGATCGTCATGTGACATATCGCGAGATATGGGCTTTTTTAGACATCTCAAAAACAGCCATTCGGAAGATCTTGTATAAAGCACTTGGTGTGGGAATGCTAGTTTTCCGATGGATCCCGTATTTGCTTTCAGATGATCACACAGAGACCCACGTCAGATGGTGTAATAAAATTCTTCAAAAGTTCAACCGAGAAAAGTCAAATGACGTCGACGACATCATCAGTGGTGACGAATTTTGGATCTGCCTACGATCCCGATTTTAAACAACAATCCGCAATCTGGGTGTTCCGAGACGAGCCCAAGCCGACTAATGTTGTTCGCTCTCGAAGCACTTCAAACAAAATGGTGGCCACGTTCATTGCGAAAATTGGCTATATTGTGACGATTGCACTTGAATAATGTAAAACGATTAATGCAGAGTAGTATACCATAGTTTGTTTACTTGTTAGTTTACGTTTAGTCATCGCCGTACTTCGGAAAACTAACACAAAGCGACGGATCGTCCTACACCATGACAACGCAAGCTCACACAGCGCTGGTCAAACAATTGAGTATTTGAAACAGGAAAACGTAGAAATTCTTGACCATCGTCACTTCCTAACCTTCGTCCTGACCTAAGCCCTAACGATTTCTTTACATTTCCTAAAATTAATAAAAACCTACGTGGTAAAAGGTTCCAGTCCGGTGAAGCAGAAGTAGACGCTTTCAAAACAGCCACATTGAACACCCCACTTTGGGCTGCAATAAATGCGCGGTTCCTAAACCACTTGCTAAGAAAGGGAGGGAACTATGAAAAATATTCCCTCTACATTTAGCAGTAGACTTTTGATTATCAATGAATGATAATTTATCTTGAGAGAGCAGAGAGGAAAACGGGTAATACGTTCATAATCGATTTATTGGTAGTTGTAATATAGCGACTAAAGAGAAAGCAGACCGCGATTATATTTGAATTTCGATAGATTTTAAATTATTTTTTTATTTATTTCAAAATTTTTGTTTTAATTTTTTTGTAAAATTAGGCTTGTACTTCGTTCACATGTTACACTCTATTTTTTCCAGACGGTAAAAAAGGTCATCCAGTATATAGGGTTATTTTATAATAATAAGTAATACAGGCAAAAGGTAAAGAAAAATTAATAAAAAAACTCATACAATCTGTCCTTCTTATCTTTTAAATTCAAAATGCGTGGTAATGCATTATTTTAACTGATATTCACATTCATATGCGCGATGTGCGTGCGCAGGGTCGATCAGTAGGCCAAAAATTTATAGCCCATAAATCACATTCAATTTAGGATAATTTCAAACAAAAGTAGAAGCCCCATTTACTCGTATTTTCAAAAACTGCAATAACGATATTATTTATATATTTGAACTTAAGTTTAAAATTTAGCTACCCTTTGAAAAATAACCCTGTGTATGTTGTGTGTAAAAAAAACCCCGTGATCAGTTGTCAAAGACCACGTAATACAAAATTTTATGCATCACAATAAAAACGTGTCATTTATGTACACATGTATACTAATAAACTTACACCGACTGCTTAACTGCCTGACCAGTGTAGCGGGAATAGGCAAATCTAATAAGTCATGAGTTTCATACTTTGGGCTACTGGTCCATTCGCTATAAGGGTTATTCTGATATATTATGCACATAATACTTTACGTATTCTATCACGCAGAGAAACTCCGAGCACAGCCCTCTCCACAGCTCAATGACCGACTTTAAAAGCTTTATATCAAAAAAGGACCAAGTCTCGGTTCTATAGAAGAAGAATAGGTAGGTATATACATTTTATTTACTAGGACAAAATTTCTGAACAAAGTCAGACCATGAGGCTCAAGTTAAAAAGGCTCTACATAAAAATTGTAATTTTTCGAGATAAAAAAAACACAGTCCTGATGGTAATTGTATGCTGTGGCCCATAGACATCTACATCTATCCTCGATTAAGAAGCGAAATGTGTATGTGTCACTCCTAAGGACTAAAATGGAATGCCTCGTTTCCAGTAAAAAAGGGTCTCCGGTTCTCTACTCTTATACGATGCACAGTAGCATTAAGCTGCTATTTCTCGCTGGTATTCTGTGAGGGTGGGTTTCTTCCCCGGTCTAGTCGATCCAATCTTGCTATAACCATATATCTGCAGCCTAACTGTACAATAAACATAATATAGTTTACATTGTTAGTGTAAACGTAGACGTCATTATTATAACCTAGGTTCATCAGACTTATTACATTGCTGCGTGCTTGCATGTTTATATTAACAAGAATTTGCGCTTGAATCGTTATCGTTTGATCTTAACGATAACTTAGACGCTAAATAATAAAATGCAGGAAAGTTAAAGTAAAACAAAACAATGCGCTGAGGGGTCGGAAATCAATTTTTTCGCCATTAAATGAAAAGCTTTGAAAATCCTGTAGAAAAACGACATAAATCGGTTTCGCTTTCTATTACTATGAATCCCTGTGAGGCGATCGGCAAATAACTTTTCTTAGTGAATTACTAGAGACGGTCGACGCGGTTTCCCCTACAAGGCGCTCCCTCCCTCCGTTTCTCCCTCTGAGTAGAGTGGGCCATTCAGAGACCGTTCGTGAAGCTCTCACGATGCTTACTACTTCAGTTTGGCGGGCTTAGAGTTCGTCGTTAGTCGTGTTCTGTGTTGCCAGTCTCGACATTGCGAGGCGTGTAGCGCTAAAGATCGCGCGATATACTCTGTAACTCCGCGCTAACACAATAAAAATCTACCCCAAAAGTTTGTGTTTATCGTGAACAATGTCAACACAATCAAGCTTTTTAACGTATTTACGATGGCTCACCGTCATAAACATTCTCTTGGTAAGCTTTTAAAGTAATATAATATTTTATAATAAATTGAGAAATAAAGAATATATTCTTGGGAAATAATAATTAAATGTTATCTATATTAACAAAAAAGTCAAGGTAATTTTTTAAAGGTACAATAAGGATGACAAAGGACCACACAGTTCACCTGATTAAAAATCAAAACGCAGATGTTTTGTTATCCCTGAGAACTCAGATGGAATGCCTCGTATCCAGTAAAAGGAGTCTACGGTTCTCTACACTCATCATACGAAATACTGCAATATTGAACTTCTATTTTACGGTGGCATCATGTGAGAACGTGACCCTTTTCCGGTCGAGCCTACCCATTCATACTACAACCATAAAAATATACTTTTATTCAAAATTGTCCTTAACAAAGCTTTATGAAAGTCAAGAAATATACGCCATCGCTTTAACAAGTCTTACGCGAGATTTTTTGAAAAGAAACGGTAAGAAACTCATAAGTAGACTATTTTAAGGAAACTCATCATATCTAATACTAGCATTTTAATCTTCTGTATAATCATCTAATCTATCTATATATCCTTCCTTTATAAGACTGCTTTTTACATGGGCTTTGAATTTAAAAAAGGGCAAACCAATAACACTCCCTGTATTGCTGATTTTTCCTTACATAAATTCTTGTTTTTATCTTGTAATAAATTACATTTACCCAAAAATTAACCTCTAGTACTATAGAGCATCTTAGAGTTTCACATCACACACTTACTTAACAAATACTTGATAATATAAATTAAAAAAAAATACTTCAACGTTTTTATGAATATACTGAAGTACACATTTTTATCGAATTATCTATCCAACTTTTACACACTATAAAACCCATTGCTGATCATAGTCCTCCCTCGTAGATTGCCTCATGGAGGAATTTTGCCATAGTTGCCACGCTTGGCTTGGGTTGGGAACAGCAGTTTTTTTATTATTTTAAGTTGTTATCAGGAAAAGGCTGCTGCTCATCTCCTGATTTGTTACCCTCTGTCGCCTCTTACGACACCCACGGGATGATATGGAGTAGTGGATATTCTAACACCGACACTATACGGATTATCGAATGAGATTGATTAAGAACACACAGTCTATCCGATTTTAAGTCGATACTGCTGCTTTTATTCTGTAATAGCGTGACCCTTCGAGTCAACTCACTCGTGCTGCAGCTTAGCTCTACCATATTAAAATACCTTTAAAGAAAAAAAAATTGTAATTATCCTTATTAATTTTATTTATTTTCTATTTCGTTTTTAGATTTTAGTTCTTAATACTGAAATCTAAAATAGTGTTAACTTTAAATTAAAACAAGTCTCCTTAATTAATTAAAAACATTCTATTAAAACAAAAGACAAGTAAAACAATCCATAAAACACTCAAATGTTTATTTTGATTTTTTATAAGCTTCTATAATATAGTACAACATTTCGATGGCACGGAATGGGAAAGTTGATTTAGGAATTTTCAACTTTTTCAATTCTTGCAATGTTAAGTGGGTTGTTAGACGAGATTTAATCGACATGAGATTTAATTTCCTATAAGAAACAGTAATTTGTTTAGAAACGCAACAAGTAGCTATCGGTAGGTAAATCGGATGCCCTGTCGTTTCAAAGTTTGATTAATGTTGTTTTGAAAGATCTTTCGAATGACAGTGATAGTAATGATTGTCTAGTAAGTTAGAACGATACGTTATGTTTAATATTTATTATCTTTTTAACGAGCTGATAGACGCCGCTATAAACAAACGCGAGTAACGGGACCCCCACATAATAAACACAAAAAAAAAACAAGAAGAGCCAGGATTTACGTGGTAGAGCCATGCTGCAGTTTTAGTGGTATAGTTGTAGCACGAATGGGTCGGCTCGACCGGGGAAGGACCACGCTCTCACAGAATATCAGCGTATAATAATAGCTTAATAATGCTGTGTTTCGTATAGTGAGGGTAGAGAATTGGTGACCCCTTTTACTGGAAACGAGGCATCCATCCATCTTAGTCCTTACGGGTGACAACGCATCTGCATTTTGATCCGTAATCGAGGATAGATGTAGATGTCTATAGGTCACAGCAACCACTTACCATCAGGTGAACTGTGTGCTTGTTTGTCACCCTTTCCTATAAAAAAGTCTATAATTAGCCATATTTTTAAACTGAAGTGACAACCCAAAATAAGGTCACTTAATAGTAAGTGACTCTTGTAGTCCATTGACACCTGCAGCCAACTAATAACAAGGAAGTAAAGTTAAAGTAAAGTTACATCATATATACGTAACACTGCTGGGCACAGGCCTCCCTGTTCTGAGGGGTTTTAAGGCAAGGAAGTGTCCGCCGCGCTACCTCAATGCGTGTTGGCGAACTTCATAATATGTCTTAGAAATATTTTTTTCTTATTCCTCAGACATGCAGGTTTCCTCACGATGTTTTCCATCATCGCCGAACACGTGGTAAATCAGCACTTAAAGTTGCAATTAACAATTTCATTGGTGCCGGCGGGGATCGAACCCGGGTTACTCGCGTTCTGTTATATTTACAGAGAACGTTAACCATCTGATCTACCACGGCTTTTTAACAAAGAAGACTACCGAAGAATAGTTCACAGCCTGTAGGTAATTATACTCGCTCTCTATAGCTAAAACTGCTGTTTTAATTGAAGAGCTTTGGCGGCAGAAATACATGGTACATACCCAGATGGACTCATGGGCTGAAAAACAATCCTTTTCTTTATAGGGTACGGGTGACAGACGAGCACACAGTCCACCTGATGGAAAATGTCTGCTGTGACCCATAGACATCTACATCTATCCTCGATTACGAATTTAATATTATTAAAATTTACATATTGCAGATGCGTTGTCACCCGTGAGGACTAAAATGGAATACCTCGTTTCCGGTTTTCTAACTCACATACAAAACACAGCAGCATTGAGCTGATATTTTACACTGGTATTCTGTGAGTAGTCCTTCCCCGGTTGAGCCGACCCATTCGTGGAGAATAATAAAAAAAAATGTAATAGAATTGACCTTGTAATGTTCTTAATATCTCAGGTATATTGGTTACCTCACGATGTTTTCCTTCGTCACCTAGGACGTGATAAGCTTATAATATTGTAATTAGCAAATTGTCCACGGCTCTACAAATTGTTAAGGTTAACGCAGGCACTGAGCGCTCGTTTTAAATTCCACAGTGCGCGAACAACCCATGTTCGATCTCCGCAGGTACAAATTAAATTGTTAGTTGCAATTTTAAATACTGATTTACCACGCGCTCTATCGCGAGGAAACTTGCATGTCTGAGGAATAAGAAAAAATTTATATTTCAGACATGTGAAGTTCCCCAACAAGCATTGAGGCATTGCGGCGAACACTTCCTTGCCCTAAAATCCTCAGAAATGAGTGGAGGCCTGTGCCCAGCTGTGGGATGTATATAGGCTGTAATTTTAACTTTAACTAACAATATATCCATATTGGCTTTCTCGTGTACAATGAAATTTGAGTCGAACGTGATATAAAGGCTCGTGATAGTTATGAATGGATATTATACAATTACATATACAATTTATTATATATAATTGTATAATATTTATACAATTTATTCAATAGTATTTGGTTTTTAATAAGCCATCGTTTAAATGAGGCTGTGGTTTATTACCGTTAGTTTAAACACTCATAATAAAATTATGCAATAAATAGGTATTAAGAACTCCGTACTCGAGTTGATGTTCGAAAACACTCAGATAACGATCGCATCCGCTAACTGTAAGTGTTGCAACATGGTGCATAGTTGTTGAATGGACGCAACGCCCAGAAGCGGCCACAGTTTAGTTGCCGTCACGCCAAAAGATCGAAACGTCATGTTTATATCGATTCTATCGCCGCAACTTCAAAACATTAATACGCCATGTGAATCGAAGGGCGTAGCTAGTATTTGCTGATCAAAAACCGCTAGCTCGCTACATATCTAGTAATTGACTAGCACCGCTTGGATGCATCCAATTACGAGCTCTAATTCACATGCTTCCTATTCATAATCGTCTTACGGTTTATCGTTCATCAAGAAAATGCTCGAAAATGTATATAAGTATTTGCTAGAAGATCTAAAAATATAAATATGTGGCTAAAATTACTATGTTAATAAAATTACTACGTGATCATAGAAAATACGATTTTTATTAGCTGGCACGCTGCACATCACTCTTGTAACCACAGAAATCTAAATAATATTGCCTTATTATTTAGATTTCTATGCTTGTAACAATATAAAGAATTTAAAAAAATGGGTCTAAAATTACCATGTAAATAAAATTATTAATTAAAGAGATATTTATTATCTGGTATGCTTCACACCACTCCTATCACTATTTAAAAAAATATTAAAAAATATTACATATATTCATTTTCACTAGGAGACTGATGTACAGCCGCGCGTGGGAATCGTCTCCAGCCATGCAATTAGGGTATGCAGGGTGCGGAGGGTGCTCGTTTACTAACTGTATACACTGTTTTTATTACGATCTTCCTTGACTGTGCAAGGAACGCGGTATTTATATCAGCGGTATTTACAATCAAAGTACAGATGCACTAAATAGTTTTACTCGAAAGTAACAAGCAGGAAACATACTAGGTTATTGTAAGCTTATTGTTAGTAATCGCGAGCGATTATTTATTAATTTAAATAAAATTCAAGTTCCTGTTTGTAATATTAAATAAACTGCCTTATATTGAACTGAGAAGACTATTTACATGCCAATTAAAATATGAATAACCATTTTTTTAATTATATGTCTGTCTAACCTGGAGTGGCTGAAAGGATTGTAATGAAACTTCACGAACAGGTGGTATTGTCAGGAGTGATCTAGGCCATATTTTACCCCAAAAACTAGGGAGATTTTTTTTAAAAAACGAAAAATGTGTTATAGTTTGTAAATATAACAGAACGTGAGTAACTCGGGTTCGATCCCCGCCGGCACCAATGAAATTTTATTTTCTGATTTACCACTTGCTCGGCTGTGAAGTAAAACATCGTGAGGAAACGTGCATGTCTGAAGAATAGGAAAAAAATATTTCTAAGACATGTAAAGTTCGCCAACACGCATTGGGGCAGCGCGGCGGACACATCCTTGCCCTTAAACCCTCTCAGAAATGAGGAGAGGCCTGTGCCCAGCAGTGGGACGTATATAGGCTGTAACTTTACTCTTTACTTTACTTTTGTGATTACCTCAAATCTAAATAACGGCACATTAATCGACCTTACCCAGGCGAAGCTGGGGCGTCTCGTTAGCTTTTAATTTAAAAATATACGACTTGCAGTGAATAGATTCGTTTATTTGATTGCTCAGGACACGTTGCTGCATCAGAAATTCGCGAAATTTTCTCTACGGAGATTTTCCCTGTGTTTTCAAATTTACGATGTATATATAATCCTAAAGCTTTCAAAAGTAATAAACATAAAATAAATATGTCTTAAAGAAAGAGTGAATACTGTGAAGTCATCTTTGCCGCCGAGAATGAAGAAAAGCTTCACAGCTTTCTTCTCGCAAATCTTTAAGAAAATATATTACGTTATTTGTTTATTCATAAAAACTAATTCATTTTATTAATATAGCTGCAAAATATTGTTTACTACCGCCACATATCAAAGCGTATATCAAATGTATTTTAATTCTTAAACGCTCCTTTCCATTCATAAATTTAATTTTTTCTTTGTTTACTTTCTTACACTTGGTCGAAACGCTTGTCTCATTGGATATTAATTGGGACATGATACTATAAAGGCAGATCTAAATTCCACAGTAAACAGGCGAAATGATTACCATTTCGATAACAACATAACAGAAATTGTTAATAAACCTTTTGAAGTGCTGATTTACCACGTGCTCGATATGGGGAGAAAATACCTAAAGGAAATTTACATGTCTGACAAATTATATAAAATTTTTCAAGTAATCTAGGACATGTAGTCGCCAGCTCGTAGCAAAAGTAGAGTAAGCTCTGTTTTATTGATTCTATTCCCTTCTATGTAATGGGAAGAGGTATATTCTATGGAGAGGAATGCTTATAGATTGTTACTTCGCACTTTAATTTTACAAAAACAACTAGGTACGAATTAATCGATCGATCTAGTAAAATAAAAATGTACACATGGAATCAATTGACTTGGTTTCATAACGTAATTTTAGACGAAGCGAACGACGAATTTCCAAACGAACAAATAAGCAGCTATTTCTTTGAAATAATAATTTTATATGTACTTGGTAGAGCCATGCTGTAGGTCTATTATGGTTGTAGCACGAATAGCTCGATTCGACCGGGGTAGGACCAAGCTATCACAGTATACCAGTGTAAAGTAGAGTTCAAATAACCGGAGGCCCTTTTTACTGGAAATGAGGCATTCCATCTTAGTCCTCAGGGGTGACAACGCATCTGCATTTTGATTTTTAGTCGAAGATAAATGTAGATGTCTATGGGCCACAGCATTCACTTACCATCAGGTGGACTGTGTGCTCGTTTGTCACCCTTATTCTATTAAAAAATTTAAGAGTTTTAACCAATTTACGATCGTAATGTAAGATATGTAGGTATATCGCCAGCGCTCGTTCAATCTTTAACGATACTCGGGCTAGAATCGTTTCTAATTGCCAATATTGTTTCAATATAATTTAGTAAAGAAAAGAGCAATATATATTTTAGAACATAATTTTTTTCTAGTTAGAAATTTGCAGACTACAATGTGAATATAAGGAGTTTACCATTTGCTTAAAGTAGTATTTAACATTTATCATCTATATTTATGGACTATTGAACAATAAGACATCTCAAGTTATTTTGTTTTTGTTCTTGTTTTTCAGTATGAATCTCGGGTTATGCCACTTTTGGAACTAGTACTTTCCACTTTTACTGGTTTTGACGGTTTCGTGGCACTGAGGGATGCGGGCTCGAATCCCGCACGGAACAAGTATTTGTATGGCCTACAAATAATTTTTCAGGCCTGGATGCTACTTTAACGATACTGGGGAAAAGTTTAAAAAAAAGAAAAAAAATCACTGATGAAATTTTCTCTTGGTTCATATCTATCATATGACGATGATGACATCGACAACAAGCAGTATCAGTATCGTTTCGAGTAGTAGAGAGCCTTTAAGATCGTGTGGAAAAAGAAGAAGACTCTCGGAAGTTTCCAGAAGGATCCTCACGAGTTTTACGACAATAAGTTAGGAGTGAAAAAGATGATTGTATCTAGTCACCTTTTCCACTCGTAGCTTATTGTTAGCCTCGTATAAAAAACCGAGGGGCTTAGCTTGAGGTCTTTGCTAATAAGACAAAAAAATGTCAAACATACACACCTAAGATATGGCGAACGTCTTCGGCTATAAGTTTACAATTGTTCGGCGCTTACTAACTCTGAGTTCTATATAGATTGTCATCCTAACTTGTATAAATAAACGCCAACCGAACCTGAATGCTATGTCCTGTTAAATGAGAGACTAAGTATTTAATTCAGTTCTGCTATAATTTTAATTTATATTGAATGAGCTAAACAACACTAACACCTTCATTCCCATCCAACTTTTTGAAGCGTTCAAAGTCTTTAATCGGAACCCGTTAATTATTGTTTCACACACGTGTTAAGAGTTGAAATAAACTGATATGTTATGTACAATTATTGTTCTCATTAATGCTTTCTAAGAAATTCTTGGTATACGTTTTAAGTTTTTGAGTTCGAATTTCAGCTTGAATTGAGGGAAGTCAATAACTATTGGTTTACGAGTCTGAGTGTTATATGATCGGATTGTCACTATTGACACTGATAATGACATTCTAGTGTACCTTCGATTAATAGTATTTCATCATAGATGTTTACGTGAATGGACTTCTGCTAGACGTGATCTCCTTTAATGAGAGAAATTTGCAGTAACCCCTACCGCCTGGTAAGCGGTCTTGCGATCGAAGTCTTAGGCTTCTTATACCTTCAACGTAGCTTTCTGTTAGTGGTTTGGTTTCTGCCAAGCATGAATCGAACCATTTAAAAAGGTCTTATTTCTATTAAAAGATTGCCAATGTAATAAATATCGAAAAGTTTGTATTCTTATTTAAAAAAAAAACTGAACTAATAAATATAAGTGGGTCACCGTGCGTTTTAAATAATGATAAAACTAATATTACAGATCCTAAAAATTTATTTGAAAATGTTGTGTTTTTTTTTAAAGAATAATGGTGACAAACGAGCACACAGTCCACCTGATGGTAAGCGGATGCTGTGGCCCATAGACATCTACATTTATCCTCGATTAAGAATCAAAACACAGATGCGTTGTTACCCCTGAGGACTAAGATGGAATACCTCGTTTCCAGTAAAAAATGGTATCCGGATCTCTACACTCACCATACGAAACACAGCAGTATTAAGCTGCTATTTTACGCTGGTATTCTGTGAGAGCGTGGTCCTTCCCCGGTCGAGCCAACGCATTCGTGCTACAACCATAGTAGCGTGGCTCTGCGACCTAATCTGAAAGGCTGAAAGTCTGTCGTACCAAGTCTGAAAAGCACCAGAAATAGCAACACTGGCCACCCGAATATTTGTAATAGAAGTCTAGGTAGGACTAGGACACATCATTTTAATTTATTACGCGGATATAAGCAAATACATTTTAAAGATTTTTACTATAATAGATAACAATTATAGATAATTAAACGCCTAATTTCTGTCTGAAACTAATAGATTTTATTGTAACTTCTCAGAATATTATTTGTATAAGTTATAGTTTTAACTGTAAATTATATTTAAAATACCCAAAAAATTACCATTATTAAACGTTCATTTATTTACCCAATAATTTTCCATATGACAGTGAAAAGTGAATAAAAGTTCAAATTTGCTGTTAGGATACACTATTTGTCAAATGCTTGTCAGTTCTATCACTAAGACCGCTGCGTTAATAAAAAATAAATTTACTTCATTATTTAGAAAGGAAAATGAAAAGACTGGCTCTATCAATACAGCGGACGACCGGTATCCGACAAACATTTTGCAGGGCAGTGTCAGACTATCGAATTTGTCGGATTATAGACTACTGCCTAAGACTCCCTATAGTCCGGAATTTTTTACAAAAGAGTACCTCGTAATTCGACGAATTACATAACGAAGTATGATTTGTACTCTGAAGTACAAATCATACTTCACTATGTATGTCAAATTTAGTAAATTAACATAGAACTTACAAAAAATATGCAATAACTTTACATTAGGAAATAATTGTGTACAAACAAATGTACGTATGTACTATAATAATCTAAAATTATGAATCAATCAATTTAAGAGCGTTATCAGGAAGCAATAACGTTTTTTGAGGAAAATTATGATCTTTCAACCATTTTCGGAATAAAAATTTTCAATCAAAATCAAAACACGCGCGTCGAGCTTAATAGAAGTGGTGCGTACATGTTATAACTTGTTCAATCATGCATTAGCGAAGATTGTCAAAAAAATATTCAAAAATAAATAATAGACAATGTCGGATTACAAGGGGTGCCGGATTAGACAGTGACCGGAATACTGGGGGTTCACTGTACTAAGATTGAGATCTATAGACCGTACTTTGACTTTGCTCAGACTTTATTTTCGAGCTAAGACAATGTCGGTATTTGTAGAGCTAACTTCGAAGTCGTAATGAGTGTGCGCTTAGCACAGCCTAAGTCAATGAAATCAACGACTTAAGACTACTAGTAGCATTAATGTTAACTTAAAAATGATAAAACACTCTCTCATTCTTACATAGTAGAATTTAGAACGTGCGTGCGACCTTACACGAATGCGACATTCCTATTTTACATATTACTCAAATATTTCTATTTAATAAAGTAAAATCACAACTAATATACTTCCCATTGCTAGAAACAAGCTTCCTTTAAATTCCGTACTTTCATGCTCCCTTGCATGTTTGCGGACTACACATTCCTCAAATTACATATTTAATTCTCCAGACAAGTAGGTTTTCTCTCGATGTTTTTCTTCGCCGACGAGGACGTGAAAAATCAGCAATATAAATTGCAATTTTGTGCCGCCGGGAATCGAACTCGGTTTCTTCGATGAAATTTACGGTATATTATATGTATAAATGTGTATAAATAAGTCTGCCCTTTGTTACCCTTAAAGGTTAACAAAATTAAGATTATAAATAAACAACGGATAATAGTTATGTATGAATGAATGAATTAAATATTTCTACATTCCACAAACAGTAAAAAGTATTTAATAATTACTTAATTTTTTTTTAGTTTTAGAAGTCAGTTTTACTTTTTATTAAAGTTTAACTACCTTAACCTTTTGAGTAGTCTATCACAAGTTCAAAATTAAAACTAGAATGTCGTTTGAATAGGTACCTACAAATCTTCATCCCCTATTTTTTACCCTCAGGGAAGGATTTTTTCCGTTGGTTGTCAGATCCTCAAAATATATAACCGCTGCAACCTCAGCCTATTGATCCTTTTAGCTTTGCCGGTATATTCACGCCTAAATAAGTACAATAATCTATAATGTTTAAGGATAAACACTTAGACAAAATTTCTGTACATTTCAATTAAGTTCACACAAAATTTTTATGCTACATTTTAGTGCATAATTAAACGTTTATGACTAAAATAATAATATATGTTGTATGTAATGTAAATGTATTGGAATTTTATTAATAAATTAATAAATAATATCTATATAATAAATAATAACCTCATCGAATCAGCCACAGACTATGCAACGGAAACAGGAAACAATCTGGAAATAAAAGCGTGACAATTATATTTTCTCTTTGATTTTTATTCATTATTTTTGACGTAAGTCCTTTCACAAGCGCTAAATTATGTAAGAAGACGTCATAGATGGTATAATATACCTATATGTAGGCGTCTTGTGAATGAGCCTGATCGCATTTACCGTTGCATGCGTCATACCAAAGCCCCCGCTCGCCCGGTCGCTGAGCCTACGACCCTGTTCGCCCTATCGATCTATGGGCATAGAACCTAGTACTGCCGTATACAGAACTGTTAAGATTTATATCAACGTCTATCGAAATGTATGAGGCAATAAATTTTTCTGATATGAGATCTACTATAAAATCTTTTTATAGTTCCAAATAATTTTTTTAACTTCTTAATTTAAATAATAATATTTTGATACTGACTCAATAAAACCCATTGTATTTGCTTCCATTTTGGTATTTATGTCGAAAATATTGTGTTTTTAGCTGACTTCCAAAAATGGAGAAGTTCATAATTCGACTGCTCTTTTCTTGTATGTGTATTACGCGATATATTCGTCAATTCTAAACCGATTGTTGAATATTTATCGTAATTATGTTAATTTCACCCATGAACAACCTGTTATAATGTCGCTTTGCAAGGCACAAGTTTTTCTGCAGTCACATTTTTGATTGGGGTGGAATTGACTAAAGCTCTCTACCTTATCTGTCTAGTTAATTTAAATCTGTTATTTTATTATTGCAATTTTTTTATTTAAAATACATACATAGCACTCATGCAACAAAACACTCCTGAAGCTTTTTTTATAAATCAGATGTGATATATACGATATCACAGGTCACCCGATGTTATGTGATTAGTGCAAACCGTGGACACCTGTAGTCAACTCCAAACATATAAAATCGTATTGTCACTTCTTAGGCATAACATGAAATATCTCGCAGCCTGTAATGATCCATGGATACAATAGACAGTACAATAGAATATACAGTGAGCTCTATGGAACATCTCAGCTTATGAGTATAAAGATACGTCTTATAAGTTTCGATAAGAATGGAGCATAATTTTCATCGAGCTAGTGAGACGACCTTTAGAGGTGTAACTTTAGACTTTGCACTCACAGTTTTTACATAATGACTGCACTGGTCACCGTTAGGTACCAAGAATCGCAAGCATACGACACCACAGAAGGTTCGTTCACTAGCGTCTGCGATTCCAATAATGAAAAAGAACAATATGAGATAACATCCAGATGTCGCGGAAAGTGTAAATTTTAATGGCAACTCTGTGAATTGAGTAGCAGCATCGAATGTTTCTTCTGTCGATATGAGGGAACTTACTATAACATAAACATAAATGTTTCTCTATACCCTTTAGATAGGAACACAGCATAGTAAGCACTGCTATTTGCCTATAGAAATATGCCCCTACTCAGACCTACCCACCTTCTAAAATTAAAAAAAGTCAGTTTCTAAATTAAATTTTACGATATATTTTTTAAGCGTGTGACTGCTGTGACAGCTACGATTGACATGGCGTCTAATAAAATATGTGACTCGCCGTAATTGAGCACTTGTTAATCTAGTGTTTTAATCGCAATATATAGTTTTTGTTTGAGTTCCGACGCTTTAATTAAATTAGCGCTGTGACAGCTGATGTCAGCGAAGATAGTAGACGTCAGACAAAAAGTTGGCACAACCATGCCACGGGCCTTATCCGCCTGATCTGACGCACGACCTCCTTACCCCCTATCAAGCAATATAATAATCAGGATAGCTGTAATTAATCAGCACAGTTATTTCTGACACAAAAGAATTATACGCGAAAACATAACGGTAAGCTTCATCTATACTTAACGATGTAAGCACTCCGTTATCGATATTAAACTATCGAAGAGAAAATGTTTTGAAATACCAAAGGATGGGTAAGACAAAGTTGTATCATTGTCTTGTCTTAATAAAAACAAAAGATTGCGGTGTCTTTTGTTCCACATCCTGTGGGGAGTACGCATCGTGACTCCCTATTACCTACTACTTTTGATGTAGCATTCTACTTTAGTTTGTGTTGTGTGATTGTGTGATGTTATACATTGTCGCATTGTTGTGAGGTATATAAATATTTTTATTGACCAAGCATACATAATGTAAGTACGTGAGAGGTAATATGGTTACCTTAAACTTTAAAGCCCTATAAAACCAAAACTTGGAGGAGGACAGAGACAAAAACATAAAGTCGTATACTATAAACTAATATATTTAAAAAAAAATAGCAAACAAGAAACAAGCTTTGCCAATTATTAAGAAAATTTCCAAAAATCAACTTAAAACCAGCTAACTCCACTACACAATACTAAAATCGAACAAAATATTTACTATAATATCAACTGTCAACATGGCGAAGGTAAAGCAGCGCCCTTTTGACCCTTTATTATTTAATTGACTGATGAAGAACTATCGTATCACAGAGCCATCCATGCAGACAAGGCTGTAGTTTCTTAAGTTATAAGAAAATGACGATAATGATATGGATAACCATATTACTAGCACGTTCTATATTTTCTTATAGACTAACAAACAATCGAACTATGTTGTGTTGACACAAATCGAATTTTCCCTATTTCGATTTCAGATTTCAATGTTGTTTGCGATATGAGGTGGTCCGTTATGCCCATGGCGAGGGTGGCGCCCACCCCCGCTATATAAATCACTGTCCGAATTGCACACCGCGCTTGTATAAGTTGACAAATAATCCGAATGGTTGAACACGCGCATCTCGAACGACTATTGTTGTATACCCTTCATGAATCGAAAATTAATTATACGAACAAATTCTATAACATGACTTTACGTAATATTTATCGAAAATATTCGAGCATTTGAATAAGAAAGATGTGTTACTTTAAATTAACCATTATTTAAAGTTACACAGCTTTATATTTATTCAAATGCTCGAATATTTTCGATAAATATTACGTAGTCATGTTGTTTTCTTTATAATTCAAGTATTAGTCAAATTGTATTGTAATTATAGTAATTGTATAGTTCAATTTCAAATTAGACCATAATTATGTGGTACTATCTGGTATACAGTACGCGAGCAAACCGGGTTCGATCCCCGCTGGTACCAATGAAATTGTTAATTGCAATTTTAAGTGCTAATTTACCACGTGTTCGGCGGTGAAGGAAAACATCGTGAGGAAACCTGCATATCTGAGAAATAAGAAAAAAAATTTCGAAGACTTGTGAAGTCCGCCAACACGCATCGGGGCAGCGCGGTGGACACTTCCTTGCCCTAATACCCTCTCAGAAATGAGAGGAGGCCTGTGCCCAGCAGTGGGACGTATATAGGCTGTAACTTTACTTTTTTTACTTTATGTGGTACTAGTGATCCGCCCCGGCTTCGCACGGGTGATTTCTGGATCTCAATAAGAGCGCCATCTACCGGGTCCAATTGTGAATCGGTTTAGATTTAGGGATCTACTCAAACGCACACAAAAAAAATTTCATCAAAATTGTTTGAGCTGTTTTCGAGTTTCAGTGAAACTAACAGACAGCAGTTCGTCGCTGAAACCGCAAAGGGGGCGAACCTCAATTTTTTGAATATTATTGGAGAGCAAGAAAACATTTATTATTACCCGATTACTAGTAAAAAGCTAGCTTTTTTCATCAGAAAATTAATCGTATTTGTAATTTTACATTAAATCTAATATTTTTAATATTTTGATGAAAAAAAAGCTAGTTATCGGGGAAAACTAAATGTTTTCTTGTAATTTGAAAACAATGTGGTTTACCGCTTTGCGGCGTCAGTGACGAACGGTAAATAGAGATAATTTTTTTTTAAATCTTGTCTAAAGGACTTAAAATAAATGAACTGTCAGTTAAAAATAGAAATAAAAAATAAATCTGAAAAACATGAGAAGAAACAAAAAAGACTATCGTGTTTATCTGACTTGTCACCTGGTGTTCTTTAATCAAAATAATTAGGAGAGTATCAAAATAATGTGTGTACAAAGCTTGCATCTTGTCATTGTTAATTTACATTTTTATTGGGTGTTTGAAGTTCATTTACGTAATATTTACGTTAGATTTCGGGTAGCGTTGTGGCTTAGTGCGGGTTCGAATCCCTTACCTACCGATTTGTATGGCCTACAATTAAGATATATGGGTAATATGGTCATCTTAAGCTTTGCCACCCAATAATACCAACACTAGGAGGAGAATAGAGACAAAACAGAAAGTCGTATACTAAACAGAAAGTCGTATATTATAAATTACATACTGATGAAACTTAAATAATATTTTGATCTTATTGACAGAATAGAAAAAACTGAACTGATTATTTGTATAAAAAATCATGAGTGCAATTAGTTTTATTAAAATTTTCGGATTTTTAAAAATTACTAAAAAAAGAGCTTGAAATAATAGATTTTCTCACAAAAGAAGGGAATTTGAAAAAAATGAGAAAAGCTAGCCCAGAGACGGGACGCGAACCACGGAACTCCGACATCACGCTCGACCGACATCCCATCTGAGCTATAACGATGGTTAATAATATGTCGAAATTTACCTTCTTATATTGTAGCAGTTTTTTTTATTGCCTGAAAACACGGACAAAAGGACATTTTCTAAAAATAAATCCTAGCTAGATCGATTACTGCCCCGAAACTCCCTGGACACTACATTTTATGAAAATCGTTGGAGCCGTTTCCGAGATTCCGATATATACAAGAATTGCTTGTTTAAAGTTATAGGATATATTAAGAAAAAATATCAAACAAGCGTTGGCAATAATTATGAACACTTTGAAAAATCAATTTCAACTGAAATATTTACTATAATATCAACTGTCAAAATGGCGTCGGTAAAGCAGCGACCTTTTGACCCTGTACTATTTGATTGACTGATGAAAAGCTATAGTATCACAAAGCTATAGTCTGTTTAAACAAGGCTGTAGTTTTTGAGTTGTAAGAAAGTGACCATATTAACCGGATGACCATATTACCCTCACGTACTATAATTATTGTTATAGCTCTGGATGTTTGCTCATGAGTAACTTATGTTTGTAAAACGCTGCCACACTACAGGAAAAATTCCTAGTGTGGTGTTAACTTTTTTATAATATGATATGCTTGTTGCTCCTATTCTAAAACTAATGAGTTTATATAATTATTATAAAAATCATAACACAGCTTAATTGTAGTCCTTATTAGATTTCAATGATCCCTATATAATTTATAGCCAGAACAAGCGTTAATTTTCTGTGTAAACTAAGTTTATATCGAGTATATTTTATTAGAGCATAACATAAAGCACACGAAGATCGTAATATAGAGGTATTACGGTAATACCCAATTACAGACTCTGCTCCATATCGGCACATGGATCAACGAAAGAAGATTAGTTTCCGCCATAACCACGTAGGGGTGCGATCTCTGTAGGCGAGTATTGAAACGAATTTGCTATTGACGGGAGAATATTTCGGAGAATTGAAAATGGTATAGTCGCAACTCTTACATTTATTTATTGTAATCATGAGCTCAGACGCATATCTGTCATGTTGCATTGAACGGTACGTCGCAAAGTGATAATACTTTATCCGTTGTGTCGATAGCGGTACAGATAATCTCCTTTAACAAGCTTGCTAAATGTCATGAATCTTGATTGTTGGTAATAATAACTTATTAAATAATACAGGCCATTCGTTTTAATTAAACACGTCACTTTATACATAATAAAACATCGTTTTAATTTATAATTTTTTATTTAATTATCAAACCTGATTAAATCTTAAGTATTATAACAGTTATGTGTAACTTAATCGATGCTTGAGCTTTTGAAATTTCGTTAATCAATTACTGTTTGAGAACATTAGTCTTCTTCATTAAGAGTATTGCTGGATTTTTGCTGGATTGCTGGCCCATTTTGTAGAGATGTTTTGCCATAATGGCCACGTTTGGTAGGTGGGTTGGAGATTGCAACATCGGTCCCCTTGCACCTTTGAAGCTGCTTCCCGTCGGCAGTCTGGTTACTTTAGATTTAGATAGGGTAGTCTAACAATAATATGATCTTTTTACTACTATCTTTTTGTATATATATGAGGTTCACCTGATGGTAAGCGGATGTTATGGCCCATATACACCAAAATACACAGCAATCAAAGTCCTTGATTAAAAACCAAAGTACATTAGGTACCACAACCGATAACGAAAAAGTTACCAATCAAAAGGGTCTTCAGTTTTCGTTTCTCAATTACACCATACGAAACACAGCAGCATTGTGTTGCTAATTCTTCTTTTTTTATAGAAGTGGTGACAAACGAGCATACGGTTCACCTGATGTTAAGTGACTACAGCAGTCCATGAATTCACGCTGGGTTTATGCGCGAAATTTATTCTTCTGCTGTCAAACTGTCATATTCAAACTGTTATCATAATATGCTGCAGCGTAGATCTACCACAGATATAATTAAAAAAGTAATTTATGAATATTAAATATGTTTTTAAAACTATTGATTAACTTAACCAAACTATTGGGTGGAACAGTTTTTCACCATTTTCCTTCGCATTTTCCTAGCACAGGCTTTCGACTGCAACTGCGATTGTGTTTAATCTAAATTTCATATTAATCCACAATTGTTTATTTTATTGCAATGAGAAGAAGAATTATAATGGCAGTGTAAGAATATCCACTAACCCATATCATCCCGTGTGTCTCGTAAGAAGCGATAGAGGTAAACTAAAACTGGAAATAGGCATCAGTATCTTTTTGATAACTCAAACTTATAAAAACCTGCGAAAAAGACGAAAAACTTTATTAAAAGGTTATGTTATAAAAATAGTTCCTGCAAAATTGTAAAATATTATTTTTTAAACCACATTTCTCCGCATTTATTTAATCTACTTATTGCAAATTCTGTTATACCTATCGTATTGAATATTAGTTTATTGCCTTTACAATATTGCCATCTCCCCCGAGTACCGTGCCCCAACCTCCGTCTAGACTAAAGCAACCTGTCAACTTATTTTAAATTTTCGCAAATAAAGAACTCCTTTATAAAAAGGACCTTGTCACTGTTAGCTTTTATTTCCAATTTTTAACTGAGCTTTCGATGTTTATACCACTTAATCTTGATAAATGAGTCAGTGCACTAAGCGACATGAGCATGACACTTTTTCGTATAACATTAACACGATCTTTATATCTAGTTGCAATATTTTTAGCCAATAAGTATGTAATTATGAAATATATATGTTATATTTTATATATATTATCACTTGACTGAATAGAATTAAAAAATTGAAACAATTGAACTACTTAATTCTAACAACCGTAATTTTTAATTTGTTTATGTTGTAATGTAACCTATTTACTTTTATCTGATAATTGAAAATTAGCCCTAAATATTAAACATGAACCTAGAAAAAAGGGCGGACAGAGTTTCGCTAAGAAACAATTGACGCACCGTGCACCGCAAATTGTTTTAAGAGACGGCGTTCGCCCTTTCTTCTAGGTCCATGACTCGTACCTACATATTGACAAATAAATTTAAATTATGATTCTGCAATTTACCATTTTTTATATTTTTGTATTCTTTATTTTTTATATTCTCTTTTATCAGGCCGTAATATTCCATTGCATGGGTTTCTACTATAGTAGATTTTAGTAGCGTAATATGGATTGGATTGCTGCCGCCCGGCCGAAAATAGCGATCCTCCCCTTCATTTTTCGAGAATCCTAAAAAATATATTATGAATAAAACACTATAATGTATGTTTTGCACTTCTCTCTAGTTAGTAATTTACTTATTTCTCGTTAGTAGTAGTTATTGCATTTTCGTGTGAATGTGTAAAATGAAAAATATATTTGTTTCTCCAGCGCAAATGCATAGATCTATTAACAAACGTAATAGAAAAAAGACTATTGTAATGTTTTTGCAGGAGGCTGGAGCCTAAACTAGGATATCCGCGTAGTTCACTAAGCCAGGTGTGCAAATTTTTTGTATTTTCAGAACTTTCAATGCTACAAAGTATTCAGCAACAACTAATTTTCAAGTATTTATTTTTAATTTTTACTGACAGTATTTAAAAAGTTGAGGTCAAGAGCTAACGTTCGTTTCAAATATGCCTCCACCTAAATCGAACGCTCGGGGCCACACAACCACACATAAGGAATGACACAAAACACGGTTGTCACTCCTCCCAGTGGGGGCCGCTCTACGTTCTATTGACAGGTACGAGTCTGCCACTTGTGAACCTTTCTTGCGCATCGGAATTTTTTAGTGGGAGGGAACGTTTTTTAACGTAGTAGAGTCGCGTTACGGTTATATTATTGTTGCAGCACGTATATCAGTCAGCTCATCCGAAGTAGAAACATGCTATTACAGAATACCAGCGTAAAATAGCTGCTTAATGTTGTGTAATGTACTGGATACGAGGCGTTCCATCTAAGTCCTCAGGGGTGACAACGCATCTGCATTTTTAATTTCTTCATTGAAGATAAATGTAGTGTAGTCTCAGTGTGGTGGATCACAGTACCCACTTACCATCAGGTCGACTGTGGTCTTGTTTGTCACCCTTATTACACATAAAACAAAAAATTAAAGGTGGTTCTTTTCCTCGATGCTATAATACCATCGCGATAGTTGGAAAACGCTGTCTAGAGTAATAATTTTTCAGCGAGATGCAAAATTTCTAAGTTTGAAAAAAAAATTGCGTAAGAAGCTTGAAAATTGATTTTTAAATTGAAATCGTGAAACTGTAACTGCACTACATAACGGTTCAACTCTGACATACAATACACAGAGGTTAACACCAAATTCGCGAACAATGATATTGTGAAGATCATAAAGCTGTAGGCACAGTGAATTGTGTATAGAAAGAATTGATGTACTTTTTACGATACTCGTATTATATTTTTGAAACGACTAAACCTGACCTGGCTTAGCGGTCGGACCACTTGGGACCCAGATTCGAATCAAAGCCGAAACCAATTACAAGTTATGTCAACGTCATGTCTTATGCAATTATATGTTTTTGTCACAAAGATCGCACGTAGAAAAGTCGAAATCTTTCAATATAATTTTATTATTATTTTTACACTTTTAATGTGTATATGATTTGGTAGGCCCTAAAATAAAACTCTATATATGTTTTTAAATGAAATGATACAATTTTAATCATAGGCCGAAGGATACCTGCAATCAGCTTCAAACATAACTAGATACGTTGTTAGCCCTGGACACTAAGACAGAATGACCTGTTACTATACTTAATTTCCTATTTTTCAAACCAGAACGCAAAAATTATCGCACTCCTGCCGCCATGATATTGGAAGACGGTGGTAGTGGTACTAACCCAAACGGACTCGTTCCCTGTAAAGGAGATTTAGTACTTCACTTTTGAACACTTCTAGTATAAGACCAGTTAACCAAGGAAGCTGCTTTATATAAAAAAACTGCTCCTGACTACGACAAATGTCCCATTTCATATATAAAGCGACAGATCCAGTTCGTAGCGTAGCAGCGTAGAAAAATGGAACAAACGTTATACGTTAGGCAATACCGCCTCGGTAACAAAGTTATTTATAGCAGATGCAGACCTAGCATACAGATTATTGCAAAAGGTAAACCTTAGCCCTATATCATTCAAGTATTTACTGAGTATGGTGGGTTTGCAAGCTACCTCAACCGATTTAAGTGTAAAGACTCAGCAGAAAGTATTTGTGACTCTGAAAAGGAAGAAACTGTAGAACATTTATTATAAGTGTCCAAAAATATTGAAAAAAGATTGAAATTAGAAGAGGGTACAAATATTAAACTCAAAGTGAAAAATATATGTGTATTATTAGAACGTAAAATGCATAGAAATAAGTTCATAGAATATTGTATAGATAAAAGAAGCAATAAATAGAAATAAGACTAGGTAATATCGTAGAAAAAAAAAAAAAAAAAAAAAAAAAAAAATATATATATATATTCAGAATATATTAAAAAAATAAAGATGTTTAAATAAAGGATAAATAGAAAAATACAAAAATAAATATCTAATTAAGCAAAATTGTAGCACTTAAACTCTAAAATTAAAAGCAAATCATACAAAAATACACATACAAAAATAAAAATAAACATAAACACATAAATTGTAAAAATTCTTACGATTTTCCCCATCTGACAGAGCACAGGCTGCAAAAAACTGTCTTCGAAGCCCGTACATAGTTGAGGAAAATCTCCGACCTGTGTTAGAGGACATCTTAGCGGCGAACACATTATAAAAAAACATTTCTAGTATTACATTCCATTATAACATGTCACAAAAATATTATTAATTATAATTAGCAACTATAAGTGTAACAAAATTTAACATAAGATCTAAAATATAAATTACAATTCTAAGTGCTGGTGGACCTGTATGTTTGAAAAATTCACTCCATTTGAAGTCTACCATCACGTATTAGAAAAGCTTGGCTCGCGGACCCTTCCTGGGGTGCAGCAGTGGGACGCATATTTACTTTATTGAACGTGATTTCTATGTATTAAATGTATATTATACGTGGAAGATCCAAGCTGCAACTGTATATTGGTTGGGTCGACGGTTGACTCGACCGGGGAAGGACCACTCTCACAAAATACCAGCTACAGCAAGTGAAAGCACTTGCTGTCAAGAAGTGTGTGCTCGTTTTTTGCCCTTATTGTATAAAAAAATATGAAAACAAAATAAAACATGTTACCAAGCACGAACGTAATTCATTCCATCCATATATCTATTACAGGCTTTAAAAGTCCACTGCTGAACATATACTACCCCCATAGATTGTCTGAGGGGGGGGGATTTCGCTTTAGTTGGCAAGTTTCGCGAGCGGATTGTCGTCATAAACGTAATGGAATTTTGTAATAAAGTTTTCTCCAATTTCCAGACATCTGTTTAAACAGAAATTTTGCAAACGTAATAAAAACCCATGACAATATAATAATTAAATTACTATTAATTAGGATTGTCACTACTGTAGCAATACTACAGCTCATGATCAATGCGTGGTATATATACTATGTTTTCTTAAACTTTTTAACCGTCTTACTATAAAAAGAAGTTTTTAATTAATTAGTATCTGGTTCAAAGTTGAGTCTGATTCATTTAAGAAGTTCCGTCAAAATATGCAAACTATGTTAGGATATCTAGGGATGAATTTAGACAGCAAATGTCCAATCTCGCGAAGACTGGCGCCGCGGCAAACGAACTTCTTTCCTGACAAAGACTTCTATAAAAATTAAGTTTTCAGCTTTCACCCAATTTCGGACGTCTGATTAATTGTTAAAAAAATTCATGACGATGACCTAGTTATCTAACTAGGATCATCACAACTAATGATCAAAGCGTTATTGATGTTCCCAAAACCTATCATATTATTGTGGTATACGAGAGATCGAAAAGCGAAAGTATATAATTGCGCGTTATATGCAAAGACGTAATAAAAAGGGACAAAACGTCTAAGATTACATATTTTGTTATTATAAATTATAACGATTTTATTGAAAAATACATTTTTCTTCATTAATCAATTAGACAAAGGCATATTAATACTTATCACGATACGAAAGTCTTGTTATGAGTTAATATTTGTAGGAAATATACAAGGCCAAAGGCATTATGTCTCCGTGAAGGGCGCGTGCGCGGTCATTGACCATCTTAAGTTGACTTGCATGAGAAGTAGTAAATGCCTGTTGCCTGTGCGCAAGTGCATTTCTACGTATAGCGTACGTTGTCAAGTGCGACAGAGTTTGCGTAGACGTCGTGAACTTTTGTACCGACCTGACCTCGACGCATCCGGGATCAATGATTAACAAAATACAGTTAACGCATATTATTTTCAGTAATGTTTTTAACTTGGCAATTTATTACAACGCGATTTATTTAAATAAAATTTTTTCGATAATTATTTGCGACATCTATTTTACTACAGTAAAAAGGAAAAGATAATTATAACATTATAATATACAAATTATTGGATCTGTCATCGTGAATATCCGATGGATTTATTTTCCACTTTAGAAGACTTAAGCGTAGAATTCGGCTATTAATAATGCCTCGTTAATTTAAAATTATGAGACGAAATCAGCGACTGAATAAAGAATGATGTCAATAACATATGAAATTGAGGAATCGCGCAAAATTGATTATATAATAATATGTTAAAATGCGTGTGCTTGCTTCACTGATCACATCGCACTTTACACCAAATTGACTATAAACATTGATATATAAAAACTTTTTACATAAATCAATGACTATAAACATAGAGAGCAGGTATATTAACACTTTCGCTATCCCGTGCACTACATATAGGTCATTGCTATCGTCTTAGTATTGTGTCTGTAAACCGGATAGTGAAAGTGTTTAATAATATTAATATCAAACGGAAATAAAACCAATTGACTTACACCATAGTAGGTTAAGTTACCTGAATTCGTTGTTGTATTTAAAAAATTCTGGATATTGCTTATGACACAAAATAAATTAATAAAGTCAACCTGGTATTTTATTAGCTAATAGATTATGGGATACCGAGATGGAATCCCAGTCGGCTCATCAATAAAACAAGACGACTCGTTCATTATGAAAGCGCAGAGCGTTCGCACACACGTTTGCTTCTTGTGCCGTACATACAAACTGATTTCATCGCTCACAATTCACAAATCACATCTAAAATAATGACAATAAAAGTTATTTTCATCTACCTCATTAGCTTGAAGACTATAGAGTATTCGAGGCGACGCGACGCGACGCGCCGAGTGCTCAATTGGCAAACAACGCAGAGTTTGTTTACACGTCCAAGTGATTTGTAGCATTCAAAATAGTTTATTGTATACATTCGAATTGCGACCTAATGATGAAATATAAAAGGGTCATTTAGTGAATAAATTTATTACACATATTTTACATATATTCCCTATACATACATATATTTTTCTCATTTGAAATACTGTTCCCATATTTTACTCGATAAAATTTAAATATGGATATTGAGGTTGAATATGAAAACAAGCCTTAATAGCTACGAACCCCTCGATAGGGGAACTTCAAAACCACTTCCAAGGCAGTATAAAATGTTTAAGACGTCGAAGGGAGCCATTTAACGACAACTGAAATTAATAGGTATACCTACTGTTTATAACGTTGAACTTAATAATTATAGTCTAGTGCTATATGTAGCAGGCGAGTTAATGATGAAATAGATTATATAAACAAAGCAGTAAGTTACTAAATCTAATATCCATATCCATACTCAATATTAAGAAATGTTTACATGAAAAATAGTAATTAAAATTTACGTAAATCAAACAGAACTACCATTTACTAACCGTTACTCATAATCTTAATAGTTCAGTGTAAAGGAAGGGAGCAACTTTAGTTTAATCCCCAATATGGCGCCATTGAAATTAAATTTCTCTTCTTTGATGCCTCATGATACGAAACTATGGAGTGGTATATTTAACGCCGCTTTCACATGGCGAGGAGCCGAGTCTACTTTCGGCTTGTCGCTCGTTTAGCACCACCCGAGGGACAGGTGTAGGGTGGACCTAGGATTAGGTGGTCATGTTGCAGAAGTGAACGGCAGAGTCGGAAAGGGACGTCCTAGGCGAAAGTTTATCGACCAAATTGGCGATATATTGATAATAGGACAAATTAGCAGTACCCTTAACCGACGAACATGTATGCGTAGGTATATGAATGTGGAGGAGGCGAGAGAGGTGTGTCAGGATCGTGCCAAATGGAAGTCTGTAGTCTCTTCCTACCCCTCTGGTTTACAGGCGTGAGTGTTTATGTAATGTTATGAAATTAAATGTAATTACATTTTTAGTGTTATCGAATGCATTTCAAGCCGTATTCAGGAGATCATATTCTTTATTATTATCAGACCGTGGAAGACGAGCCTTTCCAGCTGTAAAAATGATTTTTCAATAATTGTCACGGTTGACAGGCGAATTGCAACACCAGACGTCTCTCAACTCTCACTCACATTTTTACTTTGGCGTAAACGGGTTGGTTACACTGATATCAATCGGTCAAAAGTTTAAAAAAAAGTGTTATTAGTATTACATGCTTCTACGATTTTTTTAAATTAAAAATTGACTCACTCTTAACCTCCATCTGGCCCGAGGGCAAAGATGAGGTCTACGATGGAGCGAGTTTGCCAATGAGAAGCTTGACAACACGCACCTTGAAGAGGTCCAGGATAAAGGCACTTGGAAAAGCAGACGCCGGCAGGGCATTCTACTCCTTGGGCGTGCGCATTATAAAAGATGAACTATAGCGCTTAGTGCGAATAATCGGAATGTCAACCAAGTGTGGATGGTCACCTGCAGAGTACGTCTGGTACTCTTTTTTATTTATTTTTTATTTAACAAGTACACTTGCAATACACATATATGACAATCACGAAAACATACACATTTCTATACTTTCTGATATGTATATCAATAACAAGTGTACATAACATTCACAGATTGAATCATGCAATTTTGGGTTAATTTGGAGTACAAATATCATCCAATCAATACAATGCAAATTAGAACTATTCAAATAAATTATATACTTAAATAAGAAAAATTTAAAGATAAAAAACAGGTTTAATTATTAAAATGGAATATGGTAGATATTATACTTTCTTCTGGAGTATGTATATATTTAATTTTTGTATAAGATATATTATATTGAAAATATAATTAATATCAGGACTTCGATAGTAGAATGGAGATGGCAGTATGAGCTTACGAAGCTCATCCCACAAAGTACAATCTGTAGAAGACTGACAAAAAAATAACTTGGCGACGGTGAGCTAAGCTGTGAAGCTTAGTTTCCACCAGCTTTTTGTCGCTGATAAGCCTCTTGGCTCTGCGTTCCACTGAGTCGAGTGCGGCAAGTCGATATTTTGCTGAGCCATCCCAAAGGTGATTACAATACTCCGTGCATTTTCAGGCGTGAAGTATCACTTCAACTTGTATAGAATACCCAGGTTTTTGGCCGCAGTTAGTGCTATAGACTCTATGTCAGAGTTATATTTATATCGTTATAGTTATGTATATTTACGTACGTTATATAATAACGTTACACTACGATGATCCAACTAAACCTTGCAACATTAAAAAAAATTCACGTCACGTATGCTTAGACACTTGAAAACAAGAATTTACAACCAGTGCATGTCAGAGTTATGGAAAGGGCTATGCTTGGAGTTAATCTGGGATAGATATGAGGATATCCGTAGTAGAATCAGAGTAACAAGATGACATAGATCAAAGGATCAGTCATCCGAAGTGACAATAGGCCGATCAAATAAGTAGTTCGAACAACTGGCAACTGATGGGGAAAAAGTTACCGAGTGGCAGCAAACTGTAGCCCGGTATACTGGTAACCGAAGTGTAGTCTCCTCCACCCTCCTAGATGGAGTGAAGACCCGGTAAGAGACGTAGGAAGTCAATGGATGAAGGTGACTCAAGACGGTGTGTTGTGGCGTTCCTATGTTCAGCCGTGATATGCTGTAACGCTGTATCATAATGATGACCAATATACTTAGAAAATAAATTATGTTGTTTATAATATACCATATGAACACGTATTGGAGTACTGTGACGAACATTCCCTTGCCCTAAAAACCCTCTCCGTGAGAGCAGGCCCATTTTTTAATAGGATAGGGTGACAAACGAGCACACAGTCCACCTGATGGTAAGTGGTTGCTGTGGCCCATAGACATCGACATCGATCCTCGATTACGAATAAAAATGCAGATGCGTTGTCACTCATGATGACAAAGATGAAATGCCTCGTTTCCAGTAAAAAGGGTCTCCGGTTCTCTACACTCATCATACGAAACACAGCAGCATTAAGCTACTATTTTACGCTGGTATTCTATGAGAGCGTGATCCTTTCCTGGTTGAGCCGACCAATTCGTGCTACAACTATACTACTAATATAACTGCAGCATGGCTCTACCGTGTATAAAAGCCATGCCAAGCGACGGAACTTATGTATAGGCTATAACTTTACACTACTCTTTTATAATATATCAAATATTCTGTGGCACCTTGTAGTGACGTTATAAGATATCCACTACGGCATAGCATTCCGTGGGTGTCGTAAGAAGTGACAGAGGAAAACAAATCAGGAGATGCCTGATCTCCTGATGAAGGATCTCTTGATTTCAACAGCATCTTCTGAATAACGAGTAAAAATAAAAAACTGCGGTTGCCAACCCGCTTGACAAGCATGGCAACTATGGCAAATATCCCTCCCTATGAGGCAATCTATAGGGGAGGCTTATATTCAGTAGTGGGCTTTAATAGGCTGTAACGGTAACGGTAACGGCAAACATTTAATAATCTAATAACTATCGTTATAACATAAAAAATCGGTCAAGTGCTTGTTATATTCCATTAATATTCCAAAAATACGTATTTTATAGCCTCACATTTGTATTCAGGCAATTTCTTTTTATAACTATGCTAAATTTTAATCATCTTCGTCAAACACTTAAAAAAATAAACTCCTATCACAGCAAGTGATTTACGTTTTGCTGAATTTGACAGGGAACACTAAAACATGTCTAAAACAGCCATACCAAAAAGCTTGAGCAAAATCGAATTGCAGTAGAGCGCGTCTTTTCTTACGTCAAACAAAATATTGACAGGCCCTTTCCGATAGTTTTCTAGCCATGATACGTGATATAATTTAGTCCTTGCTCCATTGAACCACGGCAATTGACACCACTGGTGGCACATTGGTTTTGTAACTAATGCTGTATTGCGATATGTGTCTATAATTTTCGTTAATGCGCTGGTATTCTGTGCCGTGGTCCATCAGCTCGATCCGAACTATTCGTGCTATAAAATTAATATAGAGCTGAATCATGGTTCTTCCTTGTAAAATTGTATATTATTTTACTTACTTCTCTCATTGCATTAAATGGTTAATTTTTATTTACAAAATGACTCTTTCTAGCTACTCCTGGCAGTGGCAGTGATTATATGTATAAATAATAGGGTATTTGTTAATAGAGAACTTTCGTTTTTTTTTAAAGAAATCGTTAAAATAAATTTTTAATTTAATTCTCATTATTGTGTTTAATATTCAGTACCTTGATGACCGAGCTTTGCTCGGTTTTAATTAAAAAAAATTATGCAATTAGTTTAATTAAAATTTTCGTATTTTTAAAAAATACTAAAAAAAGGGCTCGAAATAATAGATTTTCTCACAAAAGAAAGGAACTTGAAAAAAAAAGGAAAAAAAAAAACTCGACCCGAAGACGGGACGCGAACCAAGGCATCACGATTTCGCGACCGCTCGCTATCCTCTTGAGCTATTACGATTATTAATACAAGTCAATATAGTATATATATATACATAATACATACATAAACACTCACGCCTGTCACCCAGAGGGGTAGGCAGAGACTACAGACTTCCATTTGGCACGATCCTGACACACCTCTCTCGCCTCCTTCACATCCATACACCTACGCATACATGCTCGTCGGTTAAGGGTACTCCTAATTTGGCCCGTTTTCAATAAATCGCCAATTTGGTCGATAAATTTTCGCCTAGGACGTCCCTTTTCGACTCTGCCATTCACTTCTGCAACATACATTTTCTTTGTCACTCTTTCCTCATTCATTCTTTCCACATGACCAAACCACCGAAGCATTCCTTTCTTAATCCTGGTCACAACATAATCTTGCAAACCACACTCTTCTCTTATTACACAATTTCTTACCCTGTCGTTCAGATTTAGCCCTAACATACTCCCTAAGGACCGCATTTCTACTGCGTTGATTCTACTCTCGTGCTTCTTCTGCCACACCCAACTTTCACTACCATACGTTAAAGTAGGGACCAACACAGCATTGTGAACTGCCATACGTGCCTTTTTTGACACATTTTGACTCTTCACAATAGAGTGCAGGGTCCCATTTACTCTATTTCCCGTATCACTCGTCGTTCTATATCCTTATCATATCTCCCATCCCTGCTAAATACGCAGCCCAAATACTTTTTAATATATATATATATATATATATATATATATATATATATATATATATATATATATATATATATATATATATATACAAGAATTGCTCGTTTAAAGGTATAGGATTTATCAAAGCATAATTTTGTAAAAAAATTAACTAAAGAGATTTTGACTCCATTAAGCGGTACATTATAAACTGATTTTGTATAAAATGCGGACGTACAAAACGCATTACATCTTTGGCGATTATTTTTATGAATTATTTTTTATATTATCATTCATTTTTACAACATATTAGAATCAGAGGTTACTTTCTAGAAATCCATCCAGCATCAGTGCTGCGGTTCATGATATATGTCATTTAGCGCAAACTTGAAAATACTTTTATCCATAATCTATCTACCTACATAAATATAAAAGAGGATGTTTTGAGTGATTAAGTCATCTATCAACGTACAGTTAAAACCGCTAGACGTAGAAATCTGAAATTTGCATAGTGTATGCCTTTTATTACGTAGGCATCCACTAAAGAAGGATTAGAAATATTTAATATATGGGGGTGAAATACACATGGGGGTGTATTACAGTTAATATAAAATTTATTTTACGGGGCGACTTACTCGAAACTTACTAAAGATACTCTGTAAATAAAATAATTGAATTCGGATTTAGCGACTTTTCAAAACAACTCCTTACGAGGGTGTTCGCATTTGTATGGAGATAAATATTCAATCGTTTTCACAGTAGACTTTGCCTTTTATGATATAGCCATCCACTGAGAACGTATTTTGGAAAATTCAACCGTAAAGGTAAAGAGGGGGAAATAGCGTGTTACAGTTTTTATGAAACTTTTTATTTTTTGGGGCGATTGACTTGCGAATTACTGAGCGTAGGTACTTTTTAAATAAAAT
This sequence comes from Parnassius apollo, assembly GCA_907164705.1. Lineage (NCBI taxonomy): Eukaryota > Metazoa > Arthropoda > Insecta > Lepidoptera > Papilionidae > Parnassius > Parnassius apollo. Next base: position 16,775,918 of record CAJQZP010001037.1, read on the forward strand.
AAATAACAAACGTATTAAAAAAAACCCTCCGTGGAACAGATGGTGTTAAAATTTGTATGGAGAAAAAACGATTAAATGTCTTTTGTAATTTATAAAATGGGACAAATGGGAAATTAATGAAGTACCCATTTTTGGTTTTTCATAAATTTACCCTTCAGGTTTTAAAACAAGGGTACTAAGTTTGTATAAAAATATTTTATAAAGCACCCAACCCATTTTGGGTTTCGGGCACTGAACGTTGAAGCGTGAAATTGAGGCAATAGAGTAGGATTTCACAAGGTTTTTTTTGACCCGCGATCAGTTCTTTTTTTGTTGTTAGCAAGGACCACAGGGTAAAAGAAAATCTATGTTAATCTAACAATAAATTATAATCACAACTTTTAACATTATTATGTAATAAACTGAAAAGAAACATTCATTAACAGTACGATTTGTGTGTTGTAGGATTAGGTAGGCAAAATATTTAAATCTTTCGCGGACCATATTTAAGCTCTTTTGGACTACTAGTGTGAAATAGCGGGTTACACTTTGTGTGAAACTTTTTATTTTACGGGGTGATTTGGCAGGGCTAAGAACTTACTGAAAGTACTTTGTTAATAAAATAAATATATATTTATATGTGGTGGAGCCATGCTTTAGCTACCTTAGTAGTATAGTATAGCATGAATGGGTCGGCTAAACTCGGGAAGCACCACCCTCTCACGGAATACCAACGTATAATAATAAACGAATAGCAACTTAACGCTGCTGTGTTTCGTATAGTGAGTGTAGAGAACCGGAAACCCTTTTTACTGGAAACGAGGCATTTCATCCTAGTCCTCAGGGGTGGCAACGCATCTGCATTTTGATTCGTAGTTGAGGATTGATGTAGATCTCTATGGACCAAAGCAACTACTTACCATCAGGTGGACTCTATGCTCGTTTGTCACCATTATCCTATTAAAAAATATTTTTCTATTTTTCATAACAACCCCTTACAGGATTAGAGTTTACTTCAATTCATTATTAATAAATACATATCCCGGTAAATATGTTAGTTACCCTTACCTTGGACTTACACCCTTACCTTGGATTTAATATAAATTAAAGTTATCCCTTACATTATAACATTTAACTGAAAACCTTAGAAGATATCACAGAATCAAATTCATGGGCAACCAAAAAAAAAATCAATCACTTCGAAACAGTTGGCCGGTTGGTACGCCATTTCCACGGCCCTCATTGTTTGTACATGAAAAACGGCATTTTGCGTTGAGTTGTTGCTCAAAAATCAAATAAAGAACGATAAAATTATAACTCAAACTAATGAATGATTATCAATTTTGATATTATTCATGTATCTCATTTAAGGCATATGATTAAATATAATATATAAATAAACGTTATAAAAATATAATATTTTCTTTGAAAAAGTGTGCTTAAAAATTTATAATGAGAAACTATCAATACCAAAACGACAGATGTTTTTTTAAACACCACGTGTAAATTGTACTCATGCGAAGTCATCAGTCAGGGCGGTTTGCTATACAAGTGTTCGTAAGGTTGTTACAAATTAATTCACAATTTTCTTCACTATTTCTTTTGAATATTATGAATATGAATATTATGAATATTTTTAAATGTTTCATAGTTTCCTTTAGTATGGACATGTTCATTTACCCTAAATACATATATTTTTATATCACAAGGCTTTTGTTTAGGTGCATACTTTGCCATTGAAAGTTATTAATGATATTGCATTCCACAAGAGAAGCAAAAACAATAATACTGAATCCTGAGAGGTAGTTGAGAAATACAGCTAAAGCTAATCTACATACATTTCCTTAGTTTTTTGTATATCTCTCAATAAATGACAATCTTTGTTCAGGTGCCATAGGGTTGACTGTAATAAATCTACGAGTACTATTGGAATAAGGTTAAGGTTAAGTTCATACTAACAAAATAATGTCAGCATAAAAGGTATAAAATACTGTAATGTATTTTTTAAATACATTATTTGTTTTTAAAGTTTAAAAAAATATTATATTAAATTATAGAAAAAATTTAATAAAGAGCCGTGGTAGCTCAGATGGTTAGCGCTCGCTGTAAATTTCACAGTACGCGAGCAAACCGGTTTCGATCCCCGCCGGCACCAATGAAATTATTAATTGCAATTTTAAGTGCTGATTTACCACATGCTCGGCGGTGAAGGAAAACATCGTGAGGAAACCTGCATGTCAGAGAAATAAGAACAAAAAATATTTCGAAGACATGTGAAGTCGCCAACACGCATTGGGGCAGCGCGGCGGACAATTGGCCTAAAACCCTCTCAGAAATGAGCGGAGGCCTGTGCCCAGCAGTGGGACGTATATAAGGCTGTAACTTTACTTTTTTTATAGAAAAAGATAAATTAAAATAATTACTTAAAGATAAATTTAAAAAAATAATTTGCTTTTAAATTTTACTAAATGGGCTGATTTTTTAATTATCAGATAAAAGTTATTCATAAGAAAACAGAAAATAAACAAATTGAAAATTTTATATGAATAAATAAGATAGTTTAATCCTTTTGTTTTTGTATTTAGTAACGTTGTAATTTATTACATGAATGACGTTAAAAATCAGCCCTAAAAGTTATTTATTTATTAAAAATTTCTTTTTGGAAAAAACACGATATACCCAAATCAAGAGCATACTATTATGAAAAGCCGATTGGCATAACTAAGCAGTCAGTCATATTTACTTAGTTACTAAAATAATAGTATGGTGTTAAATGAAACTAAATGAAACTTGACACTTGAGCCTGCCTCTTGCCTATGTCACGCTCTCACGGACTCGGTAATGGGAAAATTCCCATTTCATTTGCCCCGCGGGTATCTATTTATATGTATCACTCAAGCGTTAGGGTAATTACCTATAATATAAATATGTGATGGCTTGTATTGAAAATTTCTTCAAGATTTCCTAAACAGGTTTGCTCTTAGTTAAGGAATAACGAAGGAAAAGCACTCCGATTTTTGTCACTCACTAACATTATTTTGACATCAATTTTTTTTAACAGACTTTAAAAAAGGTAGAATTGATATCGAGATTCGAGGATATTGTCTTTCCTTGTATTCATATTTATCCAATTATGGTATAACTCAATGCAGCCTACATACTAATAAAGAAGGTGGGAAGGGTGACGCGTGGGGTAATGATAATTTTATCGAAATATATAAACATATAAAACTTACAAGGAGTTATGAAAACGGAAAATTAGGACAAAAAAATCGTACCAAAATCCATTTTTTTTAAATAATTTAATTATATTCTGATATTCGGTGAGATGCAATCATATTACACGGTACACAATATTGTGTACCCACAACTGAGCCCTCCTCTTCTATAAAAACTGGTATAGAGCTTTTCAAATTATTAAATAACTTATTAACTATAACTTATTTTTGGGAGCTGCAGCTGCTTGCGTCCCTAGTAATTACTTGACTATTGTTCCTAAAACTCTACACCTATTCCTAGGGTAGTATTAAACGAGCGGCAACACTTTCTGGTGGGAGGCAGGTTCTGTTCAGGTGAACATTTTTTCGGAAGGATATCGACATGAGAGAGGATAGCCGTGGTAGCTCAGATGGTTAACGCTCGCTGTAAATATAACAGAACGCGAGTAACCCGGGTTCGATCCCCGCCGTCAGCAATGAAATTGTTAATTGCAATTTTAAGTGCTGATTTACCACGTGCTCGGCGTTGAAGGAAAACATCGTGAGGAAACCTGCATGTCTGAGGAATAGAAAATATATTTCGAAGACATGTGAAGTTCGCCAACACGCATTGGGACAGCGCGGCAGACACTTCCTTGCCCTAATTTTTTTTTAATTTATTAAGAAACCAACAGCATTCTATATAGTTTACATTAAACAATAGTATTTTTATAATAAGGCTAATAACAGGTTTCCATTAATTACTATGAATATAGCATACTACAGTCGTAATAATTAGTAGCCAGTAGGTATAACCTCATATTTACACTTAAAATATTATATTGAATTGTTGCACCTGTTAAAGTAATAAAGTCTTATCGTCTGATTGACTGGTTGAAAAACTTTCTGAATGTACGATCTCTCCGTGTCGTCGTGGAGAACTGCTTGTCTGACCCTTCGATGACTAACACCGGAGTTCCTAAAGAGGCTCTCTCATCTGTTATCTATCTACAACATATGAATGATCTGCTTATGATCAGAAGCTATAGTTGAGCGTGGGACTCTCTCACAGCAGGTGGTCTTCGAATGGGGTGATTGTGAGATTCAACGCTTCTAAAACACAAACATGTCTCTTCTCTGCTAAACAGTTCGTGGCTCCTAATTTCCGGGGTATGTTTTTATAGTACAGTGACAGTCTTCAGTTGCTAGGGTTTGCGATTTCTCCGAATTTCGGTTTATTCCAAAGCAGCTGTAGGAAAACTAGGTATTCTTACCAGGATGTGGCGGTATCTCATGCTGGGACAGCTTCTGACTCTATATAAAATGCGAGTCTGTTTGTGCACAGGGCACCGCTGTCACATATGAGCTGGTGCTGCCAAATGCCACATAACCGCGTTGGATTCATGATACGAAAGGCAAAGATTAATTTGCCGCCTAAACTTTCTGTCCGATTACAATCTAGGAGTCTTTAAGGGAGTGAAAAAGCTTTTGTTACACCTAGATAGTGCGATTTACCAGCTAAGGTTTTAATGAAGCCCTAGTAAATTTTTAAAATATCGAAAATGGGTGTGGGTTCGACTTTTTCTTTTGTCACTATACTTATCATTTGCTGACCTAATTGTAAGCTTTATTTTTTAACTAACGAAAAAACAATATTTGATTTTATAGAAAACTCGATCAGGTATTCATATAAAAGCATCTTTATAATTAAATTGGCTTGGAAATAGTTCGGATAGAATCATTCCTTCAAAATAAGTTCACGTGTGTGTGTGAAAACACACACACACACACACACACACACACACACACACACACCCCCCGCGCGCGCGCCGCACGCTAAAATACTTGTTAAAACATTGAATAACATTCTTTATACCTATAGATCTCAAAACGCACAGGTATGTTGCAATTAAGATTTTCGATCAGACTCACTACGATAGCAAATTGGAAAAAAGTAAATGGTAAATTATTAAACTTTTGACCTGTTGCGGTTGCCATCAGAAAGTAATATAAGCACCGATTGAGGTTTAATAATTTTGTTCATTCCGCGAATTGATATTGGGAAGCGTACAGATAATGCTGCGGACGTAAATATTGGGTTGGACTCTAGACCAGCGACTCTCCGTAGTACAATCTTCATTTCTTACAATCAAAATAAACCGCACAATACGGTAACGGGTGCTTTTTTGCTGTTGCTCGTTTGACTTCTGACAATCGAATTTAAACAAGAACGTATTTAGGCTAAATATAGAGGAATCAGGCTGCAAAGTTTAAATAGCAAAAACTCCTTTACCTTGTTTTGGATGTGTTGTGAATATTTCGAATTCATTGTTGTGAAATGTATAAACAAATTATTCAGTTATTCATTTCAAATAAAATCCGTTCACTAGGTTACAAAGCGAAGTGCTTCGTATATTATGTAATAGAAACACATCGCAGCCCCTTCTTCCTTTCTGAGTAATTTCACGTTTCCAGAGCTTGAATAAGTTATACGCGCCGACTACGTACGACGTTTTGTGAAGAGGTACATAAAAAATTTATGTTTACAGTTGGGGAACAAATAAAATTGTTTTTGTTATGATTATTCTTATATCGAATAAAAAAGTCAGAGAGTAAAAAATGATTCAATATATTATATCACATATAAATAAATACAATCGAAGTGTGTTTCTCTAATATCGAAATAACTACTTTTAAGGGTTATTTGCATGCAGTTATAATTTGAATAACCATTTTTAAAATGATTGTCTGTCGCTTTTTTTTTTTGGAAAAAGGGTGACAAACGAGTTCACCTGTTAGTGAGTGGTTGCTGTGGCCAATAGATAGCTACACTACATCTATCCTCGACAACGAATCAAAATGCAGACGCGCTGTCACCCATGAGGACTAAGATGGAATGCCTCGTTTCCAGTAAAAAAAGGTCTCTGGGTCTCTACACTCACCATACGAAACACAGCAGCGTTAAGCTACTATATAACCGTAGTATTCTGTGAGATCGATCGATCTGTCTATGCTGACTAATCTTACTAAAACTTAACGTACAGACAGAAAGCAAAAACGAGAGTGATCCAGGCTTTTATCAGAAATAAATATCCATGTTCGGCATGCGACGTCACTTCGTAAAAGTTCACCTTTTACGAAGTGACGAGGAATACTTATAATAGAGCAGACGAACAGAATCTTCACCACAACCAGAAGATGAATCCGCGTTTCTGGTGTCTCCATTCATTCATCTTCACTGTGAGCACCACGCCTTCTGCTTATTGTAATAATTAGATCAAATTCTCTCAATTTTGTAGAGCCAGCAGTGGTTTGTCATGACCTTATGACATTTATCATATTTTAATAAATACCGGCGATTTTAAATGCGACGGGATAAACGATTTAATATCAAAGTATCAACTGCATTAGATATATTAGGGTGTTACAAACCAATCGATCTATCGTCGATCGATACCATTGTTCGACGTTTCTTTTTATAGAAGAGGTGTTTGAAGTGACTACCGCCGCCCATGAACCGCAACACCATGGGAATTGCAGATTCGTTGCCGGCCTTTTAGAAAGGAGTAAGCTCTTTTCTTGAAGGTCCTTAAGTCGTATCGGACCGGAAAAATTGCCGGTGGTAAACTATTCCACAGAGAAATTGTACGAGGAAGAAAGCTCCTAATAAAACACACAATGGTGGACAGCCAAACATCCAGATGGTGAGGATAGTAATATGAATTTTGACGCGATGTGCGTTCGTGAAATTTGGCGGCTGGAACTAATCCGATGAATTTCTCAGGACACTTCCCATGGTAGATACGATAGAAAACGCAAAGGGATGCAACATCCCTACGCAGCACCAGTGAATCGAACCGATCAGAAAGAACTCGGTCGTCGACAGTACGCTGGTCAAGTGGAAGGAGCTGACACTGGGGTGCCCCGGCCCAGAGATGAGAACAGTATTCCACTAGCGAACTAGCGCTTTGTAAAGTTGCAAGCGATTTGCCGGCATGAAATTCTGTCTCGCTCTGCTGAGCACCTCAAGCTTTTTAGAGGCCAATTTGGCCTTCCCCTCCAAGTGACCATGAAACTGCACACTATTCGATATGTCGACGCCGAGGATTTTGATGCTAGCTGAGACAGCAAGGGGAGTGCCTTCAAACTGAGTAGATACGACAAAGGGGTTCTTTTTAGAGGTTAACGCGCAAACTTGTGTCTTCTGAGGATTGGATTGGAATAGATTTAGTTGCCCCCAATCCAAGGTTTTGTTAAGCGAAGACTCAACTTCAGACATAAGTTTGTCCTGGTACTCGGCGACGATTTCCCGGATAAATATTGGCATGGCCGGTGTATAAGGCATCACCAGTGATGTCGTCTGCATAGTAATCAATGTTATCAGTTTGTAACATATCATTAATATGCAGAAGAAACAGCATTGGTGATAGCACGCAGCCTTGTAGAACACCAGCGTTAAACGATGTGGTTGTGGGCTCATTATCAGTATCTTTCGGAATGTATTAAGATATGTATTAAGATGCTCGTATTACGGAGATGCAAACGCAGAAGACTCTAGATGTGACCTTTTTGAAGGCCAGAGATAGCTTATATTCATCTAGACGACATTTTAAATAGTGGTCGGTGTAGCAGGGAGGGATCTCAAATAATCAAGTAGCTCCATCGACGTCGACTAATCCATTCTAACATCGATCGATCGGTGTGGTAGAAATTATCGATTGATTGGTTTGGTAACACCCTAATATATTTAGTGAAGATTTTCTCCGTAAGTCACTCTTCCTAACCTACCCGCATCCATTGTACCTTTAGTACGATAAGATCGCAGGTAGGTTCGGATGCAATGTCAACGACATGGAACAGCACAATAAAACTCTAAAACACACTCACTATGTGTGAGTAGCCTTGCCCTTTTAGATGTTTGGCTACATCACGATTTACAACTTATCATTTAGGTGGCAAAGAAGTCAAGCGCTATAGCTAATAGAGCCATATAATAGATAAATAAAAAAAATCTGTTTCAGCACACATCTTGGCTATTAAATTTAGAATTGCATATGTATTAAATAATTATTAATTTGTAGTAATAAAACATTGTATATGAATCCAGGGCAATAAGATCAGAGGTAGGTATGAGATATAGTAGACTGTAATATCAGGGTGATCCATAATCATTGACGTTAAGAGATCAAATTTAACATCGATGACGCAATATGTATGTAACAATGATGATTTGAAACCTTCTCAGAAATTAATGCCTGTGCCCTCAGTGGGACGTATATAGGCTGTAACTTTTAACTTTTATGATGATTTGAAACAATCAATCATTTTTGAGCAAAGAAATTTTTTTCAGCTAGAAGTGAAAAAATTGGTCAAGTTAATCGAGAATTATACAACAAACGAGCTTACAGTACACCTGATTATAGTTTCTCCCGCTCTCTGTGAATAACTGCAGCTATCTTGAGATAAGTAAGGTTTGCGTTGTGTCACCTCTAACTCACATTTGAGCTAGAATACTTCACAGAGACTTCTGAAGCGAATCATTAACTATGTTAAGAACCTTAAATTGTCTGAGCAGCTCACGAAAAAATTTAAAATACGGTAGACCCTACAGGCCATCCGTGCTTTCCGTTAATTTTAAATGCAAAGTGCTCCGAATTCCACCTATTATGACGTTTTTGAGGTCTTTGAGCAAGGTCATACAAATACAATTTTTCAACAACGATTTCTCATGAACGAATGTACCGATTATGATGTGGTTTGGGACAATTGCTGTTGTTTATTGAGGTTAAGAGCTGATTAGATTTTGGGTGAATCAATGGATACATCAGTTTAAAAATTATCTCAATTTTTTTTTTTTTAGTTTTAAGATTTCTCAAAATCTACTGAGCCGAATTGATTCAAATTCACATGAAATCTAATGGCAATGAACAACGACAAACTACAAATGAACGACGTGTCGATTGGTCGAGCCGTTCAAAATTTTGCGATTTTCGAAAACCGGGGTGATTTGGTTGAAAACAGGATTGTTTTGCGCGCACAAGCGCAGTGTATCCAGTCTCCCGGTAATCTATAGGATACATTCCGGAAAATGTGGGCAGGAATCTCATGACTTAACACCTCCTTCCTCTTTACACCACAGAACAACCAGACTTTATGTGTTATCTATGAATTTGAACATCGTTGATTTTCATAGCGGAAATTTAAAAAATACCTATGCCGATTTCAATTACCATCGTGGCTGGTTAAATTATATTTCCTTTATTGTATTGTAAAGCTAAACTTCTTTATGAAGTCGGCTATAAATTTAAAATTACATGTAAATTAAGGTACAACAAATAGTAAGTAGGGTGATAATATATGCATCGTTACTTTTTATCGTCGTGTGGTCTTTTAGGTACATTTTGAAATGTTTGCTGATTTTATTGCGTGATAAACTAAAGTAATCAAAAACACGTATATGATTCTTTACATAACGGGTTTTGCGCACGTCTTGTTTTCTCTCTTAGATTATTCTGGTGAGGAATATCTAATTGTCAGCACGCCGTATAAAAAGCGCGTGGGCCTAACGGACATCCTCATATTCGTGCGAAGACACAACGCGTTAACTAAGATTGTCATTGCAATTTGCGACTATGATCTAACACAATTCATACATACAGAATGCAAAGTAAACCGGCGCCGATAGCGCCCCCACTTTTGCAATTCGCTTTAAACATTTGATGTTTCATCCTTGATCTTTTACCCATATTTTATGTGTTTGTTAAACAAAGTATCACTTATCAAATAACTTTTAATAAGCATGTTCGACGCAGGTTCGACTACAATTAATCTAAGAAACTTTCTAGATAAATGATGAGATCTGAGTAAAAATTACTGTCAAAAGTAGCTGTCCACTTTATGGACTTTATGGATATAATATAATCAATACTGGTGCATTATCACCCCTAACAACTAAACTGAATGCCTAGTTTTAAGTGAAGTGGTCTCCTGTTTCTATTACTTATCCCAATAGATAATCATAGTTTTCAGGGATGACAAGATATCTGCATTATATTTTGCTTCATAATCGATGAAAGATGTTTGTGTATATAAGCTACACGATTACGTACCGTTAAGTGGTCGTTTGTCACTCTCAATTATATAAAAAATGGGATACTGCAGTGGGCATAATTTTTTGTTGTTTAGAGAATGTTGAAAATTAAATAGAAGTAAAACCTACTACGTATGTACTCCGTCAGGAAACCGTCCGGCATATAACTATGTATTTGCAGCTGTTTACAAATGAATTCCCGCAGCAAGAGAACTGTGCGTTCAGCATGAGCCTTTGGTGGGACCGCAGTCAAGAACAAGTTCATAATCTAATATTTTACTTTAGCGCCCAAAATTAACCTTAAGAACACTTACAGTTGTTATTATATTAACACTTTCTCTGTATGATTTTCAGACACAATAGTAAGACAATATCACCGACTTATATGTAGTAAACGAAACAAGGGTTAATTTATTAAACAAGTCCCACCTTAGTATAAACAAATTATTCTCCAATAATTTGCAGTGTAGTCACGCCTGAAGTTTTTCACTATTTTTTACAATTAACAAACGCTATTTTTAATTCTAAGAAATAAGTCGATGACAGGCTGTAATTATTATACTGGCTCTTTTCAACTTCAGGTCGAAACACTGCAATGCAAGCATTGATTTTTCTATATGTATAGGTAAGGAGAAGAGAGATAGTACCTAGTAAATTTAATTCATAGATGTTTAATGCATAAATAAAAAATTTAAAATTTAAAATAACTCCGACAAGGTGTTCACCTGAACAGAGATATAATGCCTACAGAATACATCACACGAAAAAATACTAGACTGCTTGATATTATCTGAACATTTGTAGAGACAGAGAAGGACGGAGGAGGAGGAAAGGTGAATGACTTGGCTAAAAAAATCCCTTTAGCTAATTTTAGCTTCCAACTTTATTCGTAACTTTTCACGTATGTTCATTGTTGTTTTACAGATCACAAAAGCTGAAGGCGGTGGACCTCTCGGTGCTCATTGTCAGACGAGTGCTGACTGCAACGTTTCAAATTCTCGCTGCGACAAAGGAGTTTGTTCTTGTCAACCGTATTACGCACGAGTTGACAACGCCACGTGTCTTGAATGTGAGTATTTACGTCGCTCTATACAAACAAAAAAGCTTTTTATTCACCAAATAGCACATGTTTTACATATTAAACCATTTCTAGTCTCTCTTATAATAAAAAAAGTATTATAGGAAGGAAATATTATCGGTTATAGATATCATCGGTATATATATAATGATATATATATATATATATATATAATATTATCGGTTATAGACATATCTCGCAACCTTGACGTTCTTCAAGTCATCGATCTGGGTACTTCGAATCTGGTTAACAGTGATATAACCATCTGACGGAGGTCATGAGATTTTTCTCTTATTTCTCTTAGTTACCTCTTACGACAATCGCTTTACAAAATTACCGCTATAATATAAAGCTTTAATATTATTTTTTCATTTTCTTTAACAGAGTATACCTATGGTTTTGCCTTTTATTTATCTATATAAAATTAAATTTTTATCGTTAATAACATGTGAAAATATATCTCTTGGGTCAGTATTACTCAAACTAAATGAAATTATTTTTATGTTAGTTTCACTACTCGATGAATGTTTGCCGACAAAAAAAAAACAGATTACAGAATGTACTTGATGTTATCGTGTCTGCGTTGAACTTTACAAATTACTTTCACTTAAATAGTCGACAGGCCGAATAAGCATTGTTACAAATAATTCTCAAATTGGCAGATATTTCATATTTTCGCAATTCAATCTGAGCAATCATTCGTCAAAATTATTTCTTGTAATAAGTTAAAGTAAATTGATTTAAAATCACCGTTGTAGACGCATTATGCTCTTTTTTAACTAAACTTAAAATCATTAACTTCATTGAATTATAAAACTGGATGACGATACTTACAAACTCAAACGAAAAAATAGTAATCTCTCTTGACTCTGAACGTCATGCGGTCGAATTAAGAAAGACTAAAATTTGACACTTCTAAAAACACAAGCGTGTTTATTCACCGCAAAAAGAAGCCCATTCACCCTGGGCAAATACGTTCCGCTATGGATCTTTAGAGTACACTATATTACAAAAGAACCTAAACTTTGGGCGGTTCATTGTCTACAACACCAAAGCAGCTGCAAAAAGCTGAAAATACTTTACGCTGGGGAGCTCCTTACTTTCTATAACGCACATGTCCGGTGATGTAATTACTTCTATCTCATATAGCCTGGTACTGTAAAATGAATGCAAGGTTGCATTCTGCAAGGAAATGCGTGCAAAGAGAATTTTGTGCGTACTTAAAGTTGTAAATTTAAGTACGCACAAAATTCTCTTATATATTACCTATATACGTCCCACAGCTGGGCGCAGGCCACCTCTCGTTTCTGAGAGGGTTTTAAGTATGCACCACGCTGGCGCAATGCGTGTTGGTGAACTTTACAAGTTTTCGAAATATTTTCTTCTTATTTCTCAGACATGCAGGTTTCCTCATGATATTTTCCTTTACCGTCGAGCCGTGGTATATCAGCATTTAATAATGCAATTAATAATTACATTGGTGCCGGCGGGGATCGAACCCGGGTTGCTCGCGTACTGTGGTATTTACAGCGAGCGCTAACCATCTGAGCTCCCATGGCTCTGCGTGTACTTGATTTGGTTGAAAACAGGATAGTTTAGCGCGCACAAGCGCAGTGTATCCAGTCTCCCGGTAATCTATAGGATATATTCCGAAAAATGTGACGTGAATGTGAGACTTAACACCTCCTTCCTCTTTCCACCACAGAACAACCAGACTTTATGTATTATCTATGAACCAGACGCTAGGTAGGTAGGGAGGGAGGATCTCCACCCTATTGTTGTCGACATCCCACGCATTCGAACTATGGTTTACTTCATCTTTCGTAATGCGTATTTTTTTATAGAATAAGGGTGACAAACGAGCACACTGTCCATCTGATGGTAAGTGGATGCTGTGGCCCATAGACAACTACATTTGTCCTCGATTAAGAATCAAAACGCAGATGCGTCGTCACCCCTGAGGACTAAGATGGAATGTCTCGTTTCCAGTAAAAATGTCCCTAGATCTCTACACTCACCATACGAAACACAGCAGCACTAAGCTACTATTTTACGCTGGTATTCTGTAAGAGCGTGCTCCTTCCCCGGTCGAGCCGACCCATTCTACTATACTATACTATACTACTAATATAACTGCAGCATGGCTCTACCACTTGTAAATTCCATCTAATTCCTCAGGGGTGACAACGCATCTGCATTTTGAGTCTATGTCTATCAGCGTCTCACAGCATCCACTTACCATCAGGTGGGCTGTAAAAAAAAAGTAAGAAGATATATTATTTTTATTGATAAAAAAGCGGTACTCTTCTATATGAACACTATGGCTGAATTAATTTTTATTTAATTAAGTTAAAGTTCTTTTGTCTTGGTAAGTACCCAAAACTCTAAAGATAATATAATATTCGGAGCGGGTAAGTCACAAGAGCTTCGGGTTATTTTGTTCCTAATTCAAGGACTGCACGATTTACACGGAAATTTATTTTATGGTACAAGTTCAATATCGTCAATGATATTTGACACGCTAAAATCTATAATTACTTAGAACACAGGCGTGTTTCAAAGCGGATACAGAGGCTTTTTTATTACACGTGCTTGCATGCTTGGAGTTCCTCAAAAAATATTGGCTTAATTTAGGTGTGCTTACATCATATTGAGTTTTATAATAATGTGAATACGCAAATATTTTGTGCAGCTTGTACTGGGCTGTGAAAACGCATTCACGCTAAGCCTCACGACTTTAGCGAACGCTTGCTTAGTTCCATTTTGGAACGAGTGGTAACTCAATCCGAAATATACATAATCGCTAACTTCATGTCATCATCATAGTCATTAGGGTATAAAATTTCTACTGTTAGTAATATGTCTCTAGTATTTAGAAGTATCTGCCGTAACCGCTATGCTAGGCTGGCGGATTGACTAATTCATAATAAAAATGACTAATTCATAATTCAGGATAAAAATCATTGCTCCAGATATTTCATATTTAATAATAATAACAAACTGGCGATAAATAAGTAATTTTAATCTAATTCATCAAATCAAATGTCTATAGTTGGACAGGGACCTTTTCCGTTTTATCAAGGATTTGACACAGTTACCACGTTTTGTATGATACTAAACGTCTCTCACCTGCTTTCGTGCTGCTACCATCACCGGTATGGGTGGGTCGAGATATACTACCATATATCATAAGCAAAAGGAAAATGATTGGAATAGACTGGAAATTTTACTACTCCTCTAATCAGTAATTAAAATACAGCAGCAACTACTGCTGTATTCATTCAGCGGTAATTTGCAAAAGGTCATATATTTATACAAATTCAATTACTACATGCATTATTTCGACAGAAATACATTTATTCGTGTACAATACAGCCTGTAATCAGTGATTTTTAATTTACTTTTACCGGTTTACATTCAAATATTGAGCAATCAATACTTTCCATTGTGTACGTTATAAAAGGCCGGCTCATTCACTTCCAAGCAGCTTACTTTATTACTGAGGTATCAAGCATTTTTTTAAGAATTTAAAAATGATATCTGACAATGCAGTATTATTAAAAATAAGAGAAATACAAAAAGATCTACTGAAAATGTACATACACTGAAACGTTTGAGTGTATTTTTGATATAGATAAAAATAACTGTTTTATCTACTCGTACTTAAAGAAAAACACGTTCATGAAGAGTAGATTGTCGAGCAACTGGATTCAATTAATACAGATATTGAGTTCGAAAATATATGGATTAGCCATACCAATTTTTAGACAAGAATATTCGTAATAAAAACATTGCGAACATTAACAATGAGAGAAATGATCGATTTTCAGAACTTGATGTATGATGAGAGTAACATACCTCATCTTTCGAGTTACACCTAAGCATATTACATGTCATAATTTACAGCGATTTTAAAGAATATTTAAATTATTTTGCTATATTTACTATTATACATAATTCCTAAAATAAACCTCGCACGCTCAGGTAATGTTTTGAATAATCAATTTACTTTTATTAATTACCGAAACACGGTTACGAAATCGTTTAAAGCTACAAAAATATTGTTTCTGATTAATTAAAGCGATTTTTTGACTGTTTGATACCGGTGATTCGTATTTTGTCACCGAAAAAAATTGTTCCACAGTTAATAAAGTAATAAAAGCTAATAACTCGCATTGAATTTTGCATGCCTTAAGCGCGAAGCGCGGGTATATGAATTACTGCCGCCTTAAAATAAAAAAATAATGAAAGGGACGGTTTACAATAGTGAAATTCAAAAATCTTTCTAAGGATCAAAATCTAAAGCTAATAAAAAAACAAAGTGACAAATTCAGTTATTTTTATAAAGATATCTTGTTCACATCTATACTGACCAACTGATGTCCAAATGAAATTATTTTCAATCGTCTTTTTTTATAATAATCGAATTAGATAATCTTATAGCTACGTGATAGTTATTAATTGGAATTCCTCGCTATTGGTGTTTTTTTATTATATAAGTGCAAAATAAAGCTGGTGGAAGTGATTTAATTTAAGACAATGGAGCTCTACATCTCTACTTCGCGTTCGATGTATGCAAAAATATTGCATATAACTAGTTAATTATTAAGAAAATTTTCAATTAATTCGACCGTGAGAATGTACCCACTTCTATTTAAAGTGAAAAGAATCCAGTGAACCAAAATGTACGAAGCTGACTTAGAAATTAGATGCGATGCGATGCTATCGGTACATTACGCTATAGAAACTTTTATTTTGACCTTCCCATAGCCCCACGCTTGCCTTACTTTCTTCACCCTATTGTTTCCAAAAAAAATATTCGACCAAATTGAGCAAGTGTTACATGGGTAGATTACAACGGTTCTTTTGTCGCTTTGAGCATATCGCATACACTACTTTAGCAAAAACCGGTGCCATCAGCGGGATCGCTACATTTATTGTTGTTTAAGTGGAGGCAAACTTTCTTGTGTTTGTAGAGATATCTAAGTAAGGCTTTTATTCGGTCAAGTGCAAATGTA
Organism: Parnassius apollo; assembly: GCA_907164705.1. Taxonomy (NCBI): domain Eukaryota; kingdom Metazoa; phylum Arthropoda; class Insecta; order Lepidoptera; family Papilionidae; genus Parnassius; species Parnassius apollo. The sequence goes on from CAJQZP010001037.1 coordinate 16,792,280, forward strand.
TATATAATGAAAACGAAACATGGTATATGCGGTAAGTAGTACACTAAACTGGTCAGTTTTCCAGTTAGGCAACATATTAACTAGGATTGAACGTGTGTTGCACAGTTACTATTAACTTGATTGTACGGTTCTAAGATTCTTTAGATCTTGTCGCTTAAGAATTACGTCAAGTAAAGGTTTTTACATATACACGTTTGGCCTTAACATATAACTACTTTTTGGATACTGTATATGTTAGGCATCACATAATATAGGTAATCAGCATTTTACATCATGATAATTACCATCATCGTTTTGCAATACTGTTGTTTTTCTATTCTTTCTGCCTTTTTAAAATCTTTGCAGTGGATTAAAACAGTCAGCTGACATGTATTGCTTGTAAGTGTTGCTCGTACCAACCACGTGCGGCAAATGACACAGAAGAGAACAGAGTATATCAGCCCCTTTGTTTTGCATTTGTAGACTATGAGAAAGCCTTTGACTCCATTGAAACTTGGGCTGTTCTAGATTCTTTGCAGCGGTGCCAAATTGACTAGCGGTACATCGAAGTGCTGAAATGCCTTTACAACATCAGTGCGATGTCCACCCAAGTACAGGACAGTCAAACAAAACCAATTCAGGTGCATCGCGGAGTGAGACAGAGGGATGTTATATCCCCTAATCTGTTTACAAAAGCACTGGAAGATGTTTTAAGACGTTAGACTGGAAAGGACACGGTATTAACGTAAACGGTGAGTACATATCACACTTACGCTTTGCTGATGATATCGTCGTCATGGCAGAATCACTGCAGGAATTTCAGGATATTCTGAACAGACAAAATGAATCCTCCCAACATGTTTATCTGTGCATGAATCTGAACAAGACAAAGGTTATATTCAACGATTAAGTCATGCCAGTTTCAATTACTGTTGATGGTGAAATTCTCGGAGTTGTCCAGGAATACACCTAACTTGGGCAGATATTGCAACTAGGTAAGAATAACTTCGAGAAGGAAACCGATCGGAGGATTCAGTTGGGCTGGACAGCATTTAGAAAGCTCCGTCGGGTTTTCTCGTCGCCCATGCCGCAAAGTCTGAAGACAAAAGCCTTCAACCAGTGCGTTCTGCCCGTACTCACTTATGGGGTCGAAACGTGGATACTGATGATACGTCTGCCCCAAAAGCTTAAGGTCGCTCTGCGAGCAATAGAAAGAGGTATGCTCGGAGTTTCTCTGGTAGACAAAATTCGAAATGAAGAAATCCGCCGGAGAACCAAGGTTACTGACATAGCTTTCCGTGTTTGTAAGCTGAAGTGGCAATGGGCTGGTCATGTCTGTCGCAGAAGTGATAACCGGCGGAGTAGACGTGTTATGGAGTGGAGACTGCGTCTAGGCAAACGTAGTGTGGGACTCCCCCGACCAGTAGAAACTGGATGCGTGAAGCCGAAGATCGGGCTAAGTGGCATGCCTTGGGTGAGGCCTATGTCCAGCAGTGGACTGCCGCAAGCTGCAGCACATCATCTCTAAAAATAGGTGCTCTTATACTTTAAATCATCTTAATTACACTTTAAAATAAAATTACTTATATGAGTTTAGATCAAAAAGTATTTGAGTATTATTTTAGAGCCAAGCTGCATCTTTAATTGAATTTCTCGATCGCTGAAAGACCCACACTTAAATAGAATACCAGCATAATTCTGCAGCGCTGCGTATGACGAGTGACAAAAACCGAATACCCTTTGAACCTGTAACGACACATTCCATCTTATTCCGCATAAGTAACAGTGAGGATAGACGTGTCTATGGTGCGTTTGTCACCCTTAAATGTACAAAAAAAAAACAAAGACCAAAATAGTTTATTCAGATTTTTTAATAAATTTTATTAGGTACTTAACCCAAATAATTGACTGCTCATGAATGACAGGCCGTTGAAATACAAATTGTATTGAACAATAACAGTCCGTAAAGATGCATTAATCCGATAAATGCCTGTTGAATATTTAAGAGATTTAGAGATCGCTATCTCTATTTGTGACATAAAGAGGTTGCGTCTAGATATTTGCTGTCAGCTGTCAACCCATACTTCCTTCTAATCAGTGTGCCAACCGTGAGCAATCATCGCGAACAAGTATAAGAATAACAGACATCACGTACCGTTCAATGTAACCTAACAGTTAGCCGAAGACAGCCATGAAAAGTCATAATTATCACTGATATATTAACGGAAATATTTAAATTGAACCGAATAAAAAGCCGAGACGACTTCGTAGACACTACAATTCAATCGAGTTGAACACCAATAAATCCTTATTTAGCGTTGAGGATGTTGAGTACCTCGTGGTGTGGTAATACAACTTTATTTACCAAAAGCGACCCGTCCTGGCTTCGACTGGGTACGCTATAATATATATATATATATATATATATATATATATATATATATATATATATAACGTTACCTCCACACTAGGATTTTGTTTTATCGTGTGTATAACTTAAATTTCGCAATGACCGACAGCCACTTCAGCTTTATTTATAGGGTATATATGAAAACATTTTCTTGTAAGAATTTAACTGTAATACTTTTTTAAATGCTTAAGGTTACTCGTTAAATGTTTCATAAAAAAATTCGTTTATGGTCAGTAAGGCTTATATAATATAACAAATTCTTGTAAGAAGGTCTCTAGCAGTACTAGAATGTTTGTTGTATAAGCTGTCTACTATATTTTAACCGAGTTACAAAAACGAGAAGTTCTATATTTGACGCATGTGTTTTTAATATCGATTCTTCTCGAAAACAGCTGAACCGATTTAAACGATTCTTCTTTTAATAAAAATGGTAATACTTCAAGAGGAGATGACACTCTAGTTGTTACATTGTACTTGCGATATCCCTTAGTCCACTAAAAATAGTAAAATAATAAATCTTTAAGAAAATTGACTAACTTCAAAAATATCTAAAATTAATTAATCTAAAATCAAAGAATTAAAAGCCATGACATACTTGAAAATTTTAAATTAATTAATTTAAAATTTTCAAGTATGTCATGGTTTTTAATTCTTCCATTCTCTATCTCTTCGCACCGAATTTAGAAGCAATTATGAGGATATTATTTTTTGAAGTCGATTTTACTTTTTTCTTAAATTAAATTTTAATTTAAGTTAAAAAAAGAAATTGTCTCTTCAACTGCACAGATCAGATATTTTTTATGCAAGAGAAAATTTTAGTGAAATATTATAAGAAAATTAAACTTAAAATATTGGTTGCTAAGGCCCATAGACACGTACTTATATTCTATTCTCGATTAAGAAACGAAATGCGACTTATTACCAATAGAAAAGGATTCCAGTCCTCAACAGTAACTATACGAAACTCTATGCTGATATTTTTATAGCATTGGGTGACAAACGAGCACACAGACCACCTGATACTAAGTGGATACTGTGGTCCATAGACATCCACATGTATTCTCAATTAAGGATCCAATTGCAAATGCCTTGTTACCCCTGGGGACTAAGATGGAATACATCAATTCCAGTTAAGAGGGTCTCCGTTTCTCTATGCTTACTATAAGAAACACTGCAGCATTACGCTGCTATTTTACGCTGGTATTCTGTGAGACCGTGGTCATGCACCGGTCGAGCCGACCCATTCGTGCTACAACTGTATTATAGCTGCAGCGTTTCTCAAATACGTAACAAGTATTAGCTACAATATGGCTCTATCATATAGTATCATATACTCAGTTTAAATATTTGGATATGATATCAAACAAATTGGCGACGTTGTAAACGTGAGTTAAGATATCAAAGGCAAAGGTTTTCTGGGATAGCTGAGTGATGGTTTTTGTAGCATTTTTATCATACAATAAACCATTGACCAATAAAAACAGTATGCGTGATCTCACAAAATCATGGCATGGTAGGTTTGCAAGCGTGACATGACAGCTTCACCCTGAGCCGCACAATACAGTTTGTCCATTAACCCAGATAAGTGGAATAAATGAGCAATGCAACCAAATGTAATGTAGGCTCACGAAATTCACGGTTTCTTAACACAAATAAGGTATTATTAAAATAACATAAAACGACTAATTTGGCTTACTTTCCATAGGTAATGTTAGTAATGGTTAAACAACATATAAGCGACACTTTTAACCTTAGAACCTCGTGTTTTGTTTGTTATTGTACATACTAGAAGTGTCGTGGGTCCTGGGTAAAAAATTATGTTCAGCCATTTATTATTGATACTGAATTTGACCTTCCATCTTAAAGAATGTATTCTATGTTTAGTATAAGAAAATCTCTCAACATCATAATTTATTTTGAGCACATGAAAACTTCTGTTATGTTAATCGAAATATTTCACTTTAAAGTATTACCTTAACCTTAACGAGAAACTACTAGAAGACGACATATATGTAAAAACATTTAACGGCACACTTGAATTTACCGACGGCTTAGCTGAGTGACTAAATTATCAACATCATGCGAATATATAACTTAACTACATATTCATAGAGATTAAATCCAAAATAAATATTGAGCAATAAAACTAACTTTCCTGCATATTTCACTGGACTTGACACAATACACATAGTTGCATAGGTGTGGGCCTCTTTTCTTACTCGTACCTACCTGAGAACGTTATGGAGCACGTTAGACTACGTAGTGCTGCTTTTGTGCGAGCTACGAATTAGCGGACATCGTAGTACCACGTTCTAGAAACATTTTTAATTCCTCAAATATATTGATTCCTTCAAAATGTTTTCCTCTCAATGATTGAATTTCGAGACCTATACTTTTTCCTTAATTACAATTAGTAACTTCTGTGTTGCCCTGTGGTAACCTTATGTTAAGTGGATGATGTAGCCCACAGACATCCTACATTTATCCCTAATTATAATAATATATCATAATATATAATGTTGTTTGCGTCGTAATAAACTTGGCAAATGGTGGTTAACTGTACGTAGTATGATATTCGAGAACATGATGTGTACATATTATCTCTGAAACCCATATTCCATAGGCGGTATCCGTATCAAACTTATATTTGCATAGCTAAATTAAGGCTTGAGCGACCGTAACCGTTATGACGATAGAGGGCCCACAGACCATAAAAGGCTATACAAGTACCAACGCTCTTAGTTATCATATGTATACAGTTTTACAGTAAGTTCTGTTAATGCACGTGCCAGGAGTACTCACGTCGACGCACAAAGATGGTCGTTTATGAGTATTGCGTGCGACGAAATAAATAGAATAAAACCGTGATCTGAATTAAAAAGTCCAAATATTCAAACCATAAATACATTTTCCATGTTGCACTGTTATTTTATTTAATACGAGTCATAATCATAATAGTCCCAAATACATCTACTGAATCGATAATGGTCAACCTCACTGCAATTCTATTTAAACCGGATGGTTAAAATCGCCTCTAACGTAAAGGCTATTAAATTTATCAATCATCTCTACATACAAAATTAGGCCGCAGATTTAATCTTTGTGATTGAAAATCGAAGTCACGCGAATAGTTTTTCACGGCTCTCATACCATGCCTAATATAATAAAGGCAATTCACCTTTGTGATATAAATGTTTTGAGATTTATGGGTCAGTCTTTTGTTGAGATGCATTTAAGTTGACAAGCGACAGTATGACAACCCAGCACATGGTTTACATATAGATAGCCTACATCTATCCCCGGTTCAAATCAAAATACCGTTCGCACCATGAGGATTAAAAATGAATACTATATAAAGTTAAAAGGGTATCCGGTATTCATCACTCACTATACAAAATCGGTGAAAAACATAAACGTTGAAAATACGGTTGATCCTACAGGCCGTCCCTGAATTCTACCTGTTACGACGTTTTTGAGCTCTTCGAGCTTTTTTTTATTTTGATGCGGTTTGCGATAATCGACGCAGTTTTACAAGCTGAGCTTGACAAAAAAACATTTATCGCAAAAGAATTATTTGACGAAAAATATTCAAATTATTTTGAAAAAATACTTTTTCGAGATTTCTTTCGACAACGATATCTCACGATCGAATCAGTTCACAGCATTTTTTGAGTGAGAGCCGATTAGATTATAGAATTGATCAAAACAAGGGTGTCGAAGTAATTCCGAAAAAAAACAAGTTTTGAAAATTAAAAAACTCGAATTTTTGAGGTTTTCTCAGAATCTACCGTGCCGATTCGGTCACACACACATACACATACAGACATACGACATACGGACATTATCGCAAAATAGCCAGAAAAGCTTCCTAGGATCTCGAAACATCGAGATCTGATGAGAATTCGATTTTCGGGATGAAAACAATAGTTTCCCGATTTTTGGAAAACTGTTGATTTTCATAGCTGGAAGTTAATCAATGTATTAACCTTCTCGTTTTTTGAACTCGAATAAATTAAATAAGAACATTTGTCAATCCTATGTAAATGAAAATCAATTTCTTTTGAATTACATTTATTAAAAAATGTAACAAAGAGTAGAGTAATTTTACTTTGATTACAATAGATTAAAATATTAATGATGTGGAAATTATTTATATAATAATTTATTTCTGGACGCTTCGGACGTTATACAGCCAATTTTATACGTTATAAAACCGTTATAAAAACCAATTACAATCTCAATCTTAGACCCGATCTATGCAGAAATATTATTTTCATTTAATTTATAGTATACGTGTTAATATTAGAAATCATAATATTTTAATACTTATAGAAATTTGGCACAAACATGCAATTTATTTTTAGTTAATTTATAATTTATTCATATATACACGTACAATACACTCACGCAATTATTGGACTGTCACTAAGCCATAGTGTTAACTCTAATTAAGTAGTTACACGGAACTTTCACACTCAACACCAACTACTGATAAATGGCTCATGTTTATTCGTTTCTATAATTCATGTGAATATTTTATATAACTATCATCAATCGATTAACTTAAACACATCCGCTCACATTCCAATTATAATGTGACAGTAGACGTATTTAGTAGGCATTAATAATGGTTTGGGACGTAGACAGAGAAACCTATAGACAAATTGACGCCTTCTTTCGCATTCGCACACGAAAAAGAGTCTACATTTATGCATACATCTTGCATAGAAATGAGATAGAGCGGTGTGATTGTTTGTCCCTTTCTCCGTGCCGGCTTTTTTGTTTAGCAAACTACACTTTGCTAAACAAATTTGACAGTTCGTAGCGATCTAAGGAGTTTACAAGTTGGTTTAAGTGAGAAAAAAGTGTTTTGTGAGCTTAAGATTGGTGAATCTTGTTCAGTTCAGTTCTTAGAACAATTAAAAATTTTATCTAAATATGTTTAAAAGTCATAAAGATTATTGTATTACCTAAAATTACGTTATCGTCCTTTCTCACTCGAGGCCACGCTAGTCATTAGTCTATAGGTTTCTCTGTCTACGGTTACTCGTTTCCAGTAAAAGGAATCCCCATTATCTACACTCACAATACGAAATACAGTAACATCAAGCTGCTATTTTACGCAGGTATTCTGTCAGAACGTGGTCCTTCCCTATTGGATGGAGCCAACCAATTCGTGCTACTACCATAATAAAGCTGCAGCGCTGCTTTACCACGTATTAAAAGTTACGGTCATACACTGATTGAATAAACGTATATTTTTGTTGAAATGAGTTATGTTAACGATTATATTAAAACATGTGAACATCGATAATTGTCTTATGTTTTTTTAGTATTTATTATAAAGAGAAAAGGATCAAATTGACATAATTTTACTGTGGTATAAATGTGCACAAAAGTATAAATATAATAGTGTTACGAGCTTGAGCTTCGTGACAATAAAAACTGCCGATTGAATTACCAAAATTTACACTTTTATTAGCGAACACCAATTGAAACTTAAAAAAACACTAAAAATTAATCACACTGATTTACTTTATTTCGCTCCGTAGCATCGCTTGTCTCGCTAAATTCAATACTGCCCAGATCGATGCTTGCAGCGGCTTTAAATATACCTTTTACACCGAAACATCCAGAACATTCCAGTAAATACGGGCGCCGACCGACCAGACGCAGAAAGTTCGAGTGTGGGGCTTCTAGAAAGCTTAATTCTTCTGTTCGATACTAGATGGCGCTGTTGGTGGAAAGTTCAAAATTGACATTTTCTAGGAAGCCCTCCTCGCTCTGGTCCCCGACACTAGATGGCGCTAGTGCCAGGTACCAGACGTCAACTTAGGCGCGCAACAATAGCTTAGAAATATTACTTTATTTTTCTCTAAAATATACATACATATTGTTTTAAAAAAATACCAGATGCTCTCTACAAAATATATTTGAAGCACCACCTCGTTAAAGCGAAGCTTGTGAACCTTACTGCGAGTGGCTTGCATCACACTACATAGGAAGTACTGCGTCCATTGGATGCAAATGAATCGCCACGCCCGGCCAAAGTGGGGCAACGGTGAACTTGAAAACAAATTAGGTCAAGTCCGCCTTAGGTCGTGAACTCGTCCATCTAGCGATTGTCTACTCCCTCGGCTTTGCTTTGATAAACAGCATTCGAAATTCAATTAATTTCAGTCCATTTAGAAAAATCCCACGTATATGCCTTTCGTAGTTAGGTAACTGTATTTAAATGATGAGAATTTTCGTTTAAAAATGTAAGTTTCAGCAAATTAATCATCTTTTGTAACGGAAACGGGAGGATCGAAACACTTATTTTTTTAAAGATACAGGCAGCACGCGTGCGGTCTGGTGTTAGTTTTCTGCACTAATAAGCATATTGTGGTAAATCAAAACTAAAACTCATATATAATGATTAAATTTAAAAATAATATACTAGCAAAGTTGTTTATATAAATTGTATAAAGTTAAACATGATGGCTAAAGACAAAATATATTTCTATCACAATCACGCATCTTTGAATTCAACTATTACGAATTGCCATTAAAATACGTACATCAAACAGCAAACATAGTCACCTCACTTCGCAACTTATTGTACCTTAATGTATAAACAATAAAGTAGATTTTATATCACTATATTTTCTTGCGTACATAACGAAGCAAATCGGATAGTTTGCTTCTTTTCTTCCTTGTAGTTATTGAAAAAAATATCACACGCGTGGCACCTATGAGCCGTTTGAGCTATGAACTTGCCGTAAACACACGGCGAGCTCAGTACGGTACACGAGCAACTCCGGTTTTTACCACCGACCTCACCAATGAAATTATTGTTTATTATGTGCTCGATGCTGAAGCAAAACATTGACATGTTAAACCTGCAATTCTGAGAAATGAAGTATTTCGAGAACATAACTGTGACGTCGGCCAACACTCATTGGATCAATGCGGCGCAGAAATTACTCCTAAAATCCACTCAAAAATGAGGTCTGTGCTCAATACTGGCATGTATATAGGCTGTGAGGTTAACTTTTTTACCTTAAAGTTATGATCAAAATAAAATATGGTTAGGAGACATCATTATCATATTACATATTAATTATTTATTGCGTCATGTATTTGGGAACGTTCCCACACTTCAAGTGGAAATTCTTGACTTGGCTTTTGTAAGGTTTCAGTGAAGAGCGTTTGCTAAAGCGTGTAGAGTGGTGTAATGACAAACAGCCGTATGTAGCTATATTGGAGTGTTTAAAACACGCCGCCAGCAGATTCATGGAGAGTACAGGAGCTTCATATACAAGCATCTGCTTACGAACGCGCGTGGCGAAACGTTTGTATAAATCTTCCACACGCAAGTGCTTTACTCTGCCGAAAGCCCTTCCGAACGCTTTAACTTCTTCATCATTAACCAGTAAAATTCCACTGCTGGATGTGGGTTTTGCCTTAATCCTCATACTTGGCGGGCGGCGTGATGATCCAGTCTCTAATTTTACGCCTAACGTAAAAGAGTTATCTGAAACCAAAGGATTTTCTAGTATTTCCCACCACTCTACAGCTACACAGTTATTAAACTTTTTTTTTGTATCACGTCTTATAAACAAAAATTTTAAATTCACTGCTGGACATAGGATCGTCCAAGAAAACATCTGTTGACATCCTTTACTATGAAGATTTGTTCAAGCTAAGTGTTACATTCTGCTTCCCATCGCGAGTCTGTAATTGATTATTTTTTTAATTCGATTTTCTGCCAGTAGTTGGTCGACTGATTTTCGTCCTCAATCAGCACGGTGCACGCGATTCCTACGTTGGAAGTATCTTCTGCTTGGTCTGATAATGTAGGTGAACTCTGCGCTTGTGTGCGTGTGTTGCGAGACGCTTGTATGAAGTTTACGCTTCGCCTTCATTCGGGTGCTTCGCTTACAAGAATGATTGTCTATTGAAGAATTAACATTTTACCTTAAAAGTTAAGTTAAAGTTGATATTACAGTTTACATACGTCCCACTGTCGGGCACAGACTCCTATCATTTCTTAGAGGATTTATTTATTTTTTATTTTAAAATCCTTATTGCGTCCCGCTTAGAAAAAAATGATACAAAGGGCGGACCTAATGTCTAAAGGCATTCTCTACCAGTCAACCCACCTTTTTTTCTGCTTTATTTTACCTTACACACACTTCAGGTTTATTTTACATTACAATCACATTTAATGGTATTGTTTTTCTTCTTCATCATTAGCACTAAGCTTCATCCGTTCAAGAGGATTTACCTTTATCGCCACGCTTGGCGGATTAGTGATAGCAATACGTCTTACACCTTTGACCCATTGTCACTGGTCCCAGAACGTTTTACATCTGGTGTAAGCGAGATGGGTACACCGCTATCTATCGGAATTTAATATTCATTATCATCATAAACATTACAACCTATCAAGAATCAACTGCTGAACATAGGCCTCCCCAATAGATAGGGATAATTGCCAAATCCGCTACGCTTGGCAGACGGGTTGGCAATCGCAGTGATTTTTATTATTTTATTCCGTTATCAGGAAGTTGCTATTGTTTCGATTTCCCTCTGTCGCTTCTTACGACGCCAATGAAATTATATGGAGTAGTGGATGGATTACCTTTGCCGCTACTAAAAGTTAACCTCATTCGATTTAGGTAGGATTTCATCCGTCACCCGATTTCGCCTATTTCGAAAGAGACGACTACAGGAAGCCGAGAACCATATTATATACCTTTTAGCCTGTGATAAATGACGGCATACCATTTTATATCTAATACCAGATGTAAAATATATAATTAATGATGGAAGGTATAATGTAATGTGTAAAATATCCAGAACGACAACAGAAAGTTGTATAAAAGATCAGACTTGATGTTGCGACAATAGAAGAGTTCATAGGCTGTATCACACAGCTAAAGGTGAAGAATATTCTTTAGATTATTAATTAAATTTTGTTTTTTTTTTGTTTCAGCTACACTTTTAGGATCCGAATGCGTGGTATCAGAACAGTGCACCCTTAAAGTGGCATTCAGCGCCTGCTTGGAAGGTGTTTGCCGATGCACGGACGGACATTTGCAATTCAGAAAACATACATGTCTTTCTCGTAAGTGTACATATTACATATATTACATAGCATACATATTGATTGCCTCGTTATTATGTTAAAATGTAATAATTTGCATGAATTCAATACACCTGTTGCATGATACATTACTTGTGATTGTGCGCTATCTATACGATGTTTCTGTTTATGAAGTATGCTCGTAATACTGCGTAGTGTTACACGAAGCGTAAAAGTAATTAGAAATCTTAATATTAGCTTTAATATTTTTATGGCCGTGTACATGGTGTCCTAAGAAAATCTACTTCCCATATCAACCAGCGGGTGACGTAAGAGGCGACAGGGAAATGACACAAGATATCGGTAGCAGCATCTCCTTGCTTACAACTATAAAAAAAACTGAGGTTCCTAACCAGCCCGACAAGCGTGACACCTATGAAGGATGTCTGTGTTAAGTAATAGACTTTGACAGGCTATACTAAATGAATGAGTAAACGATAAAAAAATTGTTAATTTTTATCGTATCTTTTAATATTTTACGTAATTTAAGTTGAAAATTCTCTTATAACATAAATTAAAAAAATCTGTTGACCCGGCAGGCCATCCCAGGAACTTTCCGCTATGTTCACTCTCAAAGCCTCGAAACCCGCACCAGTTATGAAAAAAACACTTTTTTAGATTTTTTTGGCAACAATAACTTTCTAACGGATCAACTGATTTTGATGTAATTTGTGGCAATCGGAGTATTTTAAGAACAATAATAAGCGCACAGAGTGGTGTCATGGGCGTGCGCGTGCGCACGCTCTCACACACGCACACACACACACACACACGCACACACACACGCACACGCACACGCACACGCACACGCACACGCACACGCACACGCACACGCACACGCACACGCGCACGCACACGCACACGCACACGCACACGCACACGCACTCGCACACGCACACGCACACGCACACATACACACAAACAATAGGTAACACACACACACACACACACACACACACACACACACACACACACACACACATACACGGCGCGCACACACACACACACACACACACACACACACACACACACACACATCCTCTTACATACGTGACAAAGTGACATCCTCGTAGGAATAGTCTGAATAACTTCCTAGGACCTCAAAACGTCGAGATCTGATGAAACCCCGATTTTCGAAAACCGGGGAGAAACCAATAACAATGCAATTGCAATGCACGTGGAGCTTGCACAAGGTTCTTCAGGATTTAAAAAATAAATTCCATAAATACTTCACCCTTTTCTATCTTTTGTCATTTTTAAATCATATGATTCAAAGCGTAATCCACTTCGTATTACTGATAGTGATTGTCATCACGTATTTCTAAATTGATCTGTAAGTTTCGTAACAAGCACTTAAACATTTTCTCCAATAACGAAAACGCCGCCTAATGTTAATCATTTCCGCGTTTATTGCTGCGTGTTTGTGAGAAAAAAAATATTGTTGTTATTGTACTGATGAATCTGCTCTGACGCCGGCTCGTGTGAACCGTTCTTATTATCAACCAAAACACTTTTATCATGATATTATATTGTGAGAATTGTCCAACTAACTTACAGTTAAGTTAGTTGGACAATTCTTACATTCAATTCGACGAGAAAAGTAAGACTTACATGAAGCAATAACACGACGTTTTGGAATCTAGATTAGTAGTAAACAAATCAGTGCTAGTATAAAGTATTGTAAGAATCTACATTGTTACGTTTTCTCTTTTCTGTAGATTTTCACACAGGTTTTAGTCTAGTTCGGCAATGGATACTATTTTTTCATGTATTAAGATTTAAAAAAAATCTTGTGTGGTTTATAAATTAATAGGCATATTATTAACTGATATAAGTATATATGAAAATAAAGATTATCAAGATCATCTGCGTGTATGACTTACGTGTATGTACTTATCTTCAATTTATAGTGATATAGTGACATTTAATTTAAAATGGCTGCTGCTGTTATGAACGACACACACGGTCAGTTCAACTGATCATTCCACAGATTTTTGACTTATCGATAAATAAACTTATATACAGAACACCGTTATTGATATATTTATAATCATCGATATATCGAAAATCCGATATTTTAAAAAATATCAACAGTCCTAGTTTGAACTGATCAGTTGGAATGATCAGTTGAACTGCCCGTGTATGTCGTCTATTAGACTCTTATTTTATTATTTCAAAGAATATAAAAGGTGTACAAAAATGCTTATTTGAATATATTACATGATATTTAATAGGTAATAAGACTACTTTTATGCCCACGGGACCACCTGAGTAGGTACCACATAAACAACAGTGCATGCACTAATGTGTTCCGTTTTGATTGGTATAGAGAACAAGTTTCACCTTCATCCTCACAGGTGACAACGCATCTCTAGCCGTACTTGCTGTACTTCATTTGAAGTTGATTGCAAGTGTACGTCAATGAGCTGCACTAGCACTAACAAACTTACGTCAGTTCGTTTGGTACGTAACTTCGTTGGTCACTTAAGATTAATTAAAAAATATATCATGCAATAAAATTTAATTGGAATAATTTGAGTCAACATACGTTTACTTGTTGGCAAGCAACTTAATAGCGAGCTTTGCGTAATGAGCTTTATTATGCGAGATTAACATATAATAGCCAATTATGTTACCATTATGTGTTATAACTTAAAATGATACTGTTATGTGAACGCTTACTTTCGGGTTACTATAAACATCAAAATGACAATGAACATTAGTAGTTAGTTACAAGCTCGCTTTTATTTTTGTCATAAACGATCCTAAAAATAAAACAGACATTAAATAGTACTAATACTCTAAATACGATTTTAATAACTTAACATGTATTACTACCAGTTAAGTTATTAAAATCGTATCTAGAGTACCTTCTCCTTCTATCAATGATCACAGAGCCAACAAATCCCCTATATTTAGTGGACTATTAGGTACCTACCTATTTGATATTAACATGGAGTCCATTTTAATTTACAATGTTTCAGCTGCCCCACCGAGCCACGTATGCTATAGTAACGAACATTGTCGTTTATGGGATAAGGAGAGTCACTGCGAATTTGTGATTGCAAATCTTTTCGGGAGATGCGCATGCAACAGTCTTTTCCGACAAACTGGTGATAGATGCATTTCTCAGAAATCCGCATTATATTCGACGGAAGCAGTAATTGCTGAACAAGATGCAGCTGTCTTAGAATCAGCTAATGCAACGATACCTCACAAAGAAAACAAACTTCCCACCTACCTTAACCCAGCCTCAAAAGATCCTTTTGGACTTCAAAATGTCTTAATCGACACAGACGATACAGAGCCGAGTAAATTACCGATGTTCACAAGTAAAAATGATGTTCTAAGTACACAAGAAGACAGTCCATTAATGCAAGCCGTTATGAAAGTTCCAACACTCGAGCCCGCAAAACGCCTTCCACCCGCGAATAAGAAAGACGGTGAACAAAATGAATTGATACGTGTCGAAGAAATGACTGCTAATTTACACGCAAACGATCAACCCGTGTACAGAGTAGTAACCCAACCATCCACAGAAAAGAAAACCAATAAAAAAACTGTAGGAAGTAAAGACCAACAAAATATAGGGAATAAGCCATACAAAAGCGGTCACCAAAAGAAACCATCTTCAAAAGGTTTGTAATTTGTATTATATTCCCAGACCAATGAGGAAAAATAGACGAAACGCTGCTTACATTATTTATTACATTTGTTAGTGATTATATTATATATTAGGGACGCCGAAACCATGCTCAACTTCTGAAATGCACTCTCGCATACATCTACCTTCTTTCTATCTTTAACAGCCCGTGAAACCTTGTACCCGTAAAGGTTGCAAATTATTTATAATGCACGTGTGTGCTCAAAAGGTAGAGTTTGTTTTTGGCTTGGTTTCAGCGTCACTTCATATGCTTTTTTTACGTAAATGTGGGTACGAAGCGCTCATGACAAAGTTTTTTTTTTTATAGAAGAGAGGGCAAACGAGCATGAGGCTTACCTGATGTTAAGTGACCACCGCCGCCCATGATCAACCGCAACACCAGGAGAATTGCAGGTGCATTGCCGGCCCTTTAGAAAGGAGTGAGCTCTTTTCTTGAAGGTTCCAAGGTCGTATGGGTCCGGAAAAATTAAAGTTAGTTAAAGTTACAGCCTATATACGTCCCACTACTGGGCACAGGCCTCCTCTCATGACTGAGAGGGTTTTAGGGCAAGGAAATGTACATCGCGTTGCCCCAATTCATGTTGACGAACTTGCATGTCTTTGAAATATTTTTTATTTCTCAGACATGCAGGTTTCCTCACGATGTTTTCCGTCTCCGCCGAGCACGTGGTAAATCAGCACTTAAAATTGCAAGTAACAATGTCATTGGTGCCGGCGGGAATCAAACCCGGGTTGCTCGCGTACTGTGAAATTCACAGCGAGCATGGTTAGCGCTCAGCTACCACGGCTCTGGATTACATTATAAGTTGTAAAATATTTATAGAGCACAAAGTGATTTCGTCAAATGTTTTAGATAAACATCGTATTCGTGCGGATGTATCTCCAGTGTTCAGTCTTGGTCCAGCGTCACTCGGAATGCCTTGCTTAAAAGATTCGCAATGCCACCAGGTGGATCCCTATTCACGATGTTTTAATAAACGATGTGACTGCGCGTACCGCACCAACTCCACGTCGGCTTGTTCAGCACGCAACAGGGGATGCTTGCCAGGAACATTTCAGGTAAAGAGATAAACACGGTTTGAAAAATAAATTTCGTGTATTAAAAATTAATAACAAACTTTCTACTTATAAATTTCTAGTGACAAATCAACTTACAGTCCACCTGATGGTAACTACCTTCTGTAGCCGAAGGGAGTCTTCAATCATCTTCAAATAAAAAGACTACAAGCGCGTTGTCAACTCCGAGCACCAAAATAGAATTCCTTACAACTTTTAATGCTGCCTTTCTGTACCCTTCAGACTGTAAGAGAAAAGTGCATACACTGCCTTTGGGCGGCATAGTTAGGTAAGAGACTACTAAGACGGATCTTTAAGAGGAAAAGGCTTTTTTATAAAAGGTTTTGTAGAGAAAGTTTTTATATCCCCATGATACAAGACTTTATGATACAGGTCGTTATGATAGTGTTTATAACATTCTGAAATAAAACCAATAAATAAAAATAAATAATTTAAAAAATACTGATTTTTACGGATTTTAACACGTATATTAACTTTTATATACCCGACGTTTCGAGCACTTTATAACTTGGGATCCTATAATTTATAAAATTAATTCCCAACTCAAGCATACAACTGCAAGACTTCAAGATATTATAAGCTCATACTGCATAAATCGGAACAAAAATTAATAATTTTAATCTATGGTAACCGCGGTAAACTATTACATCTAGACGTTGAACATGTCAGTCTCCCCCGTGACCATGGGTGCTGTAAAGTGCTCGAAACGTCGGGTATATAAAAAAGTTAATATACGCGATTACTATTGAAGTTAATTGAACAGCAATGTTATAATAATAAACATATTTTGATAAATATTTTATTATTAATAATAGATTTATGCAAAAGTATTTTAATATATCGATAGATAGGTACAGGGTGTCCAGTAGGAAAGTTCAATTTTCAAATTTGAATTACACAGCAACGGTTGGCGCGATGAAGTGGGAAAAGCCTCAATCGACGCGTCAGGCGTTCCCGATGGAGCGTTCGACTGTAGCACAACGTGGTTTTGCTGTCGAAGCTTACTTTAAGAGTGGTGACTCGTGCGCTGCTGCACTTCGGATATTTTGTTCTCAGTACAATATTCGCCGACCAAGATACGCCCCAAATGTAAACCTTTTGAAAAAGTGGATTAAGTATTGAATAAAACTAAATTTTCCGGATTATATCGCGTTTATTTTACAGATTTTACTTATTTTTAATTCCCGACGTTTCGGATGCTTTACAGCAACCATGGTCACGGGGGGGGACTGAGATGTTTGACGTCCCAATGTCATTGTTAGACCGGCTACGTTCATTTTTTTGAATATTAATTTTTGGTCCGATTTACTCAAAACGAACTTACAGTATCTTGAAGTCTTGCAGTGGTATGCTTGGGTTTGAGTTTGATTTTGTTAATTATAGGATCCCAAGCAGATGGCAGCACCCAAACATCTTCTCTATTGAAATTAGGATGTTTTTAATTTCAATAGCCTCGCGTATCATCCTTGGTAGGAATCGGTGTTCTTTTGCGAAGATTTGTGGTTTATCAAATCTGATGTAATGGTGGGGACGATCTTGAACATGTTCACAGACTGCAGACTTCCCGGAGCGTCGGTGCTTCACGTCAGCTATATATTCTTTCACGCGGGTTTTTATGGATCTTTTTGTTTGACCTATGTAAGAGAGACCACATTCACAATCTAACTTGTACACTCCTGCCTCTTATAGAGGGATATTACACTTGACGGATGGTAAAAATTGACTAATCTTCTTCGGCGGCTTGTAGTATGTTTTAATGGAAGCTTGCTTCAAGATGTAGCCAACCTTGTCTGTGACTCCTCTGAAATATGGTAGTACAGCAGGTACACGCTCGATTGTGGCCGGCTTCACTCGGTCACTGTGACGTAGGCGCGGGATCCGAAGCTTGTTGTCTTGCAACACTTGCTTGACATGCTGCAGCTCGGCGGCCAGATATTTTCTGTCACAGATCCCTCGTGCTCTCTGAAACAAAGATTTACCCACGGTAGCTAACTGTGAAGGATGATGGTGAGATTCACCATTTAAATATCGGTTGGTATGGGTCTTTTTTCTATACACAGTGTGATCAATAGTGTTATCAGGATTTCGAATGACTAAAACATCTGAAACACGTGAATTGTATTTTAGAGTTTATAGAGTTAAGTTGGTTTAAAAATGCAGTTACTTTGTCAGATGGTAAAATTGTGAAGGTGAATTGTGAAGGGAATTAAAAATAAGTAAAATCAGTTAAATAAACGCGAAATAATCCGAAAATTTAGTTTTATTCAATGTGTAGTGTTCGCGTAAATTTAAGAAATCATTAAGTGGATTAAGTAGTTTCGTGAAACGAGTTCTTTCATTAATCAACACATTCCAGGCCGCACACAGTGGGTGTACGGCCTGGAATGTGTTGATTAATGGGATCAACCCAGGAAAATGCGCGCCGAGTAAGTGATTCGGTCCTTGCAAATTCGCGGTGTTCTTTACGAAAGCATTCGGCTGCTTCAGGAAACCCTTAAATCAACAGTTCACGTCATAGTTAGGAAAAAATGCATTTTTCCCTATATAATGCTTCATCCCTATAAAATACAGTTAATGCAAGATTTTTAAAAAAAGTGATTACTTATTACGGAAATCTTGTGCTGAAAAGATGTTGGAAGATTTTCCTACACAACGTAGACTCAATAACGTTGTTTTTAACTATTAGGCCCATTTTCAGTTGGAGAGCTACGTCAATAAACATAATTACAGATATTGGGCACCAACGAACCCAAAAGAGAGGCACCTACGACAGTTACATAATCCAAAGGTGACTGTTTGGTGCGCCATAACCTCTAGTGGGGTTATTGGGCCGTTTTTTTTTGAGAATGGGTACGGTCATGAACGACGGTAAAAGACGGTAAATTCGGAGCGATATAAGAACATGATCGACAATTTTTTTGCTCCTATTGTAAGAACAGAACGCCGTTTTAACAGAAACACATTGTTTCAACAGACTGGAGCCACTTCCCATACCTCCAGAGAGTCGATGGACACGGTAAAGTCACTTTTTCCACAAAAAAATGGTATCGAGGTTTGGAGACATCTGCTGGCCACCCAGTTCGCTCGACCTCAAACCATGTGATTATTTTCTGTGGTCATCTAAAATCAAAAGTTTATTCAAACAAACCATGAACACTAGCGACGCTGAAAGAAAATATCCGGCACGAAATAAACAATATCTCCCCGCAACTCTGCAAGAAGTGTTTGAAAATTTACGAGTCTGATTAGAAGAATGTGTACGAAGAGATGGTAAACATTTGGAGGAAATGATATTCAAAAAAATAAAACCCACCGAGTTTTTTAATATTGTCATATTAATAAATATTTTGTATTCATTAACTTAGTATTCTTTTTCTTAAATCAAAAATGAACTTTCCTACCGGACACACTGTACTATGTCAGTTTGGTACGCCTTCACTATGGTTCATAAAAGATAGCTTGATCTCTGCGACAGCTGTCAGTAAAAATCACGCCTATGAAGTCCTGAATTTCTTAGTAGTACAGACAGTACCAGTCAATTTCAGACTTTATGGGCATTAATATAATGGGCACTAATTAAGTAGGCATGCCCATAAAGTATGACATTGACAGGTACTGTCTGTACACTGACCTCTATATATACAGCGTACTTGTATATATAGAGGTCAGTGTGTCTGTACTACTAAGAAATTCAGGACTTCATAGGCGTGATTTTACTGACAGCTGTCGCAGAGATCAAGCTATCTTTTATGAACTATATTCTAAAATTTACAAAAAGTGTTATAGCAACATTATAATATAAATCGTTATTTTTTTAATTCCTCTTGACTTTATTTACTATTTGTTTTAGTGTCGTTCCACTGGGACGTGTATCAGTTGGTACTTCGTGTGTGACGGCCGCAAGGACTGCCCTGATGGATCCGACGAAAGATGCTATGGTACTGGTAAAGGTCAGTAACCATGTATGCGCTGATTCATTTCATTGCACCAACCCACTCTCTCTACTTTCGTTTTAAATGCTGGTCCCAATTTCCCTTCAAGTGTGACTATGACTTCTGTATGTAATGACTAATGACTTACTGTGCATTTTATATTTATTGTATAAGAAATAGAATATTTCGTAATGTTCACGAGACTCGACTCGGTAACGCAGTTGTTAACCGTGTGACTTTGAAGCTGTGGACTACGAGTTCTAATCCCTCCTCGATTTGAAACTTGTACGAAACAAAGATTTTCGCCTTTGACGCTACGAGTCGTCGTCTTTAGTATTTAACGTATGGCGTAAGCGAAATGTTTATACCTCCCTCTATCGGAAGCCATAAGTAATTTCTGGCATTTCCCATAGCTTGGCGTCTTTGGCACCCAAGGGACGAAAGGTGGCGATGAAATCGCTACTATGCCAAATGGTGGTGGAGTAAGACTCCACCACTAAATTTATATGAAAGTGTATACGGTACTTATAACAAAAAAAAATATCTTTCTGTCTTTTTTTTAACTGTCTGATTTTAACGGGACTTTCAATTGCAGATAGCTGATATTATAAGGATATTATTTTAGAAATAGAATTAGGGGTTCCGCACAAAAATAAATAAAACACAGTCGCAACAATTTCCACGCGGGCGAAGTCGCGGGAAACATCTAGTAGGTAATATTACATATATATATATATATATATATATATATATATATAATTATATATAATCATCAGTTAATCAAATAATAAAGGGTCAAAAAGACGCTGCTTTATTGACGCCATTTTAACAGTTGATATTATAGTAAATATTTTTGTTGATTTTAGTATTTAGTATACATAATTAGTTTTTTTAAGCAGATTTTTCAGTGTTTCTAGTTATTGCCCAAGCTTGTTTCCACAGAAATCATAATAAGAAGAGAATATTATTACGATTTTTGTGCTTGTTTTTTTTTTATAGAATTGGGTGACAAATGAGCACACAGTCCACCTGATGGTAAGTGGTTGCTGCGGCCCATAGACATCTACATCTATCCTCCATTAAAAATCAAAATGCAGATGCGTTGTCACCCGTGAGGACTAAGATGGAATGCCTCGTTTCCAATAAAAAGGGTCTCCGGTTCTCCACATTCACCATACGAAACACAGCAGCATTAAGCTACTATTTTACCTGGTATTCTGTGAGAGCGTGGTCCTTCCCCGGTCGAGTCGACCCATTCGTGCTACAACTATACTACTAATATAACTGCAGCATGGCTCTATCACGTATATAAAATGTGTAGTCTTCTTCGTTTTAAGATGGCAGATTTGTCAGTTCATGGGGTCTGCAGTGGCCACTTACAATCAGGTATAGATATATAGAACTATCGTATCTTCTATGCAAACAAGGTTGTAGTTTTTGAGTTATAAAAAAGTAACTATATTACCTTCACGTACTATAGTATACTTCGGATTACCTTATATGGGTAAGGTCGTAAAAAAGTGTAAATAACGCACTGAAAGATATAACACACGGTAACACAATAACGTACTGGAATAATATAAAGGTCAATGTTCACTTGCAAATAGGTTCAAGTAAAATCCATTTTAAAATATTATCAATATTTCATAAAATTAGATTAGATCATCAAAAACGAATCTCAGACTACGCATAGCTTGCATGTTTGCGAAATTAAACACCAAAATAACACAACACAGTGGAATTAAAGCCTTTAACAAAATAATGTGCTTACAAAAACAGTAGGTACTAATCAAAGTAGGTATTATTCATAAAAGAAACATAAGGAATTTAACAATTATGTGTATACAATTTACAATTAGTACAGATACTGTAATTATTACCATTTATCACGGAATTTTGTTTTACCGTTTCTTTTTATTATAAGGGCTATCCCATTTGCCACTTCGCGTTCGGACAGAGCCATATTTAAGAAGAAAATGAAATTTAAAAATGTGTTTCTTTTTAATGTAATCAATAGGCGAATTATATAGTATTAATTTAATAAGTAATGATTTAAAAAAAACTTTTTGTGTTTTTCTAATAAACTCAGCATACAAATTTAATAAAGCCACATTAAAAAATGTGTTTTTAATAATAACTTATTTATATTTTTCCAATTAATAAAATTTAACAAAAGCTTATTTAATTTTTTTTTAAGTGTATAGGAGACCGTCAACTTTTCCACTCTGATTTTTTCAAACCTCTTTATTAAAAACGGACCTAGTTCGACTACTGAGGGACCACTAGTAATAATAAATCATAATAGTATAGTCCACTCTTATGTAGGTAAGTCAGAATAACATTACACCTTTTTCATTTCGCCGTAGTCAGTTAAGTTATGTGAACAGCCTCATTTATAACATTCCAGTGTGTGACATAACAAACACCATAATACACGTAACGAACTGGAACAAACACACTCGAAAATTCAAAACTCAACAATGAATACCGGTCATAAATCATGCGTGATTTACTTAATAAAACTTGACATACTCTGGTAATTGACTATAAATTTCGAATTAGGAACGTAGTAAACGATATCTTTTTACTTCTCACATAGAATTCACAGATATACTGCCCGAAATTTGTGCTCTAAATTATGGAATTTCCAATTGTTTACGGTCACGACTTCAAATGAAAAAAAATATCTCAAAACTGACGTTTGATAGTAAGCCTTCGGCGCTGCCTCATCGAAATTAGGTAAATTTCATTATTTATTTTATTCATTCATCATTGTTTTCAACATTCAGTTGAAAACAACTGAATGTTGAAAACAAAAAATCTAGCTCATATCGAATCGGAATAACACACTGGATAACTTTTGGAGACACAAATAAGAATAAGATTTTTTCCACTAGCATTGTATTATTGCAATAATTTATACATTATTACACGGCATCTTTATTGCTTTCAAAGTAAACTACAATTTTAAAATCATAATGCTATATTATTTTATTTGTTGCATTTTTTCGTCCTGTAAGGAGACAAAAAAATTTTGTATGCAGCTTTATTTTATTGATTCAAAAATATTTTTTATGTTTAAGCCTCTTGAATATTCTGGTTATTGTTACATTATTCTAAGCATGATTATCAATGTTTTATTTATTAATAATGTTCCGGGTGTCATAACAGGGAAAACTAAAAAAATTATCTATGGTTTTATATGTGGTATAGATGGAACCGGCGAGCGATGTCCGATGCACGCGTTCCGGTGCGGCGGGGCGGGCTCGCGCTGCGTGTCGCGGGCGGCGCGCTGCGACGGCACGCCGCAGTGTCCCGCCGGCGAGGACGAGCGCAACTGCCGCGCTACCAGGCGTAGGGGGTATGTAAAATTCTGTTAATTTCATTAATTCATTGCAACCTATCGAATTTGCACAGTTAAACATAGGCCACCCCCATAGATCGTCTCATTTTTGAGAATATTTGCCATAGCTGCCGCGGCAGGTACTCGGGTTGGCAACTATAGATTTGTTTATTATTTTTAAGTCGTTATAAGGAAGGTGTTGTACCCTGTTTCATTTACCTCTGTCACCTCTTTTCCTATTCGAGATGTTTTTATATTTTTTCATAGAATAAGCGTGACAAACGAGCACACAGTCCACCTGATGGGAAGTGGATGCTGTGGCCCATAGACGCATAGACATTTTACCTCGATGAAGAGTCAAAAGGCAGATTCGTTGTCACCCCTGAGGACTAAGATGGAATGCCTCGATTCCAATAAAACGGGTCTCCGGTTCTCTACACTCACCATACGAAACACAGCAGTATTAAGCTGCTATTTTACGCTGGTATTCTGTGAGCGTGGTCCTTCCCCGGTCGAGCCGACCCATTCGTGCTACAACTATAATATAGCTGCAGCGCGGCTCTACCATGTATAGCGTAGGTAGATCTGGCTGTATTAGGCTGCAATACGAAATGACTCGACTGGGAAGAACAAGGACCACGTCTACGCGGAATACCAGCATATTAAAAAACCAGAGTACCTTTTTTTTTGGTAATAAGGCATTTTATCTTAGTTCTCAGAAGTAACAGCGAATTCGCATCTTGATTTTTCATCGACAATAGATGTAGATTTCTATGGGAAATGCACTTACCACCAGGTGGACTGTGCTCGTTTGTGACCCTTATATAAAACCTTGTAGCAGTATTAGTGCACACTGCTACATCGAAAAATAAGTTCTGTGCTTGTAGCGCCCATCAGTTAACGAAAAAGCGAAGCGAAAAGTTTCGAAAAAGAAAAATACCCTACGCAACATCCCTCTGCTACCAAATTCAAACGAAGGCTTTGAATAAAACTATTTATACGAATTTTATCGCGTTTAATTAAATTATTTTAACTTATTTTTTATTCCCGACGTTTCGGTCCCATGGTCACGGAGGGGGAGGGGGACTGATATGTTTGATGTCCCCCCAATGTCATAGCCCGGCTACCTTCAGTTTTTGAATAATATACATATAATTTTTGGTTCGATCTACGCAGAACGAGCTTACGGTATCTTGCAGACTTGCACTGGTATGCTTGGTTTAGTATTTAATTTTGTTAATTATAGAATCCCAAGCAGACAGCAGCACCATCCATCTTCTCTATTGGAATTATGATATTTTTTAATTTCAATAGCCTCGCGTATCATCCTTGGTAATAATCGGTGTTCTTTTGCGAGGATTTGTGGTTCATCAAAACTGATGTAATGGTGGAGACGATCTTGAACTTCTTTCGGAGACTACAGACTTCCCGGAGCGTCAGTACTTCAAGTCAACTTCTAGATACTGTAAGTTCGTTCTGTTCGTTCGATCGGACCAAAAATTATATTCAAAAACTAAAGGTATCCGGGCTAACTATGACATTGGGACGGCAAACATTTTAGTCCCCCCGTGACTATGGGTGCTGTAAAGCAGCAGAAACGTCGGGAATTAAAAATAAGTTAATTAAACACGATAATATACGTATATATTGTTTATTCAATGTGTAATGTTCGCGTAAATTTAAGAAATCATTATACGAAGGCTTTTTCCTTTTTTATCATCAGCCTTTGTCATCTTACGGAAGATTTGCGTTAATTGCCAAATAAATTTTCTTCTTCTTTAAATATGTTTAATTAATCAATGAATATATTTAAATATGTTTAAAAAATGTTACTTGTTTATCGTTTTCAGCTGCCCGAGGCATACATTTAGATGCGGATCTGGCGAATGTCTACCAGAGTACGAGTTTTGCAACGCAATCATCTCCTGCAAGGATGCTTCAGACGAACCACCTCATCTCTGCAATGAACAATCCAGGTAACGTGGCGTGTACAACATGCTAGTAGTTGACAGTTATAATACTAATAGCTTAAGATTTATTAATCCATCAAATTTTTGAATGCTTCACCATGCATTCAGCGCATTCCGCAAGCTTTTTGGTTGCGCGGTTGCGGACTAGTAACTTTACAACAAAATACTCTTTACTATACACCCAAGAAAGATAAAAATAACAAAAATAAACTAATATTGAGGGAAAAACAAAAGCCGGTCTCATTGCTACATCGCAATCTCATCCAGACAACCCAGAAATAGAATTAAATAAAAATAAGGAAAAGATTAACGGGTAGTGTGCACTAAAATAAGAAAGGATACCAGCTTTTGCACCAAAAAGACAACATACTTTAGGTAGATTAAAGACCTTAAATAAAAAGAGGAAGAGAGAGGGGTTTAAGAAGACAAATAGTGTTCCTTAACTGGTTTCTTGAACAGATGTAAGGTTGAGCACTTTTAATTGAAAGAGGTAAGGAGTTCCAAAGACAGAACAGAATATGATTTAACATAAAATGTTAACAGGACATTGGAGGGAAAAACTTCCTTGGACTTTATGAAAAACTATGACAGGAGCTGAGCAATTTAAAACGTTCTATTAGATATGGAGGACTTGATATATTAAATAAGACGCAGCAAAGGGAGCCAGATTGGGAGCCACTAGAGTTTAGAGCGGTATTCCGAAACTAGGTTTATGAAGAAAGATTGTACAAGAGTTATTGCAGTGGAAATGAGTAAAGGTAGTTTACGGCTCACGACATTAATTTGAGATGTTCAAGAAAGACTGGAATCCAAAAAGTTACCTAAATTTACAACGTCATTATAAGGGATATGGACACCGTTAAATGTAACAGGTTGTAATTAACATTTGAAGGCTTAGGATTTCAAAGACTTCACAGTTAAGCCATACGATCGACTCCAGTCGAAAATACAAGTCACATCCTTATGTACCTTTGTGCAAAAATCAAAATTGTATTACGTTATGTATAATGTGTATAAGTTAAATATGTTATAAGTTAATCGTGTAAAATGTTCTAATCATTATCAGAAATTTCACTGCTTCCTTACTTCTATTGTTTTCTTTTTAAAACAGTCAAGTGCGCCGTGAGAAACCACGTAAGCCCAATGCCTAGTTTATGCTGAAGCAACAACATGCGACATTGTGACCACATATTATTGCGTCTTGTGATATGCTACAAATACAAACTATAAATGGAAACATTTGCGGCTATAAGCCGCATGCGGCAATCTATTTTACGCCGAGGCAACATCGTGTTAAAATTACAATTGTGTTCTACTTGTAAGATGAAAATGTTTTATTAAGTAACTTTAGCAGCAGCTTATTTAGTACTTAACCGTACAAATAAATGAAAAGGAAACGATGGTGGAACGGAATTTCTATAATCATTCTTTAAATATTAGTATTTGATCAATCCATGGCCAGGAATTTGTTAATGATTATAATTATAATGAGTCGAGGTATGAATTCATTCTACTATTCTTTCGCCATTCTACTACTTTCGTAAACACAAGCACAAGCATTGTAAGCTAAGTAGGACTAGTCAAGGGTAAGTATATGCATTATTGGCATTTTTTTGTAAATAAATACACCAGCATATCGTAATGTTTAGTATTTCCAAACCATTTGTAAGTGTAGTCAAAACTTTATCTAACAATCATTTTGAAGAGTGTAATCGAGATAGGGAGAGGTAAGAATGTGTCACGCTATTTATATAAGAATTATTTTTTATTCCTCAGACTAGCACATATCCTTAGGATGTTCTGCAAATATAAACTAAATTTCCGTAATGTGGCTGCAAACCAGAAAGTTTTAGCTACATCCATTTTTAATAGATTTCTAATGACTGATATTGACAATGGAACGTTTAAAGAAATGAAATAAATTCTGCTCAATTACAAAAAAATATAAATATACTAAGAAAAACACAAAGCACGTTTCACACTGCAGTTAAGTTGAATAATTAATATTGTTTCACGAGTAACATTTGGTAGGTTCCGTTAAATGTCTGCTTACCAAATATAATATAACACAATAGGCCCTCACATAAAACACCATGGCCTCGTTCATAGCATGGATCGCATACACCATACATATTGTTGAAATGCATAAAATTTGACCTGTAGAAACGACACGTGCTGCTTAGGTTGTCAACATTTCGAGACTACAATTCGGGACATGATTTGAATATCAAAGAAGTAAAATGAAAACGCCATAAGCGAGTGTAATTTTTACCGTGTGAATCAAAAATTCAATGACTTCTTTTTCCTTAGGCATATAATTATATGTCTTATATCCCCTCCTGCAAAACATAATAGCTATAATCTATGGGCGATACATTTTGATTCCTTGATAATAGCTTTGGATATCATGCTTTATATTATTGGTACGTTACAAAGGTTAGGTTACATGTGGTTTGTCAATGTCTTACTTTTGGGGGATTTCCCTTAACTGACAAAAATCACAGATATTCATACATCATGTGTGCGATGTCTTTGCATAAAATATTAATTAGGTTTGCATCGCAATACTAAATAATCGCACGAATTGATGCTTTATGCATCACGGATTTTTTTTTAATAGCGACTTATTTTTAATTATTGCGCAATCAACTTTTTACATGACTACGGCTAAACTCAAAAGAAAGGGCAATATTTTTGCAACACAGCACTTTGTATGAAGTCAGCATAAAATAAACTGACATACATGCATGAGTTCACTGCATTGTCACATTGTCCACTTATTTTTCTTCTGATGTGACCTCGCGCTGTACAGTCGTTTATAAAAACATGATAGAAACTGGCCCAAAATTACTTAGTAGACATTAGCATACTTATAAAAATATATACATACTTCTTGTTTAAAGGTCAAAACTGAAATACTTTTAATTACTTAATTAAATATCATTTAATGTGACTTAATTTACGTCATTTTAGAGAAATCTCATGATGAAAGAAATGTTTTACTGCAATTAATTTCAATTATATTTTACTGAAGTAGGTATTTAAATTAGATAAATATATTGTTAATTATGTCAACACAGTTTTTGAAATAGTTAAAATGTCTTTTATTGAGAGACGAATTTATTAAGGATGTACAATTACGTCTACTCAAGAATGAAATTAGTTTTGGTCATTTCCTGTACATATATCAGTATTTATAAAACTTATTATTATTTTTAAATCAATGAAGTTTAATTTGGATTAAATGCAATACGTAATATGATTTTTGTTTAAGTTTGTGGTTATTAAAAAATAATCAACAATATGTTAAAGTATAAATATATTTCTGTTGAACCGTACTTAGGGTGGAATGGCGGAACAACAATCAGAAAGTGAATTCCGATTATCCACCCCGCCTAGGTTGGATAAACGAACACGCATTTCCGAGTATCCACCCTAGGGTGGATTTCTTAGGGTGAATAACCCATCAAGGCAGTGAGCTGAACACTTTGTTGTCATAAAACTCAATACCCTTTCAGAGAGAAGGCCTGTGACCAGGAGTGGAATGTACTTACATAGATTAATAATAAAAGATAACCTGACAATTATTTTAAATAAAAATACTGTAGTTAGTTTCTTTATTCTTTGATAATAATCTTAGTAGAATTATTAATTAAGTAGACATATAACTATTTATACATAGATTCAATGCTTCATTTAGAGTTCTGACAGCCCTAGGCTAACTATGAATATGCGTCCCATCGGCCTGTACTGTCTGTGCCTGCCCAGCTCACGAATATGTGTGTTGGTGGAATTTGACGCCTGGAATTAATCCGAATAATTTTTACCTAAGCACTCCCTGTTAAACGCGACAGAAATCATTACATTTCTTCCAATCCAGTTCACTTGTCAGAAAGAATTCGGTTGTCAACTATTTGAGCCACTCTTCGCTGGATGCGGCTAAGTGAAAGGAGCTCGCATTGGGGTGCCCCGGTCCAGATATAAGTGAAACAGTACTCCATGTGATTTTAGAGGCCAATTCAGACTTCCCTTCCAAGTGATTGCGAAACTGTACATCATTTGATGTGTCGAAGGATTCCGATGCTGATTAATGATAATGCCGACTAATGCTCTGTCCACTACGACCTTGATGCTCCGATCTGCATGAAAACTGATGACCGATTGTACAATTTCTCGGGAAGCCTATAGGAAAGAAGCTTTGAAAGAAGCGCTTTGTGTCAAAGCCTATCGAGGGCCTTCGCTATATGTCGAAAGTAACGACCAAGGTATCCCTCTTGGACTCTACTGCGGTCTTCAAGGTTATGAGCTGAGATTCCATTATTTTTGGAAATCAAGAGGCGATAGTCATAAGCTTGTAGTTGGTCGGATCTGAGCCGTCGTGAGGGATCGCGTGCACTAAAGCTGTCTTGTATAAATTCGGGATTACGCCTAGGGAGTAAGAGTATCGGAAAAGATGCGTTAAAACGAGTGCTAATTCCAGAGCATCCGTCTTCAGCACCGTAGGAGGGACTCCATCAGACCCATTCGACTTGTTGACGTCCAGGGAGATGAGTGCTTTACACACTGAGCGCTATGTAAACGTAATCCGTGTTATCCAGCATGGAGCAATATAACCGCGGGATGTTCGGCGATATGTACCACCTGTCATCGAGAGTCGAGTTTAACTCAAAAAGAGAACCTAAAATATCGACTTTCTTCTTTGTGTCATGGATCATTGAGTCGTTTTCTCTGTGCAGAGACGGAACAGGTGGCTGACAAAAGTTCCCTTAGACAGCCTCGGCAAAACACCTTAATAAATTAGAGGTAGAGAAGAGAACCTGAGTAGTTAAAAATCTGAATGACGTCCAGTCAGTCAAAGACGAAGGGTACCAAATAATTCAAAGTCTTATTTTTACAATCAAAAAAATACAAAAAAAAAGGAAGAGCAACAAGTAAATATTTGCAACACTTACTTTATTATTTATTGAGAATATATAACCAAATTTAATTCTGTACATGAGTGGTGCTTGAAAGCTCAGCGCCCCCTCGAACCTCGTGTCCTAGGCTCGAGCCTAGTTATCCTGTAGTCAAATCAGGCCCTGACGGGTTATTCCCTTTATCCACCCTAGGGTGGATACTCGGAATCGTGTGTTCGTTTACCGTTCGATAATCGGAATTCGTATATTATTTTCTTCCGATTTCCCCCTCGGCTATGTACGTAGTGTAGTAGTTTTTAAAAACACGATAGACACTGACCCAAGATTACTAAGTAGACATACTTATAGAAATACACTTCTTGTTTTAAGGTCAAAACTGAAATTCTTTTAATTGTTAGTTAAAAGCGCTTAGCCCCTGAACTACTATGAATTTTCATGTAGTATTATTGAATTGCCTTTGCACAAATTCAAGGCGCATATAAAAGTATTACTATGAAGATTACTAAAAATTGCATGATGACTATTTAAAAATAAAACTGTTTGGACAATGTGAGTTGCCTTGGTATGTATTTTTTGGTCTAGTTTAATTATATGTATGAATGAATGCTGCAAAGAAATTGCCAAAGCCAAAATATCTAGATTAGTGTAGGTTGCCATTTACCATAGTCGCCTGTTTCGACAACCGCAAGACGAAATTGGGTGATGATTTCTCTTATGTTGCCACCACACGGCAACTTGTTACTTAACATCTTACTTGCGAATACTATAGGTTGACTGTATAGCATATTAACTGGAATGCAATTTTAGAGAAGTAATAAAAGTATGTCCGATTCCGAAAACCGAGTTTTGAAGACTAGATAAGGCAGGTTTACAACCATACTACCATGCAATCGTGATCATAAAACAAAAGCTCATGCTTAAATATTTGTTATTATAAAACTTACTCTATATTGTAATAATAACGGACTAACTATGAAATGTAAGGGTATTTGTATGAGAAACCCAAAAGAACAGGTTGTGCAGAGTATAATATAGCAGTAGATAGTATGTTTAGGCTACACTACCTGCAGTACTAACCTACAGTTTTTGTCAATATTATTTTTTCCGTCAGCTTGTGACAGTACGTGGACATGGGTCTAACATTTATATAAGTATATACAAATACGAATATATTACAGACCCTATTTTAATCAAAAGTTATTTTGTTAAGTTAGTAAGTAGGTTATATTATTATAATTTAAAACTACTATGGTTCATAAAAGATAGCTTGATCTCTGCGACAGCTGTCAGTAAAAAGCACGCCTATGAAGTCCTGAATTTCTTAGTAGTACAGACAGTTACATTGACAGGTAATGTCTGTACTAAGAAATTCAGGACTTCATAGGCGTGATTTTACTGACAGCTGTCGCAGAGATCAAGCTATCTTTTATGAACTATAGTATTATTCAAACGTAAAGATTCAAGAAGATTACAGGCCATTGAGTTATATGATTGTACTACGTACTAGAGAAGCTATTCCAAACAATAAATGTGCCCTACTCTGTATCGTATGCGCAGTTGATATAAACGCGCCAAAATTGTCATAATAAATAATTGTTTACTTATTTTTTAATTTTCGTATATTATGCATATGTGCTAATTTATAAAATTATTATTAGTGCCGTTCCCTACTGCATGAATATCAAAGCCACAATAACAGGTTTACGAATTGCAGTACAGTTCAATTGAACACTACTAGATATGGCATTCCGAACACTCACTAGTGTTCGGAATGCCATATCTAGTGCTACATACGAGTATACAACATGTAACAAAAACCCTGTGGTTCCCGTTAAGTGCGTTATCAGAATCAGTATCCAAGCGTATACAAATATTTTTTTTAAATTAAAACACTTTTAAAAAATTAATTTTAATGAAAAAAAATTTATTTGCAAATTGTATGTGCTTTTATTATCTCCGCATTGGCCGTAAGAGGATTGTCAAAGAACTCGCATTAACGATACTCATATGAACAAGAGGAAATAAAACCACATATAATTTGCAAATATTTTTTTCCATTAAAATTATTTTTTTAAATGTGTTTTTTTGAAAAAAAAATTATTTGTATACGCTTGGATACTGATTCCGATAACGCAGTTAACGGGAACCACAGGGTTTTTGTTACACGTTGTATATCGATGTTACGGGCAATTGTAAAAAATACATAGTTTGATTGGGAATAAATTGTTTCGTCGCGAAACTTGGATTTACTTCTTTACGATATTGCAATACTACATTTTTTTATATTTTTTTCTAAATTATCTAAGACAATTCTCGACTGACGTAATACATTTTAAAATAATGAATTAATTATGTATTTGTTTTCTCAAAAATTGATGACATCCTTCTGAACTTATTTGTTTAACTAATTTTCTTTATCTCCTATAGGTAATAATCTTTTTAATACTAGCTCATGTTAATGCGCTACCACATCTATGTTTTTGAACTGGACTTGAAATAACTAGATTTTATAAAAAAAGTTGGCCGCCCTAGCTGTAGCATAGTACTTATGTTTGTTCAGATGGCGCGCAGCGGACTTCTGCCCGCTGCGGTGCGGCAACGGGCGCTGCCGCAGCACGGCCGTCGCTTGCTCCGGACGCGACGGCTGCGGCGACAACAGCGACGAGATCGCTTGCACCGTCTGCAGTACGTAAACTTTTTATAGAAAAAGGGGTGACAAACGGGCACAAAGTCCACCTGTTGGTAAATGGATGCTGTGGCTCATAGATATATACATTTATCATCAATTAAGAATCAAAATGCAAATGCCTTGTCAACCCTTAGTCTAAAGACGAAATGTCTCATTTCCATTAAAAAGGGTCTCCGGTTCTTTATACTCACTTTACGAAACACAGTAGCATTATTCTTCTATTTTGCGTTGGCATTCTGTGAGAGCATGGTCCTACCCCGGCTGAGCCGTAACGTAAAAAACCTACATGCCTCTTAAGATTTTTATTTGTATTTTTTTTTTCTTTTTTATTGGAAACGAGGTATTCCATCTTAGTCCTCACGGGATAAAAAATATTATTAGTGCGCATAACGTTCCTGTTTTTTTAAACGATAATATCTTCAGATGGAATAGGGTGGAATGCCCAGTAACCTGTAATTTTAGTGGATCTCTTACTCTTTGAATGGTCCTTTACCTCTTACAGAATTGGTGCATCTAAATAGGTTATTGTATCTTATAAATACATACATAACTTATAAAGACACCAATCGTACTGAACTTTTATACCCAAATGAAGTTGAAAACTATATTTCAAGCTACAGAGTCTTTCTTGTTTTTCAATGACATTAATCCCTGTTGATTAATAAACGAGGATATGGCGACTGACTGATCGTAAAAGGTCGAACCAAAAACGCTAAAGTCAAACAACACAGATTGGTAATAGACAGGAGCATTACATCTGCGCAGATATGGGCTCTTCGCTCACCAATCCTCAGTTAAGCGTGGTGCTTAGTGTTGCCCAAAATCGGTCTTGGTCTTGCAGTCTTGGTCTTGTTCTTGCATTTTTGCAAGACCAAGACCAAGAACAAGACCGCCTAATTATAGCAAGACCAAGACTGACTGTGCAAGATTTGAGCAAGAACAAGACTAAGCCTGCGAGACTCTTGCGTCTTGTTCGGGTATACGCTTAGGGACTCTATGAGACGCAAAAAAATATATAAAAAAAATTTGGAAAATTGGACTTATGCGCATTACGAACAATACCATAAACATACATAGCGGATGAAAATATCCATTAAAAGAAAAAACAGTGCATCCCTAGTTTTGAACATCAGCACTTTGTTAGTGCGCGGCGTCTTGTTGTCGGCATCATCAAAGGTCGAATACTGACCTGTCAAAGAAATTTTGCAGCTATTCGGAAGTACAAGGTCAAGATACACGCGCCGGCGGCTTCTATTGATACCGCATTCAATCGTCGCCGCCGGGCCGCACGCACTACATTTGACACTGTTTAAATGCCTCCACAGAGTACATGTTCCAAAGAATAAAATAAGTTTCCGGGTGCTCAGAATGGACACGAATACATTATACTGATCTCGCAAGGAATATTGTAATTAGATAATGGTAAGGATAGGTAGATACCATAATAATTTATTCTAGTAAGTAATTATTGTAATATTAACTATATGGGTTTATAATAATTACTTACTATTATTATTATTACCTAATAGATAAACATGTTCAATAAGTTCACTGCAAATCTCGATTTTTGGAAGTGTGTGTTTTCGAACACAGAGTGTTCGAATATGTCGTCACCCACTTGATAAATATTGTAGACACTTTTAACACACTTGAAACTTTTTTTACAATGCTAATCGAATAATATAAAAAGTGTGCTTATTAAATAAAAAGCGTAAAATAAAATATGTAATTTTTAGGAGCCCGAGTATCTCTTAGAGAACCGTTTAAAGAAATTGATTGCAACGAATTGATGTAAATAATAGTGATTTGCACAATTTTAATAGTAGAAATAAAAATAAAATCACAATACCTGCTTTCCGGTTACACAAAGTATATAATGAGTTCTTGGGTAGCGATATACGCTTTTATAATAAGATTCCAAAAGAAATGTTAGATCTTTCACCTTTTCAATTTAAGTCAGACAAAAATGCTTGAAACTGACCTCTCGTACTACACAGGACTAACTAGAAATTTCTAAACCGATTTGGTATCTACATATACATTTGACATTTTATGTTTGACTTATCGCTTTACATAATTATAGGAACTATTGTAAAAATATTTTGAAAAGAGCAACTACTGAGTTTCTTACTTTCTTCCATGATTCTTCTCTGTAGAATCAGAACCCCTTGACGTGGAAAAGAAAAAATTGGGGAAAACAGTGATTATATAACTATTCAAAAGTGTATTTTTAATGCCTACTTGAATAAAACATATTTGAATTTTGAATTTCAAACGAGGGAAGGCAAATTTAATTTAATTAACGTAGATTAATTCAATCACAAGAACAACATAATATACACAATTTTATTTACATATTTACATTTCATTTTTAAGTAGGCACACTATACCTATCTGGCAACGCATCTACTTTATTAATCTTCTGAAGAATCATTAATTTTATCAAAGGATGCCGAACTTTCCTTTGTCGGTCTTTCGGCGTGTACTTACAAATAGTAGTATTTATTTTAATTCCAGTCATTCCCAATTGAGCTTTGCTTCGAGTCTAATGTATTAATTGTTTTTACTCTAATCCTTGTTGTTCTCGGAGTGATAAGTTTACAATTTGACATGAGTGACGAAGAGTCGAATAGTTCTAGTCGGAGTAGTGAGAGTTGGAGTTATAGATCTAAAAGACCTAAAAGTAAATTTGATGAGTTTTTCGACATGATTCATGCATCCCAAATTGCTTTGTGTAAATTATACCACCGTAAAAAGGTTGAGATAAAAATGAAAAATAGAAACACTTCAGGTTTAAGGAAGCATCTAATATCTTTCCACAAAAAAGGAATCACAAATATTTCTTCCTGAAAAACCAAAATTAAATGGAGATATCACAAGCTTTTTAATAACCACCGGAAAAAGTGGACAGGTAATAAAAAATATACTTATCACACAATTACATAACACATATATTATGTAACTAGCGGCCGCCTGCGACTTCGTCCGCGTACAATATCTGATTTCCTATGAGATTTTGAAATTTTCTCGCTGCAAAAGTCTTACCTAAGTATAAAGAGGCTATATAGATAAAACCATTTTAGAGTGCTGGAGGACGCATGAGACAGAATATCCGACTTTATCGAAGGTGGCCCGTGATTTTCTTTCAATACCTGCAACTTCAGTACCTGCTGGGAGATTATTTTCTAAAGCATCATTAGTAATTAGAAAACATAGAAATAGGTAAAGTGATGAGTCAGCCAGATGGTTACTTTGTATTCATTCTTGGTCAAAAGAATTAATATAAAGTAACAGTAACGTCAAAGTTGTTGTGTACTGTTATGTAATTTAATTTGTATTGTATTTTATTTTTTTTATTTAAATAAATGGTAAATTGTATAACTCTTTTATTCCATTTCATATAAGGGTCTATCAATTTCTTTCTAGACAGATAATGTTCTTTATAATACAGTCAAGTTAATGACATTTATTTGTTTTTTATATGTTTTGACTAAGTTTTAACACATGTAAGCTTATTAAATGTAAACGTTTATTAAGAAACAGACTAACTCCCGTGGCCGTGAGACTTGGTAGACAGTTCAGTTGGTTAGAGCATCGGCACGGATCGCTTAGGTCGTGGGTTCAAACCCCACCCGGTATTAGTTGATTATTCGAATTCTCATTAAATGTTTAGACATTTATTAATTTGGTTGGTATTTCTATGGCTATGTTAATTCAAGCACAAAATGTGCCTACTCTGTTAAGTTGTTCTAAGATCTAAAGTAACGTTTAATAAATAACAATAGGCTAATAGGTAATTGCGAGACTTGCGAGACTCTTGCTGCAAGACCAAGACCAAGAACAAGACTGAGAGCGCAATACCAAGACCAAGACCAAGACTGGCTAAGTCTCGTCTTGTTCTTGCATTTGGGCAACACTAGTGGTGCTGGTAGTATTCTTGGAAACTCCTATCTTCCTGTGTATTCGAAGGGGTGTTGATAAAGAATTACAGTAGTAAGCTGATCCAAACGGACCCCTAGAGAGAAAAGGTTCTGTCGTACTATCTAGTAAGTCACTAAGATATAGTTAATGATTCGTGTATTGAATAGTAATGTTTTTTTCAGGATGTCCAGCCCCGTCACCAACATCTTAAAGACTGGTATTACTGAAGAAACTCTCTTATCCTCATTGAATGGATTACGACCAATATACATATATACTATATATTTTAGTTTCAACTTACGTTTTTTAAACAAGTAAACTTCTTATTTTATTTATTGTCGATATATAAAACAACCATTTCGAGTCCAGACAGTTATATACTATTATACCATATTAAAAAACCTATTATAATTTTATATTATGCAACATTTTTTTAAATACTAACCTTTAAAATAAATAGTAGATTAATGGGTGCGTTTGGCAGAAAAAAGCGCTAGCAAGCGCTTACAAGCGCTAAAATAGTTTTAACTATAAATAATCACCAACAATCATTATCCAACGCACCCAATGAGCAAATAACGTCAAACACAACGGCAATAATGAACATAGAGTTAATGGGTGCGTTTGGCAGAAAAAGCGCTAGCAAGCGCTTGTAAGCAAAATGGCGATCGTAAGCGGTAAGCGCTGTCAAATCGTAAGTAGCTATTTTCCTCTAGGACACGAAGTTAGTTTTAAACGGGGAACCTAACCTAATTTAAATATATGTTTGTAAAGTATTCATATTAAAAACTTACCAATCATGAATTTTTAATAACATGTAAATGTCTATTCATGTCATAATATTACGTAAAACTAATATTGCACAAAACAACTTATAAACTCTACTTCAAAACAAACAAATAAATACAAATCATTTCGTGCTACTAAGTTAGCAAACGTTCCTGGCAGAAAACTGTTTAGTTTCGCCATTTTGCTTACAAGCGCTTGCTAGCGCTTTTTCTGCCAAACGCACCCACTGTAATGTTTTTAAAAAATTATTTACTTCACAGCACTATAACAGTAGGTAAAAGTTGCTATTCATAGTTTATTAATATGCAGTCCGAAACATTTTTGTTTATTTTGAATAACTTTTTAAATAACGACGATTTTTTCACTATTGACTGTTTCTTGTACACATTGACATCATTCCGTACTTTTATTTTATAAGTTTTGATACAATTAGTTGGTCAGTAATAATATAGAAACTATATAACTCATATGAAAAACAAAAAAGACGCAGGATGGAACAGTATGTATAATAAAATAAGACTGAGAGGTCGCTTCTACATTAGTTCTATGCAACTAGTATTTTGTAGAAGCTGCCTACCACTAGTTGGTTATGATTAAAATAATTCTGTAAATATAACTTCTACTATTTTATACCAACATTCTTTATCTTTATTTTTAAAGTTGAGTCAATCACTGAAACAAAGTCCAGTAGTTATACATAGACATTAGACATGTGTCAATCATGCATGATTCGTTCGTTTGATCTGGTACACTTAGAACTACTGATGGTTTATTCATTTGTTTTTGAATGTTCCAGTACAATTAATCACAAACAATTGATGGTACCTTTTTAACCCGCGATTTGTTTGAATTGTGAATGAGCCGCAAACCGATCGAATCGCGAATGATCTGAATAAGCAGACGAATCGAATTAAAAGTGCAGACTGCAGAGCGTAGATGGAGAATGCTAGCATTTTCTGTCTACGCTGCAGAGTATCAGGAGTATTTATTATTTAAGGGTTTTTTATTATAATATTGTTACCAAAATAAAAAAAATATTTTACATTTTATGACTTATATTTATTTGTTACATCTATGAGTTAAAAATATAATTTCGTAGATTTTACTAAAAATAACACTTCAAAAGATTTAATGATAAATGATTTATTTAATATGATAATTTTCAACCACCTTATACAACATGTAACGAAACCCCTGTGGTTCCCGTTAACTGCTTGATCAGAATCAGTATCCAAGCATATAGAAATATTTTTTTTCCAAAAAAAATATATTTAAAAAAATTTAATGAAAAAAAAATTAATTTGCAAATTGTATGTGGTTTTATTATCTCAGCATTGGCCTGGGAGTAAGAGGATTGTCAAAGACCCCGCATTACAGATACTTGTGTGATTTAGAGGAAATAAAACCACATACAATTGGCAAATTAAATTTTTTTTTTCATTAAAATAAATTTTTTAATGGTGTTTTTTTGAAAAAAAAATATTTCTATACGCTTGGATACTGATCCTGATAACACACTTAACGGGAACCACAGGGTTTTTGTTACATATTGTATAAGTATAAGATTGGTAAAAGTTTAATTTTGTAGCAAATAAATGTTACAATCTCTATTTTTAGACATGTAAAGTAAGATGAAATTGTGGATTGTTAGAAGTAACATTTAAGAACAAACAAATTTATTAAATATATGATAACTTGAGGTTTTTGTGTTTATGCCATCTAGCGTCGATTGTACTTACCACCTTGAAAGTCAAAGTTTTAGTACAATAAAATGACTTTATTACCTATAGCATGTAATAGATGGCGCTATTACAAATCTCAAATAGAAAATTTTCGGTTCCCAATAGATCTCACAGACTCACAGAGTACTGGACTCTGAAATGATCCATTTGAATGATCGATCCGAATGTACCAGTACGCGTGACGAAATGTACTAGAATGATTCGGTCGCTAAAAATGAATGATTGACACATGTCTAATAGACATGATATTAGTTTACCATCTATCTACATAATTACTTGCTATCACATGTGTATACTTGTTCCCTAATACGAGACAATGGAATCATATACATTACTGGAGGTACAAAGATCAGTAAATGTTGGCTCTACGAGGATCGTCCAACCCTCCAACGATCCCTTTAAAATTTTCGTCCTAGTTCGCCCGGCGTTAGTGGCAAAGATAACCACATCAGTGAAATGTGATCGAGGTCGCTAAATTCCATGTGCCGATCCTCTGCTCATGATTATTTTATTTCGATGTACAACTACCACTAACAATTCACCATTCACCATCATCTTTGTCGTGTAGATTTTTTTGGTTGTTGGGATTAATAATTAAGTTTTCGGTCACCTTTACGAACCCGCAGTTCATGATTTGAAAAAGTTCGCCCAAAACGTTCGAAGTTGGACGATTGTATGGGGCCATCATAGGAGCAAGCGTGATGTTACATAGAAGTGACTTATGGCCTGGAGACTCATTAACTGCTCCATATTAGTGTACGTAGTTGTAGTCCATATTATATAATTATTTTAGATTGTATTAAATTTTATAAGGAAAATAAACAGTAAATGTATACTAGAGAGTGTCGTGTTTACGAAGATTATTCTTGATATCAAACGCATATATTACAGTTATGCTAAATTTAGTACATTGTATAATAAGTATTTTTATCTTTGGCCTAATATTTGTATTGAATTACATAATCATTAAAGACCACCGAATATTTTCTCATGAACACAGTGAATACAGATTTTATA
The DNA here is from genome assembly GCA_907164705.1 of Parnassius apollo. NCBI lineage: Eukaryota > Metazoa > Arthropoda > Insecta > Lepidoptera > Papilionidae > Parnassius > Parnassius apollo. The sequence goes on from CAJQZP010001037.1 coordinate 16,832,859, forward strand.
TAGATTTCGTTACGTTACAGATAGATTTGTGTAAGCAAACACTTATTCTTTATATTATAGCTATAATGAATTAGAAACAATCAAAAAAATTAGTGCGTCCCGGGAGGTCACTCCACACTACAAATTCTCAGTAAGAAATGATAAAATATATAAAACCTGAAATACGAAACAGGATAAAAGAGATACTATTAAATACTTACATATAATTATTCAGTTATTTTGGTGAAAATCAGGTTCTAATATCATAGGTAATTGTGCATCGAATGAAACTAGTCTGACGTCGAAAATTCAATCCATGCAATTATTTCCTACTGGGAACTTTAGACTTTGTTTTAGTTTAATAAGAAGATTACGAGTGTATCCTGTATTATAGTGTGCTACATATGTGTGAGTGTGAATGTGATGAAAATTATTTATTAAAAAAAAATTATACGCCTAATAAGTCTTTATTATTCAACGAAAAAAAACTTTGATCCTTTAACTCATGTAAACGGACCATAGAAATGTAGTAAAAGACGTGGTAAATAACCAGAATTTTGTATTAAATGAAGAGAAAGCAATACCAGATACCAATTACGCCATAAAGAAAAACTGACTATAGCCATATTATCTCGCCTTAAACAACATTCATCAGGTCCCTTCGTCATGTCTATCAAAATTTTTAACAAACTCCCAGAATCGATAAAAAATATAGAAAAATACACTGATTTTATAAATAAACTAAAGGAATTTTTAATTTGTAAACACTACTACACGCTAAACGAATACTTAAATGATAAATTTTAAATGCCTACCTAAAATACCTTCAGTTGCAATAGTATATAGTGTATTTATCATTATAGTTTCATTATAATGGCCTTCCTCTCTCTTAATTGCCGTACCCTTCAGGGCCCATAATGATCTCATAGTTTTAAGTTAAAACTTAAAATGTTCTCAACACCTTAACTGTAACATTATGAATGTAATAAATAATATGAATATGAATAAATAACGCAGCCTACATATAACAAAACGTTTTACCTGGTAAAACCACATTGCATCAGTATGCTGCAGCATGAATAGGTCGGCTCTATCGGGAAGACCAGTTGTCTCACTCAAACAGACAGACAACTGGAGTACCAGGACTTGAGACTTACTAGTATCGATCTAACGGATATCGGTTGTAGATCTCAGGGGTTATAATGCTTTTTAATTCAAAATCATTGATAGATGTAGGTGCCTATGGTCCACAGCTTCCACTTTTCATCATGGGGACTATGTGCTCGTTTGTCACCCTTACTTACATAAAAAAAAATTGAAAAAAGTGCTGATAAAGAAAAGACAGTAATGAGCATTTTAATACATTGTGATTTATGTTGCAATAATTTTGTTATTAGCCGGAATTTTAAAATTTTGTTCATTTCTTATATTATAACCATAACCTCTACCACATTTAAACCAAATATGAATCCAAGAGTGTATACATACCAATAGCTGGGCACAGACTTTTTCTTATTTCCGAACGTTTTAGTTCAAGCAAGTGTTCCCCGCGCTGCTCAGTGCATGCTGGTCTTTCTCTCAAAATTTCCCAAACATGCTCAAATTCCGCCAAAGGTTTACACCACCTCTGACGGGAAAACATGCTGAGTTTTACACAGCGTTTTAATTCACCGCCGAACAATGTTATTGTTGCTAGCAGGGATCGAATTCGGATTGCTCGCGTACTTTAAAATTTACGGCGAACACTTATCTTCAGAACTACCCGATGCTACCTAAGCTCCTGAGTTATATCATACCATACCATAATGTAACCCTCTATATCTATACATATAAATAAAGTGTCTGTAATAGAGTGTGTGTCTGTAAGTGTTTATTGAGGTGAGGGGTTTATTACGTGGTACTTTTGCGTGAATGAGCCATGCTACAACGATGTACCTATATTTTGGTTGTAGCACGAGTGAGTCGGCTCGAACGAAGAAGGACCACGCTCTCACAGAATACCAGCGTAAAATAACAGCTCAATGGTGGTGTGTTTCGTTTGGTGAGTGTAAACATCCGGAGAACCTTTTTACTGGAAACGAGCCATTCCATCTTAGTCGTCAGGGGTGACACCGCATCTGCATTTTGATTCTTATTCGAGAATAGATGTAGATGTCTATGGGTTACAGCTCTCACAAAAAATCCTTAAAGAGTACCTATTTTTTTATGTTTGCAAATTTTCTCCAAAACGACATAAGCTCTTTACTAACTAAATTTTTTTACACAAAAGAGGTCTGCTACAGGTTTGTACAGTGTCCGCGACTTCGTTCGCGTGGAATCAGTACTTTTGCTATTCTAGGTGATGATGATTTATTTGCAAATTCAACTGTCGCGAAGACTTAAAAAGAGTTTTTACTTAGAGAAGTTAGTCGGTCAGTTAGACAAGTAAACGAACGAACAAATAAACGGACCCATAAACTAATCAAGAAATGAATAAGGCAAACGGTACGCTCGTGTTTTATTTTGTAAATAAACAAAAAATAACCGCAATATCCTCAATTTCTCCCGAATTTCCCAATGAATACTTGGTTTCCATACAACAAATAAGAAATTGCCCTAAAAAGCAAGCACTATCACCAATTATAATATTAAATTTAAAAAATTGAAATGAAAACTACAATCCAATCCTACCTAAAACTAAGTACGAAAGAGACATGTCTCATACTGCAAACAAATGGAATATAAAACCAAAATTCAACCTAGGAAAGTTTGACCTTTAAGTAACAGGTGTGATCAGGCTTAAAATCAGTTGGGTTTTCTATCAAGAGATTCTCAGTAGCAGCCCAAAGTCAAGAGTTTAGCAGTGTTTCATCCCTATGCCTCAGAAAGCACGTAATGCCTCAGAAAGCACGTAAAGCAGTTTTAAATGTATCTATCTCTATCTCTTTTTTATAGAAAAGGGAGTAAACGAGCATACGGCTCACCTGATATTAAGTGACTACCGCCGGCAATGATCAACCGCAACACCAGGGGAAGTGCAGTTGCGTTATCGGCCCTTTAGAAAGGAGTAAGCTCTTTTCTTGAAGGTACCTAGGTCACTAGATCGTATCGGTCCGGAAAAATCGAAATTTAGCGGCTGGAATTAATCCGAACAATTCCTCAGAGCACCCCCCGTGGTATATGCGAAAGAAAATGCAAAGAGCGCAATAAAAATGAAAAATGCAAGTAGCGCCAGTGAATCGAGCCGATCGGAAAGCACTCGGTCGTCGACAATTCGAGCCGCTCTGCGCTGAATGCGGTCAAGTGGAAGGAGCTGGCACTGGGGAGCCCCAGCCCTGAGATGACAACAGTATTCCATGTGCGGCCGAACCTGCGCCTTTTAAAGTTGCAGGCGGTGTGCCGGCACGAAATACCGTCCCGCTCTGCTGAGCACGCCAAGCTTTTTAGAGGCCAATTTGGCCTTCTCTTCCAAGTGACCACGAAACTGCATGTCACTCGATATGTCGACGCCGAGGATTCCGATACTGCCTGAGGCAACAAGGGGAGTGCCTTGAAACTGAGAAGATATGACAAAGTGGTGGTTCTTTGCGCGGTTAACGTGCAACCTTGTGTCTTCTGAGGGTTCAAGTGGATTAGATTTAGTCGCCCCCAATCCGAGGCTTTGTTCAGCATAGACTCGATTTCAGACACAAGTTTGTTCCGGTACTCGGAGACGTTTTCCCGAGAAATATTGGCACGGCCGGTGTACAGAGCATCATCAGTGCTGTCATCTGCATAGCAATGAATGTTACGGGTTTGCAACATATCATTGATATGCAGAAGAAACAGCGTTGGCGATAGCACGCAGCCTTGTAACACCAGCATTAATAGCCTTGTAATCGGAGCTTGCACCGTCTACAATGACCATGATGCTCCGATCTGCAAGAAAGCTGGTGCTCTAACCTGCGTCTTGTCTTTTGGAACCGGCCAATCCTTGGCAGCGTCGATTTTCTTTGGATCCTTGGGGATACCTTCTTACGACTCTACACACCCCAAGACTCTGGGACATTCACTCAACTAGAGGTTGGCACTTTGAATCTTCAAGAGCACGCGTGCCAGGTTTTGAAGGTGTTCCTCAAACGTACGGCCTACGATGATAATGTCATCCAAATAGACCAGACAGCCATCGCCAATTAGCCAGGTAAATACAAGTTCCACCAACCTTTCAAACGTTGCCGGAGCATTGCACAATTCAAACGGCATATATTTAAATTGCCACAGACCCTTTTCTGTCGAGCAGGCAAATTTCCCCTTGTCCTTAGGGTTAATTTCAACTAGCCAGTAGCAACTTTTCAGATCCAGCGTGCTAAACTACATTACTCCTCTAAGCATGTCCAACGTGTCATCAATTCTTGGCAAGGGATAGCTGTCCTTCTTCGTAACTTCATTCAGACGTCGGTAGTCAACACAAAACCGAATGCTGCCGTCTTTTTTTTACCAGCACCACAGGTGAGGTCTAGACCATGGACTAGATTAAGGTTCAATAACACCACGCTTCACCATTCTCTCAGTTATGTTTTCCACTTCCTTTTCATGTGCTACCGGCAATCTTCTTGGTCGCTGACGGATGGCAATTCTTCTCCTCTGTTTATTTCGTGTTGAACTAAGCCAGTCTTTCCTACTATATCAGCATCGTTACGCGGGAATACATCAGCGTACTTGAATAACAATTTCTTCGCCTTGACCTTCATTCGGGTCTATACCGTTCTATAACGCTACGACAGTTTTCTAAAAGTGTGGTCACTCTCGTTTGTTCATCCTTGCTTGTGGTCCCATTCGATAGATATTGGCACGCAATTAATCCACTTCCTCAGAAGTACCGACCAGTGTGCCTTTTTCTATAATCTGTATCTGGTCACAAAGGTTCAGCACACGTACTCCTGAGATGTCAGTGGTTCTGACCAAAGTTCGAGTCACTTTCAATGGGAGATTACCCTTTCCACGAGTACACAACGATGAGCTCGCACAGGATTCCGAGGAAGACTAACCGGCACAATCGTTTTCGATCTTGACGAAAGAACAATCTTCTTAAGGCTGCACACGTTTCCTGATAACTCCCCTTCCACGAAAAGTTCCTCTTGTCCACATTTCAAAACACCTTGCTTTAACGTCGGTCTCACAAAAATTCTTCCTCATAAAGTCTAGGCCCAGAGTGCAGTCGTCCATTATATCAGCCACGATGACATTATGCAGGTAGATCATGTTGCCTAGCTTCAACTCCATCTCCTTCTCTACGGACGGTGTTACCAAATTAATGCGTTCTTGGTTGTATGTGGCGTCGCCAAGGAACTGACTTATAAGTTGCGAACTGACAACCGTGGCTCCAGTGTCAATGGTCAGTTTACACGGCATTCCGCTGTTCTTGCCTTGATGATTAGGCTGTTCCCATCACGGGTTTATGAGATTGAAATCCTTGGGGCTCTTTTAATATCAGCCAGCACACGCCCCGCAGTCCTGGATTTTACTCGTTTCTCTGCGGCTGCTGGGCGGTGCTGTTAGCGGCACTACCCTCTCAAGATCGATCACCTTCCTTTTCTACAGTTCGCTTAGGGCAGCTAGATCAAATATGGCACCTTTCCCCACAGCCATAACACCTAGGGCTGTATCCTTTCTTGCAGTCGCGAACTGTAGCTGCTGCAACCTCCCTGATGGCGATGGACCCTGATGGCGATGGAAACGATGATCCTGCAGCACGGCTTCCACCTACAGTGCATGAGCCAAGGCGTTCTTAAATGTCACGTTATACCCGAGCCTCACAGCAGCTCTGACTTCAAGGTCGAGAATGCCGTCGATGAATATCTGCACCAGGTAGGAGTACAGGTACAGACCATTATGCTTTTCGAAACAGCTTCTCCGCCTCAAAGGAAAAGAAAAAATGAAAACCTGCAGCAGTGGGTGCTGCAGGTTTTCGTTGATGCGCGAAATGCACGAAAGACGTGTTCCAGGTGAGCATCGCCATATCTCGCCTCCAATGCCTCAAAGAGCTGCTCCTAAGTCACTTCCTTACGGAGAGCTTCCAGAACAGTTAAGGCCTGGTCAAGCAGGCCTAGTGTAAGAGCAGTCATGGCCTGACGTTTATTCCAGCCGTTCGCCTTCATAACAGCTTGGAACTAGATTTTGTTGGCTGACCAGGAAGAAGTCCTGTCGAACGGCGGCACTTTGAATCCACGTAGCTACAATAGCTACTACGGGAGCTGTAATTCCATCCCCAAGTTTGAGGTCGTCCAGCGATTTTTCATGTCAGCCATCACGTTGTCATCCTGATTGTTCACTTGGTCGATTCGGTTTTCAGCTTCCGACAGGCGGTTGTCATGTTGAGCAATCCTATCCTTTACCTCCCTTATCTCTTTCCTGAAGGTAGCGTGAAGGTCCTTCATGAGGAGCATCTGATCTTCCTTATCGCGTTTGAGCTGCTCTTCTAAACGACGGGCCTGTTCCTCCTATTGACGGACCTGTTCCACCTGTGCGCTGTCTGCGGCGTTGCACCACCAAATCGTCTCTGGTCCGTGTCATGCTGGCGTTGACTTTGGGTACGGATACCCTCCGTGTCGTCCTTAGGTAAAATCGGCATGATTTTATCCCACTTCTGACACCAATTGTTACGAGCTTGGGGTTCGTGACAATAAAAACTGCCGATTGAATTACCAAAATTTACACTTTAATTACCGAACACCAATTACAACTTAAAACACACTAATAATTAATCCCACGGGTCACCTCGAAGTATTCGCTTGTATTGCCAATTCAATACTGCTTCGGTCGCAGTCCTTACTGGCCTTACGTAGGGCCTCTTCTACTGAAACATCTAGAATGGTCGAGTCGAGTAAGAGGTCTGCTGACTAGGTGTAGAAGGTTCTAGTATGGAATTTTCTAGAAAGCTCACCCAGTTCTGCTACTCGATACTGGATGGCACGAGTTACCACTCGCCACGTACCAGGTATTAATTATAGCGCGCAACATTATATACGATACAAATAAATTATACGATTTAACAATTACATATAATAAGAAAACTTACGTACTTCAAACTTAAACACTTGATAGCTCAGGATGCTTACTGGACGAAGCTATAACAGAACACCGGGAATTGGAATTAAAGACGCTTAAAACCGTAAACGTGGCATGACTCTTAGTGACACGCAAGCATAATAGGCTTGTTCCCTCTGCAGTCTGTTAGTCCTTGAACTTGTCTTGCAGTACCGAGCGTAGCCGCTAGAGGAATTGACGTCCGGTAAAAACTCAACGGTCGCCGTTTCGTCAAGGTCATTCAAGCTTCTTAAAGCCTTAATAGATTTGAAATGAATTTAAACAATGCGCGATTTGGCGAACTAAATTCTAAGATCACATGTTCTCTTCTGGTATTCTACAGAATTTAAAATATGGAAAGAAAACTAATTATTGAAGCGGTCCGATTACTATTCTTTCCATGGATAACTGAGACGTTAGATGTCGTTGAACCGCTAATTTAATCATCCGTTTTTTTTTTTTGCATTCTCCGTGGAAGGTAAATGCCCTGATCTAAGTATTACGCAAGCGACACGTTCAAAGCCTCTGAATCAGAATGTATTGACTATTATCCGGTGTTTCCGATATCGATAATTTAAAGCATACTAACTTTATTTAAGTTCGTAATTTATGTAACTTATTATGCGAAGTCTTAAAACACATGTAAAAACTACACTGAATTAAATTAAGTGAAATAATCTGGAATGACTAACACGCAGAAATATAAATATTTGAAATATCTTGCCGTGGTAGCTAAGTTAAGGCGAGCGCTGCGCTCGCGTTAACATTTCGAAAAGAAAATGAAATAGTTGCTTGCCGGTATGAAGTTGTCACTAGGGAACCTTTTTTCCCCGTTGCTTATCGCTTCCTTCAGCTTAATTTTTGATATAATACCAGTTCAGCTATCCAGTTCTACTACAGCTAGGAGTTTTATCTTCATGGGCCATTCTATTTTCAATAAAACCGGCCAAGAGCGTGTCGGGCCACGCTCAGTGTAGGGTTCCATAATTTCCCGTCCGTCACAATAAATGTTCCCACTTATGAGTTTAAAGGTGGGTATCCATTATGTTTGCGCTCCAGGAGCGCTCCGCGCTCCTGCAACTGCTCCCGGTAGTGGGTACGTGCGCGAACATGGAGCGTGCAACATTGCACGCTCCGTGGCAGGCGCTCCGACTTTCCATCCAAGTTCAAAATGATTTTCCTAGAAAGTCCTTATAAAGTTCTACTTTTCAGATTTTTTTCATATTTTCTAAACTTATGGTTCAAAAGTTAGAGGGGGGGGACACATTGTTTTTTACTTTTGGAGCGATTATTTCCGAAATTATTGACACTATCAAAAAATGATCTTAGTAAACCCCTATTCATTTTTAAATACCTTTCCAACAATATATCACACGTTAGGGTTGAAATTAAAAAAAAAAATCTCTTCCCACTTTACATATAGGGAGGGGGGCATACCCTTATAAAATATTTTTTTCCAATTTTTATTTTACCACTTTGTCGGCGTGATTTATACACATATTGGTACCAAATTTCAGCTTTCTATTGCTAACGGTCACAGAGATTAAGCGAGGACGGACAGACGGACAGACAGACATGGCGAAACTATAAGGGTTCCTAGTTGACTACGGAACCCTAAAAATGGACTATTTGTTTGTTCAATGGGACATCATTGGTACACCTTAGACCATTTGAGTTGTGTGGTCTAAGTTGGTAATACACTCTGATCGTACAATTTTGTTTTTAAATACTGTAGAATACCTACTAGAAGAGAAAACGTATCGATTGTTTTAATTTCGAAGTGTAATTTTAACTAATATATTTGAACAGTTTGTTCAAGATGTGGGTACATATTATACTTTAACAGCTTTGAGCGTAATGTTATAAATAACAACGGTTAAATATGTGACATGGATGAAAAAGAGATGATTTTTGTTGTCTTTCCAGTTCAAACTTTTTTCAGGGCCGTTTAGGGGGAGTACGAGTACAGTCACCTACACACGGACAGAAGAATTATATACATATAAAGGTATATACTCGTACAGGCACGATACGTACTGGCGCACAAACGCTTAACTACGCGATATCAATATATTTTTAATAGCAAAAGTTAAAACTTTTATGACTCAAGTAATATCACATTATCAGCCCATAGGTGGTGTCCCTACTTCGAAATACAAATGATGATGATTTTTCGCTTGAGCGTATGAATAGATTAAAAAAAGAGTTCTTCCGTATCTACGAGTTCGTTTCCACCGTTATGATGACCCTGTTTTGATTTAAACTTACTGAATATATCTGATAGGCTCAATTCACTGGCGCTGCGAAAGGATGTGGTATTATACCTTTGAATTTTCTATAGTATTTACCACGGGAAGTGCTCTGAGGAATTGCTGGGATTGATTCCAGCCGCCAAATTTCACGAACGTACATTGCGTCAAAACCCACGATACCATCCACACCATGTGTGTGCTAGGCGTTCCACGACTGTGCTTTTAACTAGGAGGTTTCTTCCTCGTACAACCTCTTTATGGAATCGTTTACCACCGGCGCTATTTCCAGACCGATAGACTTAGGGACCTTCAAAAAAGTGCTTCATCATCATAATCATTACAGCCCTTCACAAATCTACTGCTGAACATAGGCCTCCTCCAAGGAAAGCCACAAAGCACGGTCCTTAGTCACCTGCATCTATCGACTTTCTGCATGTCTTACCAGGTCGGCACTCCATCTAGTGGGGGATCGCCCTACACTTCGCCTGCCGGTACAAGGCAAAGTACTCGGGAATCAGAACTATATCGCCGGCAAATCGAAGGTGAGTGATGTAATCGCCATTGATGTAAATACCGTATCCTTTCCAGTCCAGTAGCTTGAAAACGTCTTCCTATGCAGGGGTCAAGAGTTTCGGGGATATAACGTCACCCTGTCTTACACCTCTCTGAAGTTGGATAGGTTTCGTACTCTGGTTCTGTACTCGGATAGCCTTCGTAGTTCTATTGTACAAACACTTCAGCACTTCGATATACCGGCAGTCAACTTAGCAATTGCTTTCTCATAGTCCACATACGCCAGGTAAGGTGACAGATTGTAATCTTCGGTTTTCTGTACAATTTACTGAAGGGCATGCATGTGGTCTATGGTACTAAAGCCTTTTCGGATAGAAAAAAAAAGCTTACTTCTTGATTTCTTAAATTTACGCGAACACTACACATTGAATAAAACTAAATTTACGGATTTTATCGCGTTTATTTCACTACTTTTACTTATTTTTAATTCCCGACGTTTCGGGTGCTTTACAGCAACCATGGTCACGGGGGGACTGAGATGTTTGACGTCCCAATGTCATAGTTAGTCCGGCTACCTTCAGTTTTTTGAATATTAATTTTTGGTCCGATTTACGCAAAACGAGCTTATAGTACCATGAAGTCTTGCAGTGGTATGCTTAGGTTTGGGTTTAATTTTGTTAATTATAGGATCCCAAGCAGGTGGCAGCACCCATCCATCTTCATCATGGTGGGGACGATCTTGAACATTTTCGCGAACATGTTCAAGATCGTCCCCACCATTACATTCGTTTTGATAAACCACAAATTCTCACAAAAGAACACCGATTCCTACCAAGGATGATACGCGAGGCTATTAAAATTAAAAAACATCCAAATTTCAATAGAGAAGATGGATGGGTGCTGCTACCTGCTTGGGATCCTATAATTAACAAAATTAAACCCAAACCTAAGCATACCACTGCGAGACTTCATGATACTATAAGCTCGTTTTGCGTAAATCGGACCAAAAATTAATATTCAAAAACTGAAGGTAGCCGGACTAACTATGACATTGGGACGTCAAACATCTCAGTCCCCCCCGTGACCATGGTTGCTGTAAAGCACCCGAAACGTCGGGAATTAAAAATAAGTAAAAGTAGTGAAATAAACGCGATAAAATCCGTAAATTTAGTTTTATTCAAAGCTTACTTCTTTCTTAAAAGGCTGGCATCGCACCTGCAAGGTTTTGCAGTTGTTCACGGCGGCGGAAGTCACTTACTATGAGGTGAGCCGCATGTTCGTTTGCCCCCTCTTCTATAAAAAAAGTAAATGTTATTGTCAGGGTGGAAATATATATATATATATATATATATATTTAAGTCACTCGCCGTGAACGTTAATTACTGAGCAGATATCAACTGTTATTGCCACGGTAAAAATTAGCCTGGAGAACTTATAATGTTTTATAAGATTACACCACATTTTAGTCGTGGGCCTCAAAACAATTACGTACGTACGAACGTTGCCATGAATTACATAAGCACGATCTTTGAAGGTTACGAAGCTGTAACCGTCGAAGGTCGTGGCAGTATCTAATGAATAAACGTGATTAAAAAGTAAATGCTTCGTTATCATTTATTATTATTATCTCTTTCAATTACTAAAAAACACTATTGGGCAAATTATTCAATGACTAGTAGAGAGGTTAAAATAAAAATGCCCAAAGTAATTTATCTTAAAGGAAAAGAATTCAAGAACAATGTCAATGAGTCATAGAATTCAAATTATAAATTATAATTTTTTAATTATAATTACGCGGTCGTGACCTCACCGTCGATATTCCTTAAAAATATTAGTATTGTAACAGTAATTATTATTTATACAATAAAACTGTGTATTATATTGTTATTATCATCGTCATAAATGTGTTCCAAAGCTGATGATTGTCCAAACTGTTAGGATATTAGAAAAAGTATTCAAAAAAATAAAAATATTGGGAATACTTAACATATTAGTGAAAATAAAAAACATACAAAAACATTACATACTAGTTATAAATATTAAAACTATATACTTTAACTTATGTACTATTGGTGATGCCTTTTTAAGGAAAAGGAGACAAACGAGCACATGAATTACCAAAAGGTAAGTGTTACAAGTTACAAGTCACCTCCATCCATGAGCATGCGCACCACCGCAACGCACCGCACCGCACCGCACCGGAGGTATTGCACATACGTTGTGGGCTTTAGAGGAAGGAGTAGCCTGTTATCCTGAAATTCCGTTTATCGTAACGATTGAAAAAACCACTGGCGACATTAAATTCTAATTTTACAATATTATGGTCGAGTGTAACAGGAACTTTCTAGTTAAACGCACAGTGGTAGATTGTCAACCATCGAGATGATGATGGTGGAATTTTAGAGTATATTTCGTACCTAGTAGGGCTAGGGTAAGGATTTATTGACATTACATGTGATGGTCCAAACTATACTGCTGAGCGAGATCGGAAGAGAGCAGGTACCCCTGCGAGACGACGGCGACGAGGCGTTTTTTTTTCTATAACGGTGTTCCCCAGCCTGTGTTCTCAGGTGATGCTGGTGCTGACAGTCGGTATGGGAGCCCTGAATACGTGAGACTCCGAGGAGAACGTGGAAGTGGTGTCAATTCATCGTGATAGCAGAAACTGGCGAGTAGTGCCCCCGGGTCGTACTAACTGTAAAAGATATAGTCTACGGTTGTGTTGTGTTGGCTTGGATACATTACCTATGAGGTTATATTATACATAGTAAGTCTTATTGCAACTGCATCTTAAACATTTTTTTAATATTTAACCGTTTTCTTTCATCGGTACTACTTATATCCTTCATCCTAAAATATAAATTGAATTAATAACTTTAATTTAATTATATGTACGTATTACAAGAAGCGGCCCCACAGGAAGTGGAAGCGGATTGAAACGACCAACAGACAAAAGACACACGAACAAAGAAACCCCCCCCCAAAGCTCGAGTTACGTAACCGCTTTCAGTGCCTACAAGATTGCAATGCAGTGGACGATATGAATGACAAGCTCGTGGAAACTGTCCATGCGGTCGGAGCTAAGTTCTGCAAGACCCGCCGGAAGAACACAAAAACTCTCCGATCACACTCTTAATCACATGGCTGTTAGACGGGAGATGAAGCTGCAATCGTCAACAGATTTGACAGCATACAGGCAACTGAACAGACAGATCTCCAAATGCATGCGGCGAGACTTACGCAACTTTAATACTGCTCGTATTAAAGAAGCGATCGAGCGGAACCAGGGCTCCAAAGTCTTTGCCAGAGATCTGTCTGCCAGTAAGAGCCAACTGTCAAAGCTGAAGACTGAGTGTGGCAGCATCGTTTCCGGGACACCTGAGATTTTGAGTGAGATTGAGAGGTTCTATGGGCAGCTGTACAAGTCATCGTTGGAGCCACACGTAGGTGTGAGTAACGATCCAAGAGCAATTCTTATCCGACACTGTTCCGATAATATCCCGGACGTCAGTCTAAGCGAGATTAGAATGGCTCTCCAGCACCTTAAAAGCGGCAGGGCCCCAGGCGAGGATGGAATTACAGCGGAGCTTCTGAAAGCGGGTGGAACACCGGTACTTGAAGTCCTCCAGAAGCTCTTCAATTCCGTCCTCCATGGTGGCACTACTCCAGAGGCGTGGAGCAGAAGTGCGGTGGTCTTGTTCTTTAAGAAAGGCGACAACGCTCTCTTAAAGAACTACAGACCGATTTCCCTTCTGAGCCGCGTCTACGTGCTGTTTTCGAGAGTCATTACGAATCGTCTCGCACGCAGACTCGACGACTTCCAGCCTCCCGAACAAGCCGGTTTCCGAAAAGGTTTCAGTACCATAGACCACATACATACCCTGCGGCAGATTGTACAGAAGACTGAAGAGTACAATCTGCCACTTTGCCTAGCGTATGTGGACTATGAGAAAGCCTTTGATTCCGTCGAAATTTGGGCGGTGCTAGAGTCCCTTCAGCGGTGCCAAGTTGACTGTCGGTATATCGAAGTGCTGAAGTGTTTGTACAGTAGGGCTACGATGGCTATCCGAGTACAGAATCAGAGCACGAAACCTATCCAACTGCAGAGAGGTGTAAGACAGGGTGACGTTATATCCCCGAAACTCTTCACCGCTGCATTGGAAGACGTTTTCAAGTTACTGGACTGGAAAGGATACGGTATTAACATCAATGGCGAGTACATCACTCACCTTCGATTTGCCGACGATATAGTCCTTATGGCAGAATCGCTGGAGGACTTAAGCACTATGCTCAATGACCTCAATAGTGCCTCTCAACGGATAGGTCTTAAGATGAACATGGACAAAACAAAGATCATGTTTAATGTCCATGTCACACCTATGCCGGTAGTTGTTGGGAGCACTATGCTCGAAGTTGTTGACGAGTACGTTTACCTGGGACAAATAGTCCGGCTAGGTAAGTCCAACTTCGACCGAGAGGTCAATCGACGGATTCAACTCGGCTGGGCAGCGTTCGGGAAATTACGACACATCATCTTCTCGTCAGGCATACCTCAATACCTGAAAACTAAATTGTACAACCAGTGCGTTTTGCCAGTGATGACTTACGGAACTGAGACATGGTAAGGACCTTCACTGCTGGCCGTATGAGGACGCTCAAGGTCGCTCAGCGAGCTATGGAGAGGGCTATGCTCGGAGTTTCTCTGCGTGATAGACTCAGAAATGAGGATATACGCAGTAAAACCAGAGTGACCGACATAGCCCAACGGATTAGTAAGCTGAAGTGGCAATGGGCCGGCCATATAGCTCGAAGAACCGATAACCGATGGGGAAGAAAGGTTCTTGAGTGGCAGCCTCGTACCGGTAGGCGTAGTGTAGGGCGACCCCCCACTAGATGGAGTGACGACCTGGTAAGATATGCAGGAAGTCGATGGATGCAGGTGGCTCAGGACCGTGCTTTGTGGCATTACTTGTGGGAGGCCTATGTTCAGCAGTGGACTTGTGAAGGGCTGTAATGATGATGATGAATGATGACGTATTACAAAGAGCCATTAAACTTATAATATACATAAGCAAGTTATTGTATATTCTAAGCCTTTAACCTTGAAACTAATTTATAAAGCTAAACTTTATGCCAACAAAAAGTGGTACAACTGCTTTAACCGACGCAATTTAATGCTATCATTTTAGTAATAAATGATTATTTATGTATAGACCGTTTCACATTATGCATCTTCTAAAAATAATATGCCAGCTAGCCGCTTTTTTCTATCTAGCAGAGAAATTAAAGGTTTTACAAAGATGAAAAATAAAATAAAATTTACCAGTGCACAATATTAAGTTAAGCGGAAAACCAAGCGACGTTTAGTCCATAATATAAACGTATTCGTAAGTTTTCTTTCTAGACACTAGATCAAACATAATAGAAGGTAAGACTCATGTTATGCTTAGAGGTCTATCTGGGTATGTTGGTACCTATTTTTTACTTATTTATACTGAAAAAAGCAGTGCTTGAACTGCTGTTTTCCAGTGGAGGGCAGAGAGAGTCAGAATAAAGTTACAGGCTGAGGCAATATAAATTTTAAGGCATTCCGTCTTAGTCATCAACGTGACAAGTAGCCTTCTTTGTTTGTCTGTTGTCATTTTCTGGAAAGCTCTCCCTTCGCTCCGTTACCCGACACTAGATGGCGCTAGTGCCAGATGTCAACTTAGCCGCGTAACACTGCCCCCTCCTAAGACATGCTCGTCCCGAGCATTATCGGCTCCATAATAACGCGCCAGGCGATCCACATGGACGATCTTAGGAGTCCCTCTTGCGCCTTTCTGTAACGGCTCCGCAATGTCAAGGGCTGTCCTATCCCATGGTGCACCAACATTGCACAATTTCAGTGATCCTCTACTGCGTGGCTGAAGTCCCTTCACGGCCGCACAACTTGTATATGTACGACACCAAACCTCAACATCGTCACGATAATGGACCCAGTAAAACTGTTCTCGGACCTTCAGCAGAGTTCGTTTAACTCCCAGATGGACTATTGAACGACCATTATGGCACAGCTGTAGAACATTCGACACTTTAGCTTTAGGGACAACCATTTGCAAACGACAGCTGTCTCCTCGACAATTGTCCCATTTACGGCACAGGACTCCATCCTGAATCAGCAAGCTGTTCCATTGGGCCCAATAGCTTTTCGTGGTTGAACTCATCGCTGAGACGTCGCTCCACTTAGGCTTGGTAGCACGGGCCTTCATCCATTCTAGAATCGGCTGGCTGCAGGTGTCCACGGACTGCAGTAGGAACTTACCACCAGACTGTAAGTTCCTTTGTCAGTTCCGTTATATTAAAAATATACTTACTACCTGTGACACATAGAAAAATACCGAAATTTGATTAATGTTCGGTTTTGTTAATTTTGGCGCGGAACATTAAACATAAAAGTGTTAAATTTATGAATCCAAATTTGCCTTTAAAATCATTTTTAATAATTAATCTCTTCCTTCACATTAATGAATTGAGGTGTAGATAAGGTAAGGAGCGAAACAAAATAAACAACATCATAAACCGGAACTCTTTTAGGGCTACGGGTATAGCGCTCACGTAGCTCTGC
Source organism: Parnassius apollo (assembly GCA_907164705.1). Lineage (NCBI taxonomy): Eukaryota > Metazoa > Arthropoda > Insecta > Lepidoptera > Papilionidae > Parnassius > Parnassius apollo. Next base: position 16,849,254 of record CAJQZP010001037.1, read on the forward strand.
CGATACGCGACGAAGTTGGATCACCATAGGCTTACTTAACGCAAAGACGACATTGCATGTTACCGGGGATGACTTAGGAATTGAGACGAGATCTTGCACTGCTGGCCATGAGAAAGCGAAAAAAACTATTGAAAGAGCTAAGCTCATAGTTCCAGTAAGTGATTAAATCCGTAACAAGGATATCCCCAATAGAACCGGGGAAATAGTAGCTTATAACCTAACGAATAAGTAAACTGAAGTGGGAGCTTTCAAGATTTGAAATACAAATTTAAATATTCTTAAATTGCTATATTCTTAAAATTCTTATAGTGGAGTAAATTTCATTAAAAAAAAACTATGAACAAAACTATAAATATCCCGAGAGGAAAGTCGCGGGCATTCATTGTTTGTTATAGATTTTTATTCATTATCGATAAAATATGTGAAAAGCAAAGAGTAGTTAAAGAAATTACAGATAAAAATTATATAGGATAAACGTCCTAGTGGAAAGTAACCACTAAATAACTTTACACCTGTTATTATGCCCAGCATATTATTACAGCCCCTCAAAAGTCCACTACTGTACATAGACTTCCGGTAAGGAAATACACAAAACTATTGTTACAAGCTTGAGGTTCGTGACAATAAAAATTGCCGATAAAATTACCTAAATTAACACTTTAATTTTCTTTACACAAATTAAAACTTAAAACACTAAAACACTAATAATTAATCACACTAATTCACTTTATTTCGCTCTGAAGCATCGCTTGTCTCGCCAAATTCAATACTTCCCCGATCGCACCTTGCAGCGCCTATAAATACACATTAGTACCGAATCATCCAGAACATTCACGTAAATACGCGCACCAATCGACAAAGCGCCGAAAGTTCGAGAGTCAGATTCCAGAAGCTTAGTTCTTCGTTTAGACAACAGATGGCGCTGTCGGTTGAAAGATTAGTGATGTCATTTTCTGGAAAGCTCTCCCTTCGCTCCGTTACTCGACACTAGATGGCGCTAGTGCCAGATGTCAACTTAGCCGCGCAACACTATGGTATAAAATAACTTTAAATAAAACGGGCGAAGTTAGTGACTTTGGACGTTCTCTTCCAGTCAACATCCAAACATCACCGAAGGAATGTACATCGCGTCGCTGGATATAATGAAAAAGGAGTATCTAGTTTCCTTTCTTCGATAAGCGGTAGAGCAATAAATTCTATAGGTCTTCAATATGTGGTAGACCACCTGCAGCTATTATATGGATAAAGCACGAATAGATCGGCTCGATCGGGGAGGACCACGCTTTCAGAGAAACCAGTGTAAAATAGCAGCTTAATGATGCTGTGTTTCGTATGGTGATTGTGAGGAAACGGAGACCCTTTTTGCTCAAAACGAGACATTCCCTCTTAGCCCTCACAGGTGATAACGCATCTGCATTAAAAAAAAAAATGAAAAGGAAATAAAAAAAAAAAAAGTTAGAAAAAAAAACATAATAAAAGAAAAAAAAACAGCCCCCCTCTAATAATTGGCCCATCCCCCCCCAACGGCCCCGCCAAGGGAAAAGGGCCAAGCGCCCCAAAAAAAAAAAAAAGAAAAAAACCCCCCCAACCCACCCTTGTCACCTGTTTATTTTTAATTGAGAATAAATGTAGATGTCTATGGGTCACAGCACACACTTACAATCGACTCGATCGAATCGAATCGACTGTGTTCTAGTATGTCGACCTTATCCTGTTAAAAAAATATAAATCACAAGTCCAGCCGTGGATGGATTACTGCAGTCACATATGGGCTGGTGCTGCAAAATGCCACCTGGAAGCGTTGAACTCAGTGGATAGACTCGCTAAGAGGCTCATTGGTGACCGTGATTTGGTTGAAACTAAACGTTTCATCCTCGAGTACAGGCGCGGAGTAGTCAGCCTCTCGGTATTCTATATAAGGTAAGAAGCTGCCCCGCCGTGAAGTACCGCCGCACCCTTGCAAGGACACAAAGTTTTCTTGGAACTGCTTTGGCTCTGGACTCAATGAACCGCGCATAGTTGAGGTTTGGAGAAAATTCAACGGAAAAGGAAAGTAGGAGCCAAGTAGGTTATGCAATTGAATCATCAGTTTTCTTACAGATCGGAGCAGACGTCGAGTCTTTAATAAACAAAATCGCCTTGCGGACGAATTTAGTCCATTTAAAACTTCACAAGGCACAGGTTTGCGCGTTTACCGCTAAAAACAACCCTTTTGTCGTATCTCCTCAATTTCGGGGCACTCTCCATGCTACCTCAGCCAGCATCGGAATCCTCGGCATCGACGTATCAAATGACGTACAGTTCCGCGGTCGCTTGGAAGGGAAATCTAAATTGGCTTCTAAAAAACTTGACGTGCTCAGATGAACAGGACAGCATTTCACGCCGATACATATATATGATAAAATGCATACAAAAAAAAATGATATAAGACTCAAGTTCACCCTCACATGGAGTACTGTTCTCATTTTTGGACCGGGACACCCCTGTGCCAGCTCCTTCAACTTGCCCGCGTTCAGCGAAGAGTGGCTCGAATCGTCGACGACTGAATTCTTTCTGATCAGCTCGATTCACTGGCGCTGCGAAAATATATTGCATCCCATTACATGTTTTTCGAATTTTCGAACGGGAGTACTCAGGCAAATTGTTCAGATTAATTGCAGTCGCCAAATTCCAGAAACGCACATCGGGACAAAACTCACATAGCATCCTCTGGATGCTTGGTTGTCCTCCATAGATGTGCGATTTACTAGGATTTTTCTTCATCGCAAGACTTCTTTGTGGAATCATATTCCACCGGCGATTTTTCCGGACTGATACGACTTAGAGACCTTTAAAAAAGAGGCTCACTTTCTTGTTTAAAGGCTGGCAATACATCTACAGTTACAGTTGCACATGGGCGATAGTCGACACTTGTTATCAGGAAAATTTGATTTAACGTGGGCGGAACCGCGGGGTGGTAAGCTAGTAAAATATAAAAATCTAGTAAATATATTCGTGGGTTGGGCTGGCAGTCAGAACAGGTCGGTGGAAGCGCATATTCATAGTTAGCCTGGGGCTGTCAGAACTCTAAATCAGGTATTGAGTGTAACTGATTGCAAGTGGCTGCTGCAAACCATGATTACGAGTACTTTCAGCCATCTTTAAAAAAGCAAAGGCTTTAAGCGTGTTGACACGTCTGAGGACTAAAGTACTTAATTTCATAGCCTTTAAACCGTGACACGTTAATGTAATGGACAAGAGAAGTCTATGGATAAACATTAATCTTTCTGGAATATTTGTTATATTTTTTTATTTATTAGATTATAAAAGAATATCCCAAACTACGGATATTTCTAAAAGTAGAAAAATTAAGAAATATAATACGGCGCTGATGATGGTCCCAAATTGCGACGTCTAGCGAGCATAAGATTATTAACCGTCATTGGCAAAGATATCGCGTTATAATATACAATACACATATTTTAATTATAAACAGTAGATTTATAATTAAAATATATATATATAGGTCGACTAAAAAGTGAACAGTACGAGGGCGGCACTGAAAATTTCGGGAATCAAGGAAGTGACACAACATTACTATTTAAAAATGTACTTATTGCTTTTCGAAGTATTTTCCGCGAAATTTGACACCTTTTTTCATACATGGAACCAATCATTAAGCAACAATTCCATTCGGAAGTTGGGGTATCCAAAATGGCCATTTTGTAGGCGTCCACAGCTTCTTCAGGTGATGAAAATCTCTGTCCACGCAATTTATTCTTTACTTTATGGAAAGTATAGAAATCATTAGGGCTTAGGTCGGGGCTGTACGCCTGTACGGCGGATGTTCTAATAATTCTATGTTTTCTTGCTCTAAAACCTCTTTTGTTCTGTGTGCGGTGTGAGAACTCGCATTGTCGTGATGGAGGATGATGCGGCGGTTGCAGTTCTCTTTACGGAGTTCAGAAACGACCTGTGACAAACAAATGCTAGCATACCATTCTGCATTAACCGTTCTTTGTCTCTCAAGAGGAATAGTCGTAACATGGCCGGTTTTGGAGACAAACGTGGCCACCATTTTTTTTGCAACACCCCGTGAACGAACAATTTTTGTTGGCTTTAACTCATTTTCGAACAACCAAACTCGTGCCTGGTTTTTTATTTCGAGTTCGTACGCGTATATCCAGGATTCGTCACCTGACACGATGTTGTATACGGCATTTGTGGATCCTGCGTGGAATCTTTCGAGAGTTCTGACGCACCAAGTAACGCGAGCCGCTTTTTGCTCTTCACAGAGCGAATGCGGTATCCATCGGGAAAACAACTTTTTTTACACCTAATTGTTCATGCAAAGTTATTTGTATTTGACTCATTCCAATATCTAAAGTTGCCTGAACTTGGCGGTATGTCACATATCGATCTTCCTCAATCAGCTTACGCACAGCATCTACGTTTTCTTGGGTGACTGCAGTTTTTGAACGACCTTGACGGGGATCATCCCTGAGCTTGACACGTCCACGTTGAAATTCAGCAAACAAGCGATAAATTGTGGTTTTAGATGTGGCTTCATCACCAATTGCAGAAATCATCCGGTCAACACACTGTTTTTGTGTTAAACCACTTCGAAAGTCATAATAAATCATCGCTCTTGGATTTTTTCGAGTCAATTCCATTTTCTCAACGACTAAACAATTTGACAAAACCTTGTGACAAGACCGAGAATATTTTTTTAAATAAATAAATGGTATTCGATTTTTAAAACCAAGGAGTTTTCAATTAAAAAGATTTTAATATGACATACTTTTAGTGCAGCCTAGGTACCTGTCAGTAATTTTTAAAATAATATAAATAAAAAAATGTACGGCTTACTAAATCGAATATAGCGGTGTAGTTTTTTTATACAATTATCGATACACTTACATATTTGAGTCGGTCTAAGTGATATTTTTAAAAGAAATTTTAGGACTTTTGTTAAAACATATTACTGTGTAGTGACGTTGTAAGAATGTCTACTACCCTATATTTATATGTAAACGCGTGGGTGTCGTAAGAGGCGACAGAGGTAAACAAATCAGGAGACAGGCAGCAGAGTTTGTGAACTCGCCTGCACAGCATGGCAACCGTGGCAAATATCACCATAAGGCAATACATTTAAGAGGGATGTTTATGTTCAGCAGTAGACTTTAATAAGCTGTAACGGCAACGGTTCTTTCAGATACCTACGAAGGCCTTGTATTGAGAACTGGTGTAGGGCTGCAAAGATAATAGAGCCAAACCTGATACAGTGGGCTGTTGATTCCTTTAAATCATTTAAAACAGGCGGGGAGGATGGAATAATTCCCATCCAACTACAGGGGGTCTACCGATATCCGTCTTCTGTATCTGGTGATATATTCCAGTACGATAGACAATAGTCAAAGTTCTATTTATACCTTAGGCCTATATTAGGATAACGGTTAAAACGTGTAGTTTTGTCTGTTTTTAAGATTTCCTTTAGCAAACCACGATATCCATACATATGATAAAAATTGCATGAATTGTGAATTGCAGGTGTCTGTACATTTTATATAATTATGTGACAAAAATGATTGCGAGGGACTAATAAGTTAATTTTTAGAATTGTCTATCTGTCTGTTAAGGGGAAATATAACCTCAAATAGCTTAGCAAGATCCTCCGTTATGCCGAAAGTATTGCAGCATTAATTTTGAAATAAATATATGGTAAAGTTGAGGATTAATGTTATGTTAGACGAAAACACGATTCCGTAAAATTTTCTCGATAGAAAAAAAATCCAAAGTTACCTCCAAACTGAACAATAAACCGCTGTTATTCATAAAATACTTTAAATAAGATCATGAAACTTTGCATACTAACTGAACTAACCATAAAGCAGTGCTTATGTTATTTACTTTTTTTAAAATATCATTATTTTCACTGTAAAAAGAAATTACCTAAACTATCGGCGCGTAAGCTTGATTCCTGTCGCTCCGTTAGTATTGCTCCGGCTTTTGAAGGGAGAAGTTGTGTCGCTTACGATCAGAAAACACATTACGCAACAGGAAGACGTAAAATTAAAATGGGAAATAACCGTTATAAAAATAAGAAGCGACTGGGTTGGCGTTAAGAAACAGGCATATATATGATAAACATAATGAAATAAGTATCTAACGACCTATCTACTTAGAGTATTAGTGATTACAAACATGTCGGTACATAGCATACGACGCGCGGGGGAAGTGGGGGCGAAATTAGAATTTGAGCTGACTTACTCTCACCTCTTAATGAACGTATCACGTCTAAAGTACCTATTTTTTTCGAAGACGTGAAATTATAGAACTTATCTTCGAGTAACATTATTTTATATAAATCAGCTAATTCAATAGAAAGTTATAATTCTGAATTTGAAGTTTGTGTACGGATATTGTTCAATAGTGGCGCCATTAAATTAAGTCATTAAATGCATTTTAATCTAATCTTTGAAATCTTAATGCATTTATAAAGTACATTATCGGAACACATAACAATATATTGAAAACTAACTATCAGTTTATCAATTGCTTTAATAGCATACATCTAGCAACAACTTTTTATATCGGACATGTCTTGCGATGTGTCCTTATGAAGGGTAGGTTATCCTGTAATCAGAAATGCGTAATTTACATTTATTCACAATTAAAGTTGATATAGTTTTAACAAAATAATGTTGAATTTCATAGTTTTTTTATATTAGACCATTGGCCCATTGAATAATTATTGGCACCATTTTTCTTTTATAGAATAAGGGTGACAAACGAGCACACAGCCCAACTGATGGTAAGTGGATGCTGTGGCCCATAGACATCTACATTTATCATCGATTAAGAATCAAAACGCAGATGCGTTGTCACCCCTGAGGACTAAGATGAACTGCCTCGTTTCTAGTAAAAAACACAGCAATATTAAGCTGCCACGAGTATTTTACGCTGATTTTCTGTGAGAGCGTGCTCCTTCCCCGGTCGAGCCGACCTATTCGTGCTACAACCATAATATAGCTGAAGCGTGGCTCTACCACGTATAAAATACCTCCATATAATAGATGCCGGTATTCTTTTTCATGACTTCATAATTTCATAATGTAGTTAGTTTTATTCATGATGAATATGTGAGAGGAACTATATTCATGAACGGGAATAGAAATACTGAAGATGGGAATGGGAAGCGTTTTTCTGATTACAGCTCAAAATATTAAAAGGATGCAGTTGGCAACGCCTGCCACGCGTGGCAACAACGGCAAATAACCAACTTATTTGGCAATCTGTGGGAGGAATCGAAATGATGAAAGGCAATAGAAATATATTAGCAATGTAGAGGCGACGGAATAGATATCAATACTCCATTTCGTCTCGTGAGTGTCGTAAGAGGCGACAAAGAGAAACTAAAACAGGAGATGAGAGGGAGCATATTCCTGACAACAGCGCCAAGTAATAAAAAGCTGCGTTTGCCACCTTCTTGACCAGCATGGCTACTATTGCAAATATCCGGGTTATTTGGTAAACAATATGAGATGCATATGGTCAGCAGTGGATAACCCTATCTTTTAGTTAAAAAAATACATGCATCATCCCACTACTGAGCACATGCTGCAGCGTTTTAGAACAAAAAGAATCGATTAACTCCAAGGCTGGATGACAGATTTCACATATACCTAAAATTAAAAATAAACATTTTAACTTCTCAGATAATATACAGGTTTTCTCGCTATATTTTTTCTTCACCGCCAAAACGTGGTAAATCGAAACTTCAAATTGCAATTAAAATATGAGTGGTGTCGGGGATATTATTTCACACATAGTACTTTTTCGCAAAAGTTTGTTCATTTACTCATGTGAGCTGTGAAACCGGGACTGTCACGAAAATCTTAATAGATATGTCTAAAAATATGAAGGCTATCTTAATGTATGACAAACTGTTTTATAAGTGTCATTAAAAGTAAAGAATTGCGTACGTCTTACGACTATGCAAAATGACGATTTTCACATGTTCACAATTTTTTTAAAAACTACTTATACATCAAGGTTTCGCCGCGCATTTATTCCTTACCACTTCACTGAGCGATTCGTCACTTTTAGGAAAATGCTAAAACTTACAAATCACTTTTATGGACGACACACACGGTCAGTTCAACTGATTATTCCAACCTACGAGCACTTAAGTGCTCGTAGATTCCAACTCATCAGTTCAAACTAGGACTGTTGGTATTTTTTAGAATATCGGATTTTCGATATATCGATAACTTGAAAGATCGAAGAACTTATATATAAAACTCCGATATTGATAGATTTATAATTATCCACATATCGAAAATCCGATATTTTAAAAAGAACAACAGCCCTAGTTTGAACTGATCAGTTGAACTGACCGTGTGTGTCGTCCATTAACATTTTGCTGTAAGTGACAATTACGATAAATCACCCCCACAGTGGCCATCAGTCTAGATATTTTATTAGTCTGACAATTTTTGATGCTGCAAGAATAAGTATTCAATAGAATTCTCTTTAATTTAATGTTACTTTTTGTTGTTTTTAATTTAATGTAAATTAAAACTACGAAAACCAAAACTGTACCCTCTAGTACTCAGCGACAATAAGTTGAGGTGAGACTGGGGTAGCCCAATTACACAACAAAGCAACCAACATTTATATAAATCATAAATTAGGCATAAAGTGAGTAGATTCTATTAAAATTTATTGCTTCTGTCGTAAACCCAGTATTAGCAAAGAAAATATACGCGGTATATAAAGGACGGTATTAGCGTCCCGAGCGGTGTATAATGAAATTATTTTCCGATATAACAATATTATTATATAGCAATGTTTTTAGTTGTTAATAACGGCAGTCGATCTCTGTCCACTGATTTGGTTAAGATATGATTTGGTCAACAAACAGTGTACAATTTAATAAAAATTTACTTAATTATATTATTACTCCAAGATGCCCAATATATAAAAACATATAAAATAACTATAAGTATAATGAGTGTTTTACAATAATTGTAGTTTTTTTCATCGGTTTATTATAGATAAAAGACAAATACGTACTAAAAACTTTTTTAAATATTAGAAATTAAACTTATAAACATCTTTATGATTCTCGATAGATATCACTATTACCTATTTAAGTACCTAGTAATTAGTTACCATGAAATTTACTAATTCATACTAAAATGAAATACCGAAAGAACTAAAAAAATTATTGGAAGAATTTTCCAACCATTATAAATTTAATTAATTAAACATAAATTTAATTAAACTTATTAGTAACTGGAAGTAAAATATTTGTACTTATTGTAATTCACGCTAGGTGGCACTGTTTTAAAAAACTGAAACGTAGATTGTCGGCGTAGTTCTAATTATTACGCAACGGTTAAAACTAATTTAAAGCTTTTCAGGCTTTTTCTATAAATATATTAATTATTAAAAATAAAAAATAAAAATTTAAAAACACATCAATCATTTAAAATAGAAATTAACATCTAAATTAAGGAAAATACTTAACCCTCCTTTTTTGAAGTTCTGTAATCGGACAAATTAAAAAAAATTAGGCCCCAGATCCCTAACTACCTACATATAAAACTTCATGGGAATCTATCCGTGATCGTGGATCGTGCTAAATGGAAGTCTGCAGCCTACCCCTCCAGGTGGTATGCGTTAGTGTTTATGTTTTTTTATGTAATATCGTAACGATTTGCTATAAATATCTAACGTTCGGAATATATAAAAGATAAGATAATAGTAATACAAAAACGTAACGGTTAAACAAAAGAAGAAAAAAGAAAACAAAAGAAAGTCTTTTTTGGTTACTTGTATAATGATGGCCGAAAATTTAAAAGTAAATTATGCGTAAGCATAATATGCAACATATAAAAGAATTTTTAAAATAGGAGTTCAGTTAATTCCAGTTAGTTTTCATATTCGGGAATAGGAAGATTTATAAAATAAGTATTCTAAAACCGTAGTAAAATAGATTATTAGACGAAGAAAATCACATTAATTTATGTTTGATAAGTGATGTTGCTATTATCAATTGTTCATAAAAATAAAAGAAAAAAATTGGACATGATTGAAATAAAGAAATAATCTTTGAATCAGGAGGATATTGACAAGTTTTCAATACTCGTAATCGAAGATCACACGTACATTTTCAAATTTAGACAAATAATTTTTTGCCCGCAGGTTCGATCGCGTGATCTTCACTTTAGGAACTTCATTAATACCGCACCGTGCTATAACTACGATTGGATCACTCACCTCGGTTACTGTGTCTCTATGTCTGTTTGTGGTAGATTTTTTTTAATATCAGAGACGTAGATTATTGAAATTTGGCATACAATATCAACAACGTCAAACAACACCTGTTACTTTTTTTACTGGGCATATCTATCTTCCAATGTATCCTTATGAAGAGTAAATTGTCTTGGAATCAGAATTGAGTAATTACATTTATTCTTGACATTAATTCATGAATAAAGTTAATTTAGTTTTGATAAAATAAAGTCGAACTAAGTGATCTTCTATTATTTTACGGTATAATGTTTATTTGCCCCATTGAATATTTATTAGCACGATAAAATATATTTTTAGTAGTGTAGTATATTTCGAAGAGACTTCTAAATTTCGTAAATTTTGTTCTACACACGGTGAACGTGATTGTGACTTATCGCGTACTCAGTAGTGATGAAAAACATGTTAAGCAAAACTAAGTTTTAAAAATTGAAAGTAAATAAATTAGTTAGCACTCAGTAGGGCAGCGCGATGAATTATTTTCAGTTCCAAAAAAAACGAAAGATAACTAAAATTGAAATTTAAGAAACCCCCGAAACAAAAGAGCTGAAACCAGTAAATTTATCTCCTTTTCTTCATAGACGGTAAAAGTCTACTTCTTCACATCCATCACATATCTGGCATCTTCGACTTCGTAGAGATGTCTGGATATTTTACATCTGGTCCACGGGATATTCTTAGCAAATCGCTATTAAATACCTAGAGCCCTAGAGAAGTCCCAGTCATCTCTAAGGACATTTAAAATATATAATGTTACGTAATGGTAAATAACATAATAAAGTACCAGATGAAATTTTTCGTACGTGGTATCTTAGGAAATATTTATCTATGATACTTTGTTTACTTAGGAATTAAGAAGGCAGTATTATTACTTTATCATCAAAGGCATGTACTCCACATGTCATAAATAAAATGAAGCTTGTGTCTTAAAGTGTTAAAAACGAAACAATTTGTACTAAAATGGCAATTAAATACTGTAGCAGTAGGTACAATTTTATTTTCCAGGAAATCAAAGAAGAAATGGAGGTACTGTTTTAATAAAAAAAAAGCTTGAAGTTAATATAGCATTGAATATATAAAACACAAGATTTATTTTTTTAATAAAAAAGTAAAAGTTTGAAGTGTATACACTGACAAAACCTTTTTACTGTAAAAAAGTTTTTTTTTTTAATAATACTACTCGATAGGTCCACGCTGCAGATAGATATTAATACCTACCTATTACTTACAACCCGTAGTTGAGTTAGCTCGATTGAATAGACAGAGAACACCTCGGTCAAGTGTAGCATAACGCTGTTGTTAATATGGTAAACAACAAGTGACTCCTCTTCTGCCTGAAACGCCTGTGCTTTGAATAATGGCACCGAAATTTAGCGACAGAATGTAAGAAGTTACCACTTTCTTACATTCTCTTTTATTCCGGTTGAAACGGTGTGGAGAGACTTTATAATTACAGGCTCCGATACCTCTCTTTTAACTTGTGTTCACGTAATGATCAGGTCCCTAACTTTTCTATGATATTGAATTCGGTCAACTGGTCAGAGGGAGGAAAATATCGTGATGAAACCTGCATATATGAAAAATTAAAAAACAAATTCGAAGACATCTAAAGTCCGCCAACACACATTGGGGCAGTGCGACTGACATTTCCTTGTACTAAAACTCTCTCAGAAATGGAAGGAAGCCTGTACCTAGTTATGGGGACGTTTAAAGGTATAGCTTTCCTTTACTATAGTTTTACTATGCCTTTACTTTACTGTGTGTTATAAAGTATGTGGTGTAAGGGAGAATATTTTTTATTCCTTGCCTGCACGTGATGCAAATTACTGATTGACGGACGAGACTCTGGCGACCTACTGATAGCGGTTCAAAATTACTGAACTCAAATTTCGAAGGCAGAGGCACCATTACCAGTGCATGCGTATGGGCTCTCATTGACCAGGCCTAGCATGGTAAATATAGGATTCATCATAGCGCATTTTAGACTTAGTATTCTATTAATAAAGATCATGATTTAATATACTATACAAAAGACTAAAAAATTTTGTGCAGTGTTGAGAAGTTAATGCTAATTTGTTGTGCCTTGTTCGACATTGCGCGCATCGAGTCTGCTACTCGTAGTACTAAGGCCATGACATACTAGTATCAAATAACGCAAGTGCCTGGTTTGTTTTCGAAGGTTGAACATATTAAGTGATTTCTCTTAACTATGTGTAGAAAAAATTTATTATTCCTATTTTATTTTTACCTGGCGATCAGCCCCGGCTTCGGACCAGTGGTTTCTGGATCTCGACAACAGCGCCACCTATAGGGTCCAAATGTGATTCTAAACCATCTAAGGACTCATAATTCATTCAAAAACACACAAAAATTTCAGTTTTTATTTGATATATATATCCTATACATTTAAACGAGCAATTCTTGTATGTATATATATCGATCTCTCAATTCAAAAATTTAGTGTCCAGGGAGTTTCGGGGGCAATAAATCGATCTAGCTAGGATTTATTTTTAGAAAATGTCGTTTTGTCTGTGTTTTCAGGCAATGAAAAACTGCTACAATATAAGAAGATAAATTTTGACTCTTTGTTAATGATCGTAATAGCTCAAGTAGATATCGAGCGGTCGCGAAATCATAATGCCTTGGTTCGTGTCCCGTCTTGGGTCCGACTTTTTTCCAAGTTCCCTTCTTTTATGAGAAAATATATTATTTCGAGCCCTTTTTTGTATTTTTTAAAAATACGAAAATTTTAATTAAACTAATTCTACTCATGATTTTTTTAAATGACCAGTTCAGTTTTTTCTATTATGTCAATAAGATCAAAAAATATTATTCACGTAATTTGTATCTAAATGTAACTTAAAAAAAACCGAGCAAAGCTCGGTCATCCGGGTACCATATATATATATATATATATAGAGCTCCTCGTTACCAGTAAGAAGGTCAGCGGGTGAAGATAAAATGTATGTGGATAGAAACTGTCATTCGAAGCAACATAAAAAAGTTTAAGCCATTTTTGTTTTTCTCTAAATCCAAGGTATATAAATAAAATTTTATTGATTTAAATGTTTAAAACCACTCTTTCTGAATATTTATAAAAATGAGCTCCGAAATTCGGACGCTGACCGCAACGACGAGGAGCAGCATCAGGTACATCATGCTATGTACTACTATGAGACATTTATAAGCTAATTTTATCATTTAATGATGTTAAAATAAAAATTGACATCAATAAGCCTTTAATTTTGCTATTCCCTTACTTATATTTATAACACGTTTCGAGAGTAAATTACGTAATAAATTTCTAGTTTCTTAGTGGAAGGTTTAAAAACACCTAAACATTTATCGAAAGAAGTCACCTGGTACATACGTACACACGTTTTGAATTAATCGCAGATTTTATTACCAAGCTGCAAAAAGAGCTCGTCTACTACGTTAAAAACTCTTAACAAAAAATACAGTGAACTGACAAGAGCCGAGAATGACGGACGTTCATGTTTTACACTGATATTTAGTGTCGGATATAGAGTACTATTCAACGATTGTGTGTAAACAAACATTGAAAACGATGATGCCAACGCAGTTCTATTCATACCTCAGTTGGCTGTGTTATAAATTGTGAGATTGTTAAATGTTAAACTTGGTAAGTCCATTATACTAATAACGACATTTTATTATTATTTTATACCTATTATTTTAATGAGAAATAAAAAATAAAAACACTGCCATCGTTAGCCGCGTTTCGTGCTAGGAAATAAGTAAAACTTATCTCTATATATAAAAATCAATTGCTGTCGATTAATCTTGCAAAAACTCGAAAATAGCTCAACCGATTTCATAAAACTCAACCGATTTCGATAAATTTTTTTGTATTTCTGAATGGTTTGAAAACTTAATTGGACTCGGTAGGTGGCGCTGTTGTCGAGATCCAGAAAACACCCGTGCGAAGCCTGAGCGGATCGCTAATAACATATATTACATCAATAGTTTGAAAAAAATCAAAGAAACACGCTAAGGATTTAAAAAAATTACTGGTGATCCTGATCAGAATCTTGATTAGGATAAAGTTATTAAATTATTGTATTGTCATCGGTCGTTGATTTACAAATTTACAAGTCAACCGGTCGTGTGCAAGTTGGAGGAAATTACATTAAAAGGTTCTGTTACATAGATAGATAGATACACGCGAAGCTAATATTATGTGCTTGTCAAAAAGTCTATGAATTATTTTACAAAGCTCATTTTCTTTAAATATATAATAATAGAGTGATAAACCTACATGGGCTAATGCAGCACATGGAAACCTGCAGTCTACTTCAAAGGGCACAGATGCCTATATAGTTTCTTCTTCTACTTCCTATTAAAATGCGTCACACGCGTAGCCTTTTGAACCTGTCTCTATACTTTTTCCATAGATGGTTCTTATATTTACATTTTCTCTCTTAGCCTTCAAAACGGACAATAACACAGCGGGTTGTACCCCGCTGCTAGGCGTAGGAATAGGGAAGTCTAACTAAGAGCAAAGAAGACAGACTATTAGGCAAAAAGGGCCCTACTAATTAGTATATAGGTAATTATATTATTTTAGGCATATACATATCAAATCATACATGCCTTAACATTTTACAACATTTTTATACCGTGCCGGGGTTAAATAACCGTTGCATCAAATTCAATTCCGTGTTTTGTAATTTCCGCAAAGTAGTAATGCATAACTAATTCATTAAGGTCACAAATTTATAATAAGTAATACCACAGAATAAATAATAGGTAGTACCTGAGCAACCCAGGTTCGATTACCGCCGGGGACACGGTAATATTATCTATAATATTACCGTGCCGGGGATCTTACCAATGATAACCAACGAAATTGTTATTTGCTATTTTAAGGCCCGATTTCCCACGTGCTTTTTGTGTGTACTCTGTATAACTATTTGACCGCAAACTATTATGCATAGATTAATTGTAACATAAATGACACGCGTCCAAATACCTAATAATGACAAATATAACACGCAATATGCTTAAAAAGGAGTACAAAGCTTTCTCTTCATGTAATAATATATGTATAGATAATTATAGATGAGCATCTGCACCACCAGAGGATTTGAAGGTGCGTTGTCAACTTTTTCAAAACAAGCCTCTTTTCTTAAGGTCCCTAAGTAATAACGGTCCAGAAAACCCGCCGGAATGATGTGAATTTATAGTCCTGTTGAAGAGTTTTTCTTTCTTTTTATTTTCTTACGCCACCAAACACGGCACTTTGTATATAAACACGGGTAAAATTTTCCTTTGTCATATTATCAATACATACAAGCCGTACCATAAATTATGCAACACATGCCTGTGTTTTTCATACACATTCCATGTTTTTTCATGTATTTTACAAAATGACACATACAAATTTAAATAATAATGGACAAACAACAAAATATAATCAAATATTAAACTTTTGGATTCTAAAGAAATATTTTTGAACAAATTTCCTTTTTTATAAGACTCAGACTCAGACTAAGAAAGAGTTAAAGTAAATTCGCTCTTTGTATCCTTTAATATAGGAAATTGTCTTTGAATTTACATAGGTAATAAAAATTTAACAAAATGAGACGTGAGACGCCAGACCTAGTCATCGGCGGCAAGTTATCTTAGTTGAAACTTTGTACTAGGTATTGGACTTAAATGAAAATTCAATTAGCACTTAGTTGCAATTAACCAATTTGCAAAACATAATTTAATTAGTGATGATATACATCTAAAAGATAACGGCCATAAATAGTTATATATAAAACAGTAATATAAAATGTTGTATTTCTTTCTCATATTTTAGTGTTGAAGTAGTGGTAGATGCCAGTGTTTAGTCAACGGGGAATTATTTGTTTAAAGGTGACAAAATCTCTGCGTTACGCCGTTCATTTACGTTTTGAAACTACCGTGTAAGTGTTTGTACGGAGCCAATTCGAGTTCGTACAATTGCAAGTAGAGTTTGTATTTAATGGTCCCTATTGTCTATATACCTATATAAAAGAGGATGTCCTGTCTTGACTGAATCATCTAACAACACACAGCCAAAACCGCTTGACGTAGAAATTTGAAATTTGAACAGTTGCTGCCTTTTATGAGGTAGGCACCCGCTAAGAAAGGATTTTGGAAAATACAACCCATCAGTAAAACAGGAATCTTACAGTTTGTATTGAACCTTTTTATTTTACGGGGTGATTGACTCGAACTTACTAAAAATACTCAGTAAATAAGATAAATAAATACGGATTTCGTGATTTTTCTAAACAGCACCTTGGCAGAGGGTGTTTAAATGTATATGGGGAAACTAATTAATGGTCTTTTAATTTATGCAAATTCTCTCGATTAAAAACTATAAAGTGTCCATTTTTATTTTTTCAAATATTTACCCTTAAGGTTTTAATTTAAAATGAGGGTGCAAATTTTGTATGAACAATAATGTATTAAGAAGTAGAGCTCAACCGTTAGACGTAGAAGTGTGAAATTGGGACAATAGCTTTCTTTTATTACTAAGGATTTTGGAAAATTCTGCCCCTGAGAGGGTGAAAAAGGGTGTTACAGTTTTTATCAAACTTTTTGTTTTTCGGGGCACTTAACAAAAAACTTACTGAAAGTACTCTGTTAATAAAATAAATAAATACGTATTTTACGATTCTCAAAACAATCTCTTACGTTATTTACATCTAAACCACTGTCATTTAGATATTTTTCACGGAAGATTAGGTGGTAATTGGTATATATATCGAAAACCAATATTTTAAAAAATACCAACAGTTTTAGTTTGAACTGATCAATTGGAATGATCAGTTGGACTGATCGTGTGAGGCGACCATAACTCTAACAATTCCTTGCAGCCCTCTAGATTGCCCCAACATAAATCGTTTTTAAAAGTATGGTGTCCGTTTACTTTATTACGGAAACTTAATCCACGCAAATTATGCAATGGCACACGTTTGTGGGTAAAATGTTTAAAAAAATTATAATAGAGTGCATAGTACTGACCGAATATGAAACTGGAGAAATCGTTCTTCTTCTAATTCCCCGGTTTTCTTTAATACCAAGTACCAACGGATTTGTCTTTCCAATTTAAACGACTGTAATTTCTCATAAAATTGACCGTTTTAACGACGATCAACAAATTATATATATATATATATATATATATATATATATATATATATATATATATATATATATATGTATATATATATATATATATATATATATATATATATATATATATATATATATGCAGCCATTTCCCGTGTCACTTTTAGAAAAAATTTCTTTGTATTGCGTAATGAAAAGTCAGCTGTAAATATTGTATTAAGACATACTGTAATAGTTGACAATAAGGATAAAACTTTGACATTAACAGCTAAGGTTACCCGAATCTGTAAGCAGAAACGGAAAATGTTTGATCTATATTGTAAAATTACAACTGAAACGAATGTACGTTAACCAATTTTGATATTATTCATGTTTCTGTGACACCACATTGTGGTGTCGGAAGTCGGGACGGGTTACTACTTACTAGTCCTACATTTGGATCATATATGTGTATTATGACTTTGTTAATTTAGTAACCTAACGCCGGTTAGTTCTGTGTCTATTTCATTATCACATATCCTGTATGTCGTTGTTTATCACGTAGTGGCGCAAACTATGATACCGAATGTATATACGTCACGCCAGTAATTCCCGAGGGGGTAGGCTGTGACATGCTAGACAAGTAACACAGTTTGTGTATTCTTTTTTGTTATAAGTCTACATACCACATGGGACCTATATATCCAAGGACTAATTACCAACATAGAACTATGCATATAAATATCAAAAAGACATAATTCAGTAACTTTAATACAAAGTAGTCGGGAAAGGAAATTTGTTAGTTTTTTGTTGCATTCTTCAAAAAATTATACTTAAAGTAATTGTTTTAATATATTTACAATACTATGTTTGTAATATGTACAACCGTGTAGTGGCGGTGTAAGAATAACCACGAACCCCTTATCGTCCCCAAGGTGGCGTAAAAGACGACGGTGGGAAGGAGATGAGCAGCAGTATCATCCTAATAACAAAGAGAAAATAAAAAAACTGCGGCTGCCAACCCAATAGTGGCAACTGTGGTAAATATCTCTTTTGTGAGCCAGTTTCAGGGGAGGCCTGTGTTCAGCAGTGGACTTCAATACGCTGTGTTGCAATTTTTTCTTTGATCTGATAAATAAATTTAAAAAAATAATAATACATGTGTGCATTTAGAAAAGTTCTTACAGAACCGTTAGTACGCCACTCATTTTTAATTATCAATCATATTACTTCATTTCTAAGGTTCTGAACTTCAATAGTGTATCCGATCATCTATCCGTCCATTTGCATTCTCTCAAGGACGGTAGAGGTATCCAAGTTCAAATTAATATCAAATAATCTAAATAGATCTGCGGTCCATTAGAGGTATAAAAATGTAAGCTTGCAAGTTAACGCAATTTAAAAATAACGCCATTTATGACACATATTTTGATAATCGCAAACTCACTCATCAAAACGTATATTATGGTACTTTACGTTGACCAAAAATCACAAAATATAGAAAAAAAAAGTAGCACAAGTAAGGGAAAATCCAAAAGTCGTTACGTAGTTGTACCCCTTATATTTGTTTATTTCTTTAGGTATATAAAGTATTGTATGATTTATTTTCTTTGGTGGGTAATGAAAAGTATTATATTGTACATTATTATTTTAATATATATAATCTAAAAATGTGCGCATCGGATCGCAAGAAAATACTGGTCTATAAACTTTGATTCAGCGATCTTAAACGTTATTCTATAAGGATTTTTAATAAATTTTCAATAATCGGTGTTGCCATGTTAAAATCATTCCAATAAATAATAAAATAAATGGAAAATAACAATAGCGAATGCGAAATTACACAAAAAAAACTTCAAATTCTCGGGACCGATATCTTGCCAGTATCGCTATCGAAAAGTCGAAAATCGTGGAACGACGTGACTCTTGATTACCGAGATGAACTGTCTTAATACATACATAATTAAAAGTACGCGGCATCTTCTGGACACGAGACCTACTCGCGCTTGCCGGTTTTATACAAAATCATCCCATTTTTACATGCGTAGGATGTTTCTTTAATTATTTTTTATTTAACTCTTAAAGGTCTCCCATAGTGTTAAATTCAGCTATTCACACATCTCATTAGAAAATACAACCTATTTCTTAATATCAAGCAAATAACTTAAAAATAAAAAAATAAAATACTAATAACTAACTACTAATAATTTTAAAAAAATAAAAAAAAATGAAGGACAATATGTATGTGCATTGCGTTCGAGTTTCTATAAGTTTACTATTTTTACTTTTTCTAGTTGTGGTCATTTAAATAGAAAACTTTCCACAAGATCTATAAGAGGGCAAGGCCATATGAGTAAAGAAACATACTCCTTACTCTGTGGCAAGGCTCTAATACAATAAGGTGTATTCCGCTTTTGAGGTTGATACTCGTGTCACGATATTCTAAGCCCACATACCATTTTTCCCTTGCAATAAAAAATTTTTCGAACAAAACCTTTTTGGTTGCAATTTTACTCAATGATTAACACGTTAGCTTCTACGCAAAAATCGTTTTTCACTTTTTGTACTTCAAAATAATTTACAAGTGTGTAATGAATAAGGTACACATACATTTTTTAATCGAAATTAATTGATCTTTAATTTTTATTTTAAATGTTTTCCCCTGTCGTACATAGTTTTTAGGATAATAGCAAAAAATTTAAGAATAACATGGTTATCAAATAGTTAAACTGTTTTCCCAAAGACCACTATTGTAGTTTAAGTTCTGTGCGGGCGAATTAGTGGGTTAAAAAAAAATTTATTAAGAAGTACAGCGGCTCGAGAAAATTTTACCAGTTTGTTACTTACATTCATAGAAGATTGAAAGCGTAGAGATAAGAGAAAGAAAAATATTGAAAGATAGACTTGCAGAAGTGAATAATGATTTTGCATGTCTAAAATCTAGAAGACCCTTCAAGCCACATTTTTTTAATAGAATAGGGGTGTCAAACGAGCACACAGTCCTGCTGATGGTAAGTGAATACTGTGGCCCATAGATATGTAGGCACAACTATCCTCCTATAAATAAAAATGCAGATGCGTTGCTACCTGTGAGTAGGTACTAATATGAAATGCCTCGTTTCCAGTAAAAAGGGTCGCCGGTTTTCCACTTACACTCACCATACGAAACGTAACAGGATTGAGCTGCTGTTGGTATTCTGTGGAGCGTGATCCTTCTCCGGACGAGCCAACCTATTCGAACTGCAACTATAATATACCTGCAGCGCGTCTCTACCTTATACACAAAGATTATTAAGCACTAAAACGCATAAGCATAAACGCATAATGCTAGAGGAGTTACTTTTACAGATTATAAGAACCTGTTCATTTAATCTGACATTGAAGAAAATATGTAACGGTCAAATATATATAAGTCAAATATATTATTGCCTTATTATTTCCTTTTGTTATTACTTAACCCTCTCTCATAGGGGCCCCATTTATCCTAAAGTGCCCAGGGCCCCCAATTGGTCTCAGACTGCTTTGCTCGTAACACAATGTTTAGTTTATTTTCGTTCGTCGTAATTTATTAGTAAAAACGTACAGTTCAAAGTATTAAATTAGTATCCATATCTATTTAATACGGAGGGGCGCACTGAAATGATCGGGAATAAGAAAAACCTCGTGCACGGTATAGCTAAATTTTTTTTACTGTTTTTTGAAGTATTCTCCGTTCAACTTAATGCACTTTTCCATTCGTGCAAACCAATCATTAAAACAGTAATTTCAATCTGAAGTTGATTTTGACAAAATGGCTGATTTGTACGCTTCAACAGCTACTTCGGGGTCTTCAAACCGTTGACCGCGTAATAAATCTTTCATTCTAGGGAATGTAAAGAAATCGTTTGGGCTCATATCAGGACTGTACGGGGGATGGCTCATCAGCTCAACGTTTTCCTGCTTCAAAAAATCATTTGTCTTCCGAGCCGTATGGGAGCTCGCATTATCGTGATGTAAGACGATGCGACGTTCAGGGTTATTTTTTCGGAGTTCTTATAATTTTCGTTCACTCCTGGCAGTGCTCTATCTGCTGTTCTTTCAATCTAGGATATGATCACAAATTGCAGACTTCCCGGAACGTTTGAAAACGATTTGAAATTTCAGAATTTAAAATTTTCTAGTAATATAGAAAACAGAACCGATGACTTATTTCCTTACCAATTCAAACGATGTTTCATATACACGCTCAGGCTGTCAATTATAAGAAGAAAAGCTTGTACCTACTTTGAATTTCTTTTTACCATTAGACTGATGGTGAGAGGTCATCAAAGAATGTCCAATTCGAGCTTATACCTCCTGTTCTTTAGGATAAGTTCCTATAGTCAGACTGTGGATTTTTATTTTAGACGAACTATTAAAAGTAATCACATACAATATATCCCTTAAATCATTATTAAAATCATCAAATAAAGTACCTAATCAAATTAATTGGAACATCCAATTTTATTGATTCTGTCTAATTTGTTGAGTTAATCCCACTTGTTTTATTTTTTTTTTTCAATATGGTGCTTCAAAGTTCTGTCAGTCTTTTTTTTTGTTTTGGCTATGTATCCTCTGCAAAAGACGACAAGGCTTTTATAATCTGTAGTTTATCTTGATGCATACGCTTATACTGCATCAGCTTGCGTAGATTGTCTGGTTTCAGAAAGACTTTAAGATCTAAATATTCTGTTTTTTTTATAGAATTAGGGTGATAAACGAGCACACAATCCACCTAATGGTAAGTGGATGCTGTGGCTCATAGACATTTATATTTAACCTCGATTAAGAATCACAATGCATATGCATTGTCACCCCTGAGGGCTAAGATGGAACGCCTCAATTCCAGTAAAACGGGTCTCCGGTTCAGCAGCATTACGCTGCTATTTCACGCTGGTATACTGTGAGAGAGTGGTCCTTCCCCGGTCGAGCCGATCTTTTCGTTCTACAACCGTAACACCTGTAGCGTGAGTCTACCACGTATAAAAAAAGTGTATTCCATCGTTGTATAAAAATAACGTAAAACCCAAAAAAATTTATAAGGTTTCTGAACCAATTAGAAGAACTTGTCTTGTCTGTTACGTCCACAACGGCATGAAGATTAAGTAAGTTTAGGGAATGTCCCGCAAATGGCATACATGTAGCCAATTTACATCTCTTTGATTTAAGCTAACATCAATGTAGATTATCCAATATTTGATTGGAATGTAATAATTCGTAAAATAATTTATCATATCCTCCCAGATATGTGCGAAAGCGTTCCCATGGCCCCCTAATGATATGCAGCAAAGGTGCGTCATGGGGTTATAGTTACTTCAAGTCCGACATAACTTATCCTTGCCTGAAATGCATTTGATAATAAAAAAGGCTAATACGAAAAGTACTTTCTAGAAAATCACGAAATATAAAAAAAAATATTATAGTCAGGAAATTGTAGTATTTTCGCAAAATAAATATATTTGTCGGCTGGCGATATGTCGGAACTAGTAGGCCCCATGGATTGCGGAGCACTGCACATTTGTCCAATGTGCCTATGCGCAGATTACAATGTAATAATGTACCAACTTATTAGAGCCTAAACACAACTACAAGCATACCTGTTCTTTCCTTTTCCTTATTCCATAAAAGTTAGCTAGGATGCAATGCCAGAGACACGCGGACAAATTTATTACAATCGGATTTTAAAACCAATTTTTTGTGTACATTGTGCACAAATACTAACTCCGATTTAGAACCTAGACATAGTTGTTTAGTTGCCATGTACTCCGACGATTTGGCCATCTGGTTGTCGGTTATATTTTTATTAATCATATAATAACATGCAATGCAGGAAAAATATATATGTAATAATAATCAATAATATATTTTTGTTTCAGTTCCTCGCCGGATGAAAAATCCTAGTGTGCATAATGAACCTAAACAAGGCTGTCACAACTACATCATTGATTTTAGGATTTGTCATCTTTATGTTTTATTATAATATGTTTAGTTTAATGAGTTTATACACAGTCGAAAAGTCGATGTTTCAAACTAGCACTACCAAGAGCCTGCTTAACGGTAAACAACTGTTTTGATTATTTATATTTTGTGATTTAAATGTGTCTTATTTATTGTATCACATTTTATTCTATTATGTGTTTAATTTTCAATCGTCTATTTTAAAATAATGGAATAAACATATGTTGCAAAATTATTTTATAATTGACGAGCGCGTGATTTACAGTAGTAGTACGAATGGGTCGTTTGTCCGGGTAAGGACCACGCTCTCACAGAATATCAGCGTAAAATAGCAACTTAAAGTTGCTGTGTTTTTAGTATGGTGAGTGTAGAGAACTGGAGACCCTTTTTACTGGAAACGTTCCATTTTAGTACTCACGAGTGACAACGCATCTGCATTTTGATTTTTAATTGAAGATAAATATAGATGTCTGTAGGCCACAGCAACCACATATCAGGTAGACTGTGCGCTCGTTTGTTACCTTTACCTTACTCTACTGAACCTTTCCTATTCTATAAAAAAGAGAGTCGAATCAAAATTTTATACATGGTTGAGTCACGCTGCAGCAATAATATGGTTGTAACACGAATGGCTCGGCTCGACTTGGTTAGCACCACGCTCTCACAGAATGCCAGCGTAAAAGATAACGCACCTGCCTTTTGATTCCTAATCGAGGATACATTTAGATGCCTATGGGCCACAGCATCTACTTACCATCAGGTACTCGTTTGTCACCCTCATTCTATAAAAAAACAACTTCCAATTCACCTGCAAACTTTAAACAAGAAAAGCTGCAGATGTGTTGTCACCTCACCTCTGAGGAACAACACCTCACAGCCTGTAAGTATACTGGATCTCTACACCTTTCAAAACAAAATACAGCATTGAAGGCACTGTTATTTGGCAGCAGAAATAAATAAGAGGATGGTAACTACCCAAACGGACTCCTAGGCAGAAAGTCAGACTAAGAGCCCTACCACCTAGTACAGTCACAAAACTTTACAACTGGAGGGTAGAATAATATTTGGATTATCAATTCAATTACATTAGAACAAACAAGTTTGTCCTAATGTAATTGAATGTGTATCTTGTGCTCTGCTCCGATGTCGTCGAGAACGGGTAGTGCGCAAAGGTAAAGTTTCCTAATTAAGTTTTCAGGCTCGGAGTTCTGTCAGTTTAGACATAAAGCAACACGTGTCACTGGCGGACCGAAGAGGAGTAGCCATACGCAGGCGTTCCCCTCTGTCAAGGTCCACGCGGTCTTATGCGTTCAATTAAACTAATTGCAGCCGCACAGTTTACTAGACTAAATCTAGTAAAGCGGCTGCATCGAAGTACTACAAAATTTCCGAATTGTTCAATTTTTTTTTTGTTGCCAAAAGAGATCTGCCACGTCTAATTTACAAGAAGATGGCGTAACGTCTCAAGTAACATTATTTTCTTAATTAATTATTTCTTTTTACCCTTAAATATTACAATAACCGTCGGATGGTTTCAGATTTGTTTATCAACACAGGCCACTCGAGCTCGAGCGACTGATCTGAGTCTGTACCGAGTTGTCGCTGTGTTGTTTTAATTTATCATATGTGTGTGTGTGTGTGTGTAATTGTTAGTATATTGTTTTAATTGTGGTGTGCGTTTCATAGTGACAAACGATGGTTTTCGTGTGCGCAGATTTGCCCCCGCAAAAAATGGCAGACTGCAGTATCGGGAAAAAACGCTATGGCTACTCTCCTCCGGCCCATCGGTGGTCAGTGTTACTCTATAAGCCTAGAGCACACATTTGTTTCTCGTCTTTAGATAATTAGATTAGTATTGCCAATACCATTATAAAAAAGGACGTTCAGTGATGAAGTGAACGTACGTCAAGATGGACGTCGATGAATTATTATATAAATAAATAATCATATGAATTAAATTTTTCCTCTTTTTTATGCCTTTCACGTTGAATAAACAGTAAAGCTTGTTTCATCAGATATTCTCTATAGAGAGAATTAGAGAAAATTGGGAAACTGAGGAAATTGCTATCCCAGATACTTCTTAAAAATTAAAAATAAAAAAATTAAAACTCTTTTTTAGCTACAGAAGACTTATTAATAGACACGCCTGGGTGTATAATACAAAATTATTCAAAAACTCTGAAATTTAAAGAAGCTTTATATGAAAATAAAACTTGCGGTCACCGTGCCATATTCGTGAATAGAATAGAACAGGACGCATTAAGCTTTAATATACAACAAAAAGCAATGTATCAGTACAGCAAAGGAAAAAGTTTTAGTTGTTGCTACAAATTTGCTTCCAGATCAACAGTGCCCGGTAATGAGGATACGAAAATAACGTACGTACTAAAAGACATTAGCCATTACTGGTCAAACAATATTTTCCTGTACCGTGTATTGGCGGTGCAAGAACATCCACTACTCCATATCATCCCGTGGGTGTCGTAAGAGGCGACAGAGGGAAACAAATCAGGAGATGAGCAGCAGCGTCTTCCTAATAACGACTAAAAATAAACTGCTGTTGCAAACCCGCTTGAAACGCAAACTATGACAAATATTCTCCCAACTATGGGGGAGGTATATATTTAGTAGCGGACTTTAATAGGCTATGACGATCATCATTAACAAAAGCAACAACACCAACCTTTTTAAGACTACTGGTGGACATAAACCTTTCCGAGAATGTGCCAGGTGGCATTGCATAGCATGACAGCAGGGCAGGTGAGCTCGCAAACGTAGAGCTGATACTCACATCAACAGTTTGTTTTAATTCAGCAGTTTTTAGATGCATTTTTCACCATCAATCGGTCGCCCCGTTTGTTAACCAGCAGTTACACCGCTTGTAGATAATTTTAAAATATTTAATATTTATTTGTACTTACGTATTAAATAATACCTTTTTTAATTCTAATACCTTTATTTAAATCTGGTAGTACATTGGACCCCGCTAATTTTAGACCTATTTCTGTACTGCCAACACTTAGTAAAATTTTTGAAAAAATTATTCTTGATCAAATGTTAATTAATTAAAAATTAAGTAAATAATTTACTTCATAAAAATCAATTTGATTTCACAAGGGGTCGCTCGACAACTGATGCTGGTGTTGAGCTGATTAAATATATATTTAATGCATGGGAGAATTCACAGGATGCTTTGGGTGTGTTCTGTGACCTATCCAAAGCCTTCGATTGTGTTCACCATGAAACATAAATCAGGAAACTTCAACACTACTGTGTAAGAAGCGATGCTCTTAAATTAATTATTTCATATTTAAGTGACAGAATGCAAAAAGTTGTCATTAATAGTATGAGTTCTTCCGGATCGATTGTACAAATGGGCGTGCCTCAGGGCTCAATTCTCGGCCCCTTTCTGTTTCTTGTATATATTAATGACTTACCTTACAT
The DNA here is from genome assembly GCA_907164705.1 of Parnassius apollo. Lineage (NCBI taxonomy): Eukaryota > Metazoa > Arthropoda > Insecta > Lepidoptera > Papilionidae > Parnassius > Parnassius apollo. The sequence goes on from CAJQZP010001037.1 coordinate 16,876,080, forward strand.
AGTAGGGGATAACCATGATATACCTAGTATTATTTGCTGATGATACTTAATTAATTTTCAAATTAAAACGACAGTTATTAAATTACGACGAAGTAAATAATGCTATAGCTAAGTTAGTCAATTGGTTCAATGTTAATAATTTACATTTGGATGGAACTTAAACTGTAACTATGAAACATATGAAAAAATAACTGTAACGTATGAAATTCGTAACTCCTAATGTTAAACATGTCAATACTAATGTAATTTTAAATGAGGAGGAACTGAGTCTTGTTAATACCACCATTTTTCTTGGACTCACACTGGAGGCAAAGCTTCAATGGCTCCCCCATATATCAAAACTAGCTAGCAGACTTAGTTCTGCAGCATATGCTGTAAAAAAAGATTAGAACTCTTACCAGTGTTGAAACAGCTAGAATAGTTTACTTTAGTTATTTCCATAGCATTATGTCGTATGGTATTTTGCTATGGGGACACGCAACTGACACTGAAATTATAATTATTTTACATAAGAGGGCCATTAGAGAAATACATAATTTAAAACCAAAAGAGTCACTGAGACAAAAATTTAAGGAAATTAATATATTAACTCTGGCCTCTCAATACATTTATGAAAATGTAATGTACGTACACAAAAATAAAAGTAGTTTTGCGAAAATAAGTGACATTCATTCTGTAAATACTAGGAACAGACACAAGTTTGTAGTACCTGTTACTCGACTCCACCGAGTCATTAATTCATTCTTGGGGCGATGTAAACGCTTTTACAACAAAATCCCAGAAAATATACAAAATTTATCATACACAAAGTTCAAAAATTTTATTAAACTAAGTTTTTATAAAAAGGGTTATTATAATATAAAGGAATTTTGGATGACAATAACCCCTGGGAAGGGTGATCGCTACCAAGCTATTTCTAATTTGTCTTGTGTTGTTAATTGTAAACATGATTGTAAGCTATTATTGGAAAAAAATAGTCCCGCTGGGTTTCTTGCTGGTTCTTCCCAAAACAGAGGTTTTTTTTGCGAACCAGTGGTAAATGAAAAAAGTGACTTTCAATAAGTATTATTATAATCTACATTGAATAAAAATGTTTCTGTTTCTGTTTCAAAATAATATTATATTCTGTAACGGCTTGCAATAGTTATAAAAGTTTCAGTGGCTTTCACTCTTGCAAGCGTTACAAACTACTATACTTGAATATTGATATTAAGAAAACTAAATTGCTAAAAGTGGTAAAATTATTTAAAGATATAATGGTACACACTTCAAATAATATGAAAACTAGAAACAAGGCCTTAAGGAATATCTTCTGTTTATAAACAATAAAAGTGCATAAAATATATATATATATATATATATATATATATATATATATATATATATATATACCTATTTATTAGTATGTATGTTTATTTTAATATTATTTTTTATGTATTATTGTGGTATTTTAACAAAATATATTTTAGTTTATTTAGATATTAGAATGTAAGTGTAACATAAAACGCACCACCTCCTACTGTTCTTAATTCCAGTTTCTCCTTAGCCCAAAGGTTGTCTGGAAGAGATCGCTCTTTAGCGATAAGACCGCCTTATTGTACATACGTATATATTAAGTTTTCTCTGTAATGTATTTATTCGTTGTATATGTGTGGTGTACAATAAAGTATATACTAGTATATATATATATATATATATATATATTATACATTTTCTTATTTTCGAATATACAATATCAAATTTATTTAAAAACTTACGTTATGTATGATATTGTGATGTAAACATTGTAAACAAGTAGGTGTAGGCTTTTTAGCACATTTTAGGAGAGTTCTTAATTATTCTTTAAGTAGAAGAGTTCTTTACTGAACAGTCATATTTATTTAGAAGATTAAGTGTTTATTTATAAACTTTTCAGATTCACGCCGTGCAATATTTTTCAAAATGGCTCTATAATAAAGCTAGAACAGGAAATCTTATCCGTATATTGTAGCCTCAACGAAGGGAAAACAAAGCCCGTAATTTATGAAGATGCCTATTTTTTACTTAAGAAGTTAGACACGTCCTCTAAAGTAACTACAAGGGACGAAAAGTCATGGAATGTATTGATAATTGGAATGGATACGATGTCGAGAGCAAGAGTGTATAGTACCATGCCACACACTGTTGAATATTTTGAAAAACATAAGTGGCTAGATTTCCGAGGATATCAAAAGGTAAGGAAATTATGTGAAGCAAGATTCTTCACTTTCGTTAATTTTTAAAATATTGTTATATGTTCATGTATTTTACTTCATACCACTAATATAAAAGCGTTAATACTCTTGCAGATATCACGAATAACTTTTAATGACTCTTATTTCTCACCGGAGCAGCAGGAAACTTCGCAAATGAAATCAAACACTTGTACGGCGCTTGTTTCAAATCCGGGCATCCGGGGCAAATAAAGTCCACTACAGAACATATCTCTCACCCCCCCCCCCTTCTCCATCCCGCTATAAATAATATATTAGCCATAATTGCCCCACTTAGAAGACGGGTTGGCAGCCGTAGTTTTTATATTATTTATAGTTTTGTCCTGTTTGATCCTGTTTCAGTGTTCCACTGTCCTCTTATGACACATATGGGTTGAGATGGGGCAGTGGATTCTCCTACGCCGCCACTACAATCTGCACTCCACTCCAATGCTATAATAATATTTTTTATCCCATCCGTGGAAAGTTCGTGGCAAATGTGGGAATTATAGGTCATCCAGGTCGAGAATTGAATTGATATCAGCTATTTTTATAAAGCTGGCTTAAGGCTGCGGCACTTGGCTCTTTGCTTTTCTTCTATGCCATTGTACTCGTAACATTTGTTCGGACACAAGACGATCTTTTAACGTTTGTAATGTTTTACTTTATTTAAAAAATGACCAACGAGTAGACAATCCTCTTGCTGGTGAGTATAATACAGCCCATGGACGCCTACAACCAACTTCGAAGCAGACTACAGATGCATTGTCATCTCTAAGTGCTAAAACGAAATGCCTCACAGCGTAGCGGCTCGACGTACAAACATACCATTCAAACCGGAATAAAACAGTGAAGGCGCTACTGCTTGACGACAGAAATAGATAAGAAAAAGAACTCTAGCACATATTTAATACAATGTTGCACAAAGGATTTACACTTATAAAGAGCTCGTATCATCCAATCCTATTGTGTATGGGGGGGAGGGGGGTTTGCTGTAGTTGCCACGCCTGGTAGGCGGGTTGGAAACAGCAACTCTTTCTTATTTTGAGTTGTTATCAAGAAGATGCTGCTACCTACTCATGTTTCATGTCCTCTATCACCTGTTATGACACCCACGGATAGTGTCTGAGATAGTGGACTACCCATCTTACGCCGCTACTACGCGGCATCATCACAAGATTCTATGAAGTGGGCCTATATTCGGCAGAGGAGTGAGAGAGCATAGTGTAATGATGTTGATGATGATATAAAAATAGTAAAGTTACAGCCTACATGCGTCCTACTGCTGGGCACAGGCCTCCTCCGCTCATTTCTGAGAGGGTTTTAGGGCAAGGAAGTGTCCGCTGCGCTGCCCCAATTCGTGTTGGCGAACTTCACATATCTTCGAAATATATTTTTTCTTATTTCTCAAACATGCAGGTTTCCTCACGATGTTTTCCTTCACCGCCGAGCACGTGGTAAATCAGCACTTAAAATTGCCATTAACCATTTCATTGGTGCCGGCGAGGATCGAACCCGGGTTCCTCGCGTACTGTGAAATTTACAGCGACCGCTAACCATCAGAGTTACCACGGCTCATCACATTATGATGATGATGATGATTATATCATAATCTTTTAATATTGCAAAAATAAACCGAATGGTCTTATATGCTTTTATACCTTTTCAGGTAGGTTTTAACACGTTTCCAAACATAATGTCTCTTTTAACTGGAAAGAAAATGCCTACAATTTACAAAGCTTGCGCAAAAGGTATGAACGAGTGTAATGAATTGATGATGTGGAGTAAATACAAGGATGTAGGCTATTTTACTGCTTATGGTGAAGAATATCTGAGGCTACCTGATACATTTTCACGACATAAGGGATTTAAAATTCCACCTACAAACCACTACGCACGCCCATTTTTTCTAACGGGAGAGAAAAAAAGTGGAAACTATATATGTACTGGTAAACAACCTTCAGCAATACATTTACTAGACTATGCTTTAGATTTTGCAAGAGCATACATAAATGAAAACTTCTTTGGCATGTTCTGGCTAAACTCATTCAGTCACAATACTGACAATATGCCGGCGCTTCTTGATAATGACATGTTAAGCTTCTTAGAAAAACTCGAACACACGGGCGCATTAAACAATACTTTCATTATATTCTTAAGTGACCATGGTATAAGATACGGTGAAATGAGATTACCAATAGAGTCTTATTACGAAGAACGTTTACCGATGTTATTTATGTGGGTTCCATTAGCGTTTCAAGAAACTTATTTCGAAGAATATCATAATACAAAGATAAATCAGTATCGGTTAATCACACCTTACGATCTGCATTCAACGATGTGGCATATACTGAAGTTGTCAAATGATTCCATTCAGGAGATACCCTCAGAAGCATGCCCGCAGTGTTCAAGCTTATTTCTCGAAAAAACAATATATAGGACATGCTCTGATGCTGGGGTCAGTGACAAATGGTGCAGCTGTCACAACATGGCCGAGGCAAACGAAAAGGAGAACAATTCACAACAGAGCTTAAAACTAGCGGTGACATTTATTAAAAACAGAACCCAAATAATAGAAACGACGCGATGCATGGAATGTGCAAAATTGACATTGAAAACAGTTTTAAGACATCATGTCTACTCAAACGGAACAAAAGAAGTTCACATTATAGCATTTATGATGTCGCCAGGTGATGTAGCATTCGAGGCAAACATATTGACAGATGATAATGAAATAAAGATATTGGAACCTACAGAAACTATATCTGCTTATAACACCAGAGGAAACTGTGTTGTAAATCCAAATGATCGATCATATTGTGTATGTAAAAAAATAAAACAATGCAAGAGATATTTTCATTTTTTATTTAGTTTCCATATAAATTTACTCATTTGGAGATATTATACTAAAATAATTTACTTAAATCCTATATCTCACTCAAACAACATTATTAGGTAGGTACTTTAATAATAACAAATGGTTAATCCTAGGTAATAGGAAAATAAATTAACCTAAGGAACTTACAGAACTTACGACATTTATTAATACGTTTTGTCTTTTAATATTCTTCAGTCCAATAACAAAAACCGACATTGAATAAAACTAATTTTCTGGATTTTATTGCATGTGTAGTATTCGCGTAAATATAAGAAATCATTATGTGAACCAGTACGGACTGGAAATAGCAAATAAAATTCACCGATTAGATGTCAAGACCAAACGCGCAAGATATGTAACAAACACCTTTAAATTTCTCGAAGAGATGCAGAAACCATAATCCATAATCTCATTCCTACGTGTGTCAAAATATCAACAAAAAAGGACATTCCAGGAAGCGTTAAGATCTTAAATCAGGCAAGTTAAAATTAAACGCGATAAATTCCGTAAAATTAGTTTTATTCCATTTGTGGTATTCACATAAATATAAGAAACCAATAAAAAACACGAGATTCTTACCGAGATATATGTTTTGTGTTAAATTAAAAGCATAAATACATTTTTGTTAACCTATAACTATTAAAAATTATAAAACATTTTTTATATTTATCTATATTTTGTACTACAAAATTTATATGTTGTATATCTTTCGTCAAACTGAATGACAATTTGTAGTCAAAAAGACTACGCTCCTATACTTACGGAGGTCTTTAACGTAACAAGTTTATTTCAATTGTTTTTGTGCTTTCTTTTTTTCATATTTTTATATTATTATCCGACTTTAAACTATGTTCAAAATTTGGTCACTTAGTCATCGGGAAGTTAGTTTAAAATCAGTTATTAATCAAAACTTAGGTTTTTTTTATGTAGGAATCCAGAAAGTGGGTTAATGAAAATGTGGTATAAATAAGTAAATTCAAATTTTTCATGAATTTTGTTAACTGAACACAGAATGATTACAACATTCTCCTATCTGATTTTCTAGAATGACCACCACTTCACAGGAGCAGAACCACAACACAAAATCCACTGCACAGTAGACATTACCTGGGTGGATTGAAAAGTACTCGGCCTAACACAAATCCATTCAATTCTAAAAATCAAATCTACCCACATTATTTAGTTCAGTTCAGACTAGTTCATTGTGTGAAGTTCGAAACGTGTGCGATAATTAGTTGTGATTTTATAAATTTATTAACAAAGTAATCGGACATAATTTCCGCGAATGGAGCAAATCGAGCAGCGTGCCGTCATTAAGTACCTCCATAAGAAGGGGCTATCGTCAAAAGCCATCCATGATGACATGGTCAGTACATTAGGCGATTGTGCTCTGTCATATTCATCCATCAAAAAATGGATAGCAGAATTTAAGCGTGGTAGAGAGAGTGTGAAAGATGAACCCCGCTCTGGAAGGCCTTCGACGTCAACTACTGACGAAAATATTAAAAAAGTACTTGATTTAATAATGGGAGACCGCAGATTAAAAATTAGAGAGATAGCCGAGATTATAGGCATCTCTTATGAACGAACTCAAAACATCATTGTCAACGAGTTGGGTTTCCACAAGGTGTCTGCAAGGTGGGTTCCGCGACTGCTTTCAGTTGAACAAAAAAAGGACGCGATTGACTATTTCACGCGACTGTTTGGAGTTATTTGAAGCCGATGCAGATGATTTTTTGAATCGTTTTGTTACTATGGACGAAACATGGGTTCATTACTGTACACCGGAAACAAAACAACAATCAAAACAGTGGAGGAGACCTGGTTCACCACCCCTAAAAAGGCTAAGTCGATTTTGTCGGCAAATAAGGTGATGGCTTCAGTATTCTGGGACTCGAAAGGTGTGATTATAATTGATTATCTTGAAAGGGATCAGACTATAAACTCTGATTACTACTGCACCTTACTACGTCATTTACGAGTGGAAATAAAGGAAAAACGTCGAGGAATGCTCAGAAGAAAAGTCCTGTTTCATCAAGATAACGCCCGTGTTCACACGTCAGTACAGTCAATGGCTGAAATTCACAACTGTGGCTTTGAACTGTTACCGCATCCGCCGTATTCACCTGATCTGGCACCATCAGACTTCTTTCTGTTCCCTAACCTAAAAAAGCACTTGGGAGGTCAAAGATTTTCGACAAACGACGAGGTCAAAGCAGCTGTAGACGCATATTTTGACTCTAAGGAAGAATCATTTTTTTTCAACGGTCTAAATGCTTGGAAGGGGAGGTGGCAAAAGTGTATTGAACTTGATGGTGATTATGTAGAAAAATAAAAATATAACTGAATTAGTATGTGTTTATTTTCTTGGTTAGGCCGAGTACTTTTCAATCCACCCTCGTATAATGCAACATGTGTATGTGTCATCATCGTAATTATCATCATCTTCATTACACCATAACAAAGTCTAAGGCTGAACATAGGCCTCCCCTAATATTGCATCAAAGGGATCCCCCTTTTATTAAATATTATGTATTTTCCATAATTGTAAACTTTTAGCAAGGATTCCACTACTCCATAGGCTCACCCAATGGTATTGGGTTTTCTTACACCACCACTACATGGCAAAATGTAAGGAACAAAAGGACACTCATCCCAAACTAGCCATACATGATTCGATACACATTATGCAATGAGATGGGAAGTAACCCAGAATGTTATGTCAGAGACATGGAATAACAAGTTGAAGGGCAGTACCTTTGGCATAGTACTTAGACCACACTTTAGTTGATGGCCAGTTGTACTCACTTCAATGTTACAATGTCTAATCACATTGATTGTATTTGATTATTTTATACGTGGTAGAGCCATGCTGCAGTTATATTAGTAGTATAGTTGTAGCACGAATGGGTCGGCTCGACCGGGAAGGACCACGCTCTCACAGAATACCAGCGTGAAATAGTAGCTTAATGCTGCTGTATTTCGTATGGTGAGTGTAGAGAACCGGAGACCCTTTTTACTGGAAACGAGGCATTCCATCTCAGTCCTCACGGGTGACAACGCATCTGCATTTTGATTCATAATCGAGGATAGATGTAGATGCCTATGGGCCACAGCAACCACTTACCATCAGGTGGACTGTGTGCTCGTTTGTCACCCTATCCTATAAAAAAAATTTAAGAGAAAACAAATATAAATTAGCGATGGGCCGAATATGGATTTCACCGAATACGAATATTCGGCCGAATGTTCGGTAAAAATTTTACCGAACTGAATATTCGGCCGAACATTATTCGGCAGGATAACCTCGGGACCTAACCAATTTATGTCGAAACTTGTTACTGGAAAGCGCGCGGGATTAGCGCAGGACCCCACCTCTCACTCCCCGCCACACCTGACAGTTATTGCATCATCTAGTACTGAGCAAATTGCCGGCACATGCATGTTTTGACTATTCTTGTGATAAAAAAAATGTTTCGATGTTTTATTCTTAGTGAAAATTGATAATTATACGATAAAAATGAGCGGCAGAAGATTTAATATTTGGACGTATTTTTAGAAAAACTGACGACAAAAGTAAGGTGAAATGTACTAATGTTATGTAATGTTTCTTTGTTTGATTTCAAAAACATTGTATCAAGTTTCTATTTGCCATAATCGGAAATAAATCTACAGTTCCTCAAAAACATAAATATATAGAGTTATGCATTTGAGGCACTCTAGGGTAAGTAGATTTAACCCATAAATAAAATATATTTTCAACAGTAAAAGACATCGCATTACTCAATTCGTACATTTCAATACATTGGACACTATGAAAACGAATGTTCGGTGATTTAGCCGAATATTAAGCCGAATACGAATATTCGGTAAAGCTGCCGAATACCAAATATAAAACGAATATTTGGCCCATCTCTAATATAAATACAGCATTGTTACAAATAAACCCACTGTTTGATTATGTCAACTAAACACTAATAAAGTATTTGCAAAATTTATGATATGTATATTAAAAATCAGTAAAAATTTCTTAGTTATTTTTGTAGTTTCAATTATTTTGTTGTACATTTTAAACTCCTAATTTACTTTTTACTTGATGAACACTACATGATGTTGATTTTTTTGAAATATATAAAGTAAATTATGCTATGGTACTTTTAGAAGGTAGTGATGAATAGGGAGTACTAGGAAAAATAGCAAAAAGTGATAATTGGACGACAGCTAATATTGCTCCAATTGAATTAGGTATCTGTAAAGAAATAAACATTGTTATTGTCAGATACTATCATTGATATATATTACTAAAAATATATATTATGTATAGATTATTAGGAACTTGACATCTCAGGAATAATATATTTTGTGGTAACCCAGATTATAATGAATATCATAAGAATATGATGAGATTATGAAAATTAGGATTAATGATGTTTTTATATATCATTTGAAAACTAAATGTTAATAAATTCAATACCGTGATAAATATGTCCTCATCTATTAGCCCATATAAACACCAAAATGCTGATACAAAAAATGACATCAGTATCATAGGAAAAGGCAAACATTCAGTGCATTTTACTTTTAATACATATAGCAATTTGCTCATGGGTGCAGCAACTGTTATCAGAGTAAGAGAACAGGCTAACAAACCTGAAAATTAAATATACTGTAATAAATTAAATTATTTGATCTCCCAAATACAAATAAGTTATAATAGTTTATGTAGTACAACTTGATATACAAAACACAAAAACTTACCAAGTCTTGATAAGAGAACCTCATTATCTTCTTCTACAGAAACGTATCCAAATATAAAAAGAAATAATATAATGGTAAAAGTAATTTGTCGTAAAACCATCGATTTCTTAAATGTATAAATATAGAATACTACTGTATAAGAAATCATTAATGTAACACCAATTGTGTTCACCATAACTATTTTATCATTGTGTTTTGTGAATCCATACAAAAGCCAAATACCAGCGCTGTAATTAAAATTTGTGTTACAATAACATTAACGCGATGAAGTGCAATGCCATAACGAAAACTTACGATAAAACGCCGGCTATGAATGGGAACGGCGATGCTTCTGCAGTAGTTCGATTAGCCACATATTGCTTGCATACAAGACTAAAATATTTAACTAATTAATTTACGTTTATTCACAAAAAAGCAGATTTATGTAGATACTAATTCAAAATGATTAAAAATTGAAAAACAAAAATATACATACATTCCAGACAAAAATTGCAAAATAGTTGTCACAACGGCTGCATTTGCAACAAGCTCTTTTATTTCAAATAAATTCATTGTTTTTAATAGAAATATCACGATAAATTATAATGTTCTCAGCAATTTCAAAAATGGTAAACATCAGCATCACGCACGTCACATCACATTACCTGTCAGGTGTCATGTCAGTGTTGTTGTTTTTATTATTGGCTCGCGAGAGCAGGCAAAAGAACTAAGCCATACAGCCTTGTCTTTTTTTAATTTGAATATATAGAATTTTGAAGTGTAAAGGCCGGAACCAAGTCTTATTTTTCTTCTTTCCATCTCTTCAAAATACATAAAGGCGAAGCCAGGTCTTATTTTCTTTTGTTCTTCATATTTTCAAAAACCACAAAGGCTAAAGCGAAGTCTTTATATTATAATCTTTATAAGTTTCAATCCATATAAATTTATCAGTCCGGTTTCAAGGTTCCCGCGCTTTTTTTTTCCTTTCTTCACAATATGCGTCACATTGCGAAGCCCTTGAGAGATTTTGACGACAGCTCAACCCAGCGGACAGTAGATGACGACAGCCACTTAAGTTCATAAGGCACCTAAGCGATCAAAATAACTTAGGGTTTATATCGACATCAAAGCACTTGTTTCGTCCTTTTCTCTAATAGTTCACACCCGCAGACAATTAATTCACAAAATCACATCACTTTTACGAATTGAAATCCACTTCAAACCATTATTCAAGCGACAAAACAGGGGCGACAGCCCGTCGTCGGCCAAGTTCCCGCCAAAACTCCTCATATCAGTTAGGGATGTTAAAAAATAATCGATTTTTATTTAAATCGATTATTATTTTCTTATAATCGATTTTTTATTATTGGTTTTTATAGTAATATTAATCGATTTTTAGTAAATCGATTATATAAATTACGTGTTTAAATCGATTTTCAGAAACAGCTTGTATCTATGCGATGTATGATCTATGAAAACCCTGCAGTAAGTTCAATTTTATAAACAGCGCATCTATGCGTTTGATGAAAAATCTCGATTCGAACGATCGATTAAGTTCATACATATAAGTTGTAGGCGTGTAAAGTAGTTTCAGTGTAATTCTGAGTGAGATGAAGTTGTTGCCGTTGTTGGTAAACAATAAAAATGTTTTATAACCGTAAAACACCTAAAAGCGGCTAGCGAAAGCATTTTATCACGAAGAAGGGATAATACCACAACAATACGCAAGTACTGTTCGAAAAAAATAAAAACCTGTAGCAATACAACAAATTTAAAACAGCACATAAAACGTAAACATCGCGCTGTCTTCTTACAGGTAACAAATGCAAAATAGGATTGGACATTTGTGGCAATAATCATTATTTTTTTGTTTAAACTTGAAGAGTAACGAAAGATTTGTATTTTAGTTTAGTTTTTGATACTATAGCGTAGTCGTTTAGTTTTTTTTAATTCTCATTTTAAGTATTTTATTTTAAAACTAGTCAAATGTAAAATAGGACTGGACATTTATGGCAAACTTTTTTATTTGATTTATATTTTAGTTTTTGAGACAATAAGTTTGTCATTTTGTTGGGATGCTCATCATTTCATATTTATTATAATAAATAAAACGTTTAATAGTACTAAAATTTGTATGGATAATGCTATTTGGTTTCATAATTCCTTACCTTGAAATATTTAAAGGAACCTTTGATTTTTGGTTTTGAACTTTTGAATAGGTTATTTTTTTATTCATATAATTTTATTCGATTTTTTTTAATCTGATAGATTGTTAATATGAATATCTTAGGTTTATCATTGGAATATTAACAGCATGTACTTTTAAATAATACAAAAATCGATTTTTTCCGAAAAATCGATTATTTATTTTTGTTAAAACGATTTTTGACAAATCGATTAATTTTGTATAAAGAAAAATCGATTTTAATTTAATCAATTCTTTTCCATCAATCTCACATCCCTAATGTCAGTGACAGTGACAGCAAAAAGTAATAGATAATAGTGTTCTGTGCGTAGACAGAGTAACCTAGGTTTCTCTGTCTACGGTGCTGTGCCATAGACGTATAGTTTATATACGTAGACAGAGAATCTCTGTCTACGTTTATATATACGACTATAGTTCTATGCAGCCATCGATCACTAATAAAAACCCAGATACACAAACAGTGACAAAAAACGACCTCACCAAATGAGCACCCATTCGACCATTTGGGTGCGCTTTAAATCTATAATTTATTATATTACATTATAGTTATAGTTATACTTATAATTACATTCGAATGCTCCGACGGTAAACATGCTCCAGTACTCGTTCAAAAAGTGTAAAAATCACACATCCAAGACCCTAAAAAAGGATGGAAGTTCCTATTTTCGGTATGTATTAATATTATAATTATTTAATCATTATCACTGTATTTTAAAAACTTTAATTTTGTCAAGAAATCCCTAAAACATTTTTTAAATTAAGTCATAATAAATAAGTCATGATTGTTCGAGAATTGTGTGCGTTTACTCTGTTCCATTTGTTGGAGACGTTTTTAATTTTTTTTATTATTTAAGTATGATTGTTTTTTTTTGTTTAATGAGACTTCTTTATTGTTTCTCTAAATATTATAATAACATTTTATTGATTTAATTTTGAATATGTGCATGTAATAAAATTAAAGATGTGAGATTTTATTTTTTATTTTTTAGCTTTCCTCGAGATCCAGTTAGCCACTCTAACGTCCGCCCCGCGCTGGTAAGTATGCGTCAAACGTCGGACTACTCGCCGCCTCAAGCCGCGCGAATCTGTCCCCGTAGCTCGGTAACAAAAACCTTTGTAACAGCTAAAATATAATGGCTACAGTAAAGATAAAAGTAATGAAAAATAGCTAATCGTTTATAGATTGAATTTATAGATTTGAAAAATCGATAGTGATAATCTATTATACTTAAATAAGGTTTAATATCAATTCCCGAGTGGAAAATAAAAAAAAATTCCATAAATTTGTTTCGTAAACATAAAATATAATAATTTTTACCAACACAACACTAAAAAGAAAAACTGGATTCATTTCCCTTTAATATGGTGTTAATATCTTGATATTTTAATATTTCTAAGTAGCTAAACAAATGAAATCAAAATACATTCTCCTTGCAATTTTGCGGTGGCCTCTTGACAATTGCCGGGTCGTTGCGCATTGTTCAAATTGAAGAAGATGGCCGTCCGTCTAAGGCTTTCTATACACGATAAGGTTGAATGAAATACGAATATGTGATAAAATATTTTAATGATTTATGATTAAAACGATAAAATTAAAAAACTATTTGCTAACTCGACGTCCCCGAAGAAAAAACTCGTATTAAACAAAGTAAATTTTATAGGAGAAACAAAAACTTCGTAATGTGTTGCATTAGTTCCGAGGAATAAATTGTTGACTTTTGAAATAATTAGAACAAAAAAAATACCACAAAAAAGTAAAAAACCCTAAAATACAAAAACAATTAAATTTCAAATACAGTAAAAGTGTGCAAATACGATTTTCGAAACACGAAACAAGTGTGAAAATGAATCAATAAAATTAATATATTACAACAAAAATAAACACGTGATAACATCAAGCAGTATTAAATATTGAAAACACACTTCCTCGTTTTTAGAGACCCTTATTTATAACTTGTTGTAAGTTCCTGGATACCGCACTAGCCATACGAAAAAACCTGAAGAACACATTGGTATTAATTGTGAATCCTTTGACATTTTAATATATTTTTAACTAAAAAAGTGTATGAGTATGTTTATTTGAAATTTAATCACTTTTACTTCACTGAATAATACGTAAATCAATCATACAAGACGACTAGCGACTGTGAATTACAAAGACGTCATTGTTTTGGTAACAACAATATTTTGAAGTTCAAATTAGAGCCGATTTAGTACGTGAAACTTTACCACCTAAGTATTATCACAAAGTACAAATTCTAAAGTTCATTTTGATGTACAATAATCTAACAATTAAATTAAAAAAAAAACACAAAATACTTACGACATAATCGCTGGTGCTCCGAAACACTTTCGTGACAAGTCGAATGAAGTTGTTATTTTTAATTCTATGCACCCAAACTCTAAACACTGCCCTCTTCTGTTATTTCTAGTGAAGTATTTCATAGATAATCAATTTTGTCAAGTACAACGTTCATTTATTTTGGCATTCTTAGACTAGATGGCAATATTTACAACGAGTCGTTTTGGATAGTATACTATGCCGGACGGACGACGGCATATTTTGTTTGGCTACTATACTCTCCACGGACGTGCTAGTGGTTAGGTGTGGAGAATGGATATCAGTCATAGCACGTCAGAGATCCGAAGAATTCTTCAAGCCGACTCAAGGAAGAGTTGTATGTTCAAAGCATTTTAGAGTTATTTATACACATGAATTATTATAAATGTGTTTTGTTTATAGGAAGCAAATGATCATGATGTAGAAGATGAGTCTTCTTTTGATAAAAAAGCGATTGAACAATGTTGCTTGCAACCACAAGTAAGTAGTTGTAAATATAACAATAATATTTTTATTTAATAATACTTTCACAATGTGTTCAATTCAAACTTCAATTCGTAATGAATTCAGGGGCTTGAAAGCACAACCTTAAATTTATCATATATAAATAATTATATATATATAATATAAATAATATATAAATAATTACGAAATTATAAATTATCTTGTGTTTTATTATTGTTGTTTCATTTCAGATAAATATTGAAGAGTTTCTGAAGTTCTTGAAAGCCCAACTTCATCTCTTAGTATTGGCTCAATTCTGGATACACCAAAAAAATTTGCCTTGAAGAAGGAACTTTTGCTTGCAAAAGGCATTTAAACAGTAAAAAAGCACAAATTATCAAACTTACGCAAACAAAATAAGAGACTAAAGAAAAAATACAATAACATAAAGGATGTTCTGTCTCTATTAAATAAACGTCAAACAGTAGATCAGTCATTACTTCATGACCTATCTAAACATATAGAAGTTACAGAGACTTTTAATGCTATTTATTTAAAGAACGTAACAGGCAGAAAGCGGCCATTTTACACTACACTTCTATTCACCAGCCGCGTATAAGTACATACGAAAAATGTTTGACACTTGCCTAAATCACCCGAATACTTTATGCAACTGGTACAAAAGTATAAATACAGAACCTGGTTTTATAGGCGAATCGTTTGACAGACTAAAAGAAAAAACAGGTAAAGCCAAAAAAGAAGTAATAGGTGCTATAATTGCTGACGAAATGTCAATACGACAACAGAAAATATGGACTGGTAAACGTTATGAGGGTTTAATTGACATGGGACTTGGCAGCACTGACGACACAAATGATATTGCCAGTCAAGTATATATCATTATGTTAGTAACCTATAGACAAAATGACGCCTTCTTTCGCATTCGCACACGAAAAAGATAGATTTATGCATACGTCTTGCATAGAAATTAAACAGAGCGGTGTAATTGTTTGTCCCTTTATACGTGCCGGTTTTTTTGTTTAGTAAACTACACTTTGCTAAACAACTTTGACAGTTCGTAGCGATCTAAGGAGTTTACAAGTTGGTATAAGTGAGAAAAAAAGTGTTTTGTGAGCTTAGGATTGCTGAATCTTGTTTAATTCAGTTCTTAGAACAATTAAAAATGTTATCTAAATATTTTAAAAGTCATAAAGATTATTGTATAACCTAAAACTACGTTATCGTCCTTTCTCACTCGAATGTAATTCAGTTGGCGTAAAAGTGATATCGTAGACTTTTGATGGGTGTAAACCAAATATTTCTTGTATAAAAATCCTCGGTTGTAACATTGACGATTGTTTGAACATGAAAATTCATTTCAAATACCCCTCACACAATTACGAAGTGACTGTGTTTCTAGATGCATGTCACATGATTAAACTTATGCAATCTCAAATGTGTTATTGAGTCCAAAAAGATAATCAAGGATGCTAATCAGA
The DNA here is from genome assembly GCA_907164705.1 of Parnassius apollo. Taxonomy (NCBI): domain Eukaryota; kingdom Metazoa; phylum Arthropoda; class Insecta; order Lepidoptera; family Papilionidae; genus Parnassius; species Parnassius apollo. The sequence goes on from CAJQZP010001037.1 coordinate 16,892,416, forward strand.
AACTTATAAGATGGGATCTCATAGGTCGTTTTCATAATTTACAGGAAGAAAAGGGACTACATCTTGCTAACAAATTATCTCACCGCTACATAGCATTTAGAAATGAAATAATGAAAGTGAAATTAGCAACGCAACTCTTGAATCGATCCATGGCTAGATCTATCGAGTTTTGTGAAAAGCAACTACATCTTATCGATTTTATAGATTCTAGTGCATCAGTTAATTTTATTTTAAATAATATTTTCATCATTTAATTTTAAATCATCATTTAATTTTAAATAATATTTTCGACGTATTAAACACTAGGAATCGAAATGAACACGGGTACAAAAACCACTAAGTGTTAATAATGCTGAACAAATAATTTCATATTTAGTGAAAGCTAAAGAATATTTAATATCTTTAAGTATCGATATTTAACGGAAAAAACTATAAAAAGAAAAAATGAAACTATAGTGGTTTATACTTCGGAAAATATTCCGTTATAAAAGTGCCAAGAGAATACTTGTGTGATTGGACTTTAAGTCTACATTGAAAGCTTGACATATTTATTCAGAACTCTGGTCGAATCTGGTACCCTTTCTTTTCTTCTAAGTTAAATATTTAGTCAAGATCATGTGGAATTATTTTTCGGTCATTTGCGAAGTCATGACGGTCATAATGATAATCCTAATGCAGTGCAGCTAAAGTCCGCTTATAAGAAAATGCTAATGCATTTAGAGGTAAGTAATAAGTTTACAGGAAATGCTATACCGCTGGAAAATATTCCAATTTTAAGTGGTAACAATACAATTTCCACTCTAAATATAACTTCAATAGGATATCAGATCAGTCGGTAGTCGGGACAGAGTCGGTAGTCGGGACAACGAGTAGTACCTACTGTGCTCTTAAAGTAATCGAGTTTAATTGGATTTATTTAAGTATTAAAGTTACAAAAGTCATATATGTGCTTAATATAACAAATATTTGAGATACTGAATATTAGTGTGGTGTAATTTAAAAGTAATCAAAGGTAAAAGTGTAAATAAGGAAACAATCAGTGTAAAAGTACCCTTTAATTGTTGTTGTGTAGCAAAGATATTGATTTGTCCGAACTTACAACTTATTCCATATATTATTACAATTTGAAAAACATTTAATTACCTGTGTATCTAACGAAGTGGAATATTATTAATCTACTTATAAAAAACTAAGTTTTAACTTTTAGTATATTGATATTAATTGATATAATCCCTTCTGTGCCATCTGGTGGCCACTAGTTGCATATATTAATATTCTTTGTATATACCAATAATATGGCAAAGTGTGGAGCATGCGGCCGCTACCTTTCGGTGACAGATGGCCTTACCTGTGGCAAATGTGATGCCACATGTCATCGCGGCTGCCTTAACTTATCTGAAAAGGTAAAGATATCAACTTCCTGGATGTGCCCAACTTGTAAGAGTAAAGTTCCTCGTGCGGGGGACAATTCTAATACACCGGTAATGTGTCAGGATGTTGGAGATAATAGTCCCGTCTACAAAGACATTGACATAGGCCTAGAAATACGCCTGTTACGTAATGAGCTCAGTGAAATGCGCAATGAGCTGAAGGATATCAGGGACAATTTCGCCATGTTAAGGGATACAATGCTCGAAGTGTAATAAAAATTTGGAAGAAATTGACACTAGGGTCACCAAGTTGGAGAACCGAATGGAAGAACGTGAGCACAAATGTAAGTCCATGGAGCTTGAGAACACAATAGCAGAATTAAGGATCCAACTAAGCGAGAGGGATCAGGATCTGTTAGCCATTGACTTGGAAATCTCAGGTCTACCGGAACAAAAGGGGGAAGTAGCCATTAACACTGTGATACTATGTGCTAGAAAGTTAGGCCTTGATATTGACCACCGTGAAATTGTCCATGCCGAGCGTGTCGGAATATTACGCAAATCTATTGACGACATTAATAGCTCTCAAGAACAAGTTCGTTTGGGACCACGTAGAATTATGGTGCGAATGAGCCGCTGAGCGCTGCGAGATGAATTTCTACGTTCAGCGCGTGTTCGGCGGACAGTAACCACTGAGTCACTGGGGATACCCGGTGAGCCGCGTCGGTTTTACGTGAATGAGTGGTTAACACCTTTGAATAGGAAGTTGTTTGGTAAGACTCGCGAGGCAGCGGAAAAAGCAAAATGGCGTTATACTTGGACGAAGGGTGGACATATTTTTGTGAGAAAGGAAGATGGAAAGCCTGTAACGCGAATTCGGTCCGAAGCAGACCTTAAGCGTGTTTTTTGTTAATCATGCGTTAGCTATTAATTTACTTTTTTTATTATAACTTTTTTATTATCCTACCTCTTATGTTAGAGATAGCTTAATTAGGTTTGCTAAAACAATATTTATATTCTTTTATAAGTTAGTCTCCATAATAACAATTACATACAGTAAGTGTATAAATATTACTATACATCAACTTAATATAATATATTGCTTTTCAAAGGGTTTATTATTAAGTTTTAATTCAGCCTATTGGTTTATGTAAATCAGTATACATGTTCATCACGCATGAAATCTTTAAGTGTAATGTTCGATGTTCATTGTCTCGTTAGTATTTGTGTGTCTGACAAAAGTGTTCATACCGTGAGTAATCGTAATTTTACTTTACTATATTTTTCCAGGTCATTAGTTGTAAACAGTTCCTTACGTTTTTTACTCCACTTACATTAACACAATTTTAATTTTGTATTTATTTATAAACACACATATTTTTATTTTTATATTTTTAACGTAAATAGTTTTAACATTCGGAAAGAAATAACCTTAATATTCAATAATAATAAATGTAATCTATCAAAATTTATACATAATGTCTTGTCAATATATAATTTATATATAACGTGTTGTCAATTTAGTGTACAAAGTAAACATACATCATGTCTTAATAATATTCATTTATTATACGTAAATCCTGAGATGTACTATTTATTTATAAGATTAAATTTACAATATATAATATTTGTTACAATTAGAAAAACCGTATTTGGTATTTTATACTCATTATTACCTCATTACTATCTGTTAACAATGGATAAATCTTTTTATTCGGCCAACGTTAGTGGTAATTCAGTTAGCAATGATTAAGTTTAAAGAATTAAAAGTTGGTCTCTTTGATGCGGGTTCATTGGGTACGAAACACGAGGAATTCCTCGTAGCCATGAGTCGATATGATGTTGATCTCTTGGCGATAAATGAGACCTGGCTGCGGGAAGGCGACGATGGGCGCGCTCCGCTCGTACCTGGTTACCGCCTGCGTCACGTGCCGAGACCACACTCTGTGTGCGGTGGCCGTGGAGGGGGTGTAGGCTTCTACTTCAAAAAGGGAATCAACGCCCGAACAATATCTACTCCTCACCACAACTGTGTAGAAGAGATGTGGCTAGCCCTGCATATAAACTCAAAAAAAATTGTGATAGGCACGGCTTACCGCCCACCATGGCTTAGCGTTGAATTATTTCTTGATGCTATTACTGACAGACAGCACATTTTCGCACGATTATGTTCTGATTTTGGGAGATTTTAATATTAATCTAATTGACACAGAATATGTGAAGACCAAGCGTTTTATGGAATTTATAAATTATTTTAATATTAAACAATTAATAGATAAGCCAACACATTTTATCGAAACTAGTCAAACTCTAATTGATGTTATCTGTACTGATGCGCCAACACGAAATGTCACAATTGATCATATAGCTGACTTAGGTAATCATGCCTTTCTTACATGCGAGTTACATTTTAAAATAGACAAAATACTACCTCGGACGCTCGTATATCGCCCCCTAAATGATATCCTATTTGATTATTTTGAACGAGACCTCCAGATAATCCCATGGGATGTGATCAGTTGTACCGATAATGTCAATGAAATGGTATACTTATTTAATCGCTATATCCTAAATTTATTTGACTTGCATTCACCTATTAAAACAGTTATACTTAAGGACCGCCCTTGCCCCTGGATAACCAAAACCATAAAATTAATGATGAGCTTACGCGATGAAGCACACAACAAATATCGATGTTCACAGTCGCCCAGTAATAAAAATTATTATAAACAATTAAAACATCAAGTAAATGCCGCACTATACCACGAGAAAAAAGCATATTACAAAGTGTTCATTAATAATAATACCAGCAATCCAAAGAAGCTATGGTCAAATTTGAAGGCGTACTCGTTACCACCGAAAAACGAATACGACCTACCGCCACATTTATTGGATCCTGATACTATTGTTACGAGCTTGAGGTTCGTGACAATAAAAATTGCCGATAAAATTACCTAAATTAACACTTTAATTTTCTTTACACAAATTAAAACTTAAAACACTAATAATTAATCACACTAATTCACTTTATTTCGCTCCGAAGCTTCGCTTGTCTCACCGAATTCAATACTTCCCCGATCGCATCTTGCAGCGCCTATTTATATAAATTAGCACGGAAATATCCCGAATATTCAAGTAAACACGCGCAGGGTACCGAAAGTTCGAGTCTCAACTTCAAGAAGTTTAGTTCTTCGGTTCGAGACTAGATGGCGCTAGTGCCTTCGACTAAGGCGCGTAACACTGCCCCCTCCTAAGACATGCTCGTCCCGAGCATTATCGGCCCCATAATAACGCGCCAGGCGATCCACATGGACAATCTTAGGAGTCCCTCTTGCGCCTTTCTGTATCCGGTAGGTTACATCGTTGATACTGGTCACAATCCGGTACGGGCCATCCCATTTAGCTTGAAGCTTAGGAGATTTCCCTTGGCTGCGGACGGGATTATGCAACCACACTAGTGAACCTTCGTCGAACCCTTTGTTTTTCATTTTGCGGTCGTACCGGGTTTTCATCTTTTCAGACATTTGCTGGCCCGATTGTCTGACGTGCTCATAAATGTTCATATTTGAGATTCAAAATTCGTTCCTTGATCACTGTGAATCTCTAAAGGTACTCCAAAACGACAGAAGACTTCATGAACTAGTTTATCTGCAACTGTTGAAGCTTCTTGATTTGGAATGGCGAAGACTTCTGGACACTTAGTGAAGTAATCATAACATCACAACCATGAAATACTTGTTACCGCTTTCACTCTCCGGAAACGGCCCCGCCACGTCAATGGCTATTCTCTCCCATGGTGCACCAACATTGTAAAACTTCAATGCACCTATACTACGAGTGTGAGGTCCCTTTACAGCCGCACAACTTGTACATTTGCGACACCAGTCTTCGACATCGTTTCGACAGTGGACCCAGTAAAACCGTTCTCGGATCTTCAGTAGAGTACGTTTAACTCCCAGATGGCCTCCTGAATAATCATTATGGTACAACTGTAGAACATCCGGTACTTTAGCTTTAGGGACAACCATTTGTAAATGACAGCTGTCTCCCCGAACATTTTCCCATTTACGGCACAGAACTCCATCCTGAAGCAGCAAGCTATCCCATTGGGCCCAATAGCTTTTAGTGGTCGAACTCATCGCTGAGACGTCGCTCCACTTGGGCTTGGGAGCACTGGCATTCATCCATTCAAGAATCGGCTTGATGTCCGGATCTTCCTGCTGTGCATGTTGTAAGCTGTCATTCCACTCGTTGCTGAGGTGGTCTGTCCTGAGCATCCTCACGGATACCACTTCCTTACTCTCCTGCCTAGTACAATGTTTGCAATCTTCAGGACAAGGTCTACGTGATAATGCATCTGCGTTGCCATGAGATTTCCCGCTGCGATGTTCGATCTCAAAGTCATATTCCTGCAGTAGTTCAATCCACCTCGCAACTTGTCCTTCTGGATTTTTAAACTGCAATAGCCATTTTAGTGCAGCATGGTCAGTTCGTAAGTGAAATTTTCGCCCCAGAAGATATTTGCTAAAATGCTGCAACGACTTTACCACAGCTAGCAATTCGCGTCATGTGACACAATAGTTCCTTTTCGGTTTTGACGACGACTTGCTGAAGTACGCTATCACGACCTCTTGGTCACCATTCCGTTGAGACAACACACCACCAAGTCCTATATCACTAGCGTCTGTGTCAACTATAAATTCTTTGCTTGCATCAGGGTATCCCAAAATAGGTGTTTTGCACAGACGGTCCTTGAGTTCCTGGAATGAGATATTGCAACTTTCATCCCAGCAGAAATGTCGCTTCTCCTCGGTTAGCTTATGCAGAGGTTTGGCTATATCTGCAAAGTTCTTCACAAATCGCCGGTAATAGGAGCACAAACCCAAAAATGCTCTAACCTGCGTCTTGTGTTTTGGAACCGGCCAATCCTTGACAGCTACTATTTTCTCTGGATCCGTGCGATACCTTCTTCCGATAATACATACCCCAAAAAGTAGACTTGCCTTTTGAATAGTGAACATTTCTTCGGACTCAACTTGAGATTGGCACTCTGAATCTTCATGAGCACGCGTTCCAGGTTTTGAAGGTGTTCCTCAAACGTACGGCCCACGATGATGATGTCATCCAAGTAGACCAGACAGGCATCGCCAATTAGCCCGGTGAGTACAAGTTCCATCAGCCTTTCAAACGTTGCTGGAGCATTGCACAACCCAAACGGCATTACTTTAAATTGCCACAGACCCTTTCCCATCGAGAACGCGGTTTTCTCCTTGTCCTTAGGGTCAATTTCAACTTGCCAGTAGCCACTTTTTAGATCCAGCGTGCTAAACCACTTTACTCCTGTAAGCATGTCCAGCGTGTCATCAATTCTTGGCAAGGGATAGCTGTCCTTCTTCGTAACGTCGTTCAGACGGCGGTAGTCAACACAAAACCGCATGCTGCTATCCTTCTTCTTTACCAGCACTACGGGTGAACACCATGGACTAGAGGAAGGTTCAATAACACCATCCTTCACCATTCCTTCAATCATGGTTTCTACTTCCTTTTCACGTGCTACCGGCAGTCTTCTTGGTCGCTGACGGATAGGCAATTCTTCTCCTGTGCTTATTTTATGTTGAACTAAGCCAGTCTTTCCTATGTCAGCATCTTTTGATGAGAATACATTGGCGTACTTGAGTAACAACTTCTTTGCCTTGACCATTTCGTTCGGGGAGAGAGCGCTGCGACTTTTCCATAAGTGTGGTCACTCTCGTTTGTGCGTCCTTGCTAGGGGTCTCACTCGATAGATATCGGCACCGACGTAACCAATCCACTTCCTCACAAGTACCAACCAGCGTGCCTTTTTCTATAATCTGTTCCCGGTCACAAACGTTCAGCACACGTACTCCTGAGATGTCAGTGGTCCTGACCAAGGTTCGAGCTACTTTCCATGGAAGGTCATTGTTTACCCTTTCCACAAGTACACAACGGTGAGCTTGCCCAGCATTTCGAGGAAGACTAACCGGCACAATTGTTTCTGATCTCGGCGGAAAAACAATCTTCTTAATGCTGTGCACGTTCCCTGGTAACGCACCTTCCATAAAAAGTTCCTCCTGTCCACATTTCAAAACACCTTGCTTAACATCGATCTCACAACGATTATTCCTCATTAAGTCTAGGCCAAGGATGCAGTCGTCCATTATATCAGCCACGATGACATTATGCAGTAGATCACGTTGCCTAGTTTCAACTCCATCTCCTTCTCTCCACGGACGGGTATACGCTGACCGGTGGCTGTTACCAAATTAATGCGTTCTCGGTTGTATGCGGAGTCCCCAAGGAACTGACTTATAAGTTGGGAACTAACAACCGTACGAGAGGCTCCAGTGTCTATGGTCAGTTTACACGGCATTCCGTTGACTTCGCCCTTGATGATTAGTCTGTTGCTATCATGGGTTTGTGAGATCGAGATCCTTGGGGCTCTTTTAACATCAGCCAGCACCCGCCCCGCAGTTCTGGCTTTTACTCGTTTCCCTGCCGCTGCTGGGCGGTGCTGTTGGCCGCACTACCCTCCTGAGGTCGTTCACCTTCCCTTTCTAGGGTACGCTTAGGGCAGCTGGTTCGAAGATGGCCCTTTTCCCCACAGCCATAGCACCTAGGGCTGTATCCTTTGTTGCGGTCGCGTACTGTAGCTGCTGCAACCTCCCTGATGCGATGGGAACGATGATCCTGCCGCACGGCTTCTACCTCCAGTACATGGGCCAAGGCGTCCTTAAGCGTGTCATGGTGCCCGAGTCTCACAGCAGCTCTGACTTCGAGGTCGCGGCTGCCGTCGATGAATGTTTGAACCAGGTTCCCTTCAATGAGCGCAGGTACAGACTGGTATGCTTTTCGAACCATCTTCTCCACCTCAAGGGCCCACTGATGCAGGTTTCCGTTGCTGCGCTGCACGCGATCTTTAAGCTGCGCGCGAAAGACGTGTTCCAGGTGAGCGTCGCCATATCTCGCCTCCAAGGCCTCAAGGAGCTGCTCGTAGGTCACTTCCTTACCGAGAGCTTCCAACACAGTTAAGGCTTGGTTGCGCAGGCCTAAGGTGAGTGCAGTCATGGCTTGGCTTTTATTCCAGCCGTTCGCCTCCATGACAGCCTCGAACTGGATTTTGTAGGCCGAATAGGAAGGGGTCCCGTCGAACGGCGGCACTTAGAATCCACGTAGCGAAGGTGTTGTAGCTACTACGGGAGCTGTTGTTCCATCCCCAAGTTTGAGGTCATCCAGCGTTTTCTTCACGTCAGCCATTACGTTGTCAACCCGATTGTTTACTTGGTCGATTCGGGTTTCAGCTTCCGACAGGCGGTTGTCATGTTGAGCAACCTTATCCTTCACCTCCCATATCTCTTTTCCGAAGATAGCGTGAAGGTCCTTCATGAGGAGCATCTGCTCTTCCTTATCGCGTTGGAGTTGCTCTTCTAAACGACGGGCCTGTTCCTCCTGTCCGCCCCGCAGCTGCTCTTCCAAACTACGGACCTGTTCCTCCTGTCGGCGGGCCTGTTCCTCCTGTCGGCGAGCCTGCTCCTGCAGCATCACCATCAGAGCACCTAAGTCAGGTGCTGCAGATGTAGGAGCTACTGACGGGCCTGCAGCCGGCGGCTGGCCCTCCGACGTCTGCGGCGTTGCACCACTAAATCTTCTTTGGCCCGTCTCCCGCTGGCGTTGACTTCGGGTACGGACACCCTCTGTTTCCTCCTTAGGTAAAATCGGCATGATTTTATCCCACTTCTGACACCAATTGTTACGAGCTTGAGGTTCGTGACAATAAAAATTGTTGATAAAATTGCCTAAATTAACACCTTAATTTTCTTTACACAAATTAAAACTTAAAACACTATAACTAATAATTAATCACACTAATTCACTTTATTTCGCTCCGAAGCTTCGCTTAAAAAAAAAAGCCTATTAAACGTATTTATCTATGTATATGTATGTATGTATGTATGTATGTGTACGTATATATGTGTATGTATATATATGTATATGTGTATATATATATATATATATATATATATATATATATATATATATATAATATACATTGTTAAATTAAATTATTACACTTACTAATGTTCCCGTCACGTCTCACGTAGCGTTCAGCAACTTACGTTCAGCACAACTATACAATACGTATTTTCCATTTAGTTATTAACATTCATCAGTTGTTATTATCATATGTATCTACTACTCGCTTAATGTCAACAATTTCGGCACGGTCTCCGTAGGACCGTATGGGGCCTGTTCTTCATCTGTTTCGATTATCAATTTTATCCTCTACTTTTTTTTGTTTATAAATTTTCTTGTGTTTTTATTTCTTTTATTTTATTCTTATTCGTCTTAATTTTGTTTAATAATTTGCGATTGTAATCTGAAGTGTCGGAATAAATGTCTTTATGTCTTTATATCGCTCAGAAAATGAAATAGAAATCAATAACTCCAGTAATAACTTAGAAGACACACATATTCAAGAAAACTGTGACATATTATTGTTGGAGCTCAACGAATCCGAATGTAGATCCGAATATGTCGATCAAATCGTGGTATATATAGCTGGAAACGTAGTACGCCATTTAGTAAAAACTATGAAATGTGACGCATGTGTTAATAGTTTATTAGCTCGAGATAGGCTTTTTTTTTCACAAACTGTGTATGAGAAACCTTGGAGGACTGTTTTTTCATCTCTAGATGTATTTCTTGTTTGCAAAAAAAACAGAAGTTGCAATTATAACTATAGTTGCAATTACAACTTATAAATATAATCATAGGCACTACCACATGTGTACTAACAAGAATTTTGATATTATTCAAATTTGCAGCATGATATTGTCATCATTTTTAGGTGTCGACATATTTTCATCCAAGTGTCACGATAATAATCGTAGAGTTATTACAATAAAATCTATTACTGAACGGTACCTTAAAGTAAGATTACATTACATAGCAAAAAAAGATACGAAAAAAAAAATTCTATCGAAAAGACGATTATTTAATAAACTCATTTTATTTCAAGGAAATTAATAACATAATTATTATCGTCATATATTAGCGTCTTAACCGATATTTTTTGTAACGTCTGTAAATATGAACATTACGTCAAAATTTTGCACAATAATATTTTTAGATTTTACAACTTTCTGTATCTTTTTATATTTAGTAACTATGGAATTTAGATTTAATAATAGGATAATAATTTAAGCAATATTTTTAAATTTTTGACACAGGATATAAATTAAATAAATAATTATGACTGTTTTAAGTACGTTCATTTCTAAATGTATCTGGTATCTTTTGTGAATACTACTATAAACTATGCATTTAATGTTGAATTTACATTAATGTATATTTATTTCGACTAGAATTACGTCAAAACCGTTGGCGATAGTTTTTAGAGAACTTTTGTATGGGATTGTGTATCTATTTATATTAGTGATCGATGTGTGCAGCAAACAAAGATATTATAATATATTTCTCTACAGTCTACAGTATGGAGGTAAGGAGGACAATTTCCCATAGGTGAATAGTTGAAAAAGTGTCCATCTGTAAGCAATAAATAACAGTTCAAAAACTCTCCACAACAGCGCTGGGGTAGCTACAGGGATGAAACGAACTTAGCAGTTGTCGCTTTCCTACGGACACAATTTTTCAATTCTTAGAAATATTGATATCGATTCTTTAAAATTGGTACATAATCTTTTACATTTTTTTATTAATATTACAATCAATTAGTATATATATATGGGGGTGAAAGTTTATTTTTAATCTGTTTTTATGTTAGTTTTTAGTCATGTCATGGGAACATTTTTTGGGTAGTCTGTGGTTACGACGATAAACATTGTAAAGAGGCTAAGCAGACCATTCTTTTCTTCGAAGATCCCACAACTATTTTGGGGGCTCGTCCGGGATCCAGAGAAGTATCAGTGTGGAAGAATTAACATTATTTACGAAGAAATCATCAGCAAAATACCGGCGAGTCATTGGGTGCGTTTGGCAGAAAAAAGCGCTAGCAAGCGCTTGTAAGCAAAATGGCGATCGCAAGCGGTAAGCGTTATCAAATCGTAAGTTCGTAAGTAGCTATTTTCCTCCAGGACACGATGTTAGTTTTAACCGGGGGAACCTAACCTAATTTAAATATATGTTTGTAAAGTATTCATATTAAAAACTTACCAATCATGAATTTTTAATAACATGTATATGTCTATTCATGTCATTATATTACTTAAAACTAATATTGCACAAAACAACTTATATTTTCTACTTCAAAACAAACAAATTAAATAAGCAAAATGGCGGATTGTGTCAGCGCTACTGAAGTAGCAATCTTGTCCTGGCCGAAAACTATTTTAGCGCTTGTAAGCGCTTGCTAGCACTTTTTTCTGCCAAACGCACCCATTGTGAGAAGTCACAGACTACTAAGAGGATACTACGTATGAGAAGTGAATTGTTTTACCGACACGAACCAAGATGGTGCGCGGAAAGTTTTGAATACGAGTTGCATCGAATTCTTTGGGACCATCGCACTGCGTTACCGACTACGCGTGAGCGGAATGCTGCGGGACGTTGTTCGTGACGTCAATATTTTTTTATTTTTTACGAAATGTAAAGAAAATAAAGATTAGTTTTGCAATTGACGATTATTGTTACAAAAATAATGATTGAAAGAAGATTTTACGATTATTGAAGACTTGTGAAGATTTTTATATTTGAAGAATAACATTTCAAGATGCCGCCGAAAAAAAGATATTAAAGATGGAGAAGAACGAGAATCGCGTGACATCACATTCTATATCTCGTTTGCAGATGTGGAGAAGTCGATGACGTCATTTAGTGGTGATGATTTTACCCGATTTTAACATGGTTTGAAAATTTGAAGACACGGCACAGTTGATGAGCTGGAATGAGGAAGATTTAAGCGAAAAGACTTCTGAATGGAACTGCAAAACTATTTCTACGATCGCTCGGAGGTGTAAAAGATTATAAAAAATTAAATCAAGAACTCGAAGATGAATTTGGATCTAAATTGAGTAGTGATGCAATACATAAAAAACTAAGTTCAAGAAAAATGTAGAAAGATGAAACTTACCAGCAGTATTTTCTCCATATGAAAGAATGTGCACTACATGAAAACATCGAAGATGCAGCAATTATAGAGTACGTTATTGATGGTATCCAAGACAGCGAATCTAATAAATCTATTTTGTACGGAGCGTCAAACCTTAGAGAATTTAGAAAGAAATTAGATATTTACAAAAGTATTAAAGAAAAGACCCAGACTCGACCCAGTGTATCTACTTCATTTACAAAGAATAATAAAATAAAGCGATGTTTTAATTGCGGAGACCTAGATCATCAAGTCCCGACCTGCACGAAGGGTATTAAGTGCTTCCGATGTAATGAATTTGGGCATAAGGGAACTCAGTGTAATAACAAAGGTAAAAAGACTTTAAATATTCAAAATACTGAAACAAAAACTAAGACTGATAAAGAAGACAAAGAATTAGAAACTCCATATAAGAAGATAAAGATAAATGATGTCGAAATTACAGCATTAATTGACACTGGGAGTGACGTGAATTTGATTAAGTTATCTGAAGTTGAAAAAGTTATGACAGAAAAAGTTATCTATGACAAAGAAAAATCAATACACCTAACTGAAATTGCTGGAAAAGAACTAAATACTAAGGACTTCTGAAAGTTAAGGTTTTGATTGATGATTGTTATACTGATTTGGAATTTCACGTAGTACAAGATTATGCTATACCAGTCAGTGTCATACTTGAAAATCCTATCCTCAAAGATTTTGAAATCAACTTTACTCGTGATGGTGTTTACCTTGAAAAGATTTCTTACCTTACACTACTGGCAGAAGAGAAGAACACTATTTGTGATGAACATTACCCTAAAAATAAAGAAATTGCAGATAAGATTACAAAACTAATTGAAGAATATAAAACTGATGCTAAAAAGAAGGAAAGTAACGTTGACGTCACATCATACGATGTACAACGACGTATCATACGTCGTATAATACGTCGTTACTGCCAGCCGCTGCCAAGCTGCCACACTTATTCCTTACCTAAAATGTCCTCGACAAAGTTACCAAAAATGAGAAAAGGAACAGCAATAATTTTAGGCTCATCTTTGGCATCTGAAGGTGACAATGACCATGAAGATGTAGTGGGATTATTTAATTTAGTTGATGTAAGTAATTATATAACTAATATTAGTTAAATAAATGAAGAAGTCTTTAAATTTTCTTATTTGTTTATACATGTACATCATACAACTTAGCGAAATTTAGTGGATTTTAGAAAGTAGAATTTCGTAAAATATAGCGCAATTTTCATATGGGTTTCTCTCGTATAGTATGGAGTTTATACTATATATATGGTTGTACTATTGTATTATTTTATTCTCTGATAGTATAGTACGTCCAACTCCAATCAAAAATTATAATTTTGTATGTACACGACGACCAATGCTTGCTACCAGATTTATTAACACAGTACACTATTACTCGTAGCGGAGGGTTTATTAATCACAATAATGGTGGTTATACATAAAGTCAAATGTTATTACGAAATAATGTTCTTATATAGCACGTGGTCTATCCAACGATGACATGTAATGTAACGTGCTATGAATAATGGTTTGAAGTGGATTTTGATTCGTAAAAGTGATGCGAATTTGTGAATTAAGTGTCCGTGCGTGTGAACTATTAGAGAAAACGATCAAACAAGTGCTTTGATGTCGATATAAAACTCAAGTTATTTTGGTCGCTTGGGCGCCTTACGAGCTTGAGTGGCTGTCGTCTTCAACTGTCCGCTAGGTTGAGCTGTCGTCAAAATCTCCCAAGGGCTTCGCAATGTGACGCATCAGCATATTGTGAAGAAAAAGAACATAAAATGAAGATTCCAAAAGAAAGGATAGACTCAGAAGCTCTAGAAACCAGAGCCGTAAAGCAAGTTAATAAAAAAATAATATTTACAGTCATTTTTGTAACTTCAGTTCAGGGTCAAAAGACCTAGAACCCAACTCAGAGCCGTAAAGCCTTAGAGTAATTACATACAAACTTATGCATAGGGAGAACCTACAATTCAACATAAATTGAGTCAATATACTTGTCTCGCTTTTTCTTACTTAATTTTTGGATAAGGCAAATATAGACAAATCTATTGATAGATGTTGCGTATAATTCAAGCGTGGAAATAAAAATGTCAAGTGGTTATCTTTGCTCTCTTTATACTATGCCAAATATGAGAGTAAGTACACTCGTATGTTCTAAATTACTAAAGAAATGACATCCCTATTGTAGTAGTATTATGTGTGACATTACTTTACAAGACATTACGTCTTTAATCAAAATGAGTTCGTTCGCAATGTTAGCTAAAATCGACATCGATATGCATCGTTTTTGTTTAGTTATTTATTTTTATTACTTTACATGCCTAAAATTATTTAAAAAATAGGACTAGACTTATTATTATTTGAACGAACAAGTAAATTATTTTTTAAATCAAGTGGTGATTGAATCAAACTGTATATAATACGGATTTTATCGCGTTTAATAAACTTATTTTAACATATTTTTAATTCCCGACGTTTCGGGTGCCTTACAGCACCCATGGTCATGGGGGTTTGGGGTGACTGAGATGAGAGAGATTATTTTTAATTCCCGAAACCTCGGGAAT